>CM066032.1:943747699-944947699 GCA_033557465.1 Ichthyophis bannanicus | reverse complement strand
TTACCATTTTGGTGACTCTTCTCTGTATCTTTTCTAATAATGCTATATCCTTTTTAAGATATGGCGACCAGAATTGCACACAATATTCAAGGCATGGTTGCACCATGGAACGATACAGAGGCATTATAATATCCTTTGTTTTATTCTCCATTCCTTTCCTTATGATACCTAGCATTCTATTTGTTCTCTTGGCCACCACTGCACACTGGGTGGAGGGTTTCAACATGTTATCCACGATGACGCTTAAATCTTTTTACTGGACGGTGGTTCCTAATTTGGAACCTTGCATCGTGTTACCATAGTTTGGGTGTTCTTTCCTAGATGCATAACTTTGCACTTGTCACATTAAATTTTATCTGCTATTTGGATGCTCAGTCTTCCAATTTATCAAGGTCCTCTTGCAATTTTTCACAATCCTCGTGGGTTTTAACATCTGTAAATTTGATTACCTCACTCATTATTCCCATTTCCAGGTCATTTATGAATGTGTTAAAAAGCAGTGGACCCAACACAGATCCCTGGGGTACTCCACTGTTCACCTATTTCCAATGGGAAAATTGGCCATTTATTTAGACAGTTTTGTATACCACCTTATCCTTCAATCAAAGTGGTCACAACACAATTGGGGGATACATTTAACACGAGGGGATATGAGACACATACACTAATACTTACAGGGAACATGGGCAATGGAGGATTAAGTGGCTTGCCCAAGACCACAAGGAGCACCTGTGGGACCAGAAACTCCAGTCCTTCTTTCCCAAGGTTGCTGTCCTCTAGTGGGATTTGAATCCCTGACCTTCCGGCCTGAGGTACCTTGCCCAACCACTAGGCCACTCCTCCCTACATGGCACAAAAGACCAGTTGATGCTGAATAAGGCCACCACGGCCAGTGCCAAGAAAGGCAGAAATCTCAGCACAGCATGGACTGACCACAAGAAACCCCCGGACAGCATCCCACACTCCTGGACAATACATTGCCCTGAAATGTACAAATTCTGGTTTGATAGAGTACATCAAGTTTACCACGAAAATGTGGCAATCCACACCCCCTTCGAGATACAAAAACGGTCAGCACATCACTCCCAACACCAAAATCCAGCGAGGAACACCCCAGGGAGACCCCCCGTCGCCACCCCCGTCCTGCCTGGCACCCAATCCAGTGAGCGCTCTCATCACCTCCCTGGGGCAAGGACTCAACCCGAATTCCAAAGACTGTACCAACCCAGAAGCAACTTCCCATCTGCTATTTATAGATCATCTGAAACGGAAACTCTACAGTTCCAGCGTCAAACAATTAGCAGAGCAACTTCATGTGGTGAAAAGCTTTTCTGACAACATCAGGATGACTTTTGACCCCGACAAATGCGCCAAGGCAACTTTCCTCAGAGGAAAACTGAGCAAAATGGAAAAAATCTCCCTTGTTGAGGGCTGTGACATCAAGGACCTCAAACAGGATGGTGCATATAAGTATCTCGGAATAGAGGAAGGAATGACACTTGGGTAGAAACTATTAAGAGAGAAGATCAATAAAGAGCACTACAGGAGATAAAAACTGTCATTGAAAAGTGCTTCGACATCACGACATCACGAAACAAGACACATGCCATCTATCAGCCGGCAATTCCCATCCCATCCCAGAGCCTGAAAAACTGGATGCGCAAACAAGAAAACTCCTCCATGCTCATGAAGTAAGTTACAAAAATCAATGTATACCAAGACTGCACATCCCCAGAGCCGAAGGAGAGCTAGGACCCATAGAAATTGACTACACTTACAGAGCTACTATCATAGGCCTCCAAGCCCATCCGACAGCATCACCGGATCCAAATACACAAAAAAGTGCCAAAACACGAAAGTAAACATCCAGAATCCGTCTCCATCACCAAACCTGGACAAGCGTTCTGACGACCAGAAGGAATGAGCGAGAACCCACAGGTGTGCATGAGAAAGAAAGTAAAAGAATTTGCAAAACAAGAAAAAAACTCTTCAAAGAGCTAGATCAGCAGACAAGACAAAACAAGTGACAAATGCACAAATACAGTGGAAAACACAGGGTGCTACTCCAAGAACCCTCTGTCGATCAAGAACGGACACATGAATGGCCGAGGAAAGGTAGACTGAAACCAAAGGATGAAAGACCGACAGTTGCAGCCCAGGACAGCGGATTGTGAATGAGATGGTTTACGGCATGTATTGAAAAAGCTAGCACAACAGACATATGCCGATTCTGTAAGAAAGAGCTGGAAACAGTGACTTACCCAACAGCAGGCCACGAAATTCCGATGGCGGAAAACCTCAACACAGAAAGGCACAACAAGGTAGCACGCCTCCTCCACCGGAAACTTTGCAAACACCACAACATCACTGCCCCTGAAAAGCACTGGGACCATGACCCGAAGAGAACAACAGAGAATGAAGAGTTTATGATCACCTGGGATATTCCCATTCTGACAGATAAGAAACTGGATGCCAGAAAACCCGACACAGTGGCAAAGGAGAAGAACACCAGAACGGCACCGATAATAGAAGTGTCGGTGCCGAGTGATCATCCCATGAATCGCGTGGAGAGGGAGAAGATCCTGAAGTATCAAGAAATGCAATCAGAGGCCACGAAAATGTGGCAAAAAGATACAGAAATATTTCCCATTGTACTGGGAGCCACAGGCCTGCTAAAGAAGAATTTCCAAGCACATCTTGACAAACTACCCATACATGTTAGCCCTACCCTCTGCTTTCTATCTTTTAGCCAGTGCCTAATCCAATCAGGTGTCATATGCAGGGCTGTTTCTTTGCAGACATAGTGGTGGCTGCATGGGATAGTTTCCCATTGGAGGTGGTGGTGCTGTGGACAGTTTCAGACATGGGGATGGGGCAGACATAGGGTTTTCTCAGGGGACTGTTGTGGTGGTTTTATTGGAGGGCAGCCTAGTTCAGCCATGTGTTCTTTTACTGCCATCATGTTTCTATATTTCTACTGTGCTGTTTTTTGGGTGACAGTATCGGACCATGTTGCTGCACTGTTACATACAGTAGATGTGTTTCACTGTGTTCATATTTCCTTTCCATATGTGCTTTTCCTTTTGTCCTTCTACATGCATTACCACCATGCCTTTCCCTTGGCCATTGTGTTTCTGTTTGCTTGTTTCCTGTGCATGGCAGTTTTGTGTGTTTACAGTCATTTGGTGGTGTGGTGGGTCCAGCTATCCCTTGCTCCTTTTGCCCTTTTACTTTGCAGGTACTTTCTGGCTCTTTGCAATGTGGTTGTCCCATCACATGCATTTCCTCTGCCTCCCTCATTTCCTGCTTAGTCCTTCTTACTGCACTAGGGTGGTCCTGATTCACTCCCAGTGCCTGCGTGCTGCTGCTAGCCCTGGCTATCTGTGTGCCATGGGGAGCAGGGTACGCTGATTCTGTAACACCAGCTTGCAGAGCAGGCGGGTCTCTGCCTCCAAAAGGTTGACCTGGTGATTAGCCATTTCCTGAGGTGTTCTGTGGGTCTTGCGATGGATAGGGAGGGTACTCACTGCATCCTGTTTCCTGTCACACGTGGGAGACAGTGCTGGTGGGCACATTTTCAGAATTGCACTCACGCAAAATAGTTCTGGACTTGGACGCGCGAGTTGCATGTTCGATGCACATTATACATTTAATGGCATAGGCGGCCAGCTCTGTATTCTGTACGCTGCTGCACGTTGTTGCATTTCTTCATGGAATCCCATCTTTGCTGGGGATGTAAACGTATTGTACGTTTACCTCCGACTGGAACGTCTTTCTCTGAATTGGCCCCTTTATGTTTCAGTGAAACAGCTGATTTTCTTGGTGTGCTAGATCAAGATTCAAACCTGGGAAGACTGATCCTGTGTTAGCAACATGAGGCATGGAAACCAAATCTGCAGGCCAGTGAGGTGCTATTAGAATTTTATGAGCCGTGTTATAAACAGACTGGAGGAGTAGCCTAGTGGTTAGAGCAGTGACCTGAGATCAGAAAGACCAGGGTTCAAATTCCATGGACTCTCCTTGCAGCCTTGGACAAGACACTTAACTCTCCATTGCCTCAGGTACACCCTTAGATGATAAGCCCTCTGGGGACAGGGAAATACAGTACCTGATTGTACCTTACCTTGATCTACTACTGGAAAGGCATGAGTTACATACATATATCTTCTGTATTATTCTTGATTAGATGGAAAGGCACAAATTAGCCTTTGACTCCATGAAATAAAAACACGTTGTGGCTCAAGCTGTGAGGGTTGGTTTCATGGAACAGAATCCTGGCAATTTTGTATTGTTCTGAATTGCAAATAAATCTATCTCAGGATATCCCCATTTTGCAAACAGATTTTGGGTGACCATTTAGTCAAACACCTTGTAGCGCTATAGTAGTAAGTAGCATTTGTGCATGTCTAGTTTGTGACTCAGCCTGTCTACTAAGTGATTTATGTTGTCATAGTTGAAGGGTTGCTGCTACAAAAGTAATGATTTTTAATTCTCGAGTTATGGAAATTCTGTGTGCGAGAGGATGTTGAAATTGGTTCCACTGGGATTTTAATTGGCTTTGAAGTGCTCTTATGTGCAGTCTTGCACTTGGGAGAACATGTATAGTAGCTACCATGTGGCCTAAAATTTTTAGGATGATTTGAGAGGAATTTCACGCTTTGGTGAGATGATTGTTGCAGTTCTAATTTGCAGTAGAAAAGCCTTGGGTTCCTGAGTCATGAGGCAAACTACCTGAGGTAGTATGCCAGGCTCCACCTTTGACCCTATTCAAATCCAGGCTAAAAACTCACTTTTTTTGAGACTGCCTTTGGATCCTGATCCCCTTAGTCTCCTGTTCACCTCCTATGTGTTTCCTTACATTCCCTAGATATATCCTAGTCCCCAGTTGTTGTGGTGTCTGTCTTGATCAGACTGTAAACTCTTATGAGCTGGGACTGTCTCTTACATGTCTCTGCACAGCACTGTGTATGCCTTGAGCGCTATACAAATGATTAAGAGTAGTAGTAGTAGAGTTGCACCGCCCATGATGCTCACCCCCCCGCACATGCTAGACAAACTTACTTCCACTTGTATGCCAGCTGGCCATATTGCCTCCATTCCGAGCTGAAATCTCACTGTGCAGCTGTTATTATAAGACTTCAGAAGATAACAGCAGGCCTGGACAGCAGGAAGCACGACCATCCGGCAAACGAGAGAAAGTCAATTTATGAAACATGTGCTGCTGCTGTGTGGACCTGGAATTTTCACTGCACCCACCTTCAGGATGGCACCTTGGGTGCACTGCACCCACCACTCCACCCTTGCTGCGCCACTGCTTCCTTAGCTCCCGAAGAACAAAATAGGATTTCATGATTCAAAGACGTTTAACTTTGGTATGTTGTTGTTAAGTGCCGTTGAGTTGGTGTCAACTCATGGTGACTCTCTGGATAGTTGTCCTAAACTGTGTTCGGTCTTCAGTCGGACGGGCAACCATAGCTGTCATTGTTGACAGACGGGCAACCATAGCTGCTGTTATTGTATCAATCCATCTCATTGCTGGCCTTCCCCTTTTTCCGTTGACCTTTTTTATTTTTATTTTTTTTATTTAGCTGCATTTATATCCCGCTTTTCACCGGGTCAAAGCGGTTGGGGGATACATTTAACACGAGGGGATATGAGACACATACACTAATACTTACAGGGAACATGGGCAATGGAGGGTTAAGTGGCTTGCCCAAGACCACAAGGAGCACCTGCGGGACTAGAAACCCCAGTCCTTCCGGCCCAAGGTTGCTGTCCTCTAGTGGGATTTGAACCACCTACCTTCCGGCCTGTAGTACCTTGCCTCAACCACTAGGCCACTCCTCCCTCCAACCTTTTGCCTTGAACCTTTTGCCTTGTCAAGCATGATGTCTTTCTCTAATGATCTCTTTCTTCGCATGATATGTCCAAAGTATGAAAGTCGAAGTCTTGTTATCTGAGCTTCTAAAGAAAGCTTAGGTTTGATCTCCTCTAGTATTGACTAGTTTGTTCTTCAGGCAGTCCATGGTATATACAGTATTCGTCGCCAGCACCATAAGTCAAAGGCATCAATTTTCTTCCTGTCTATCTTTTTCACTGTCCAACTTTCACATCAATATGACGTTATTGAAAATACCATGGCTTGAACAAGTCGAATCTTTGTATGAAGAGAGACATCCTTGAGAAGTTTTTCTAGGTCCTTCATAGCCATTCTGCCAAGAGCAATGCGTCATCGGATTTCATGACAGCTTGTTGCTTCTTTATTGATGGTTGATCTAAGTAGGTTAAAGTTGTCCACTATTTCAATTTCTTCTCCATCAACAATTAATTTATTGATTTTCCCAATTTCCAGGATCTTTGTCTTCTTTACATTAAGGTGCAGGCCCATTTTAAGACTATGTTCCTTGATCTTGAGAAGCAAATGTTTTCAGATCATCTTCAATAATGTGGTATCATCAGCATAACGAAGGTTGTTGATGAGTCTCCCACTAATTTTCACACGTGTGTTGTCTTCATACAGTCCTGCTTCTCTGATGATTTGTTCTGCATATGAATTAAACAGGTAGGGGGAAAGTGTGCAGCTTTGTCCTATGCCTTTGCTGATTTTAAACCATTCAGTTTCTCCTTGTTCTGTTAAAACTGTTGCTTCTTGATCAATGTAAAGATCAGGTATTCTGGTATACCCATGCTTCTTAATGTGGCCCAGAGTTTTTCATGGTTTATGCAGTCAAAGCCTTGCTGTAGTCAGTAAAATACATATAGATATCCTTTTGGTATCCTTTAGTCTTTTCAAGGATCCATCTCACATCTGCGATTATGTCTCTCGTTCCTCGCCCTTTCCTGAACTCTTCTTGCACTTCAGGTAATTCTCGTTCCAGGTTTGGTTGTAGTCTCTGCTGAATAATCTTCAATAGAATCTTGCTGGCATGTGGAATTGGAGTGATTGTGCGATAATTTTCACAGTCAGTTGGATTACCTTTATTTAGTATTGGTATAAACACAGATCTTTTCCAGTCAGTTGGCTATGATGTTGTCTTCCACATTTCCTGACAGAGCCTTGTAAGTATGATAAGAGCCGCATCAGATTGCTGTAATACTTATATGGGAATGCCATCAATGCATGGTGCTTTGTTCTTTGCTAAGGCTTTCAATGCTGCTTCAGCTTTCACCAATGGTTCCAGATCATAAGATACAGATTGAAATAGCTGTTGGTCCACTTGATCTTTATCATATAATAACTCTGTATATTCTTTCCATCTTTTCTTGATCTTCTTGGCATCATTCAACATGGATCCTTGAGCATCTTGTAACATTCCAATTCAAGGCTGGAATTTTTTCTTTAACTCTCGTAGCTTTAGGAAAGCCGATCTTGTTCTTCCTCTAATAGTTTCTGCTTCTATTTCCTTGCATGTATCATTGTAGTACGTCTCCTTGTCTTGTCTTGCTGCACATTGTAAATCTCTGTTGAGTTCTGCGATTGCCTTTCTTTCTCCTCTGGCTTTAGCTTCTCTGCGTTTCTGGGCAATTTTCAGAGTGTCTTCTGTCATCCATTTTGGCTGGTTTTGCTTTTTCACCTTTTGTAGAGATCTCTCCCTTTCTTCCAACACAACCTTCCTGATGTCATCCCATAACTCTACTGGAACTCTGTCATTTGTATCTAAAGCAGCAAATCAATTTTGCAGGCAGTCTTTAAATTCTGGTGGTATATTCTTAAGGTCATATTTGCTTACATTCATGAGTGGCTTGCTCTTTTTCAACTTTAGCTTGAGTTTGCATACTAGTAGTTGGTGATTTGTATCACAGTCAGCTCCAGCTTTTGTCTTTGTTGATGTTATAGAGCTTTTTCATTGTTGACTTCCACAGATGTTGTCAACTTGATTTTTGTACAATCCATTGGTTGAAGTTCATGTGTACAGTCGCTGCTTGTGTTGCTGGAAGAAGGTGTTTGAGATGAATAGATCGTTAGTCTTGCAGAATGCTATCAGTCTTTCTCCAGCTTCATTTCTGTTTCAAAGTCCAGATTTTCCAACCATTTTGCCTTCTTTGTTGCCAACCTTTGCGTTCCAGTCACCCATAATTATCAGGATATCCTGTTTGCATGTGCTGTCAATTTCAGCTTGCACTTGTTCATAGAACTCATCAATTTCATCCTCTTCTGCAGGTGTTGTTGAGACATATACTTAAATTATAGTTGTGTTGATAGGCATTCCTCATAGACGAAGAGAAATTAAGCGTTCACTGATTGCATTGAATTTCATTACAGTAGTTCCTGCAAGTTTCTACTTAACAAATGCAACGCCATTTCTTCTTTGTCTTTCATTTCCAGCATAGTAAACCATATGATCATCAGATGCAAAGTGCCCGATGCCAGGTCCATTTCAATTTGCTGACACCCAACTCCCTTTGGTTCATGCTTCGTACATTCCATGTCTCAATATGTAAGACATCTTTGCAGCTTCTGACTTTCATTTCATTTGCAGCTACATCAGCAGTCAGATGTCCCAAGGGCTTTCATCCAACCACATCATAAATGCTGGCTTTACTCTGAAAAGTCTTCAGTTCCTCCCCAGTAGCCAGTTGAGTGCCTTCCAACCTGGGGGTCTCATCTTCCAGCACTATAGTGCAATTCGTTTTGTTGTGACTATCCATTGGGCTTTTGTGGCAAGACACAGAAGTAGATTGCCAGGCCTTTCATCCGCACAGTTTAAGTTTACTGTTGTTGCTGTTGTAACAGAAATGTGACCCTCTTCCTCCAACACCGTCCCATTCTGTTGCTGCCCAGATGGGTGGTCTGGCACCTCAGCTGAGATGTGTCCATCTTGGGAGACCCTGCCAGTAGTTAAGCTACCGATAGCTTAGATCTCGGCATCACTGATGCACACAAGCCCTCACCACACGACAAGCTGCAAACCAAGTGAGGGAACTTTGGTATACACAGTTACTTATCCTGTATGCACCTCGGATTTATTTTGCAAGTATTTATTTGACTGCTTAGCAAATTAAACACAAGTGTTTGCTAAGCATTTAAGTTTAAGGCAACAGCATTTCCATATTGTGATGAGTAAACAATGGCAAGTTACAGAAAAAACATTTGGTTTCAGACAAACTATAAATCATTTAATATTAAGAAAAGGCACACAGAGGATGTTTTGAGAACCATGAAGTGCCTCGTGAAATTTTATGCACTGTATCATGTAAATTACAAAAAGAAAAGGACTTGCAAACAAACTAAAATGTCATTTTGCCTTACTCAAATCCATATTGCTACACACCTCAGTGTATGCAGTTCAGATTGCCTCTTATTGAAAAATGACATAGTGAATCTAGAAAAGTTTACACATACTTTGATTTGTAAGATGTGTTTCCTGTAAATAGTTAATACCACTGTTCCATGTAAAAGTTGTTTTGATTGTTAATTTTAAACCGCCCTTGATCTCTGGAAGGGACGGTATAGAAGAACTGTATAAATAAACAAATAAATAAAGAAAAAGAAAAAGAAAAGGTACAGAGTAGGGCAACAAATATGATAAGGAATAGGAAACAACTTTCATAACAGGATAGGAGAGACCTTTTCAGCATGGGAGAGACAAATGATGGTAAATACTAGGGGTTTTTTTAGGGGGTACCTCACAGTATGGAGTGCCAGCACCTTTTTCATTGCCTGCTAAAATTCAGCCATAGCTTCATGTAGTAATGAAAGAACCCTGCATATGAGTACCAGCACCTTTTTTTGCTAGGAAAATTAACATAACATAAGAACATAAGATATGCCATACTGGTCAGATCAAGGATCATCAAGCCTAGTATCCTGTTTATAACGGTGGCCAATCTAGGTCATAAGTACCTAGCAGTTTCCCCAAAAGACACAGGTTTCACAATGCTTGTATTGGGTCAAGCAGTGATATCCTGGTCCTTTTTAATAATGGTTTATGGACCTTTCCTCCAGGAACTTGTCCAAACCTTTTTTAAACCCAGCTACACTAACAGCTTTTACTACATCCTCCGGTAACAAATTTCAGAGTTTGATTACACGTTGAGTGAAAAAATAGTTTTTCTTATTAGTCTTAAATAGGTTACCCTGTAGCTTCATTGCATGTGCCCTAGTCTTTCTATATTCTGATAATGTAAACAATCGATCTATGTTTACCGTTCCACTCCATTCATTAATTTATAGACCTCTATCATATCTCCCCTCAGCTGTCTCTTTTCCAGGTTGAAGAGCCCTAACCTTTTTAGCCTCTTCATAGGGGTATCCTTCCATCCCCTTTACCATTTTGGTGGCTCTTCTCTGTACCTTTTCTAATAACTCTACATCCTTTTTAAGATACGGCGACCAGAATTGCACACAATATTCAAGGTGCGGTCACACCATTGAATGATACAGAGGCATTATAATATCCTTTGTTTTATTTTCCATTACTTTGCTTACGATATTTAGCATTCTATTTGCTCTCTTGGCCGTCACTGCACACTGGGCAGAGGGTTTTAACATGTTATCCACGATGACGCCTAAATCTTTTTCCTGGGTGGTGGTTCCTAATGTTTATCAAGATCCTCTTGCAATTTTCTACACTCCTCATGGGTTTTAACAACTTTAAATAGTTTTGTGTCATCTGCAAATTTGATAACTTCACTCATTATTCCCTTTGCCAGTTAATTTATGAACATATCAAAAAGCAGTGGACCCAGCACAGATCCCTGGGGTACTCCACTATTCACCTTTTTCCATTGGGAAAATGGCCATTTAGCTCTACCCTCTGCTTTCTACCTTTTAACCCGTGCCTGATCCACAATAGTACATTGCCTCCTATCCCATGCCTCTTTAGTTTTGCCAAAGGTCTCTGATGAGGGACCTTGTCAAAGGCTTTCTGAAAGTCCAGATACAGTATATCAACCGACTCACCTTTGTCTACCTGTTCATTCACACCCTCAAAAAAATATAACAGATTAGTAAGACAAGATCTTTATTGTCTAAAGCCATGTTGTCTGTCTCCCATTAAGCCATGACTATCTACATGTTCAGTAATTTTGTTTTATATGATGGTTTCTACCATTTTTCCTGGTACTGACATCAGGCTCACTGGTCTGTAGTTTCCCGGCTCACCCCTGGAACCCTTTTTAAAAATTGGCGTTACACTGGCCATCCTCCAATCTTCAGGTATTATAGATTATTTTAATAATAGTTCACAGATTACTAATAGCAGGTCTGCAGTCTCATATTTCAATTATTTCTACACTCTTGGATGTATACTATCTGGTCCAGGTGATTTGCTACTCTTCAGTTTATCAAATAGTTGTAATGCATCTTCCCGGTGTATCGATATTTCTTTCAATTCTTCTGCAGTTTCACCTTTAAATACCACTTCAATTATGGATTACATTCCTACATCTTCCTCAGTAAAGACCGACGCAAAGAATTCATTCAGTCTCTCTGCTATGGCCTTCTCCTCTCTTAGTGCCCCTTTTACTCCTCTATCATCTAATGGTCTAACTGACTCTCACAGGTTTTTTTGCTATGAATGTACTTGAAAAAGTCTTTATTATGCGTTTTTGCTTTCACAGCAAGCTTCTTCTCAAATTCTCTCTTTACCTGCCTTATCAATGCCTTGCATTTAACTTCCCAGTGCTTATGCTGTTTCCAGTTTTTGTCATTTGGCTCCTTTTTCCATTTCCTGAAAGATGCTTTTTTGGGAATAATGGCCTCTATTACCTCACCTTTAAACCATGCTGGCAGCTTTTTGGACTTCTTTCCACTTTTCTTAAAGTGTGGAATACAGCTGGTCCGGGCTTCCAAAATAGTATTTTTAAACAACACCCAAGCTTGATGCTAGTCTTTAACCTTTGCAACTACTCCTTTTATTTTTTTCTTAACTATTTTCCTCATTTTATCATAGTCTCCCTTTTGAAAGTTAAAAGGTAGTACTGTGGATTTCCTTACCATCCCTCCTCCATTAATTAAATCAAACGTTATCATGCTATGATCACTATTGGCAAGTGGCCCCAGCAACCTTCTCTGGCACCAGATCTTGTGTTCCACTAAGAACTAGGTCCAAAATGGCTTCTCCTCTGATCGGTTCATGGACCAGCTGCTCCAAGAAGCAGTCATTTATTTCATTTAGAAACTTTATCTCCCTAGCATGTCCTGTCGTGACACTGACCCAGTCAATACCAGGGTAATTGAAATCACCCATTATTATTACTGTGCTGTAACTTTTGTCGGCTTCCCTGATTTCTTTGAGCATTTCATCATCCATTTGTTCATTCTGGCCAGGTGGTCGATAGTAGACCCCCACTGCTATTGCCTTCCCCTTTTTACATGGAATTTCAATCCATAGAAATTCTACAGCAAATTTTGTTTCCTGGAAAACTTTAATACTTTATGACTCAATGTCCTCTCTAACATATAGCGCAACCCCTCCACCAATTTGATCAGCTCTATCATTGCGATATAGATTGTACCCGGGTATCACAGTGTCCCACTGGTTGTCCTCCTTCCACCATGTCTCTGAGATACAAATCATATCTAATCTCTCATTTAGTGCTATATTTATTTATTTATTTATAGTCTCTTTTATACCGCGCTATTCAGCATCAGCGCGGTTTACAATAAACAATGAACACACACATTTCCAATAGTACTTTGTGTTTACATGTGAACAGGAAATTCAACTTGGCTAACAGGGGGAACTATATACAATAACAATATATACAATTTACAGACTAGTCATGTGCTCGTATGGTTCTATATTCTAACTCTCCCATCTTATCTTTTAGAGTTCTAGCATTTGCATACAAGCATTTTAGAGACTATTTTATTCATATTAATCTGGCTATCGGTAAGCAGGGGTAATTTGGAATATTTTAAGCTCTGTCTAATCCGAACTCAAGGCCATTTGGGCTGCTTTTGTCTTTACTGGAACCTCTCTGCTGATATGCCCTAACGTCTTTCATTTGGTAGTATCCTTCAAGGATACATTATTCCGAACCATGTGCTCTTGGGCGACTGTCAGCTCTCCCCTATTATCTAGTTTAAAAGATACTCTATCTCCTTTTTAAAGGTTAATGCCAGCAGCCTGGTTCCATCCCGGTTAAGGTAAAGCCCATCTCTTTGGAAGAGCCCCTCCTTTCCCCAGAATGTTCCCCAGTTCGTAACAAATCCAAACCTCTCATCCTTGCACCATCATCTCACCCACATATTGAGACTCCGGAGTTCTGCATGCTTTTTCGGTCCTGTGCGTGGAACAGGAAGCATTTTGGAGAAGGCTACCCTGAAAGTTCTGGATTTCAACTTCCTACCTAAAAGCCTAAATTTAGCCTCCAGAACCTTCTACCACATTTTCCTATGTCATTGGTATCGACATATACCAAGACAGCAGACTCCTTTCCAGCACTATCTAAGACCTTGTCTAGGTGGCGCATGAGGTCCGCTACCTTTGCACCAGGCAGGCATGTTACCAGGTGATCCTCATGTCCCACTAGAGGACAGAAACCTTGGGCCGTAAGGACTGGGGTTTCTAATCCCATAGGTGCTCCTCGTGGTCTTGGGGAAGCCACTTAACCCTCCATAGCCCATGTTCCCTGTAAAATAGTTATCTCCAAGTTATAATAGTCTCCCAGTGGAGGTGGTAGAGATGAGGACAGTAACTGAATTCAAAAAAGCATGGGACCAACACAGAGGATCTCTAAAGGTAAAAAGTGGACTGTTGTAGTTATGGAAGGACAGACTAGATGGGCCTTGTGGTCTTTTTCTGTCATCATGTTTCTATGTTTCTATGTTTCTATAATGCCTTGTTCAATGTAATTTCAGTTTGTTCAATGTAAACCGCACTGATGCAGAATAGCGCGGTATATAAAAGAATGTAAAAATAAAATAAAAAATAAAAATAAATGTCCATGAGCCACCCAGCTATCTACATGCCTAATGATCAAATCAGCAACTATAATGGCTGTCCTAACCCTTCCTTCATGGGCACATGGCCCTAGAGAAACTTTCTCAGGGCAAGAGAGTTTTACATCACCTTGAAGACAGGTCCTAGCTACAGGATCACTTCCTGCCAAACCAGGGTGATGCTCTCCTGTCACGTGACCTCTCTCCTCCATGTCAACAGGGATGCTGCGAGACTGGAGGTGGGACTTCAGGACTGTATCCCTGTAGGTTTTGTCTATGTACCTCTCTTTCTTCCTTATGTCCTCCAAGTCTGCTACTCTAGCCTTCAGAGATCGTACTCATTCTCTGAGAGCAAAGAGCTCCTTGCACCTAGTGCACAAGTAAGACCCCTCACCAACTGTGAGAAAATCATACATGTGACACTCAATACAAAAGACTGGAAAGCCCCCATCTCGCTGCTGGACTGCTGTCTGCATTTTAATTTTAAGGTTGTGTTAAGATGTTTAAGTTCTTTACTTACTAAGGGTTACTAGAGATACTTATACTAATAAAATTATACCTAATATGTTTAATGTATCTTGTTCATCTGAAGCTTAATTAATCTCAGGTCCTTAATGTATGCTGATGAGAATAAACAGATGCACCTGAGAGTGAATATGGCACCTCCTTTGCTTTAAGAGGTTTAAGCACCTATAAAGCTACGTTTATCCCAGGGGTGGGTGGGTTTTGGGGAGGGAGAGAGAGAAGACTTATTAAAAGCTGGCTGCTACATAGTACCCTGTCCTGTGCTTCTAAGGTAATCTGTGACCAATTTCCAGGGGGGGGGGGTCCCACAGCCCTTGTTTGGATAGAGGGAGTCTTGGGGTCTAAAAGCACAAATAAATACAATAGAAGTATATAAAATTATAAAAGATGTAAAAGTAAACAGCAGGGATATTCCCAAACAAGAAACATTTGGTTTGTTTTTGCTTTTTTTCAGAAATGCTTCCTGATCTTTGTGTGTTGTTTGATTAGTGTTACACATTTCTTTTCATACAAAATGTTTAGTGCACTTGTGATGGCCCATTTTACATATAACTTGAGGGAGTAGAAGAAGCATTCGAGCATGAGAAGTTTCTCCTGTGGTAGGCTCTGTTGCTCAGAGCCCAGAGCATTGGCCTTGTAAACCAACAGTCATGAGGTCAATTCTTCTCAGAATCTGGCTTCAACCGTTTAGTGTCATTAAACCCTTGATTACTATGGAATTTGCCTCCCCCTCTTCCCAACAATGCACAGGGAGGCCTTCAGCTCCCATCCTGGCCTCCAGGGGCACTGTACCGCTGCACCTTGTAAACTTAGGTGCAGCGGTACAGTGCCCCTGGAGGCCAGGAAGGGAGCTGAAGGCCTCCCTGTGCATCGTTGGGAAGAGGGGGAGGCAAATTCCATATTAATCAAGGGTTTAATGTATTGGGGTGGGGGGGGGTAACCTGCATGAGTGGTGGGTACAACTCTAGACAATTCACTGGGCAGACTAGATGGACCATTCTGATCTTTATCTGCTGTCATTTACAATGGGGGTAATTTTACAAGAGATGGATGTGACTTGAATATCTGAAATGAGCAATATGGACATGGCAGGGATGTATAAAGTGCATTACAGAACTGCAAATCTGTACTGCCCCTGTGAACAGGAACATCCAAGTTCAGGCATACCAAAATGGAGTGGTTTGAGGGCATTCCTGGACATGGCCAGGATGGAGAAAGGATGGTGATGTTCAAAGTATAGTTTGTATAGCATTTTGGATTGGCTGGACATGCCATTCAGGATATCCCGGTCTGAACCTGCTATAAAGCATGAAAAGGTAAGGACCCTTGCTGTCCATGCTTATCACAAATGCGAGTGTGCTAGACAGTAGAGAAGGAGCGAGAGAGCAGTTTGCCTGTCATCCCTGTCTGCTGTATAATGTGTTGAGGAACCCCCTATGTCCCAAACATGCTCCCCATACATCTGTCCCAACTGACCTATCTCCGATGGGCACCTCCATAAACCCCCATCCCATACTGGTCCACAGGCAGCCTGCTCACCCTCATTTCACACTGCTTCCCTTGGACCCACACACCCTGTGTCCCCACAATCAGTCCCTGTCTGTGGCCCAGTAGTCAAAGTGGTATTTTGCATGTGTCTGTGTGTTTAGGAGTGAAGGAGCTGAGGATGATACATGACTGTCTGCGTGAGTACAGGTCTTGGTGTTTGTGTGTCTGGGAGAGAGTGTCTTTATTCGTCTGTGACCACCACATTTCACTCAGCACAAAGCATTGCATGTTGGAGGTGGTAGCACAGGGATGCTGATTGTGGTTATGAGGGGATTCCAGTGATGGTCCCCACGGGTGTTGGTGGAGGCTAGCAGAATGAAGGAGGCAAACAAGTGGTTCACCGATGTTATTGAGGAAGAGCTGGACAGGGAACGCTGGAGGCACCCATACCAGAGGGTATACCAGCTGAGGGCCCAGTACATAGGGCTTACCGATGAACAGTGCCTAATGCAGTTCTGATTTGATAAAGCTTCCATACACCAGATGTGTCAGGAGCAAGAGCAAGACCTCAGTGCTACCACACAGACAGGCAATTCCATCCCTGTGCACATCAAGGTTATGACAGCCCTCACATTCCTGGTGAATGGAGCTTCCAGACTGTGCTGGCTGCCCTGGCAGGTATCAGCCAGTTGGCCATGTTGCTGTGTCTTATACAGTTCATTGCAGCATTCCTGCAGTACATCAGCTTTCCCAGCACAGTACAGCAGCACCAACAGACTATATTTGATTTCCATGGGGTAGCAAGCTTTTCCACAGTGCTGGTATAATAGACTGCACACAAGTAGCCCAGTACCACGGGTATGGGAAGCCACACACAGGAATAGGAAGTCATACCATTCAAAGAACATGCAGGTGGTCTGCAGTGCCAAGAGTGAAATAACAGATGTGTTCCCCTGTTTCCCAGGGACATTCTGGCACAATCAAGCATTCATGAGCGCTTAAGCAGTGGGGAGGTCACTGGTGGCTAGCTCCTCGGTAAGTGACTTCCTCCCCCATGTACCTGCATGTGCTGCCAACATTGAAAACAGTGCAGCCAAGGAGGGGGAGGTTTGGATTCAAGGTAGACCTCAGCAGTACCTTGGAGTTCATTGTGTGAATGGCATGGACAGCAAAGCTATGTCTCTGTATTAGGAAAGTAGGGCACTCTACAGATGCCATATCATAGAAAGGTGCCAGGGGATGGAGGTGTGCTCTTTGGGAGCCATAGCCCTGCACATTGCAAGGCCCAGGGGCCACTTGAAGATATGTAGGTCATGCACCAGTGAAGGAAAGAGAATGGTGGATGCATGGAATGGCAAGGCACTCCCCATGGTGGAGCAGGCCACAACATGTTGCTGGTCAGAACCCTGGATGGAGTGGAATGAAATAGAAGGAACCAGCAGATTATAAACAGGGCAAGACCTATGGAGCAAAGGAGGTATGCCAATGTGTGTGTGCTGTAGCAGGACAGTGACAGTACATTATTTATTTTATTTATTCATTCAGTGACATGGGCTACTCACCAAGAGCCCCCTCTTCCCCCTCCCTTCTGTCCCATCCTACAGGAGACTGCGGCTATCCTTTGAGGCACCTGCCCCTGTTCTCTGGAGAATGCATCAGAGCAGGCCGACACAGAGGAGAGCACAGACAGTGCAGCAGACATCAACACTCAGTCCTACCAACAGGGCGAGGAAGCAAGTAACACTTTATGTAACGTACGTTTTTATAAGAACTAGCCCAGTTACAGTACAGATATACCTCAGATGCCTGCCTGCCCACCCCCCTACCTGCCCCATTCCCCACTCAGTGAATACCTGCACCTCAGAGCCACATATATATCTCCACCCTGTGCCCTCCTGGGATGCCATTGTCATCTCCCACTGGCCCTAACACTGCCCCTGCAGCATATAGCCCCTGTCGGAAGGCCACATTCATGCCCAACCACAACACCCACTGACACCCCAGTACACATTATAGACAGCCCTGCATTCACACCAAGCCACAGCTAACACACATACCAGTACAGCCCAGGCAGCAAACATGCATGTGACATCAGACATATCTACAATGATTACCCCCCTTGCCCTTGCCCCTTCCCCTCGCTTCATGTCCCCTCCCTCCCTATCCCTGAAGGATGGGTAAGAGCTCTGTAGAGATGTTAGATGTCTACTCAGTGCTATCTGTTGACACCGTCAAGCTCTTCTCCTCCCTCATCCCCTCACTACCTTGTCCCATGGCAGCATGAAAATCTGGAAACCATAGGGGGAGCCTGTACCTTGTGGTGATGTCTCCAGGTTATTGGTAAATGTTGTCTCCTGGGTCTCGCATTGGCTATCCCTTGTGCCTCTGCCATCTCTATGGGTAGGTGCAGAGGCCACGGTGGCAGGGGCGGGGGGCACATTGCTATGGTTCTCCTGCGGTTGGGGTGCCTGGTAGACAAGACGGCCAATATGTGAAAAGATGGTATCCAAGGACCGGCTTATGTATTCTGCAGGCAACAGTGAGCTGTTTCCTGCAGGATGTCACAAAGGGCTGCAGTTCATGCCTTCTCCATTGCCAGGTATTCTTTGTTTTGCTGGAGAAGGCACCCCTCACAGTGGATCAGCTGATGTCTGCGTGGATCATTTGGTGGCTAGTGGATCCAGTGGTGCCTCCTTAGCAGGTGGGTCACATGCACCATTGGGTGCTTGCTGCAATACTTCGTGCAGATCCTACTCATCTAACAACACTTCACTGCCTTTCTCTTCCAGTTCATGCTGCATCGCTGCCTCTGCTTACCTATCCATAGCTGTGCCAAGCTCCTCCTGCCTCTGGATGCGATCTGTGTCTGCATCAGAAGTGTAAGGATGTGACTTGGGCCTGTTTATGTTTATTTAAAAACTTGATGTACCACCTTTAAATCTAGTTGGCAAATTGGGCCTGTCACCTGTCCACCCTCATCCATGGAGGCCTGCAGTCCATCAGCAACATCACTATCACCTGCAGGTGAGTGAGGAACATCCAACTAGCTGCTCATATGTTGCTGACATCAGTGCCATGAGGGTAAGCAAACAACGGATCCCTGTGCAGGACTCTTTAAAGATTGAGCAAAGCAATGACAGTCACTACCACCGTTGCAATGCATATGAGGTCACCAACAATCACCATGGACCAGGGGCCACATTTTCATAGGAAGTTGGGAAACATGGATTTGGAGGGGCACTGAATGGTGGCTGGAAAGGGGGATAACTGGGATGCCACAGAGACATTCTCCTAAGATAGAAAGCAGAGAGTAGGGCTAAATGGCCAATTTTCCCAATGGATAAAGGTGAATAGTGGAGTACCCCAGGGATCTGTGCTGGGTCCCCTGCTTTTGAACATATTCATAAATGACTTGGAAAAGGGAATAACTAGTGAGGTTATCAGATTTGCAGATTTATTTATTTATTTATTTTATTTAACAGTTCTTCTATACCGCTCTATTTTAGATCAGAGCGGTTTACATTTAACATCAACTATACAACACAAGGAACTTTGAGTTGTATTTACAATAAACAGGGAGATCAACTTGGAAGTAACTGGGGGAAACTATGTACAATTCTTAACTCTATACATTGTATCACACTGGTACCTGATTTCAGGCAGAACATATCTACATCTTATTTACACTGGGGTACATTCTGAGCGATCAGTTGGTTATCCTTTTTCATGCTGAGTCTGATTGTTTACTTGTAATGAGAGATTGTCTGGGGGGCCATATGTATGGTTACTAAGGCTAGATTCAGGGTAGTATGTAGTGAACAGGTGCTGCTTTATTGCCTTCCTGAAGTGGGTTAGGTAAGTGATATTTCGAATATAGGTAGGGAGAGCATTCCATGCTCTGGGAGCGTAAATCGTAAAGGCCCTATTTGTTGTTGTTCTTGTGCATTTTGTCATTACTTTTGGGACCTCTAGGGTGTTTTGCATCATGGTTCTTCTGTTTCTGTTCTGTGGTACTTTATGTATCATCTTGCTGAGGGCTGTGGGGGTCAGAGTGTTTGAGGCTTTGAAAGTTAAGGTTAGAACTTTGTGGAGGGTTCTTGCTTGAACCGGTAACCAATGGAGGTTCATCAGTACTGGCGTTATGTGCTCTCTCCGTGAAGCCCCTGTTAGTACTCTTGCAGCAGTGTTCATTGCAAGCTGGAGAGGAGCTAACGTTGCTTGAGGGAGACCGTGTAGAATTACGTTGGCATAGTCGAAATGAGGTAATATTAATGCCTGATAGATCGATCGGTAGTCGCTGAAGTCGAGTAGCGGTCGGAGATGTTTTAAGGTCTTTATTTTCATGTATACTGTTTTTACTGTGTTTTTTATGTGAGTTTTCAGATCCAGGTGTTGATCCAGTGTAACGCCAAGGTAGCGGATTGTGGGTTTGGTTTTCAGTTCTGTGTTGCCGATTTTTAAAGAGAGTGGAGGGGTGAAGTCCTGGTTCCTTGAGATGAAAAGGACATCTGTTTTACTGTAGTTGATTCTCATGTTTTGTGTGCTGAACCATTCTGCTACTGCCTCAAACATCTTGTTAGAGGGGAGAGGTCCGGTTGGTTAGTCCTGAATGGGATGTATAGGAGGATGTCATCTGCGTAGGCTAAACAGTTGACCTTGAATGAACGTGCTAGGGCACATATGGGCTGCATGTAGATGTTAAACATCAATGCAGATAGTGACGAGCCCTGTGGCACGCCTTGGTTTTGTAAAAATGGTTCGGAGGTTGTGGAGCCTGACCTTACATGTTGCCATCTATTAGTCAGGTATGACTTGCACCACTTTAGGGCTGTTCCCTGAATTCCTTTCTCGCTGAGGCGTTGTATGAGTATCTTGTGACTCACCGAGTCGAAAGCCGCCGCAATGTCTAGGAATATGAGGGCGAATCCTTGATGAATTTTGTCGGTTCCAGAGACTAGATGGTCAAATAGGTTGGTGAGGAGGGTTTCAACCCCATGTGCTTCTCTGAACCCATGCTGGGAGGGATCCAGTGGGGCTTCAGATCCAGTGGGGCTTCAGATCCAGTGGGGCTTCAGCTCCAGATGACACAAAACTATTTAAAGTGGTTAAAACCCATGAGGATTGTGGAAATTTATAAGAGGATCTTGACAAATTGGAAGACTGGACATCCAAATGGCAGATGAAATTTAATGTGGACAAGTGCAAAGTTATGCACCTAGGAAAGAACAACCCAAACTATGGTTACATGATGCAAAGTTCCACATTAAGAACTACCACCCAGGAAAAAGATGTAGGCGTCATCGTGGATAACATGTTAAAACCCTCGGCCCAGTGTGCAGCAGCGGCCAAGAGAGCAAATAGAATGCTAGGTAGGATAAGGAAAGGAATGGAAAATAAAACAAAGGATATTATAATGCCTCTGTATCGTTCCATGGTTTGCCCGCGCCTTGAATATTGTGTGCAATTCTGGTCGCTGTATCTTAAAAAGGATATAGTGTTATTAGAAAAGGTACAGAGAAGAGCCACCAAAATGGTAAAGGGGATGGAAGGATATCCCTATGAAGAGAGGCTAAAAAGGTTAGGGCTCTTCAACCTGGAAGAGAGGCGGCTGAGGGGAGATATGATAGAAGTCTATAAATTAATGAATGGAGTGGAACGGGTAAATGTAGATCGATTGTTTACATCATCAGAATATTGAAAGAATAGGGGATATGCAATGAAGCTATAGGGTAACCTATTTAAGACTAATAAGAGAAACTATTTTTTTCACTCAACGTGAAATCAAATTCTGGAATTTGTTACCGGAGGATGTGGTAAAAGCTGTTAGTGTAGCTGGGTTTAAAAAAGGTTTGAACAAGCTGGGTTTAAAAAAGGTTTGGACAAGTTCCTGGAGGAAAGGTCTATAAACCATTATTAAAAGGGACCCGGGATATCACTGCTTGACCCAATACAAGCACTGAGGAACCTGTGTCTTTTGGGGAAACTGCTAGGTACTTATGACCTAGACTGGTCACTGTTGGAAACAGGATACTGGGCTTCATGGACCTTGGTCTGACCCAGTATGGCATATCTTATGTTCTTATGTTCTTACTCACTCTGTGTTACCACAGTCCCCAGGTGCTGTGCTCTCATACCTGTACAATGCTAGCATGTCTGTGGTCCAGGAACAGATGCTAGCCACCCAGGCAGCTCCTCAAAACCATCCTCATAATGAGCCTGCTGCTGCCGCTACTAATGGTACTAGCTGGCAGTTCTGCCTCCTCCATGGGTGCTATATCTGCCTCCACATCTGTGGGTTCCTGCAGCTGGTCCTCCTCTGCCTGCTCCTGTGGGCCCACCTCCATTAGCATCTGCAGTTGCAAGATTGAAGGAAGCTGTGATGGGGTATATAGGGAGTTACCTGTCCCTCTCCAAAGGGTTTGTCAGCACTCCACCTTAAAAGGGGATACAGCTCAGAACTCAGGGCATGAATCAAACAGAGGGATTAAGAATCCAGCTGAGTGCACAAGAGGGAGAGAGACTAATGGAGACAGGAAGCTCCTTCCAAAAAGGGCTGGGAAAGGATTCTTGCTGTGAGGTAGGAAATTCAGGAAGTTGGAACCATATTCACAGACACTGAAGCCCAAGTGAGTGACTGAACTTAATTCTGAACTTTCAATTGTGGGTCGGGGGAAGGGCAGTGAGAACTAGCCTTGTGAAGACAACAAGCTGGGGAGTGATTGCTGAATAGCTGAAGGACAATGAAAGTGTTTTTGGTTTAACCCTAAACTATTGCTTGCCTGATATTTTAAGAGCCTCTTGGCACCGCATGCCAGCTATACCACAGAATTGTTGGCCGTGTCAGTGAGAACGAACGTAATCACAAAATTCAGAAAAATCGTTCTCTTTCACCTCCAGTAAGGAATAGAAACAACATATGAGGTCTCAGTAAAAAATAGCACTGCTCATTTAAGACTCACGTCAAAAATAGAGCTTAGTGCTGTATCACATCAACGGCCTCAAAACTATATTTAAAACACTCTGCCAGTCGTATCTTTCACATAAAAATTAACCCAAGCAAGAACGCTTATCTTATTCGACCAGGTAGCTGTATATATAGTGTTTTAAATCGATCCCATGTGCAATGTTTCAATCGATCCCGACGTACACCACCGGTACCATCAAGACGTTTCACAGCAATGTTTCCTCAGGGGATCCATCAATTGCCGAAGCACACTACAAATAAAAATAAAGACAAAACACCATATAACTTCTATCCTTACTACATTAAAATTCTCCCTTCCAAATCCTCAATCACAAACCATCAAAGCCTCACCTTTAATCTGATGCAGCCCACGTAAACCCAAACCGTGGCCACTCACTGTTACCACTTTCAAAAGAACTGCACTCCCGCCACGGGGAATCCAAAAAAACGCTGCGCATGCGGATCCCCTAGCTCTGGTCCAAACTTTAAAGCACCCCAGACGTCACTACCTACGTCAACTAAACCAATGATGTAAACACGTGCATAGACGTCACACTGCCACTGCCTAAAGCAATTGCCGGCGCAGAATCCTGACACTTACTAAATGATCCCCACCACTACTATAACTCACCAACCACACACTCTATACACCATCCAAACCATATCACCAAAATCCACTCAATCTTAAACATGCCCACAACAATCCCAAAGGTCTACCACACATACGGACCATACCATCACGGTCTAAACTTCAAGGGGCTCCACTCAAAAAAACAAACACTACCTCCCACTATCTTAAACACAAGCCGACCACTCAATACAACTATTCAATCCCCAGGGACCACAGTGTGTAAGCGATAAATATATCGCTGCTCCAACAGGATCAATTCTTGATCTATGGATCTACCACCCATTCCTCTAACTACTTGATCAATACAGAAACACCGCAATTGATCAAAAGAGTGACCGAACTGCACACAGTGCGAAACTATCGGGGCCTCCATAACCTTATGCTTCAACCGGCTACGATGTTCCCTCATACGCACACGAAACGGGCGCAAAGTCTTCCCAACATATTCCAACCCGCACGGGCAAAGAATTACATATACTACACAAGAAGAACTACAAGTGGTGTGATGCCGAAACCAGACCACCATCCCCTGATACACGAACTCCCCCGTGACAAGAGTGAGACTACAAAGGAGGTTACAGGAGGTTCGAATTGTAGAGGAACCTGGCCATTTCAGCTGTGGGGAGTGTGATATTTGTAGTCTCACTCTTGTCATGGGGGAGTTCGTGTATCAGGGGGTGGTGGTCCGGTTTCGGCATCACACCACTTGTAGTTCTTCTTGAGTAGTATATGTGATTCTTTGCCCGTGCGGGTTGGGATATGTTGGGAAGACTTTGCACCCGTTTCGTGTGCATATGAGGGAACTTCGTAGCCGGTTGAAGCATAAGGTTATGGAGGCCCCGATAGTTTCGCACTGTGTGCAGTTCGGTCACTCTTTTGGTCAATTGCGGTGTTTCTGTATTGATCAAGTAGTTAGAGGAATGGGTGGTAGATCCATAGATCAAGAATTGATCCTGTTGGAGCAGCGATATATTTATCGCTTACACACTGTGGTCCCTGGGGATTGAATAGTTGTATTGAGTGGTCGGCTTGTGTTTAAGATAGTGGGAGGTAGTGTTTGTTTTTTTGAGTGGAGCCCCTTGAAGTTTAGACCGTGATGGTATGGTCCGTATGTGTGGTAGACCTTTGGGATTGTTGTGGGCATGTTTAAGATTGAGTGGATTTTGGTGATATGGTTTGGATGGTGTATAGAGTGTGTGGTTGGTGAGTTATAGTAGTGGTGGGGATCATTTAGTAAGTGTCAGGATTCTGCGCCGGCAATTGCTTTAGGCAGTGGCAGTGTGACGTCTATGCACGTGTTTACATCATTGGTTTAGTTGACGTAGGTAGTGACGTCTGAGGTGCTTTAAAGTTTGGACCGGAGCTAGGGGATCAGCATGCGTGGCGTTTTTTTGGATTCCCCGTGGTGGGAGTGCAGTTCTTTTGAAAGTGGGAACAGTGAGTGGCCACGGTTTGGGTTTACGCGGGCTGCATCAGATTAAAGGTGAGGCTTTGATGGTTTGTGATTGAGGATTTGGAAGGGAGAATTTTAATGTAGTAAGGATAGAAGTTATATGGTGTTTTGTCTTTATTTTTATTTGTAGTGTGCTTCGGCAATTGATGGATTCTCTGAGGAAACATTGCTGTGAAACGTCTTGATGGTACCGGTGGTGTACGTCGGGATCGATTGAAACATTGCACATGGGATCGATTTAAAACACTATTTATACAGCTGCCTGGTCGAATAAGATAAGTGTTCTTGCTTGGGTTAATTTTTATGTGAAAGATACAACTGGCAGAGTGTTTTAAATATAGTTTTGAGGTCGTTGATGTGATACAGCACTAAGCTATATTTTTGACGTGAGTCTTAAATGAGCAGTGCTATTTTTTACTGAGACCTCGTATGTTGTTTCTATTCCTTACTGGAGGTGAAAGAGAATGATTTTTCTGAATTTTGTGAGCTATACCACAGAGGCATACAATACATTGGTTCCTCGCTCAGCTACCTGCACATCTTATCACCACAGCTGTTGCTGCTTTCTGCTGGTATGCCTCTCACTCTGTATTGCTGCCATGCCTTGCCACAGACGGACAGATGGTGGGGACTTGGGTGCCTGCGCTCATGCATCATGTCCTTATCTTGTCATTTTGCCAGCACCCACTTCAGCTGCTCCAGGAACCATAGTCTCTTCTTCCAAGTGGCCCTGTAGTGGCACTTCAGGGCGTCAGTATTGTGCCTGATCGTGTAGCACCTGTGGATGAATGTGCCACAGTTAGTACTTCCCTTCCTTTTTTGCGTGTCATCTGGCCCTGTTACTCACTGGCCTCATACATCTGTTTCCACGTATGCCATTCTGCTGCACAGATGGCCCCGGTCTACAGCCTGATGGGCCCTGTCGCCTGTTGTCATGCCATAGGGCATAATCCCACTCTAATCTTACATTCCTTACTGGCTACCTGCACCTTCTCCATCTGCCCCCTTCGTCATCTCTGGCCACACTCCTCTGTTTCTACTGCCTGCTCATCTTCTGCCCCATTTCCCGACTGCTTTTGCTCTTCTGCACCTGCTGCTGTCCATATCCCATGCCCTGTGTTGCAGTTACTGGTGGAGGTTCTGGCAGATCATTCATCAGATAGGGTGCACCAGCCTCTGGCTGGCTCATCGGCCACACAGTGGATATAGCTGTTCCTCTTGAGTTAGCACCAGGCAATAGAGGCTTTTGGTCTCCTCTCTCAAGAAATTAGGCAGCCTGCCTGCCATCATGCCAACTTCTTAAGGAGTCTTTGTGCTGGGACCCTACATGCCCGTATGTGCTTGCGAATCATCACTGGCACCTGGACAACCATGGGCCCATGTTGCTGAATGGTGCCCTGGCCATCTTCATCACTGTATTCCTCATGGGATGGACATGTGGCTGTCCTGTCGAGCCAGTGCATCCATTTCATCATATGTATGGCTTCCTATTTTGCTCCTACGCTGGCCATCCCCAGGCCTGATTCCTTTTATAAAGATACATAGGTGCCTATTTGTCTTTATAAAATACTAGTGTTATGCATCAGTGATGTGCATGCATACATGCACTCTGCCCAAATCGCACCACTGGCTACCTGCTAATTGGTATTTTATAAGAGACCATTAACACACATATGTGGCCAAACAATTTTGTGGTTCTGTGCGGTTTTACAACAAGAATGAAAAAACTAATAAAAAAAAACAATCATAAAGAAGGAGAGAACTCTAATTAAAATTAAACAACTATGGCCTTCATGAAATACAAGAGATCACAGAGAGAGGAAGACAGGCATCTGTATTTGGAAAAACTTAGAGAAGCTAGCAAAGTAGTCAAGAAGGCAAAGATTCAAAAGGAGGAGGAAATAGCCAATGCAATAAAATGGGGGGATAAGACATTTTTCAGATATATTAGTGAGAAGAGGAAGGGCAAAAGTGGTATTGTCAGACTCAAGGGTGAAGGGGGGGAATATGTAGAAGCTGATAAGGATAAAGCGGAATTGCTTAACAAATATTTTTGTTCTGTGTTCACAGATGAAGAACCAGGAGCAGGACCTCAGAGAACACCCACAAATAAGAACAGAAGCGAGGGACATCTTGAACAATTTTCAGAAGACTGTGTTCGTGAGAAACTAGCTCAACTTAAAGTAGACAAAGCGATGGGACCGGATGGGATACACCCTAGAATACTGAGGGAACTTGGGGACATTCTAGCAACTCCACTGACTGACCTTTTCAATGCCTCGTTGGAGTCGGGAGTGGTGCCAAAGGACTAGAGAGAGGCTCATGTGGTGCCTTTACACAAAAGCGGAAGTAAGGATGTGGTTTGAAAACTACAAGCCGGTTAGTTTAACTTCAGTGGTGAGTAAATTATTGGAAATGCTGCTGAAAGAGAAAATAGTGAGGTTTCTGGAGTCCGGCGGATTACAGGATCCGAGCAGCATAGATTCACCAGAGGCAGGTCTTGTCAGACAAATCTGATTGATTTCTTTGACTGGGTGACCAGGGAGTTGGACCAAGGGAGAGCTCTAGATGTGGTGTATTTAGATTTCAGTAAAGCCTTTGACACTGTTCCTCACAGGCAACTTATAAACAAACTGAGCACCCTAGGGATGGACCCTAAAGCTACTGCTTGGGTTAGAAATTGGTTGGGTGGGAGGCGACAAAGAGTACAAGTAAATGGAGCTCACTCTGAGGAGAAGGATGTTACCAGTGGTGTGCCCCAGGGATCTGTCCTTGGTCCGATTCTTTTTAACATCTTTGTTAGTGATATAGCGGAAGGGCTGTCGGGTAAGGTTTGCCTCTTTGCGGATGATACCAAAATCTGCAATAGAGTAGACACCCAGGAAGGTGTAGATAACATGAGGAGGGATCTAGCTAAGCTTGAAGAATGGTCTAGAATTTGGCAGCTGGGATTTAATGTTAAAACATCCAAGGGAGCAATACAGTATAGGAGGTGAATTACTTTTGTCCACTAAAGAAGAGCGGGACCTAGGCGTGGTTGTGTCTGATGATCTTAAAGTAGCTAAACAGGTAGAAAAGGCGACGGCAAAAGCTAGAAGGATGCTTGGGTGCATACGGAGAGGAATGGCTTGCAGAAAAAAGGAGGTGATAATGCCTCTGTATAAGTCTTTGGTGCGACCTCATTTGGAGTATGGTGTGCAATTCTGGAGACCGCACCTTCAAAAGGATGTGAACAGGATGGAGTCGGTGCAGAGGGTTGCTACTAAAATGATTAATGGGCTTCATTATAAAGCATATGAGGACAGATTTAAGGATCTTAATATGTACACCTTAGAAGAAAGGCGGGATAGAGGTGATATGATTGAGATGTTTAAATACCTCCGTGGCATAAATGTTCAGGGAGAGAGCCTCTTTCAATTGAAAGCAAGTTCTGCTATGAGGGGACATGGGATGAGGGTGAAGGGAGATAGATTCAGGAGTGATATGCGGAAATATTTCTTTACGGAAAGAGTAGGGATCCGTGGAATAGTCTCCCAGTGGAGGTGGTAGAGATGAGGACAGTAACTGAATTCAAAAAAGCATGGGACCAACACAGAGGATCTCTAAAGGTAAAAAGTGGACTGTTGTAGTTGTTATGGAAGGACAGACTAGATAGGCCTTGTGGTCTTTTTCTGTCATCATGTTTCTATGTTTCTATGTTTTCAATTTTTTGTGAAACTGATAATCAAAGAAATACTTTTCAATTGTTCCTTACCATTCCCCTAGACATATCCTAGTCTCCAGCTGTTGTGTTGTCTGTTTTGACTAGATCGTACGCTCTGATGAGCAGGGACTGTCTCTTACACGTCTCTGTACAACACTGCATATGCCTTGTAGCTCTATGCAAATGATTAGTAGCAATAGTACCATATTTCAAGAATAGATTTTGCTTCAAACAATTCTTTTCCAAGTGATTATTACAATTTAGCCCATAACAGAACAATATTAAGTTTGGTTGTGTCTGTAAATATTTTTTTTCACAAAAGCTATTACCCCTGTGTGCAAAATTGTAAGCTTTTACATCATTCTTGCTAGGGGTTAGTATACAGATCTGCTATGGATATTGTTATTGTTTTTTATGGTCTGTAATATATTGCTTTGATCAAGTTTTATATGGGCAATTAAAAAGTTAATAAATGGAATTAAATCTGTGTCTCCAGAGAGAGACTGAGCTAGTTCTAATGCCCCAATTTAGATCTGCAGGGAGAGGCTGAGTCCCCTACTCTCCCCCCAAGTATATGCATGAAGTATAATTCTTGTTTGTTGGGAGCTATGGGTTCATTCATATACTGGGTGGAAAACCAGGACGTGACCAGCCTCTTCCTAGAGCAGGAATTCTCAACCCATTCTTCAGGACATAACTATCCAGTCAGGTTTTCAAGATAACCACAATAAATATATATGAGTGAGATTTGCAAGCACTGCCTGTATTATATGCAAATCTCATCATGCGTATTCATTGTGGTCATCCTGAAAACCTGACTGGCTAGGTGTGTCCTGAGGACTTGATTGAGAACCCTTGCACTACAGAGCACTAGCTATATGGTAACCTTTCTCTTGACTGCAGTGATTGATAACATGTTTTTAAAACTTTGTGATGCAGTTCTTAGATTTCTGAAATGATATGTCCCTGAGTTCTCTATTCTGTTTGTGTGTGATTGTGAGATTTTGAATGAGGCGCTTCTGTATCTTGTGACTGGTTTCCAATCTCATGTCCTGCTTTCAGTAATGTGGTGAAACAACAACAGCTAGGTAAATCAGAATATACACACAGGAAATAGATGATATTTTAGGAAATATTCAAAAGGAACGTTTTGGATATAAGAAACAGTTTCCATGCTTGACTGCAGCAAACTTTGCCAGTTTTGCATTTGCTTGTGCTTCTGGTCTCTGTATGTCATCACCTCATAGAAATTTTCTAGTCTGTCATTCTGAATAGGGAGCCTTTGTGAAAAGAACAATCTAAGTTTTGCCTGTCAAATCATCAATTTGATTTGTCTGCTTGCAGGCAACTAAGGCTTTGTTTTTGTTTGGGTTTTTTTATTGAGAATTTTGAAATATACATTCCACTAAATACAAAGAAAACCTCCAATTAAAGAAACAGATCAAAGGAAAAAAATATAAAAGTAAATAATATAATCAAAAGGTAAAAACCTCTCTAGATGAGATTCATCTTGAAACACAAACGTAACTCCCTGCAGAGTAATTATACATTTGCAAGGAAATATCAGATAAAAAGTGGCCCCAGTGGCTAATGCTTGGAATTTAACTGCAGGATCTGCTTCCTATAGTTAGAGTGCACCTGGTAACATTCGGGAATACATTCAGCTTCTGTCCGCAGAAGAGAGCATATGCTTTAAGAATCTTAAACTTATCTGCATGAGAACAAAATGTGACTAACAACGTAGCAACCTAGAAATTGTGCCAATTGAGTCTTCCAGAAAAGCGGTTAGGTCTTGACTCTTACTGAGTCTAAATATGTCTAAAACTCCCCTTATTTGGGTTCTCACTATGAGACTTAGTAGGAACATAGTATACATCTGAGATCCTAATCTCAACAGGTAATTTTAAAATTTCAACAAAGTACTCCTTCAAAAGAATTTCTGAAGAAATCAAGTGTGTTCAGGGAAAGTTGAGAAAAGTAAATTTCTAGCAGGAAGAGAATACTCAAGTGCTTGCAGCTTATGATGACTAGAAAGAGGGTGGGTGGTAAGGGAGGCCTACTTCATGACATGGAAGGGCAGTAGTGGGCTCATGCAAAGAAAGGAAGGAATATGCTGAGTCTGGCTGAGTTACTCCTCTGATGGGTAAAACTGCTCTGGCTGGCAGTCGGAGGGCACTGGTCATGGGGGGGGGGAGGGGAGAGAGAAGGAGAGAAGTGGACAAGGGGAGAGGTCAGGATGGGAGTGGAGGTTGCTGTGAGTGCGACAGAAAATGGTAGGCAAAAGGAAAGGCAATTAGTAAAGATATGAAGTATACATTTCTATCAATGAATGTTACAAGGTTAACCACCTGGCAGACATGTTGTTTTCTATTTAAAGAATGTAAGGATCAGAGAGCTCAGATTGTGTTTCTATAAGAAACACATTTGAAAGGCTTACAAGTGTACTTATTGAAGAGGTTTAAGCAATGCTGTACCTAGCCCCGTGGGAATGGTGTGGCCGCACAGGGCGCAAAGAAATAGGGGCGCATTTGGGGCTGCTGACCTCGACTCCCCCCCCCATGCTGCCTGCCCTTGCCCCACCACCGCTCTTCATGTTTCCTTGGTCGTGGCAGTGGTGGTAGCAGCAGCAGAGCAGACATCCAATTATAAAAAAAAAAAGACGGGTCTTTCCCATTCCATGCTTGCATACAGGTCTGATCCCTCCCTCCTCTGATGCTGGAGGGAGGGACTAGACCGGCCATTCAAGTGCAGAGTTGCAAAAACATGCATTTGAATGGCTGGGCTGGTTTCTCCCTCCTCTGACGTGAGCATATGACAGATGTGCATGCAAGCACAGAGTTGGAAATACCAGCGTGGGTTTTTTTTTTTAGAATTGGATTCCATTCCACTGCTGCCGCCAAGGAAACACAAAAAGCGGCGACGGGGCAAGAGCAGGCAGTGTGGGGAGCCAGCTGGACATGTAGGTGTAGGGTAAGGAATGATGTGGAGATGCTGGGCATGGGGCAAATGGCAAACCTGTGATGGGGTGGGGGGGGGGGCATGCCAGATGTCCAAGTTGCACAGGACACATCTATGGCTTGATACAGCCCTGGGCATGAGTATCCACATGTCTTCCTGGTAGCCAACAAGACTAACCACAAGAAGGGAGGGGTGGGAATTATGATTGTGGAGGGGTTCACTATAGGTGAAGTATGTTATTAAGGATCCCTTGGGAAGGTATCTGATTGTGGAGGAAGGAGTGAATAGTGTGGCCTTAGTGCTATTTTGTGTATATGCACCTAATTCTCAGCAGGGGGTTTTCTATGATCATCTGTTTGATAGAATGCAAGAGTATCGAACTAAGTCTATAATTGTGGGAAGGGTAATAAATCCTAGATTAGATCATTCAAAGTGGAGGGGGGGCAATAAGGAATTTCATAGGAAGAAGTTGGGTAGGATAATTGAAAAGGGGAATCTATGGGATATTTGGTGCAAGCACTCGGGACAGATAAAGAAGTGCATATATCATTCTAACCCACATGACGTGTATAATAGAGCAGACCTTCTTCTGATAGATCGTACTCTGCTTTCTAGAGTGCAGAACACATAGATCTCTATGATAACATGGATGGATCATGCCCCTATATTGTTAGAGCTAGACTTGGGAAGGGTCCTAAAGGGTATGCAATTTTGGAGTTTAAATGAGTCATTACTTAAAAGGCAGTCCTGAGGTTGCTGCTGCACACCATGGTACTTGCAGCTCTGCCAGTATTCACTGAACAGAGTCCCAGAAAGAACCTCAAAAATCAATGACCATATCAGGTACTGACAATGCAAAAAGTCATTGATTATAGAACGTTGAGTTCTATGCGCATAATCCCAGCAGAAGCTGAATCAATATTGTATTATAAATACCCATAAATTGCTAAAGCAAAAAAATTTTTTGTACTTATTTTTTATGTCGGGCCTCCCCGGCAAGAGTGAGAAGGGGGAAAAACCTTCTCCCTCCGCTCCGAGAAGTCCCTTTTTTTAAACAATTGAATAAGTAGTGAACAATCACTTATCTCAATGACAGCGATTGATCCAAGATGGGGTTCTTCACTTGACACAGGGCCCTCAATGGGTCCGAGTGTAAGCAAACTGTACCCTCAAGGAGAATCATGTCTCGCCGTCATTGAGATAAGTGATTGTTCACTACTTATTCAATTGTTTAAAAAAAGGGACTTCTCGGAGCGGAGGGAGAAGGTTTTTCCCCCTTCTCACTCTTGCCGGGGAGGCCCGACATAAAAAATAAGTACAAAAAATTTTTTTGCTTTAGCAATTTATGGGTATTTATAATACAATATTGATTCAGCTTCTGCTGGGATTATGCGCTTAGAACTCAACGTTCTATAATCAATGACTTTTTGCATTGTCAATATTCACTGAACAAGCATTTCAACAAACTCAGTAACTACTATTACTACCATTTATCATTTGTATAGCGCTACAAGATGTATGCAGTGCTGTATAGACATGTAAGAGACAGTCCCTGCTCATCAGAGCTTACAGTCTAGTCAAGACAGACACAACAACTGGGGACTAGGATATGTCTAGGGGAAACATAAGGAAACACATAAGAGAAGAACAGGAGACTAAGGGGATTAGGATCCAAAAGCAGCCTTGAAGAGGTGAGTTTTTAGCCTGGATTTAGCCAGAGCCAGAGAAGGAGCCTGACATCCTGACTCAGGTAGTTTCCACCTTGCTGATCCTTATGCCTGGAATAGAGATTGAAGTCTGGAGTTGGCAGTGGAAGAGAAGGGTACAGATAGAAGGGATCTGCCAGAAGAGTGGAGTTCTCGAGGAGGGGCATAGGGAGAGATAAGAAAGGAAATGTAGGGAGGTGCAGCCAAATGAAGGCACTTATAGATCAGTAGTAGAAGTTTGAAGTGGATCCAGAAATGGAAAGGGAGCCAATGAAGTGACTTGAGAAGAGGGGTGACATGAGCATAGCAACACTGGCAGAAGATTAGCCATGCAGCTGAGTTTTGAACAAATTGGGGAGAGATGATTCAGAGGAAGGCCATTGAGGAGGAGGTTGCAATAGTCTAGACAGGAGGTGACTAGAGAATGGATAAGGGTCTTAGTAATGTATTCAGAAAGGAAGGGATGAATTTTGCTGATGTTATATAGAAAGACATGACAGGTTTTAACTATCAGTTGGATGTGTGCGGAGAAAGATAGGGAGGAATCAAAGATGACCTCAAGGCTGTGAGCCAAGGAGTCAAAACCACACATGTTCCCATCTCTTCCCCAACTTCCTCGGTATACAGTACATCATTGTCACAATCAGTCTCACACTTATAGCTCTGAGCACTCCTGCTTCCATCTATGGTGCCCTTCATCAGTTTCCTCAGAAGAGTCACAGACTGATAGTGATGTCCGCCCCTCAGGTTTCTATACACATTTTTACCAATAATGCCCTTTTTCCTTTTTGTTCCTTTCCAGTAAATGTACCAGAGGTGCCACTCATGGAGAAAAAAATCTACACAACACTCTAACCTGCAAGTTTGTACAATTACGGGGTCATTCTGAGGCATGAATGGGATGTCCATCCGTGCTATTTGGGCCCTTTCCCGATCCCATCTACCTTCCCCGTGCATTGTGCAGGGAAGGTAGATGGGGGCAGGAAAGGGGTGGATCAGGGGCAGCGTTAGGGCAGGCAGTGGGCAGTCGTCGGCCCTGGACATACAGGACCGATTCCAATGTTGGCTCTGTACGTCCATGGCCGGCGGCTTGAACGGGGAACTTATTCCATCTCGGAGGTGGAATAAGTTCCCCTAATCAGCGGGAGATGGTAAGCCCGGGGCGCGGAAAGGGCGGGGAGGAGGGCAGAGGACATCCCCCGCAGCTCAATCCTGGCCTTAGGAGGCCAGATTGGGGGTCGGGCTGTGAGGAAAGCGCCTTTGCAGCTGGCAGCAGGGGATCGCAGTTTTTCAATAGAACTGTGGTGCCATGGCAGCTGGACGCCAAGGCACCACGGCTCTATTGAACAGCCCTGACTGTGCTATCCAGGCAAGGCCTATACATGCAGACTGGACTGAATTGGAGTCCTGGCCTGCACGTACAGGCCTGGTCGCGATTCTGATCCTGTGGGGCTAGACGTGCCTCACAGGATCAGAATCACGGCTCCTTCTGTGCATCCGGTTCTGACAGGGCTCACAGAGGGCCGACATGTTGATGTCAGAATCGCGCCCTTCCTGTAACATGTCTGAAGATCCCAGTTTAAAAAAATAAGCATTTCTTTATACTGTAGAACTCAGAACATACAGAACATTAAAAAATGAATCACTGTTCATTTTTAGAAAAAGCCTGGGTGATATATTTTTGTTTGATCCAGGTGTTTCTATAAGAGTAGCAAAAAGGGAGCAATTCTTCTTGACCATAAGGAATCACTATAATACTTAGGATAAACAGGATGAGATATACTTTTCAACCACTAGGGTCAATGCCCTCTAAGTTCAGGCCTGTTGTACACTCAAAAAAGAGATAGGGAGAGCATGGAGGGAGAAGAGACTGATATTCAGCAGTCCAATTTTCAGATAAAGTTATCCAGATAAGCCAAAGTTGGACAGTTAGATATAAATAGCTAAAGTTATCCAAATAGGTTTAGGATAGCTATTTGTGTGAATATCAGCACTGCCAGGTAAACTTTAACTGTTCCTCAGGCATGTTTCTCTCCCATCCATTTTTAACTAGCTGTATTTTGTCATTTAGGGGCAAAGGCCAACCTGTGTTCAATATTGGGGGTCTTCCCAGCAAGTGCCCTGACAGCTAGTGCAGTGGGAAGCATCTCACAATGCTAAACCTGCAACTGCAATTCATGCAAGTGCAATTATCGCCACCCACTGAGATGGCAGTAAGAACAGTATACCCATGCTGACTGCAATATTGACACTTAGCGCACCCTCATGGCACCCATGCTAATTGCATTGTGCAGGCAAGACTTACCCGCCCCTAACCCGCCTTGTCCCCACCCAATTGCACACTAAGTGGTTAGCACATTGTGCTGTCATTTTTAGCACACGGTAACAGTTACCATAGTTCCACGCCAGCAGTTTATCACATGCTAAACCCTGCGCTAATTGTTAGTGCACTTTAACAAACATGCCCCATAATGTGGTCTGCAAAAGGTAATTTAAAAAAACAACAAAAAAACCAAGATTTATATGAGCAGTGGTTTTTTTCCTAGGAAATAAAGGTGCTGGTACTCCCATGCAGGATATAGGGCAGGCCTTACTGGGAGGTGGGGGCAGGGGCGGTCCAAGGGGGGTGCGGGGCCATGTGCGGAGACTCGGTGCGGGACCTCATTTGCATAAGGGACCTCATTTGCATAAATATTTGCATAATACTAGCATACACTAACTTTTAGTAAACATGCCTCATAATGAGTGTATGGATAAAGAAAGACTAAAAGATTTCTACATTACTATAATCCAGTGACAACTGCCAGGCACATTAGGAACTACTACAAACACTGCCCATTTAGAACCCATAGCAAACCCGCCGTATCCTAACAGCACTACCAGGACTCACAAAGCACAAGACCTTACCTATCAAAAGGCAACACTACAAATATTAAACCAATACATTTCAAAGAACAACAATACATGACCTACTGGGGAAAGAGAACAAGTGGCAATGTCAAATAGGAATTACATAAACAGAATACCTCAGCTCAGTTACACGTGCAGAACATAAGAACATAAGATATGCCATACTGGGTCAGACCAAGGTCCATCAAGCCCAGTATTCTGTTTCCAACAGTGGCCAATCTAGGTCATATGTACCTAGCAGTTTCCCCAAGAGACACAAGTTCCACAATGCTTGTACTGGGTCAAGCATTGATATCTTCGGTCACTTCTTAATAATGGTTTATGGACCTTTCCTCCAGGAACTTGTCCAAACCTTTTTTAAACCCAGCTACACTAACAGCCTTTACTACATCCTCCGGTAACAAATTCCAGAGTTTGATTACACGTTGAGTGAAAAAATATTTTCTTTTATTAGTCTTAAATAGTTTACCCTGTAGCTTCATTGCATGTCCCCTAGTCTTTCTATATTCTGATAAGGTAAACAATCGATCTACGTTTACCCGTTCCACTCCGTTCATTAATTTATAGACTTCTATCATATCTCCTCTCAGCCGTCTCTTTTCCAGGTTAAAGAGTCCTAACCTTTTTAGCCTTTCTTCATAGGAGTATCCTCCCATCCCCTTTACCATTTTGGTGGCTCTTCTCTGAACCTTTTCTAAAATCGCTATATCCTTTTTAAGATACGGCGACCAGAATTGCACACAATATTCAAGGTGCGGTCTCACCATGGAATGATATAGAGGCATTATAATATCTTTTGTTTTATTTTCCATTCCTTTCCTTATCATACCTAGCATTCTATTTGCTCTCTTGGCCGCCGCTGCACACTGGGCCGAGGGTTTTAACATGGTATCCACAATAACGCCTAAATCTTTTTCCTGGGTGGTGGTTCCTAATGTGGAACCTTGCATCGTGTAACCATAGTTTGGGTTGTTCTTCTCTAGGTGCATAACCTTGCACTTGTCCACATTAAATTTCATCTGCCATTTTGATGCCCATTCTTCCAATTTATCAAGATCCTCTTGCAATTTTTCACAATCCTCTTGGGTTTTAACAACTTTAAATAGTTTTGTGTCATCTGAAAATTTGATAACCTCACTCGTTATTCCACTTTCCAGGTCATTTATGAATATGTCAAAAAGCAGCGGACCCAGCACAGATCCCTGGGGTACACCACTATTCACCTTTCTCCATTGGGAAAATTGGCCATTTAGCCCTACCCTCTGCTTTCTATCTTTTAACCAGTTCCTGATCCACAATAGTACACTGCCTCCTATCCCATGACTCTTTAGTTTTGCCAAACGTCTCTGATGAGGGACCTTGTCAAAGGCTTTCTGAAAGTCCAGATACACAATATCAACCGACTCACATTTGTCCACCTGTTTATTCACTCCTTCAAAAAAACATAACAGATTAGTAAGACAAGATCTTCCTTGTCTAAAGCCATGTTGGCTGTCTCCCATTAGGTTGTGACTATCTACAGGCTGAGTAATTTTATTCTTTATGATGGTTTCTACCATTTTTCCCGGTACTGACGTCAGGCTCACCGGTCTGTAGTTTCCCGGATCACCACTGGAACCCGTTTTAAAAATTGGTGTTACATTGGCGATCCTCCAATCTTCAGGTATTAGAGATGATTTTAATGATAGTTCACAGATTACTGATAGCAGGTCTGCAATCTCATATTTCAGTTCTTTCAACACCCTTGGATGTATACCATCCGGCCCAGGTGATTTGCTACTTTTCAGTTTATCTAATAGTTGTAAGACATCTTCCCGATGTATCGATATTTCCTTCAATTCTTCCGCATCTTTAAATACCACTTCAGTCATGGGTAACATCCCTACTTCTTCCTCAGTAAAGACCAAAGCAAAGAATTCATTCAGTCTCTCCGCTATCGCCTTGTCGCCTCTTAGTGCTCCTTTAACCCCTTTATCATCTAATGGACCAACTGACTCACAGGCTTTTTGCTACGAATGTACTTGAAAAGGTCTTTATTTCACGTTTTTGCTTCCGCAGCAAGCTTCTTCTCAAATTCTCCCTTTGCCTGCCTTATCAATGCCTTGCATTTGACTTGCCAGTGCTTGTGCTGTTTCCAGGTTTCGTCGTTTGACTCTTTTTTCCATTTCCTGAAATATGCTTTTTTGGCAACAACAGCCTCTCTGACCTCACCTTTAAACCATGCTGGCAGTTTTTTGGACTTCCTTCCACTTTTCTTAAAGCGTGGAATACAGCTGGTCTGGGCTTCCAAGATAGTATTTTTCAACAACACCCAAGCTTGATGTACGTCTTTAATCTTTGCAACTGCTCCTTTTAGTTTTTTCTTAACTGTTTTCCTCATTTTATCATAGTCTCCCTTTCGAAAGTTAAAAGGTAGTACTGTGGATTTCCTTACTATCCCTCCTCCACTAATTAAATGAAAGGCGATCATGGTATGATCACTATTGCCAAGTGGCCCCAACACCCTTATCTCTTGCACTAGATCTGGTGTTCCACTAAGGACTAGGTCTAATATTGCTTCCCCTCTGGTCGGTTCATGAACCAGCTGCTCCAAGAAGCAGTCATTTATTCCATCTAGGAACTTTATCTCCCTAGCATGTCCTGACGTGACACTGACCCAGTCGACACCGGGGTAATTGAAATCACCCATTATTATTACTGCGCTGTAACGTTTGTTAGCTTCCTTGATTTCTTTGAGCATTTCATCATCCATTTGGTCATTCTGGCCAGGTGCTCGATAGTACACCCACTCTGTCATTGCCTTCCCCCTTTTATATGGAATTTCAATCCATATAGATTCTACAGCAGATTTTGTTTCCTGCAAAACTTTAATCCTTTCTGAGTCAATGCCCTCTCTAAGATAGAGCGCAACCCCTCCACCAATTTGATCCGCTCTATCATTTCCCCAGAATGTTCCCCAGTTCCTAACAAATCCAAAACCCTCATCTCTGCACCATTGTCTCATCCACGCATTGAGACTCCGGAGCTCTGCCTGCCTTTTGGGTCCTGCTCGTGGAACAGGAAGCATTTCGGAAGCATGGAAGTTCTGGATTTCAACTTCCTACCTAAAAGCCTAAATTTTGCCTCCAGAACCCCCCTACCACATTTTCCTATGTCATTGGTACCGACATGTACCAAGACAGCAGACTCCTCCCCAGCACTATCTAAGACCTTATCTAGGTGGTGCGTGAGGTCCGCTACCTTCGCACCAGGCAGGCATGTTACCAGGCGATCCTCACGTCCACCAGCCACCCAGCTATCTACATGCCTAATGATCAAATCACCAACTATAATGGCTGTCCTAACCCTTCCCTCATGGGCATATGGCCCTGGAGAAACTTCCTCGGTGCGAGAGGGTTTTACATCACCTTGAGGACAGGTCCTAGTTACAGGATCACTTCCTGCCACACCAGGGTGATGCTCTCCTGTCACGTGACCTCTCTCCTCCATGGCAACAGGGGTGCTGCCAGACTGGAGGTGGGACTTCAGGACTATATCCCTGTAGGTCTCGTCTATGTACCTTTCTGTCTGTCTTATGTTTTCCAAGTCTGCTACTTTAGCCTCTAGAGAACGGACTTGTTCCCTGAGAGCAAAGAGCTCCTTGCACCTAGTGCACACGTAAGACCTCTCACCAACTGGGAGAAAATCATACATGTGACACTCAATGCAAAAGACTGGAATGCCCCCATCCCGCTGCTGGACTGCTGTCTGCATCTTAGTTTTAAGTTTGTGTCTAGATCTTTAAGTTCTTACTTACTAGGGGTTGCTATGGGTGTTTATACCAATAAAATTGTACCTAATACGTTTAATATACCTTGTTCACCTGAAGCTTAATTAATCTCAGGTCCTTAGTGTATGACTGATTTGGGTAATGAGCTTCACCTGAAAGCACCTCCTGTCTTTTAAGATGTGTAAGTACCTATAAAGCTACGATTATCCCAGGGGAGGGAGGAAGGGAAATAACACTTATTAAAAGAGGGCTGCTACACAGTACCCTGTCTTGTGCTGCTGAGGTAAGCTAAATTCTGATTTGATTTAAATTATAGCTCTTAGCTGCTGCTAGGCTCTAACTTCTTATGAAATTTAAACTACAAGCTCTCTTCTGTGTTTTAAAACTAAAAGTACTTTTCTGATGCTAGGCCCTGAGTGACTATTAAATGTACACTACAAGCTCTCTGCTGGGTTCCAAATGTAACCAGAAAGCTCTCTTCTGTGTGTTAAATTTAAACTAAAAGTACTTTGCTGTTACTTGGCCCTGAGTGACTATTAAATTTAAACTACAAGCTCTCTGCTGGGTATGAAATGTAACCAGAAAGTTCTCCTCTGTGTTTTAAATTCAAACTTTAATTGCTGCTACTATGCCCTAACTGATCCAACAAAAAACAGTGGGTTCACAGATTAAGTAGCTTTAATACAAAGAATTCTTTTTAGAAAATTACCAGAAGTATATACTCACAGTTGCAGATTTCTCTCCAGAAGTAACAGTTCCCCTTTCTAGTCCTTCAAGACTAATCCTTCAAGACTATGCAGAACATAGACCGTCACCAAACAATAAATCACAATGTAGAAACAGGAAGACAATAATTAAACTGGGAACCCCAAAAGCCCAACAACACTGTAGAAATAAAACTATAAATTAATTTCCTCTTGTACTAAACAAAGCGCAGACGTTAATGATGCACATTTCCCAGAGCTGGCATATTTCAGTTAATAAATTCAATAAAAAGATATTTTTCTACCTTTTGTGCATTTTTTTCAGTTGCAATTGCTCCAGCCACTTTCTTCTGGTTTCTTCGTGTCTTCTGCTAACTCTCCATCGTCTGCTGTCCATTTGTCTTACTAATCTTTCTCCTTTTGCTCTTTCCTCATTCCTATTTCATCCACTCAAATTTTACCCCACCATCCTCAATCCCCACTTACTCTCCCAATATCCGGCCAATTGTATATTTGTCTTCCCTCCCACACAAAATATTTTTTCTCTCTCCATTTCACTCTCCAAGCTCTATCCCATTCTAATCCTCCCCCAACATCAGCTCCCTTCTAGTTCCAGCCCCACCCAGCATCCGCTCCCTTCTAGTCCCCGCATCAGCCCATTTCCAGCCCTGGCTGCCCCATCCGAGTCCCTCGATCAGCTTATTTCCAATCCCAGCCCCCCATCTGCCCATTTCCAGTCCTATCCTAGCCCTCCATCAGCCCATTTCCTGTCCTAGCCCCCCCCCTCACTCAGCCCATTTCCAGTCCTAGCTCCCTCCCCTCACAGCCCATTTCCATTCCAAGCCCCCCTCCCCATCAGCTATTTGTAGTTCAAGCCTTCCTTCCACTCAGCCCATTTCCATTCCAAGCCCCCCTCCCCATCAGCTATTTGCAGTTCAAGCCCTCCTTCCACTCAGCCCTTTTCCAGTCCTAGCCACCCCCCCCCAGCCCATTACCAGTCCTAGCCCCCCATAGCCCATTACCAGTCCTAAGCCCCCCATAACCCATTACCAGTCCTAAGCCCATCAGCCCACTTCCATTCCTAAGCCCCCCATCACCCCATTTTCAGTCTTAGCCCCTCCCCATAGCCCATTACCAGTCCTAACCCCCATCAGCCCATTTCCAGTCCTAGCTCCCTCCCCTCACAGCCCATTTCCATTCCAAGCCCTCCTCCCCATCAGCTATTTGTAGTTCAAGCCTTCCTTCCACTCACCCCATTTCCATTCCAAGCCCCCTCCCCATCAGCTATTTGCAGTTCAAGCCCTCCTCCCCCTCAGCCCATTTCCAGTCCTAGCCACCCCCCTGCCCATTACCAGTCCTAGTCCCCCATAGCCCATTACCAGTCCTAAGCCCCCCATAACCCATTAACAGTCCTAAGCCCATCAGCCCACTTCCAGTCCTAAGCCCCCCATCACCCCATTTTCAGTCTTAGCCCCCCCATAGCCCATTACCAGTCCTAACCCCCATCAGCCCATTTCAAGTCCTAGCTCCCCCATCCGAGTCCCTCCATCAGCTCATTTCCAATCCCAGCCCCCCATCAGCCCATTTCTAGTCCTTTCCTAGCCCCACCATCATCAGCCCATGTCAAATCCTAGCTCCCCTCCAATCAGCCCATTTCCAATCCAAGCCCCCCATGAGCCTACTTCCAGTTCTAGCCCCTCCATGAGTCCATTTCAATCCAAGTACCCCCAACAGCCCATTTCCAGTCCTATCCTAGCCCTCCATCAGCCCATTTCCTGTCCTAGCCCCCCCTCACTCAGCCCATTTCCATTCCAAGCCCGCTCCCCATCAGCTATTTGCAATTCAAGCCCTCCTTCCACTCAGTCCATTTCCAGTCCTAGCCACCCCCCCAGCCCATTACCAGTCCTAGCCCCCCCATAGCCCATTACTAGTCCTAAGCCCCCCATAGCCCATTACCAGTCCTAAGCCCCCCATCAGCCCACTTCCAGTCCTAAGCCCCCCCCAACACCCCATTTTCAGTCTTAGCCCCCCCCCATAGCCCATTACCAGTCCTAACCCCCATCAGCCCATTTCCAGTCTTTTCCTCCCCTCAGGACATTCCAGTCCTAACCCCCCATTTGCCCATTTCCAGTCCTAGCCCCCCATAGCCCATTTCCAGTCCTAGCCCCCCCATAGCCCATTACCAGTCCTAACCCCCCCATCAGCACATTTCCAGTCCTAGCCCCCCTATAGCCCATTTCCAGTCCTAGCCCCCATCAGCCCATTTCCAGTCTTAGCCCCCCCATAGCCCATTACATCCTAACCCCCCATCAGACCATTTCCAGTCCTAACCCCCCATCAGCCCACGTCCAGTCTTAGCCCCCCCATAGCCCATTAGCAGTCCTAACCCCCCCATAGCCTATTACCAATCCTAACCCCCCTCCCCCATCAACCCACTTCCAGTCTTAGCCCCCCCTTAGCCCATTACCAGTCCTAACCCCCCCAAAGCCCATTACCAGTCCTAACCCCCCTCCCCCCATCAGCCCTGATAGATTAAAAAAACCCAAACCGGCTGCTGCTGCCGCCGCCGCCACCGCCGTGGCAGCGGCAGAATTAAATGTCCCGCCGTGGGGGCCCCGCCTGCCCGGCAGAGCCTCCCTGAGCTCCTCCTAATGCGCGGGCTTTCAGAGCCACGAGAGTTTCCCTTTCTTCTCGCGGCTCTGTTAATCTCGCCGGGGCTGATGGGATTTCCCATCAGCCCCGGTGGGATTAACAGAGCCGCGAGAGGTCAGAGAAGCTCTCGTGGCTCTGAAAGCCCGCGCATTGGGAGGGACTTGGGAGCTGATGGTGAAGGGAGGCTCTGCCGGGCAGGCGGGGCCCCGCGGCGGGACATTTGATTCTGCCGCTGCGACGGTGGCAGCGGCAGCAGCAGCCAGTTTGTTTTTTTTTTCTACTTGTGCAATGAAGAATGTTTTTTGCGCGGGGCCCCCTGAAACGCGGGGCCCTGTGCAAAAAACATTCTTGCTCAATGGACGGGCCGGCCCTGGGTGGGGGACACTCTCCTCCTATAGCCCTGTCCCCTCATAGTTTCACCTCTGCAACAGGCCATAGAGCCTATGAAAAGATAGCTCTGTAAACATTAAACCAGTCTCTAAAACACTAACACACACTTCTTAATGGAAAAAAAGGACAAGCAGAACTGTTATAAATCTCTAAACAGAAACTATATCCAAATACCTCACCATGTCAAAAACAGAACATGAACAGACCACCATGAAATACAGAATAAGGGGCCATAAATTAGAAATAGAAATGTGCAGACAAAAACTAAACTAGAAACTCTTGAAAGCCAGACTCTGTATTTTTTCCTGTACTGTGCAAAATATAAAGAAATCAGAGATGCTGCATGTTCACATTCCCACTGTCAACATGGTCAGATCAGTAAAGCAATGAAATATAATATTTTTCAATAAAATAGATTAAAATCTTTGTACTTGCTTCTTCATGCTTTATTTTCGTTTAAGAACATAGAAACATAAGATATGCCAAACTGGGTCAGACCAAGGTCCATCAAGCCCAGTATCCTGTTTCTAACAGTGGCCAATCTCGGTCACAAGTACCTAGCAGTTTCCCCAAAAGACACAGGTTCCATCATGCTTATAATGGGGCAAGCAGGGGATTTCCTGGGTCCCCTTTAATAATGGTTTATGGACCTTTTCTCCAGGAACTTGTCCAAACCTTTTTTAAACCCAGCTACACTAACAGATTTTACTACATCTTCCGTTAACGAATTCCAGAGTTTGATTATGTGTTGAGTGAAAAAATATTTTCTCTTATTAGTCTTAACTAGGTTACACTGTAGCTTCATTGCATGTCCCCCAGTCTCTCTCTATTTTGATAGCATAAACAATCGATCTGTTTACCCGTTCTACTCCATTCATTAATTTATAGACCTCTATCATATCTCCCATGGAGTGGAGGAGTAGCCTAGTGGTTAGAACATTGGTTTGGTAACCAAGCAACCAGGGTTTGATTCCCACTGGCACTACCCCTATGACTTTAGGCAAGTCACTTAAACCTCCATGGCCTCAGAAGAAAGGCCTGGCAATCTACTTCCAGTCACACTGCCAAGAAAACCCAGAAGTTTTTGGATCACCAGGAGTCAGCATTGACTCAAAGGCATGGATTGCATTGCATCATATCTCCCCTCAGCCATCTCTTTTCCAAGTTGAAGAGCCCTAACCTTTTTAACCTCTCTTAATAGGGGTATCCTTCCATCCCATTTACCATTTTGGTGGCTCTTCTCTGTACCTTTTCTAATAACACTATATCCTTTTTAAGATAAGGTGAACAGAACTGCACACAATATTCAAGGTGCGGTTGCACCATGGAATGATACAGAGGCATTATAATATCCTTTGTTTTATTCTACATTCCTTTCCTTATGATTCTTAGCATTCTACTTGCTTTCTTGACCGCTGTTGCAAACTGAGCAGAGTTTCAACATGTTATCCATGATGATCCCTAAATCTTTTTCTTTTCTGGGTGATGGTTCCTAATGTGGAACCTTGCATCGTGTAACCATAGTTTGGGTTGTTCTTTCCTAGGTGCACAACTTTGCACTTGTCCACATTAAATTTTATCTACCATTTGGATGCCCAATCTTCAAATTTATCAAGGTCCTCTTGCAATTTTTCACAATCCTCTTGGGTTTTTAACAACTTTCAATAATTTTTTGTTATCTGCTAATTTGATTACCTCACTCATTATTCCCTTTTCCAGGTCAATTACGAATATGTCAAAAGCAGCGGACCCAGCGCAGATCCCTGGGGTACTACCCTCTGCTTTCTGTCTTTTAACCACTTCCTGATCCACAATAATACACTGCCTCCTATCCCATGACCTTTTAGTTTCACCAAGAATCTCTCATGAGGAACCTTGTCAAAGGCTTTCTGAAAATCCAGCAACACTATGGGGCTTGTTTACAAAGCCGCGGTAGCGGTTTGCGATCGTAATCGGAGCCGCGGCCCCATTGATTTCAATGGGGCCGCGGCTGCGATCGCGATCGCGAACCACTACCGCGGCTTTGTAAACAAGCCCCTATATCACCTTTGTCTACCTGTTTATTCACACCTTCAAAAAAACATAACAGATTAGTAAGGCAAGACCATATTGACTGTCTCCCATTAAGCCATATTGACTGTCTCCCATTAAGCTCTGACTATCTACATGTTGTATGGAACCAGGGGGGGCGGGGGGGGCAGTCCGTTGGCCAGGCGGATTGCCACCCCTCCTCCTCTGTGCAAGAGGGAAAACAAAAACCTTACATACACACATTCACCTCATGCAGATTATTCTCATACTTGGCACAAAATTCTCACAGATTCTTCTTACTAATAAAATCCTTTATTCCTTATACATCACAGAAACAAGCATATAGGTAGCACAACCAAAACTAACTAAATACAAAGTAACTTGGGGATTCCTTCACCCTCCACTTACAGCTATAAAGTAATTAGAGAGATTTCTCTGTCCATAGACAGATCCTAGCACAGTGAAAGGGAAGGATATATGACAGTGTGAGATTCCTAGCTACATTCAAAGATAAACTGAGGAGACTTTCACCCAGACAATTATACCCACTCTCTCATTAGCAGACATACAATAGGAATTTGCAATCCACCCTCCTCCAAAAATGGGTTGCAAATACCCAATCTTTTAAAAGTTCTGTCCTGTAATATAGTTTTCTTTCCAAACAGTCCCTTTGTTTTCAATTCCAGGCATCTGGATTTTCTCTTTCTTTCCTTTGGGGTCTGTTTACTAAACGGCGGTAGCAGACTCTGTGCGATATCGGAGCCGCGGCCCCATTGATTTCAATGGGGCCGTGGCTCCGATATAGCACGGAGTCCGCTACTGCCGTTTAGTAAACAGACCCCTTTGTCCTGTCATATCTGCACTCTGACCTATGACCCTTTATGGCCTTGTGTATAAACATGTGCTCAGGCCTTCTTCAGATTTATCCCTTGTTATTTGACCTTTTTCCCACCTATTCAACTTTCCACGTCTGTTTGTCCATCCCCTATTTTTTAAGAATTATAGAAAATATATCTTATTAGTGCTCTGGTATTCTGACAGTCTCCACACTAGGCCTCAGTAGGCCCCATGTCAAACTGGTATAACCATGCTAAATGTCTTTCTCTCCTGTGCTCTGTAGATAAGTGTGTTTTTTCTCACATTGTTTCCATCTGATGTCATCTGATAACACCTAATGATCATAGCATCACACAACGCACATGCAGTACAAGCCATTTGGACATATTTTAGATATTCTTTGTGTTAACTCTTTCCCTTCTGGCTTTCACACTCCCCCCTCTTCAGGAGTAGAATTTGGGAGCACATTCGCCCTCCTGATTCGGAAAGGCTCATGGGAAACACTGAGTCCAACACGGTCACAAATGGGCAAAGCCTGATTGCGCTGTGGCTTATGAGGATGGTGAACATGGAACATGGTAGACTTACGCTTGGGGCACAGGAGAGGTAGGCATCATGTAGAGTAGAGCATAAGGGGAACAATAAAACAGAACAAGAGGACTAATAGAATAACAATGAGAAAAAAGTTCCTGAAGCCTTGGCCTAAACCAGAAAACCAGCCAAAGGCCCAAGCAAACCGGTCACCTTCAACTGGATCTCCCTCCTTTTTCATTTCATCAGCCGACTCCTGTGTTTAATAACTTCTGTAATGTTATTATGGGATGGGTCAGGAGGAATGTAAGTGCAGCAGGAGGGACCAAACAACACACAAACACCACTAGTAGAAACTAGCACGTAATCTAAAGCTAAACGATTCTGATATGACATTAAAGCAACCATATCAAGTTCTTCAGACATAATTTCAAAACCTGCAATAGTATAATTCAGCATTCGCATTGTATCATACCTAATCTTCTGTATCCATTGAGAATTAATACTAATTTGAAGCCAGGGTGTAAAGAATGTAACTGCAGCAACAGAACTACGACTAAACAATTGAAATTCTTCAGGGATATCAAATGTTTTCAAATAATTTGAGCGTTTTCTTCATACTAAACCTGGGGCAGGGGGAAGGGGGCGGAACCAAAGGTCAATAGCATCTGGGATATCATTAGTCAATGGAGGATCCTGATCTGTGTAGTTAGGTGAAAGAAAAGGGTCATGCTCTGAAGCAAGCATTTTAAGGGGAAAGGTGATGTAGGCGAACAAGCCCACAAACACCAGAAAACTGTGCAGGTAAGTAAGCATACACACGAGAACCACATTGGTAATATACATCCATGAAAGACAGAGAAGAATTAGAAAAAGGTAAATAATATTGGCATGAGGGAGAAATTCCCAAAGACTTCATGTTCCCTGAACCCTTGTAACAAAATATAAAATTTGCTGGTGCAGCAAGGGAGAATCTTAAGGGTTCTGGTCTAACCTTACCAGAATTATATGGAAATACAATAGAAGCTAAATGTGTAGAACATTGATTCAAACGTTTTGATAAAGAAACAGAGTTTTTAGAAAAAACTCTAACCGCTGGGTCAAGGGGATGTTTAAACCTCATACTTAAATCCTGATTACCATTAGCATATATCTGCTGAACTAGTATATTCAAAAAATCACTATAGTGAGGCATCTTAGACAGGAGAGTCTCACTCCCCGGATGCATAGCTGTATACAGACATAAGGCATCACTAGCAGGCACAGGTTCAGCCGCCAAGTACTCTCTGGAGAGAGCAGAAGGGGGCGAAGCTCTGCATACTATACTATTTGTGGTATTGCTCAAAAGCTTAGTTTCCTAATACCATGTGTTAGAATGCAATGATGGAGTATAAGAAGGCAACAATGCCCATACCACCCCAAAAAGTCCCACAAAAGTCCACAGAGACTTCATGCTGCCTCAATGTAAGGAGCTGGTCGCACTCTGGTAATGTGATGCCACTGCGAAGATCCTTCCACCCGCAAAGCCAAGGGGTTGACCACAGTAACCTTGTAAGGACCAACAAAGAATGGCTCAGTCCAACAGGACCGAGTATAGTTCTTTAGATACACATAGTCCCCTGGGCTGTACGAGAGATGTTTTTCAGTGTTCGTATTAGGTGGAAGGCGATCTGCAGCTTCTTGTATCACTGCCCATGCTGCCTGGAGAGCTGTCCAGTAGGTGTCACTGTTGTCTGCTGGAACAGCTGAGGCTACCTGAAGTACTGGGGAAGACAGTGATCGACCAGTAACAAGCTGGTGGGGTGTCAAATGAGAGGCCTTCAATGGGGAATTCCTGAGAGAAAACAAAGCAAAAGGTAAAGCTGTTAGCCAATTCAAATTTGTAGAATGTAAAATCTTACGAAGTGTTGTCTTTAGTAATCCATTAACTCTCTCCACCAGTCCGTTTGCTTGTGGCCTGTAAACACAAACAAAAGAATGTTGCACCCCCAACCCCTCAGTAAGTTTGTGAATTAATTTATTACGAAAATGTGTGCCATTATCTGTCTGGATTTTCTGAGGACAACCAAACCTGGGAATAATATCCTCCACGAGGTGCTTCACTACTATTCCTGCTGTTTCTCTCCTGCAAGGGAAGGTTTCAATCCACTGAGAGAAATCACATAAGCATACTAGCAAGTACCTGTATCCATGTATCAGAATCTGCATGTCCGTGAAATCAATGTGAAGATTTTGAAAAGGTCCTGAAGGACATGGTAACATAGCTCCTATGGGGATTATTCGCATAGCATAAGAATTGTCCTGTGAGCATATTTTACACAAAGACACATATTGAATCACAATTTGCTTCATCTCTGGACACCACCAACTCTCTCTTAATTTTCCAAGCATAGCTCTGGGAGACTGATGTGCCGTTCCATGCAGAGACGGCAACACTAGCTGTAGTGCAACTAGAGATATGCACAATGCTCCGCTTGGGTGTGCCCACAAACCTCTCTCATTCATTTCACATCCTGCTACTTTCTATTTTCTCTTCTCTTCTGCTGTAGCTGCGGTCTGTGTACCTATCAGTAAACCCTGCATGTCTGTCTCTCCTCCAGATTGTAATGTCACAGCTTGTACTATTACTAAAGGAGACAGCTCAGGTGGAGCTCTCGCTGCTGCCTGTTTAGCTAAAGAATCTGCCTGATTATTCCATTCACAGTGTTCTCGTGTCCTTTGATGTGCTTTACTTTTAACAACTGCTATTGGTACTGCTAGAGTATGTTTAATTGCTAGCATTTCCTGGCGCAACATTAGCAGAGACAAATGCCGTACTGCCTTTCCACAACCCCGTTTAAATCCTGTCCTGTCCCATATCTGTACATATTCTATTACAGTGTTCACTACATATTCGGAATCAGAACACAGGTCTGCAAAAAATTTTTTTTCGAGAGCTGTTTTGGTTATTCCACGTAATATTTATGTTTTTTTGGTGTGCTGAATCTGAAAATGACCTCCATTTTGTCATAGGACATCACGTTTCCTGACAATTTAGGTAACTATGTTAAATAAGGCAATACCTCAAAATAAATGGAAATAGACTTATAAAATTAAAGTTTTATTACAATATTTTCATGAAAATCCTTTTTTGAACTGAAATGAGCTCACTTACACACACTAAACTCAATTCTTCTTCCTTGTGAGGCTCCTCTTGGTGCATTTACACTGGTGAGTAGCATCTGGAATGTCTCTCTGAAGCATCCAACAGTAGTCTGCCATCATTGTAATGCTCCATTTTCCCTGGTATCTCCTTTCCATCTCTTTAATGTCTTGGTGGAATCGTTCACCTTGTTCCTCACTCACAGCTCCCAAATTTTCAGGAAAGTAGTCAAGGTGGGACTGGAGGAAATGCACTTTTAAAACTCATCAGGCAACCTAAAGCTTGAAATGCTTTCAGCATTCGTCCGACGATCTTTTTGTAGTGAGGATCTTTGTTATTGCCTAAAAATTTCTGTATGACTTCTTTAAATGCAATCCACCCTTCTTTTTGAGGATCCGTCATGGTATTGACAAACTCTTGATCAACTATAAGCCTTCTAATGTCTGGTCCGACGAACACACCTTCCTTCAATTTTGCCTCCGACAGGTCTGGAAACTTGGTGACCAAGTATTTGAAGCCTTCTCCATCTCTTGGAAGTGCTTTTACGAATTGCTTCATCAATCCCAATTTTATGTGGAGAGGTGGTAGAAGAACTTTATGGGAAGGTACCAAAGTTTCTCAGAGGACATTTTTTTCACCGACTGTTAGCACCCTCGCCGGCCAACTCTTCTTGGTCCAGTGATTTTGTCGGTCTCGACTGTCCCATAGACACAGAAAACAAGGATATTTGGTATACCCAGCTTGTTGCCCGAGCAGCATGCACAAGACCTTCAAGTCCCCACACACTTGCCAACCATGGTCTTCATATTTAAGTTTACGAAGAACCAATTCCAAGTTCTCATAGGTTTCCTTCAAGTGTACGGAATGACCTACAGGTATGGAAGCGTAAAAACCATTGTGGAGTAAAACCGCTTTGAGACTTCTTTTTGAAGAATCTATAAAAAGACGCCATTGCTCTGAATGATATTGGATTTTAAATTGACCCATCAGACCTTCGACATCGATGCAATAAACCAACTTATCTTCCTGGGCGAAGTAAGGAACAAACTCCTTTTCACGATGTCTGAACCATGAAGATGACACTCCTGGCAACAATAAATTCCTGCTTTTCAGCCTTGATCCGAGTAACTCAGCGGCATCTTTGGGAAGATTCAAGTCTCTTACCAAATCATTCATCTCCTCCTGAGAAAACAATTTTGGTCTTGTATCATCTTCAAAGTCAGAACTTGGTTCGTCATCTGGTTCAGGTATGACTTCACCTTCATCGGAGCTAGGTATCTCTTCCAAGGTAGCAGGGGGCTTGGGTGCTGGTATATCTGTGCCATGGGGGATGGGACGAATTGCCGAGTGAAGATTGGGGTATGAAATGGAATGCTTCCATTTGGAATTAAACCCTTTCACATCGCATGAACAAAAGTAACAGTCGTCACTATGGTTCTTTTGCTCTCGCCATACCATAGGAATCCCATAACGGAAAGATTTTTTCTTACCCTTGAACCAGTTTCAGAAGTCCTCAACACACCATTTGCACACTTTTTGAGGCGCCCAGACTTTATCTTGATCTCCAATTTTTAGTCCAAAGTATGCAAAGTATACTTTTTTCACAAAGTCTGTAATATTCTGCTGTTGCTTCAACACTGTATATTCACCACAGATGAAACAGAAACTGTCTGGCGAATTAATACACTTTTGCGGAGCCATAACATAACGGTTGAAGAATGACGAGCTAACACGAATTGCGATGAAAAAGTGTGAACAGCCTAGAACCAAGAACCTGATGATGATTCGTGCACAAGTGTGGCATGCAGGAGAGAGCAGCTCTGTGTCTGTACACGAGACGTCACAGTGCTGGCCACGCCCCCCTGCACTGACCGGAGCTGCTGCTATCTGCCCTGTGTCTCCCTCCCACTGGATTCTTCAGGAAAGATTAACCCCTTCTACTATTAGAAGCACGGACTTAAAACTTGCTTAGCTTATGTATATATTGCTGACCATCAGATTTACAGTGCTATATTTTTTTTTACATAACTCGGACAACCCCTTTAAGGTTTTTTTGCATTTTATATCTTAAATGCACTTATGTGAATTAATTAATGGTAATTTGAATTAATTAATAGTAATTTGAAAAAAAAATGATAAATTTGAAGACAATTTTGCATGTTGTGGCAAATCATGATGTCTAGGAGTTTTTTCAATATTTTATTTGTTTTCAGCACACCAAAATACATGGAAATTAGATGAAAATAATCAAACAGCTTTTTAGTCGCAGACCTTTGTCACAGGATCTGAAATGGTTAAAGCAATAGCTAACAGCACTGCCAACAATTCGGCAGACTGGGAAGTATAATATCTAGGAGAGAGTGATTGAACCACCCTCAATCCCTGATACTCTGTGCTTCCTCTTTCCACTACAGCTACCCTTATTCCTGTGGGATTCTCTTGGGGACCAAGCGCTGAGTCATCTACATATATCTGCCTTCCTCCTTCAATGGGTTATCCTGCACATATGCCCTATCTTTCCCCACCTGACAAACGTTGCTCCTGAATCAATCCCTTATAGGGCAACCTTGTAGATGGAGGAAGGAAAGTTATATATGGAGCATCTAAAGTGGCTAGATATTTAGCCATCCTTTGTGCTGTAAATCCTGTTCTGGGAGCACCTAAAAGTGCTGGGACATCATGGGTGATATGTATCTCAACTAAATCTCCAATCCATCTTTCTGCTGCTTTTACTACAGACGCACAAGCAACAACTGCCCGCTCGCACATAGTAAAATTCTTTTCAGTTTCTGAATATGTACCTGAAAGAAATGCAAGGGGACCTCTCCCTCCCTTGTCCTCCTGAGTCACAACCGCTGTCCAACCCTGGTCATCCTGGGTGACATGAATGACCAAAGGTTGGCCAGGTATAGGGCTATCTAATGGCTGAGCTGTTATTATATCCTGAATCAAACTCTCCACCCGTGCCCATTCCTCAGGGGATACCACCACTGCTTTCTTACCATCTTTAGGTCCCATGCCCTTCAGCAATTTCCTTAAACCTGCAGTTCTTGCAGTATAATGGGGCACCCAATGCCTACAAAAATTCAATTGCCCTAGGAGCGTACGCACCTGAGTTACTGTCTGGGGTTTTGCTACTGCCCTTAACCCTGTCTGTCTGTCTTCTGCTACTCTGCTCCAATCTCTTGACACCTTCTGTCCAAGTAAAACTACCTGCTGCTGACACATTTGGACTTTCTTCTTACTAACCTTTTAGCCCTCTGCCTCTAAAACCTGTAACAAATCCCCCATGGCTTCCTCATGCTTCTCCAGTGTGTCTGTGCATAGCATAAGATCATCTACATATTGCAACAAGGTCACAGAGTTCCCTTCCCATCTCTCTCTAAAATCTTGCAGATCCCGACTCAAAACTCTGTTAAAAATTGAGGGACTCTCTACATACTCCTGTGGTAGTCGGGACCAGGTATACTGCTGTTCTTCGTACACAAATGCAAACAATTCCTGTGAAGCCTTGGCTAAAGGCAGGGTCCAAAAGGCATTGCTTAAATCCATCACAGAGAACCACTCATACAGGGGATTGTCTCCCGTCCACATTCCCACTGGATCTGGCACTACTGGGAACTCCACTACCACCATTTCATTCAACTTCCTCAAATCCTATATCAACCTCAACTTACCATTAGGCTTACGTACTGGGCATATGGGTGTGTTATAGGGGCTCCAAGTGCAGTATAAAACTCCTTGTCCACCAATTCTTTTATCTGCTCTCTGATTCCCCTGCACGCTTCTGCTGACAGAGGATACTGCTTCACCCTTGGCCTTTTGCACCCCTCCTTAAGAATAATCTCCACTGCTTTTACCTCCCAATGTAATCCCACATCTAGATCATTTGCTGCCCATACCTCCAGGGGTATGTGTGATATGAGAAGAAACCAACATGAGAAGAAACAATTTAGTGTGAGCTACGTGCGGGCACTTGATACAGGGACGACGGATCCCGTAACGTGCACGTCATGCTTCTTTTTCTCAACACTTCAAGACACGTTTTCCACTTTAAGATAAGTTTTTATGATATTCACTAAAGAATGTTGTGATTAAAATGGACCTCTTCTGACGGGTGTGGTTTTGCAGTCCATCTTAACCTCCCTCATTGTGGTCCGACAAAAAGAAAAAAAAAATTTTGATTTTACGGGGGGGTTGTACAGGGGATTTTTTTATAAGGTATTTCACTTATCTCCGGTGAAGGGATTTTTTTGAGTGACATACCTCCAGGGGGGCTTGATCCATAATCCTGGATCCTACCTTCCAGGATTTCTCAGATCCCGAACTGAACTGATGCCATTGATATGGAAAGTATTCATGTGGCTCCAGATCGGGAAAGAAATCCTCATCCTTAACTGTTCCTGTTAAAAAGAATCCCTGTAAAGGATATTCTTCTCCTTCTATTTCCCCTCTCATCTCCACTTGGCGCTTCAAAAGCCAAATCAGGTCCTTTGAAGTGCTCCCTCTTCTCCGAAATACTACTGTTACCCACCACATGTCCTCACAGCCCTCTATAGATCCTATTGCATGCACTGCTCCACATTCCTCTTGATAATTAAATGACAATACCTGAACCCACTTAATCCCTGTCTCCCATCTCTCTGGGCACTGCAAAAGTGACCACATTATCTGGCGGCAAGGTTTTAAATTCAATACCTTATCTCCCCACACCTGAACTACCAACTGCTGCAAGTGTTCTGCTGATTCTTTGTCTAAAATACATACTGGATTCTGTTCCTCCCACCGGTGTGCTGGAGGGGGGGGGGGGGGGTCTTAACTCTCGTGGCAACATAAATGGGCACATAGTACATTGTATCTGGATATCAAATTTCCTCAACAAATCCCTTCCTAAAAGATTGGCCGGTGACTCTGCATATAGAAGGGGGGTGCATATAGAAGGGGGGCTACCATATGGCTGGTGCATATAGAAGGGGGGCTACCACTTTAGTTCCTTCTATCACAATTTCTAAAGGTTGGGTGTAACTCAGACTTTTGGATTCCCCTGTAAATCCTACTGTACTTAATTTGTTATCTGATAAAAGGAATGGCCCCTCTCCTTCTTCCCCTATGGTGGACACAGTGGCTCCAGTGTCCAAAATGAACACCATTTCCACACCCCCGACTCTCGTGTTAATGTAAGGGTCGGCTTTACCAATTTGTGCCACCAAGGGGTACTGTTCTAGTCAGTATTACCTGTCCCCTTGTCTCCCTCAATCACATTCCCTGCTAAAATGTCCCAGATGTCCACAGTTCCAGCATATGGGTCTTTCTCTCATAGGTCCTCCTCTTCCCCTATCCCTAAACTCTTCATCCTGCCACCCAGGCAGCCACCTAGGGACCTCCATACGAGTTCCTACAGGGCACTGGTATCTTCTCCTCTTTTCTCCTGCCCCTCTATACATGACCTGAGCTAGCTGACATCCTAACCCCTCCACTTGTTGGCCCAATGCCCGAACCTCTGCTCCCCGGGCACCTTTTTCTTTTTTCTCCTTTGTGCTGGCCCTTTGCTTCACAAAATGATCAATGTGTGATAGAATAACATTCCATTTCATATGTGGCAATCCCCCTACTCCCTCTAAAGCCTTCTGCACCTCCACCGGCAAGCCGGCTTTCATTATCTGGAAAAACACAGCATGTTCATTTGCATCCCATGGATGCCCATTCTCACGCTGCCAAGCCTGCTGTATTTCACTCACCCATTCATACACTCCTTGTCCCTCTTTCCAGATCATAGAAGCCACTACCCCAAAATCCTGCACATCTGGGTACATGACCCGATGAGCTGCCCACAACCTCTGCCTATATTGAGCCATCCCAGCCCCATCAAACCTGTGATCCTGCAGGGTGACAGCCTGTAATCCCGCCAGCCTAAATACCTCCTCTGTTCTCCCCTGAATTAACCTAGCCAAAATACCTTTCAGATCACCGAGGGTGATCTGATGTCCTGCAGTACATTCCTCAAACTTCGCTATCCAAGAGATAGCTCCTCTTACTAAGGGGGGCAATGCTCTAGCCACATTTTCCATATCCATAAAGCTCCATGGTACATATTTTACTGAAGGTGGATTCCTTGCTGCTCCTGGATGTGGGTTTAACACCAGGGGCAGTGCTTTCACTGACAGTTCCTTCTTTTCATATTTTTCCCATACTTCCAAACCTTCCTTCATATATTTAGAGTCCCACTGAAGGTCTCCCATACCCCCTACAATGCATTTCCTAGCCAAATCCATATCCTGAGGTTCAAAACTACCCTGTCTTAGCCAGGGAGTGAGATGCAAAGATAGACCCTCTGTCCATCTTGCCAAACAATCACTCCACTTCCACACTCTGTTCTTTATCCTGCACTTCTTCAAAAGAGGTTAAATTTGCCTTCACACACACATTCATTCTTTCCTGACTGCTTGATCTATCCAAAGCCTGCAGCCACTTATCGGCTGTCAAAATAACCCTGGGGGACCCCTGTGAGCTTAACAACTCTTCTTCCAAGCCCTCTATGTTCCATTCATGTCTCTGTCTCCTTCCCTCTGACTTAAAGGAAGTGGATTTTAAATCCACATCATATACTGGCTTCCTAAAATTCTGTATCTCCCTTTCTACCGCTCTCAGCTCCCGAGTTAATTGTCTCATCTCCTTTTCCCCTGGGGGTGTCTCTACCTTGATAGATTTCAATGTTCTCTCTACCCTCATCCACTAGGATTCTGCTTTTTGAACCCAGTTTCTACTCTCTAATCTCTGCAGCTCTCTCTGGACTTCCTGATAGGGAGTCTCTGCTGGCTGAAAGGGTGCACTAGGCTGCTTTTCCCTAGATCCACGGGAGTCATCTACCGGCGTCTGCACCGGCGGCTGCTGGTAGCCATCAGCCACCAGTCCGTGCGCAGCAGAGGCACCCTTCTGATCTGTGAGCATCAAGGTTTTTACTGCCGGGGCATAAGGTCGGGTCGATGTATTTTTAATCTCCTCCAGCCTTCCTAACAGCCCAAAGTTTTAAACACTGCATATGTTTTGCTCTGCTTTTTGCTTTTGGTTTGGTGGCTTCTATCCAAATCTGGACATCTGTCAGACTGTCCCTATCTTCTGCCCTAAATTGTGGCCAAGGTTTAGACACTCCCTGCATTCCTTTCACCCATTTCCAGTGACATTCCTTCACTAATTTCCTATCCAGCTCTGGCACCTCCTTTAATAGGCGCCCTAAGGGAGAATCCTCAGGGATCCCTCTCGCCAACTATATTCCGTCCTTCACTCCTTGTCTGCCCCCCGTTCCTTTTCCTCACCTTCCCCCTCTCCTGTTTCCCCTGACCCAGCTGTCTTGGCTGCTTTTTTCTCTTCTAAGATACTTTCCCTTCGCCTTTCCTTCCCTTCCCTTCCTGTCCTTCTCCCCTCTCCCCTCCTCCTCCCAATCCCTTGCCCACTCCTCCTCCCTCTCCCACTCTGCTCTCCTCTCAGTGTGTCCCCCCCCTTTCCCACAGGTGGTCCTCCTTCGAGCCCATTTCTGCCTCCACCCTCTCCAAGGTCTTTCACTCCGTTCGTAAAACCTCATATCCCTCTGACCCCATTCCCTCCCGCTGGCTACTAGATCCCTCTTTGGCTCTTTCCCCCTATCTTCTCTCCATTATCAACAACAGCCTATCCACTGGTATCTTCCCCACCCCCTGGAAGCACACTATCATCCGCCCTGTCTTGAAAAAGAGCTCCCTTGACCCATCCTCCCCCTCTAATTGGCGTCCCATTTCTAACCTTCCTTTTCCCTCTAAGCTCCTTGAAAAACTTGTCTTCTCCCAGCTGTCCTCACATCTCGAAGCTTCACTTACTCTGCACCCTCTCCAATCTGGTTTCCGCCCCGGCTATAGCACCGAAACTGTTCTTCTCTCCCTCCTTAACGAGCTTCACTCTGCCCACGACCGCGGTCTCTTCACTATTGCTGTCTCACTTGATCTCTCTGCTGCATTTGACCTCGTTGATCACCGCACCCTCCTTTCACGCCTACTTGATGCAGGTCTTTCTAGCACCGTCCTCCGCTGGTTTCAATCCTTTCTCTCGTGTCACTCCTTCTGTGTGTCCACTGGTCCTCTCTCCTCACCATCTACTCCCCTTCCCTGTGGTGTCCCACAGAGGTCTGTTCTTGCCCCCCTCTTGTTCAATGTCTGCACACTACTACGCCGACGACATTTTCCTACTCTATCACACAAACTCTGCCTCCCCTGACATTACACCTCTCAACAACTGTCTTTCCACCGTGGCCTCATGGCTCTCTTCCAACTTTTTACATGTCAACCTCACCAAGACCTCCGCAATATGGTTCACTACTGGCAGTCCTACTCCGTCTCTTTTCCCTATGCTTTCCTCTTCTCCTGTCCCTCTTGTCTCTTCCCTATGATACCTAGGCGTTACCCTCGACTCTTCCTTATCCTTTAAACCCCATATTTCTTCTGTTGTCCAACGTTGCTTCTCTACTCTGCGCCAACTTCGTTCTGTCCGTCCTTTCCTCTCTTTCTCGTCCATGACCACCCTTCTCCTTTCACTTGTTGTCACCCGTCTCGATTATTGTAATGCTTCCCTGGCCGGTCTTCCCCAGTCCCAATTACAACGCCTTCAGAGAGTCCATCACACTGCAGCTCGCATTCTCACCTGCTCTTCCCGCTTCGACCATGTCACTCCTCTTCTCATACGATTACACTGGCTTCCTGTCCCCTTCCGCATTCAATATAAGGTCCTCACTTTCGTTCACAAATCTATCCACTCAGGTACCCCTCTTTATCTCGCAGATCAGATCCGTCTCCACACTCCCCACCGCTCGCTCCCCTCCATTCACGCTAACCATTTGCTTCTACCATCCCCCTCACAGGCTCACCTTGAATCCACCCGCTCTTCTGCCTTTTACTTCCTTGGGCCCCGTCTCTGGAATTCACTTCCCCCGGACCTCCGTCTGGAACCTTCCCTGAAAACCTTTAAGACCCACTTAAAGACCTACCTCTTTTGTCTTGCTTTTGATCTTTCCCCACCTCCTTCCCCTCCCCCCCCCCTCCACTGACTTCTCTGTAGTTATTCTTCCTGTTACCTTTCCTCTCCCTTTTGCTTTCTCCTTTTCTCCTAATCTTTCCTGTCATATATTTGGCGTTCTTTTCTTTCTTCCCTGCAGCTGTTTTGCATATTGTACACCGCTCTGACGCATTTTGCCTGAGCGGTATATTAAGTCACCAATAAAGATAAAGATAAAGAAGATAAAGATTGTGTCCTTGCTCCATCCCATATTAAAGTGTTCTCTTTTTAGGAAAAGAAAAAGAAAGAAGAGAGAGAAGAAAAAAAAATCCTAGCGTTCAGAACAATATAGCAGCTTTATAGTGTGTAAACCTATCACTGATAAATTAGGTTCACTAAATAGCTTTGTCCAAAAGAGGCAATAAACTAACAATAACAAACTATAGCTAAAATATTATACTTAGAAATAAATGAAAAATCTGTGGCTTACCTTCTCCAAAGAAAGAATCCCTCAAAACCTTTTGCTGCTGCGTCCAAAGCCGTCAAAGACCGTGACGACTCCCCGTACGGGCCACCAGTGTACGGAACCAGGGGGGGGGGGGAGGGCCAGTCCATTGGCCAGGCGGATTGCCACCCCTCCTCCTCTGTGCAAGAGGGAAAACAAAAACCTTACATTCACATACACCTCATGCAGATTATACTCGTACCTGGCACAAAATTCTCACAGATTCTTCTTACAAATAAAATCCTTTATTCCTTATACATCATAGAAACAAGCATATAGGTAGCGCAACCAAAACTAACTAAATACAAAGTAACTTGGGAAATTCCTTCACCCTCCACTTATTTATTTATTTATTTACATTCTCTTATATACCGCGCTATTCTGCATCAGTGCGGTTTACATTGAACAAACTTAAATTACATTGAACAGGGCATTATAACTTGGAGATAACTATTTTACAGGGAACATGGGCTATGGAGGGTTAAGTGGCTTGCCCAAGACCACAAGGAGCACCTGTGAGACTAGAAACCCCAGTCTTTCCAGCCCAAGGTTGCTGTCCTCTAGTGGGATTTGAACCCCTGACCTTCCGGCCTGAAGTACCTTGCCCCAACCACTAGGCCACTCCTCCACTCCACTTACAGATATAAAGTAATTAGAGAGATTTCTCTGTCCATAGACAGATCCTAGCACAGTAAAAGAGAAAGATATATGATAGTGTGAGATTCCTAGCTACACTCAAAGATAAACTAAGGAGACTTTCACCCAGAGAATCATACCCACTCTCTCATTAGCAGACATACAGTAGGACTTTGCAATCCACCCTCCTCCAAAAATGGGTTGCAAAATCCCAATCTTTTAAAAGTTCTGTCCTGTTATATAGTTTTCTTTCCAAATAGTCCCTTTGTTTTCGATTCCAGGCATCTGGATTTTCTTTCATTCCTTTGTCCTGTCATATCTGCACTCTGACCTGTGACCCTTTATGGCCTTGTGTATAAACATGTGCTCCGGCCTTCTTCAGATTTATCCCTTGTTATTTGATCTTTTTCCCACCTATTCAACTTTCCATCTTGTCTGTTTTTTCATCCCCTATTTTTTAAGAATTATAGAAAATATATCTTATTAGTGTTCTGGTATTCTGACAGTTTCCACACTAGGCCTCAGTAGGCCCCATGTAAAACTGGCATAACCATGCTAAATGTCTTTCTCTCCTGTTGCTCTCTAGATAAGTGTGTTTTTTCTCACATTGTTTCCATCTGATGTCATCTGATAAAACCTAATGCTCATAGCATCGCACAACGCACATGCAGTACAAGCCACTTGAACATATTTTAGATATTCTTTGTGTTAGTTCTTTCCCTTCTGGCTTTCACAGTGTTCAGTAATTTTGTTCTTTGCAATGGTTTCTACCATTTTCTCCAGTACTGACGTCAGGCTCACCGGTCTGTAGTTTCCCAGATTACCCCTGGAACCTTTTTTAAAAATCGGTGCTACATTGGCCAGCCTCCAATCTTCAGGTATTACAGATGATTTTAATGATAGTTCACAGAATACTAATAGTAGGTCTGCAATCTCATATTTCAGTTCTTTCAGCACCCTTGGATGTATACCGTCCGGTCCAGGTGATTTGCTGCTCTTCAGTTTATCAAATAGTTGTAATACATCTTCCCAGTGTATCGATATTTCTTTCACTTCTTCTGCGGCATCACCTTTAAATACCATATCAGTCATAGGTAATGTTCCTATATCTTCCTCAGTAAAGACCGAAACAATGAATTCATTCAGTCTCTCTGCTATGGCTTTGTCACCTCAAGTGCCCCTTTTAACCCTTTATCATTTAATGATCCAACTATCTTTCTCACAGGTTTTTTGCTGTGAGTATACTTGAAAAAGTCCTTATTACATGTTTTTACTTCCACAGAACTTTGCATCTGATGATCATATGGTTTGCAATTCTGGAAATGAAACTCAAATAAGAAATGGTGGTGTATTTATAGTTAAAAAGAAACTTGCAAGAACACTAATGAAATACAGTGCAGTCAGTGAACACTTAATTTCTATTCGTCTATGAGGAAAGCCCATCAACACAACTGTAATCCAGGTATCTGTGCTCCACAGCTTCTCATACAAACAGATAAGCTCTCCAATCATAAATCTAAGGGTGCCAAATACAACAAGGACCTTTTCACAAAAGACAGATAGAGAAACATTAAGAATTCAGTTGGCTAATTCATTTTCCATTGTTTGAATTTGTCTGCAAACCTGCTGCCAGGGAGGGGCTCTTGAATAGTGGACTTCCTGCAGATACCTGGTTGAATCTGTGCTCCACAGCTTCTCATACAAACAAATAAGTTTATAGCTTTGTATCTTTTAATAAGCTTGCAGCTTGGTATCTCTTACCTATTTTCTTACCCATTCTGTTGGTTGTGTAGCTGATATATAATATTTAATTGGGTTTACCTATCCTGGTGGTTTGTGTAGCTAAGTTAACTGCTAGTTTTACATTCACTTCTGGGAATAATCTGCTTGCATTCCTTGGGTAGCCCTCCAATCAGAAATCTAAAGGTGCCCTCGGTTCAGGTAAGGCCTGCTGGCCAAGGGCACTTAGGTTCCCCCCCACCCCTCACCCCACCCACCCCCGGGTTGCATTGCTTATATAGCGGTCATATTCATTGATATCTATCCTCTTAATTCGACCACACATGTCTTGTATTCAGTGCAATAATTGTAGTGCCTTCATTCTCAGACGAATCATCTGGAACCTAAAAGCTTGCCCTATATGCCTCAAGGTTGGCAGCCATACAAAACGAATTGACTCTATTAAGGGAAGAAGTAGCTGCAATGAAACACACCTCTTCTAGGATACAACCAAACAAAGTCCCCTGCCACTCCCACAGAGACTCAAACATCCCAGGAAGAAATGGATCACAGTGGGCTCTGGTAGACTACGTCCGGTAACACAGAAACATCCTGTACATCAAGAGATATCACTGCATAGTGCCTTCTCTGCTTTGGTTAATGAGGATGCCCAAGCCAGGGAAGCTCAAGGGCCCTTAAATAAGATAGTCAATGCCCAATCTACTGATAAAGCACCAATTATGAAGAAAGACTCAAGAAACAGAAAACTACTACTACTTGGTGATTCCATCATCAGAGGCACCAACTTGGAAACACAGTTCAAAGGAGGGAAGTTAGTCAAATGCCTCCCAGGCTCTTCATCTAGCAAGAATACAAACCAAATTGTTGATGTACTTAGCGTTGAAAGTGAGCACTCCAAAATTGATGTTATCATCCACTTGGGTACAAATGACCTGGCTAGAAACAGTGCCACTACAGTTCAAAGGGACTTTCAAACTCTGGGGGAGAAATTAAAGCCCATTGTTAACACTGTAGCATTCTCAGAAGTTCTACCTGTTCTTGGTAAGGGGGCAGAAAGGCTACATCGCATAAACAGCTTTAACGCATGGCTCCAAACCTGGTGCAAAGAGGAAGGATTCAGATTTATAGGCGACTGGGGAAACAGATGGACCAACAAGAGACTATACTGCGCTGATGGACTACATCTCTCTGTCGCAGGGAGAAGAATCCTAAGTGAAAAATTCAGCCAGTATGTGGATACGCATTTAAACTAGAAAAAGGGGGTGACGGAGGGGGAAAGTTAAGTTCTGGACGTCACTCCATGCAAAAGCAGAACAACATCAGAAACAGATACACTTTTAAACCACACATCAAAAACAAGTGGGAAGAAGTAGACAGAACAAAATCAATGCAAAACACATGCAAGCCAGTTAAATGCTGGAAAGCAATGAGCACAAATGCTCGAAGCTTATCCAATAAAGTTCCATACCTGGAAGCCCTAAAGGTGGAAATGGACTTGGACATTGTGGCCATTACAGAAACATGGTTTAATGAATCACATGAATGGGATATAACCATAGCTGGCTATAATCTATTCAGAAGAGAAAGAGAAAATGGAAGAGGAGGAGGAGTAGCCTTGTATGTCAAAAGCAATATTAAAGCTACTGAAATGCAGGGGGCAAGGGGAAAAGAAGAAGCGCTCTGGGTTGTGTTGGAAAGAGGAGATGGCACTGTCATCCATATTGCTGTAGTCTACAGACCTCTGACTCAAATCGAAGAGCTAGATAACAAATTGATTATAGACAGTGTCAAAATAGCCACAAAGGGGGAAGCAATCATATTGGGGACTTTAATTTACCCGAAGTGGATTGGATTACTCCTTCTGCAAATCTGGAAAGAAGCAAAAAAATTGTGGATGCTCTCCAAGATGCGTTACTTAGACAAATGGTGATGGAACCAACAAGGGAAAGCTCAACTGTGGATTTAGTCCTCACCAACGGTGATAGCGTGTCGAATGTCTGGGTGGGTGCACCTGTGAGCAGCAGCGATCATCACATGGTGTGGTTTCAGATAAAAACCAAGGTGCAGTCCAACTATAGCAAGCTCAAAGTCCTAAACTTCAAAAACACTGAGTTCAATAAAATGGCCATGTACCTAAAGGACGAGTTGACAGGGTGGAAGGAGATAAGGGAAGTGGAATTGCAATGGGCTAAACTAAAGGTGGCAATAAAAGGGGCAACAGATAAATATGTAAGAAAAGTAAATAAAAACAAAAGGAGAAGGAACCCTATTTGGTTATCCAAAGAAGTGGCTGCTCAAATAAAGGCAAAAAACACAGTTTTCGCAAAATTCAAAAGCTTGCAAACAGTGGAACACAGAAATGAATACAGGATCAAACTCAAAGAGACAAAAAGAGAAATAAGGATTGCAAAATCAAAGGCAGAGGAAAAGATGGCTAAAAATGTGAAGTGTGGTGACAAAACTTTCTTCAGGTATATTCAGGAAAGGAAGAAGATCAGAGGTGGAATCGCAGAACTCAGAAGTGCTGGGAATGGACTCGTGGAAAGTGACATTGAAAAAGCGGAATTGCTAAACAAATACTTCTGCTCTGTTTTTACTATAGAAAATCCTGGAGAAGGACCAACTGTGACTCCCAAATATAAAGATGGGAATGAAGTAGATACCACACCATTCACAGAAGATGATGTGTTAGAACAACTTGCGAAACTGAAAGTGGACAAGGCCATGGGACTGGATGGGATACATCCCAGGATACTGAAAGAGCTCAGAGAGGTTCTTGCAGGGCCGTTAAAGGATGTTTTCAACAGTTTATTGGAAACAGGAGTAGTTCCTCAGGACTGGAGAATGGCTGATGTCGTACCTCTACACAAAAGTGGTGACAGGGAAGAAGTGTCAAACTACAGGCCTGTGAGCCTTACCTCGGTGGCGGGAAAAGTAATGGAGGCGCTTCTGAAGGAGCGAATAGTGAACTTTCTCACAACCAACAGGTTGCAAGATCTGAGGCAACATGGTTTTACCGAAGGACGATCTTGCCAAACAAATCTGAGTTCTTTGACTGGGTGACCAGAGAACTAGATCAGGGGCATGCGATGGATGTCATCTACCTGGATTTCAGCAAAGGCTTTGATACTGTTCCTCATAGGAGACTTATCAATAAACTTAGTAGTTTGGGGATGGGTCCCAAGGTGGTAAACTGGATCAGAAATTGGTTGACTCATAGACAACAGAAGGTGATGGTAAATGGAGCTCACTCGGAGGAAGGGAAGGTGATTAGCGGGGTGCCCCAGGGTTCGTTCCTGGGACGGGCACTGTTCAATGTATTTGTGAGTGATATTGCTGAAAGACTGAATGGAAAGGTCTGTCTTTTTGCACATGACACGAAAGTTTGCAACAGAGTGGACTCCCCCGAGGGAGTCCTTAACATGAGAAAAGATCTACAAAAGCTGGAAGAATGGTCAAATGCTTGGCAATTAAGATTTAATGCAAAGAAATGCAGAGTCATGCACTTATTTATTTATTTATTTTATTTATTTAAAGTTTCTTATATACCGCGCTCTTTAGCATCAGCGCGGTTTACATGGAACAAAAACATTCTCAGTACATTTGAAAACACGTATGAGTTACATATAACAGGGCAATAAACTTGGGAAAACAAGGGTAACTATCTACAATAACGATTGAACTATTTACATAAATTCAACTAGCAGAGAGATTTTAGTGAGCAGCGGAATTACAACAAAATTTTTAGTTCTAGAAGGTATGTCTTATGGAGTAGTTATGCATATGAATTTGTCTTATGACATCTTATATTAGGATTACGGTGGCTGGAAGTGCTCAGTGAATAGATAATGCTTGATAGCCTTCCTGAACTGCTTCATGTCTCGTATTGCTCTGATATCTGGAGGAAGTTTATTCCAGCATCTAGGCGCATAAGATTTAAATGCTCTGTTGATTGTTGATTGGGACCAATTTGTGGATTCACTGGGAATGACTAGGGTATTTTCAGCGAGTGGTCTCCTGGTTCTTGTCTCGGGAGGTAGACTGATGAGGTCTGAAGTCGTTGTTGGTGATAGATTATAAATAATTATTTAAGGCCTTGAATGTGATGAGAAGAGCTTTGTACCTAATTCTACATTCTATAGGGAGCCAGTGAAGGTCCCTAAGGATTGGCGTGATATGGTCTCTCTTAGATGCTCCAACTAGGATACGGGCCGCAGCATTCATTGCTAGTTGCAGGGGGTTAATGGTGTTCTTTGGAAGACCATGTAGTACAATATTCGCATAGTCAAAGTGTGGAGTGACTGTTGCTTGGAATATTGAGCGGAAGTCGCTGTATTCTAGCATGGGTCTTAGGTGGCGTAATGTTTCTTAGGTAGCAGAAACCCAAGAGAAATGTATACGATAGGGGGCGAGAGGTTGGTGTGCACAGATCAGGAGAAAGACCTTGGTGTGATTATTTCTGTAGATCTCAAGGTGGCAAAACAGTGCGACAAGGCGATGGCAAAAGCCAGGAGGATGTTGGGCTGCATACAAAGAGGAATTACCAGCAGAAAGAAAGAGGTTCTAATACCACTGTATAAGTCACTGGTGAGGCCTCACTTGGAATACTGTGTTCAGTTTTGGAGACCGTATCTTGCAAAGGATGTAAAAAGAATGGAATCTGTTCAGAGGAAGGCGACCAAAATGATTTGGAGCCTGCGTCAGAAGCCTTATGAGATGAGACTTGAAGACCTAAATATGTACACTATAGAGGAGAAGAGGGATAGGGGAGATATGATTCAGACCTTTAAATACTTAAGGACAAATAATGAACAAACAAACCTCTTCCAAAGACGCAGAAGCTGTAAAACGAGAGGGCATAACATGAAGCTGCAAGGTGGAAAATTGAAAGACAATATCAGGAAATACTTTTTCACTGAGAGGGTGGTGGATGCTTGGAATGCCCTCCCAATGGAGGTGGTGGGGGCAAATACAGTGACAGAATTCAAAATGGCATGGATCAGACACAATGGATCCATTTATAGCAACAGAATAAAATCAAAATAAACTGAACCATCTAACTTCTCAACAAATAGGGGTGTCTTGCATGGAGCGGTGGTTTCACCCCTAAACAAAGACATGGGAGGGGTGGCCTGAGGGGCAGCCTGCACAGAGTGGCACCTACTCCTGCCATATTACTCCGGCCTTCTTACTGGGCAGACTAGATGGACCATACTGGTCTTTATCTGCCATCATTTACTATGTTACTATGTTAGGTATATGCCCCAAAGGCAGCTGCAGAAGAGGATGAAATTGATGAGTTCTATGAACAAGTTCAAGCTGAAATTGACAGAACATGCAAGCAGGATATCCTGATAGTCGTGGGTGACTGGAACGCAAATGCAGACAACAAAGATATTGCTGGTGTGTCACTACAAGACCATATAACTCCCATACTACAAGATCTGCATTGGCTACCAATCTCCTCATGAGCAAAATATAAATCAGCGCTCACAAGCTTCAAGATCAAAAACAACATGTCAGCAGAAATACTTCAAGAGCTCATCGGAACCAAAACAAAAGAAAGACTGTACAGAAACAGCACTAAAAACACAATACCAGCTCCTAGCTTATTTACAAGTACCAGTAAATCCACATCCATGCGAGCTTTCTCCCTAGCTGCCCCTGCTATTTGGAATGCACTCCCAGAGAAGCTACGATCCACAACTGATTTAAAAGACTTCTGCAAGTTACTCAAGACTACCTTATTCATTGAACATTATAACAAAGACCACCCATCACACCAATCTCAATTTTAATGTAGGAAGTTACAAGACTGTTTACATTTTTGAAATGCAATGTTACAATTTACAATTGAATGCTCCTAGTAAAAGGAACATGAAGTTACAAGTCTGTTTAAATTGTTAAAATATGATGTAACCGTTTACAATTGAAAGTTTTTTGTAGAAGTTATTGTTATTGTTTAAAATTGATGTCCTTGTATAAGTTAATATTAAGCTATTGTTCAAAATTGAGGTTCTTTGTATAAGTTAATGTTAATTTAAACCGCCGAGTTAATTGTTAATTTAAACCGCATCGAACTCCCTCCTGGACGACCGACGATCAACTATGGACCTCGACCGACAATCAACTATGGACCTCAAGGACTTCAGGAAGCAGCCCAAAACTATGCTCTTCATTGAACACTATAGTCCTATGTCCTATGATATCTACCAACCCACCTGACCCCCAATGTACCCCCTACCCTCCCTGTATATAACCACTTGTATATAGCTCATCCTGTAAATAGCACACCAAGAAATCATCGCCTTCACTCACACAAATACTCACCCGTGTTAACACTGCATGCCTACCCCTACTGACATTGATTTTTGATTGTTTGAAGTGTAAACTGCTTTGATTTCAGGACAAAGTGGTATAATAAATCCTTTTAAATAAAATAAAGAAAGAAAGAAGAAGGCAAAGTTGTTGGAAAATCTGGACTTGGCAACAGAAATGAAGCTGGAGAAAGACTGATAGAATTCTGCAAGACCAATAATCTATTCATCTCAAACACCTTCTTCCAGCAATACAAGCGCTGACTGTACACGTGGACTTCACCCAATGGATTGTACAGAAATCAAATGAACTACATCTGTGGAAGACAATAATGGGAAAGCTCGGTAAGATCAAAAAAGACAAAACCTGGAGGTGACTGGATCACCAACTACTAGTATGCAAACTCAAGCTAAATTTGAAAAAGAGCATGAATGTAGCAAAATATGACCTTGAGAATATACCACTGGAATTTAAAAACTGCCTGAGAAATCAAATTGCTGCTTTAGATACAAATGACAGAGTTCCAGAAGCGTTATGAGATGACATCGAGAAGGTTGTATTGGAAGAATGTGATAAGACTCTACATAAGGTGAAAAAAAATAGCCAAATTGGATGACTGAAGAAACTCTGAAAATTGTCCAGAAATGAAGAGAAACTAAAGGCGGAGGAGAAAGAGAGGCATTCATAGAACTCAACAGAGATTTTCAACATGCAGCAAGACAGGACAAGGAAAAGTACTACAATTTGACACATGCAAGGAAATAGAATCAGTAGTTAATAGAGGAAGACCAAATCAACTTTTCTAAAGCTATGAGAGTTAAAGAAAAAATTCCAGCCTTGAACTGGAATGCTACAAGATGCTCAAGGATCCATGTTGAATGATGCTGAGATCAAGAAAAGGTGGAAAGAATATACAGAGTCATTATACCATAAAGATCAGGTGGGCCAACAGCCATTTCAACCTATACTTTATGATCAGGAACCATTGGTGATGAAAGAAGAAGTCAAAGTAGCATTGAAAGCCTTATCAAAGAAGAAACCACTGGGCCTTGATGGCATTCCCATTGAGTTATTACAGCAATCAGATGAAGCTGTTACCATACTTAGAAGGCTCTGCAAGAAATTTAGAAGACAATTTCATGGCCAACTGACAGGAAAAAAATCTGTATTTATACGAATACTGAAGAAAGATGACCCAACTGACTGTGGAAATTATCGCATAGTTGCTCTGATCCACATGCCAGCATGATTCTACTCAAGATCATTCAGCACAGACTATAACCATACTTGGAACAAGAACTGCCTGAAGTGCAAGCAGGGTTCAGGAAAGAGAGAGGAACGAGAGACATTATCGTGGATGTGAGATGGATCCTTGAAAGGACTAAAGAATACCGAAAGGATATCTATATGTGTTTTATTGACTACAGCAAGGCTTTTGATTGTGTAAACTATGAGAAAATCTGGGTCACATTAAGAAGCATGGGTATATCAGAAGACCTGATCGTTCTGTTGCACAACCTTTACACTGATCAAGAAGCAACAGTTTGAACGGAACTAGGAGAAACAGAATGGTTTAAAATCAGCAAAGGTGTATGACAAGGCTGCATACTTTCTCCCTACCTGTTTAATTTATATGCAGAACAAATCATCAGAGAAGAAGGACTGTATGAAGACAACAGAGGTGTGAAGATTGGTGGAAGACTCATCAACAGCCTTCGCTATGCTGATGATACCACATTATTGGCTGAAAGTGAAGACGATCTGAAACATTTGCTTCTCAAGATTAAGGAATACAGTCTTAAAATGGGTCTACACCTTAATGTTAAGAAACAAAGATCCTGACAACTGGCAAAATGAATAAGTTCATCATTGATGGAGAAGAAATTGAAATAGTGGACAACTTTAGCCTACTTGGATTAACTATCCATAAAGAAGCAACAAGCAGTCAAGAAATCTGACGATGCATTGCTCTTGGCAGAATGGCTATGAAGGACCTAGACAAGATTCTCAAGAGCAGAGATGTCTCTCTCCATACAAAGATTTGACTTGTTCAAGCCATAGCATTTTCAATAACATCATATGGGTGTGAAAGTTGGACAGTGAAAAAGATAGGAAGAAAATTGATGCCTTTGAGTTATAGTGCTGACAACGAATACTGTGTATACCATGGACTGCCCTAAGAACAAACCAGTCAGTACTAGAGGAGATCAAACCTAAGCTTTCTTTAGAAGCTCAGATGACAAGACTTTGACTTTCATACTTTGGACACATCATGTGAAGAGAGAGATCATTAGAGAAAGACATCATGCTTGGCAAGGTAAAAGGTCAATGCAAAAGAGGAAGGCCAGCAATGAGATGGATCGATACAATAACAGCAGCTACAGGTGCCAGTCTGTCAACAATGAGCCGCCTGACTGAAGACCGAACACAGTTTAGGACAACTATTCAGAGGGTTGCCATGAGTTGACACCAACTTGATGGCACTTAACAACAACAACAACAGCAAGCTTCTCAAATTCTCTCTTTGCCTGCCTTATAAATGCCTTGCATCTAACTTTCCAGTGCTTGTGTTGTTTCCAGTTTTCGTCATTTTGCTCCTTTTTCCATTTCCTGAAAGATGCTTTTCTGGCAACAACAGCCTCTCTGACCTTAGCTTTATACCATGCTGGCTGTTTTTTGGACTTCCTTCCACTTTTCTTAAAGCATGGAATACAGCTGGTCTGGGCTTCCAAGTTAGTATTTTTAAACAACACCCATACTTGATGAAAATCTTTAACCTTAGCAACTGCTCCTTTTAGTTTTTTCTTAACTAATTTCCTCATTTTATCATAGTCTCCCTTTTGAAAGTTAAAAGGTAGTACTGTGGTTTTCCTTGTCGTCCTTCCCCCATTTATTATATCAAACGCAATCATGCTATGATCACTATTGCTTTGTTGTTTTCTTATTCCTTTCTTCTGATCCCACTTTGGTTTCTTTCATATGTTGTCTTTATTATTTTATTTATACTTCATATTTTCATTTATTTCGTTTTCTTTATCCATTTTCCATTTTGCTATATTTTCTCTCCCTTCTGATTTCTGATTCTTCTTCTTCTATGTCTCTCAGATATTTTTTCCATCCTGCTGCCTCTTTCTTCTCTTATTTAATGTATTTTCTATTTTCACTTTTGTTTCTCTTTACTGTACCCTATGGTATTTACTACAATGTCCCTTCCCCCTTCCCTTCTTCTCACACACCTCTCATTCCTCTCTTGCTGACACCTTCATTCCTTCTCAGCTCTCTTACACATACAGCTTACACCCATTCACTCTCACACATGTTCACTTTCTCCTCTCTCACACATACACCCCTCTTCCTTCCCTCATCTTTTTCTTCTCCATCCCTTCCTCATCTATTGCTTCCTTATTTCATTGTCCCCATTCTCTACTTCTCTCTCCTTTATTTTCCAACACTCTGTCACAACTCCTCCATTGCTTCCTTCCATCCTCTATTTTTTCCTACTGTCCTTTATCTCATCCTTTTCTCCTTCAAACCTCTCCTCCTTAATCCTTTGTCCTCCACCCTTCCCTTTCCTTTTTTATTTATTTAATATCTCTTTTATACCATCTTTCTACAAGTCAAGACAGTTTACAAAGAACTTTGTGCCAAAACATTATATCTTAATGGTAAAGTGCGCATTACAGGGAACATTCAGTTAATGTCAACAATTCAGTAAAAATTAAATGTCAATAAATTATGCTATTTACATAGTGGTGGTGAGTTGCATTTGAGCCTAGGAGAGTTTCTATTCAGTGTTTGGTCCATAGTGTTCAAAGAATAGCAGGGTTTTTAAACTTTTGCAGAAATCAGGGGTTAGTTGAATTGATCTTATTTGATGTGGTAGTGCATTCCAGATGGAGAGAGCATATACAGAAAAAGTTCTGCTGTTGGCCCTTTGATTGCTTGAGGGTTTGTCCAGGGATATTTCCAGGGTGTTTATTGTAGCTGAACTCCTGGGTCTTCCAGAGCTATTTTGTATTAATAGGAGAGCAAGATTGTCTGTTGATTGGCATTTTGAATGTTAAGGAGGATTTTGCATTTGATCCTGCTTGAAATGAGTAACCAATGTAGCTGTTTAAGGAGAGGGGTGATGTGCATTTGTTGGGATTTTGCCATTATGATTCTTGCTGCAGTGTTCTGTGCTAGTTGCATGGGATATTAGTGTGCTCTTTGGGAGACTGTGATAGATGGAATTGCAATAGTGATTACTGCCTGGCAAACTGTGCGGAAGTCCATTGGGGAGAGGAGTTTACATCGATTTTTTAGAGTGCGAATCTTGAAATAAACAGATTTGCTGACGCGGCTAATTTGTGGCTGAAAGTTGAGCTCTTGGTCTAGTAGTTGATTTGGGTTTTGACAGCGATTGGGTAGTTGTTTATCATGATTATTGTTGGTGGGTTGAATTTCTTGTTCCCTGTAACATGAAGCAGATTGGATTTGATCATGAGGATGTGTTGTTTGAGCCAGAGATCGATTGCCGCGAAACAGTTTGAGAAGAGAGAGCTTGTCTCTCTCTTCTTCTTTCCCCCCATATGCTCCTGAATAATGTTTTTAACCCTAGAGAAAACTATTTTTGTTGGAGCTAGTCATCAAAGTGAATAGTGGACATTCTATGCACCACTGCGACTTCTCCTTTTTATTATTAAAGTTATAAAACACTTAGCTTTTGCTGATTGTTTTGGACAGCAATGAAGACTTGAATGGAAATCACCAGAAAAAACAAGAAAGACGACGTGCCACGTTGGATTAGCCAGTATAAGATGGACCTGAAGCAGGGTTGAGGAATTTCTGATACAAACCCGAAACGTGTGGCACGTCGTCTTTCTTGTTTTTTCTGGCGATTTCCATTCAAGCCTTCATTGCTGTCCAAAACAATCAGCAAAAGCTAAGTGTTTTATAACTTTAATAATAAAAAAGAGAAGTCACAGTGGTGCATAGAATGTCCACTATTCACTTTGACGACTAGCTCCAACAAAAATAGTTTTCTCTAGGGGTTAAATGCATGTTGGAATCTTTTTGATACACGGGTGTTTAAGTGATTCCGAGAGGTTTTTCTGATTTATTGGATTCTCCTGAATAATGTTGGCAGCAAAACCCAGAGTTGTCTCCCACATAGCACAGGGCCCCAATAATCTGATCTTCTTTTTTAAGTTCAAAATTGGGACACTCAATCAAGTCGGGGGATTCAACGTTAAGGAAAATAAAAAATATGTTTATAATTACAATTTTTATTATAACCCCAAATTTTAATCAGTAGGCTAGATTTATAACTTTACTTACAAATGTGCCAATCAGGCCTTACTTCTCTACAGAGTGAATTTTCTTCAAAATAGCAACATTTCTACTAAGATAATTAAAACACGCTGGGCAATTCAACTCAAAATTGCACTTTACAATCATTAAACATTTTCTGTTTCTCTCAACTTTGGATTAGAGATTATTCTATGTAATTGACACACTCCATTTTGTGGGCTGGGAGTTTAAAACTTGTGTTTTTTTTGTGTATTTATCGGATTGTATCTTAATTTCTTGTATTTCTTATATATGTCTTTCGATGAAAGTTGTTGAAATAAAAAAAAAAAAAAAAATTTGAAAATGTCTACATCTCTCTTATCTCTTCCTATACCCTTCCTTGGGAACTCTGCTTTTCTGGCAAATTGCTTTGATCTGTGCCCCTCTCTTCTATTGCTAACTCCAGACTTCACTCCTTTCACTTTGCTGCTCCTTATGCCTGGAGCAAACTACCTGAGTCTGTATGTTTCTGACCCTTTTCAAATCCAGGCTGAAAATTCATCTCTTCGCCGCCACTTTCGGATCTTGACTCACCTGATCTCTCTTGTGTTTTGTTACTATTCCCCTAGATGTATCCTATGTTTACAGCTACTGTATTGTCTGTTTTGACTAGATTGTAAGCTCTGATGAGCAGAGACCATCTTTCACATGTGTCTGTGCAGCAATGCATATGTCTTGAAGCACTATTCAAATGTTCAGTAGTAGTAGTACTTAGAAACATAGAAACATAGAAATATGATGACAGAAAAAGACCACATGGCATATCTAGTCTGTCCTTCCATATCAACAACTACAACAGTCCCCTTTTTACCTTTTACTTCATGCAGTTGAGTTTTTTCTATAGAACACACTTTGTTCATGATTGAAAAGCACCTTTCAGTTGGAGCTTTGGAACCTGGCGAACATAAAAAAAATTCGGTATCCTAGCTATTGCTCCCACCTCCCCCTGCTCTCTATTGACTGGCGTCTGCTGCAGCCTATTGGCTGGCTTTGTATGACTGAGGGTTGCCTGGGCCCTGGAGAAGAAGCAGAGCCAGAGCCAGATTTATCAGATGTGCTGAAGACTCAGGAGTTTAGGATTGCCAACCATCTAAATTATTTTAGGATTATACAGCTTTGTAAAGTAGCTGTCCTAGTCAGAATGATGTCTAAATTGTCTGGGGATTTTTTTTAGAGTTTAGCTCTACAGCTCGCCAGTGCTCCCTCCTCACTGTGCAGAGTAAGTGGTAAGTTCCAGCCAATGGAAAGGCTGCACTAGCCACAGGAAGGGTGGGCTGATTTTCTGCACAGGGACTGGGAGAAAGTCATAGGAATAAGTGGGTTTCTTGGTAGGGATGAATGGGGCTGCTGAGAAAGGGTAGAAATGTAAGAGGAATGGGGTAAAATGTGAGGAGGCTATTGCAGGCTGAGCAAAAGCAAAAACTGGCAACATTGAAATAGAGGAGTACAGAAGCAGCACAGCACCAGTAGACAGAGACAGAATCTGTTTGAAAAGTGCTAGTGTGCATGTGTGTACCTGATTTGGGGGGTGGATGAATGCATGTGCATGTGTGTGTGACTGAAGTACAACAGAGTGCATGTATGTGTATATGTTTCTTTATCTTTATCTTTATTTTAAAATTTGATATACCACCCATTACACTGGCAATAGAGTGGTTTACAAAAAAAAATATTTGGTTGCTACAAACAGGAAGGAAGGAAAGAACGTCAATTGTGAGACAGGACAGAAGTGGGATGATACAGAACAGATAAGCGATAGACGTGCTAAACAGGAGGGAGGGATTATACAGTGGGTGGTGGAAGGTCAAAAGCAAGGGAAAACAAATGGTTCTTTAGCACGGCCTTTAATGTCTGGTGGAAATAGACATATAAATAGAGTTTCCCTTTGAAAATTTCATTTGGAGTGGAGAAGTCCGCTGGTACAAATGTGGAGGAGTATAGGAGTGGGACGCGTGTTTTAAAATAGGGGACATTTAGGTGTCTTATATGATTGCAGGGAGAAATCCTTAAAATATGGGACTGTCTTATATAATACAGGATGGTTGGTCACTTTACCCCAAGATGCTCTCATCAATTTATGCCACAACCACCTCTCCTTTCCCTTGCCTGTCTTCCTGCCTTCTAAATCCATTTAAGCTCACAAACAGAAATGATAGCAGTGTGGGCTTCAGAGTCTGAACAGACGTAGTAATGCCTGCCTCTGCTTGCCGGTCTCCTTCCTCTTGCTGCACACTTTCTGTGTAAAAGAAGTGGGTTGACACAGCAGGCAGTGCTAAATCAATTAAGACCCTGGAGCCTGCACTGCTGCCGCTTCTGCCTGTGAGCTCAAATGGAGCCAGAAGCAGGCTGGCAGGTAGGTTGGCAGGCATGGGTGTAGTTTGGGGGGCATTGTCTCTCTCAAACGAGCTGCACCACCCATCCTTGCCACTTCCACTACCACTGCATTTTCTGTGCCTACAGCGGTGGACTGGCTTCCGATTGGAAAAACATGCTGGTATAAGGCTGGTCTGGTCTGGTCTCGCCCCTCTCTGATGCATGCTTTGTATCAGAGGGGGAGGGACTAGACCAGTCTTCCTAGCAAGGAAGTGCTTGGACCCGCGTTTTTTATTTTTGTCTTTTTTAATTGGAGGCCAATCCACTGCTGCCGCTGCAGCCACAGAAAAAGCAGAGCAGCAGCTGCGGCATGGGTGGGGGACCAGGGGGGGGGGTGGTGTATGGAACGCTGGAAGGGAAATGCTGGGCTAATGGACATGAAGGGGGGGGGGTGGAAATGCTGCGCAAATGTTGCACATGAGAGGGGCAGAGGGCAAATGTTAAATAGGAAGTGTGGAGGGGATGACACAGGGTAAATGCTGGACACAAAGAGGAGGGGAAACCAGATATAGGACATAGAGTGGAATGAGTGGAAGGCAGATGCTGTACACAGGCAGGGAAGGGGGGTACAGACAGATACAGGGTGGGAGATATCAGGGCATAGAGAGCAGATAGTGGATATGGAGTGGGAGTATATGCTGGACATATGTTAGAGGGTTTAGAGCAGAGGTTCCCAACTCCAGTCCTGAAGGGCCAAACACCATTCAGGTTTTCAGGCTGTCCCTAATGAATATGCATGAGATACATTTGAATACAATGGGGGCAGTGCATGCAAATGCATCTCATGCATATTTATTAGGGACAGCGTGAAAACCTGACTGGAGTTGGGAACCTCTGGTTTAGAGAGATAGACAGCAGATGCTGAATACAGGGTAGGGGGTCATAGAGGGATAAATGGCAGATGCTCGACATGGGGTGGGGAATATAGGGCAGAGGCCAGACACGATAGTGTGGAGGTCAAATACTGGACACGGAGTGGGGGCAGATGCTGGACATGGGGGTGAGAGAGAGGTGGGGAGAGAAAGGGATGCTGGACATGGGTGGGGAGAGAGGGGGATGCTGACATGGCCTGGGGCGAAATGGGGAAATGCTGAAGTGAGGGAGAAAGAGGGAATGCTAGACATGGAGGTATAGGATGAGAAAAAGGGGAGAGATGCAAAATTGGGGAGAGAGGGAGAGACAAGACAGGGCAGGAGAGAAGGAGATAGATGCTGAACACAGGGAGGGTGGAAGAGAGAAAGAGAAAGGAAAGAGTTAAAGACTGGTGAATAAGTAGCTGGGAAAGACTGAGAGATGGAGTTAGAGGATTATAAAAAGAGGGAGACTGATAACTGGATATAAGAAAGAGAAATGAAATCTGAATTGATAAAGAGAGAAAAATACATGGAAGAAAGCAGAAAGGAAAAAGATCAATGCCACAGATGGATGTAGGGGAGCAAGGCAGGAGTGAAGAAAAGTGGCAGGTGGATTGCAGACTCTACAAAAGAGTTAAGAGAAGACAGAGGACATAGAAACCAGATACCATGATCAAGGTAATTAGAAAAATAAAATAGCTAGATGATAAAGGTAAAGAATCTATTTCCAGTTTAATGTCAGTTTTTGAATTTTATATATGCCATCTTTATATTTTGCACAATACAGGGAGAAATACATCACTGTTTCTATTGTGTTGCACTGCATGCAGAGCCTAATCGTTGGGGTTTCAATTTAATTTTGTCTACATACTTCTACTTTGAGTTTGTTATAATTTATTTGGTACTTGGTGAGGGTCTAATTATGTTCTGCCTGTGTGACCGAGACCTTGTGTTCTGTTAGCATGAAGTTTCTCTGGGCAGTTTCTCCAAATGGGTTAGTTTTGTGCATACCATGGCAGTCATGAACCTCATTTCTAAGTCAGGGTACAGTGTGTGGATTATGATCTCACTCTCTCAAATGTACTGCTAATCCTCAGTATAATACTTGCATTGTGCCAAAGAGAGCTTCCTTCTGGAGTTCATAAGAAGTAACATGTATGAGTAGTTTGTCAAAATGTGCTTGGAAATTCTTCTTTATCATACCAGTGGCTCTCAATACAACGAGAAATATTTCTGTAACTTGCTGTCATATTTTGTTGGTCTCTGTCTGCATTTCTTGGTACTTCAGGATCTTCTGCCTCTCCACACGATTCATGGAATAATCACTTGGAACAAGCACCTTTATTATCAGTGCTGTTCTGGTGTTTTTCTCCTTTACCACTATGTCGGGTTTCCGCACATCCAGTTTCCGCATATGAAATTTGTCTTGGGGCAGTTTCTCCAAATGGGATAGTGTTGCGCATACCATGACAGTCACAAACCTCACTTCTAAGCCAGGTATGTGGAGTATGATCTCAGTCTCTCAAATTTACTGCTAATGATCGGTGTAGTAGTTATATCATGCAAAAGAGAGCTTTCTTCTGGAATTCATAAGATGTAACATGTATGGGTACAAGTGGTGTGTTTAGATTTCAGTAAAGCCTTTGACACTGTTTCGCACAGGCGACTTATAAACAAACTGAGTAACCTAGGGATGGACCCTAAAGTTACTGCTTGGGTTAGAAATTGGTTGAGTGGGAGATGGCAAAGGGTACAGGTAAATGGAGCTAACTCTGAGGAGGTGATTACCAGTGGTGTGCCCCAGGGATCAGTCATTGGTTTGATTCTTTTTAACATTTTTGATAGTGATATTGGTGAAGAGCTGTCAGGTAAAGTTTGCCTCTTTGAGGATGATACCAAAATCTGCAATAGAGTAGACACCCAGAAAGGTGTAGATAACATGAGGAGGGATCTAGCTAAGCTTGAAGAACGGTCTAGAATTTGGCAGCTGAGATTTAATGTTAAAAAATGCAAGGTCAAGCATTTGGGCTGCAGCAATCCAAGGGAGCAATATAGTATAGGGGGTGAAGTACTTCTTTCCACAAAAGAAGAGTGAAACCAAGGCGTGATGGCATCTGATGATCTTAAAGTAGCTGAACAGGTAGAAAAGGCAAGGGCAAAAGCTAGAAAGATGCTTGGGACATAGGGAGAGGAATAGCCAGCAGAAGAAAGGAGGTGATAGTGCCTCTGTATAAGTCTTTGGTGCGACTTCATTTGGCATATTGTGTGCACTTCTGGAGACTGCACCTTCAAAAGGATATAAATAGTTTGGAGTCAGTACAGAGGGTGGCTACTAAAATGGTTAGTGGTTTTCATTATAAAGCATATGAGGACAGTCTTAAGGATCTTAATATGTAGAGGAAAGGTGGGATAGAGGTGATATGAGTGAGACATTTAAATACCTCCATGGCACTGCTATGAGGAGACATAGGATGAGGGTGAAAGGGGATAGACTCAGGAGTAATATGTGGAAATATTTCTTTATGGAAAGAGTGGTAGATGCATGGAATAATCTCCCAGTGGAGGTGGTAGAGATGAGGGCAGTATCTGAATTCATAAAAGCATGGGACAAACACAGAGGATCTCTAAAGGAAAAAAAGGGACTGTTGTAGTAGTTGATATGGAAGGGCAGACTAGATAGGCCATGTGGTCTTTTTCTGCCATCATGTTTCTATATTTCTATAGGTAGTTTGTGAAGATGTGCTTAGAATTTCTTCTTTATCAAGTCTGTGGCTCCCAGTACAATGCAAATATTTCTCTATCTTTCTGCCACATTTTCTTGGTCTCTGACTGCATTTCTTGGTACTGTAGAAATGCATTACCTCCTCTTTATTTATTTTATTTATTTATTTACATTTCTTATATACTGCGCTATTAAAATCAGTGTGGTGCACAATGAACAGAAACAATACTACAATGTTTAAAGTCACATTGAGTTTACAGTAAACAGGGAGTAAACTTGGGGAGAACCGGGGAAACTAATTTCATGTCATTTTAAGAAACTAAAACATATTTACAATTGGACAAAGGTTGGAGGTGCCGTTCTAACTCTAGCTGATTATCCATTCTCTTTTCGGGTCAGAGTGGTGGGGCAGCTAGGGAGGGGAGTCAGGTTGCCCGTCGTAATCTTTCCTGCGTTTGTTTCTGGATAGGGTTTTAGAAACAGGTAGTGTTTAAGTGCTTTTCTGAATGGGGCAAGGCTCGTGAAGGCTCTAATATCAGGAGGGAGGGCATTCCAGGCTATGGGTGCATAAATCGAAAAGGCCCTACTGGAAGTTGCTTTCGTGCATTTTGACATTATCCTGGGGGTCTCCAATGCGTTCAACATTGCAGATCTTCTACTTCTGTTGTCAGGCAAGATGCGGATCAGCTTACTGATGGGTGTATGGGGCTGGTTCTTCAGTGCTTTGAATGTTAGAACTAGGGCTTTGTAATGGATTCGGGCCTGTAGTGGTAGCCAGTGGAGTTCTTTCATTACTGGTGTTATGTGGTCTGACCTTGATATACCTACGAGTACTCTAGCGGCTGAATTCATGGCAAGCCGGAGCGGGCTTAGAGTGGACTGTGGGAGACCGTGGAGGATGATATTAGCGAAGTCCAGGTGAGGTATCACTAGGGCTTGGAAAATCGTCCGGTAGTCAGCAAAGTCAAGCAAAGGTCGAAGACGGTGTAATGTCCGTATTTTGTGGTAAACTGCTTTTGTGACGTTTTTCACATGAGTTATCATATCGAGCCGCTGATCCAGCGTGATGCCTAGGTAACGGATTGTGGCTTTGCTTTTGAGCTCGGCATTGTTGACTTGTAGTGAGGGAGGTGGAATAAACTTCTGGTTCCTCGTAACGAAGAGGACATCTGTTTTGCTGTGGTTAATTCGCAGATTTTGTGTGAGAAGCCAGTCTGCAACTACATCAAAGCATCTTATGATAGGGGAGAAATCCGGCTGGTCAATCTTGAATGGTATGTATAACAGGATGTCGTCTGCATATGCAAGGCATTGAACGTTTAGAGAATGTATCAAGGTGCAGATGGGCTGCATATAGATGTTAAACAGTAGTGCAGACAAGGAAGATCCTTGGGGTACGCCCTGCTTCTGTAGGAATGGTTCAGATGTTGTAGTACCTGTCTTAACTTGTTGCCATCTGTTAATCAGGTATGATTTGCAACATTCTAGAGCGGTGCCTTGTATACCCTTTTCTTGGAGGCGTTGCAGTAGTATCTCATGGTTCACAGAGTCAAAAGCGGCTGCAATGTCCATGAAGATGAGAATGAATCCTTGGTGTATGTTGTCAAGACCTGTGACTAACTCGTTGAAGAAGGTTGTAAGGATGGTATCGACAGAAGTCCACTTAACCAACGTTAATCCTCTTAACCTTTTCGTTAATTTCTGTGGTTTATCTCCTGTCACAATGGGCCCGTGAACACACTCACCATGGCCTTTATTCATGACAGCTTCTGGGAAAGAGGGCTTACATGTGGAATAAATGCCACCCATGCTGCCATCCTAATTTACACCTAAATATGCTTACTGCGATCTCAATTAGATGCTCCACCAACTTTCAAAAAAGAGAAAAGAAAGGAAATGTTAAGAAACTCAGATATAAAAGGGCTACATTTATACTTATGAGCATGAGAAAAGAATGAAAGACTGGATGCCCGGAAGAAAATAGGCATCCAGTGTAACCAAGAGAGCCAAATACAAGTCCTATGATGGACCTTACTCAAAGACCAAAGAAAAGACATGTGCCTTTCAATACTATGCAACAGCTGGCATGCCCAAAAATAATTACAGTAGTTGGAGAAATACTCAAATGTAATGGCTCTTTTCTTTCCTTCAGGAGATGATTCCAGGGATGAAACACTCTCAGAAACCTTGAAACAGGAGCCAAGGGTCTCGCAATAGAGCACTTGCCTCTCCATTTAATGATCTCTCCCTCACTCAACATGTGATTTGTCTTACGCACACCTCTGGTCACACCCTTGATCTGATCCTCACGCTGGACTCTTTCCCATCTGCACCGGCCCATATCACGCCACTATCCCTCCCATGGTCCAACCATTGTTGCATTTTCTTCTCCCTCTCCACCAATGTCCTCCTCAAACTCTTCCTCTCTTTCTTGCCGTTTGTCTCGGTGTATCACCTCCTCAACGTTACAACACTTTCCTTCTGCTGATTCCCTCTTCCCTTCCGACTTTTCCTCTCTCTCTGTGGATCAACAGGCTGATCTTTGGACTTCTACTCTGACCTCCACCCTTGATTCCATTGTCCCTTCTCAGGCTGTTTCCACCCGTCCTGTTTCACCCAGGCCTCTACTTGCATCGTTCTCGTCTTCGTCGTGCTGTCCGGTTCTGGCGCAAGCACCCTTCTGACGCCTCTCTCTCCACTTTTCGCTATGTTCACAGGGTCTATCACTCTATGATATCCTCGGCCAAACAATCCTACTATTCTCACCTTATTACATCCTCTTCTAACTCTTCGCGCCAGCTATATCGTGTCTTAGACTCTCTCTCCTCAGCTTCTACCTTACCCTCCCTTTACCCCCCACCCTCTGCCCCCAGCCCCACGACCCTTGCTACTTTTTTCTCAACAAAGATTCTGACCCTCCGCTCTACTTTGACTCCTGTCCCCCTCCTCTTTCTCCTCCCCCTACCTCCCCCACTCCATTTGCCTTTTGTTCCCCAGTTCCCACTCATGTATCCTCCCATACCTGGTCTAGATTCAGTCCTGTCACTGTTACTTCAGTCATCTCACTTTCCCATAAAACTACCTGTCCGCTGGACCCATTACCCTCAACTTGGCTTCTTGACCCCACTCTTGCTCTTCTTCCCTTTGCCCTCACTATCATTAATTCTAGTCTCACGTCTGGGAGTTTTCCCTCTACCTGGAAACACGCACTGGTTCGCCCACTTCTTAAGAAGGCCACCCTTGACCCAGCTGTCCCCTCAAACTGGCGTCCGGTTTCCAATTTGCCCTTCCTCTCAAAAATCCTTGAAAAACTTGTCTTTCACCAATTTTCCACACATCTCAACTCTACTCTTTCTCTGCACCCCTGACAATCAGGTTTTAGAGCTGGTCATAGTACCGAAACTATCCTGGTAGCACTTCTCAATGAACTACACCGATCCCACGATAGGGGTGATTTTTCAATTGCAGTTTCGTTGGATCTTTCTGCAGCCTTCGACGTCATTGACCATCGCACCCTTCTCACCCGGCTGTCGGACCTTGGTATCCAGGGCACTGTCCACCGATGGTTCCATTCTTACCTTTCCTCTCGGTCCTTTTTGGTGCGCTCAGGTTCTTCTTCCTCTACTTCTCTTCCCCTTCACTGTGGTGTACCACAGGGTTCTATCCTTGCACCACTTCTTTTCAATGTTTTTCTTGCTCCACTTGCCCTCCTGATTCAACAAACTGGGATATCCGCCTACTTTTTCGCTGATGACATTCTCCTGGTCCATCACACATCGTCACTTGTTCCAGATCTTTCCCGTCTGAACAATTGCCTAGCTTCTGTTGCCAACTGGTTCAATAACAATTACCTCATTGTCAATCCCTCCAAATCAGCTGCTATTTGGTTCACTTTTGGTGCCCCTGCTCCTACCCTGGCGCCACTTATGTCAGATTCCCCCATTCCCTTGTCACCCACTCTCTGTTATCTTGGGATTACCCTGGATTCTGCACTGTCCTTCCATCAACACATTTCTTGGGTGGTGCGTAGTTCCCTTTTTCAGCTCCGTAAAGCTAGGGCCATCCGCTCTCTTCTCCCTCTTCCATCCCTCACTACCCTGGTCCTTTCCCTGGTAATCACCCGCCTCGACTATTGTAATTCCCTGCTTGCCGGCGTACCTCAATACCAACTCCGTCTGCTACAATTGATTCAAAATACGGCTGCTCGCTTGCTTACCTGGTCATCCCCTCGGGATCATGTCACTCCTTGCCTTCTTTCCCTTCACTGGCTTCCTGTCAAAGTCCGCTATATATATAAGCTTCTCATCATCACTCACAGGGCACTCTTCACTGGCACTCCCCAGTATCTAGCTGATCTTGTCTTCCTTCAACCCACACCCCTTCTACTGCGTTCTGCACATGGAAATCGTTTGTTTCTGCCATCTCCCTCCCATGCCCACCTTGAGTCTACTCGTCATGCTGCCTTCTTCTTTGCCAGTCCTGCTTTATGGAATTCTCTCCCACATTCTATTTGCACAGAACTATCATTTTCCTGCTTTAAATCTCTCCTCAAAACATATCTTTTTTGTCAGGCCTTCGATCTCCCCATTCCCTTGCCCACTACTGCTCGACCGTCCTTTGCACTTCCTCCTAATTCCTCCCCATAGAATTGAACAACCACAAACACATTCAGGTCTCCCCTCCCTCCCTGAACTCATACCTCTCCCTATGTCCCTATTTGTTATGTTGCTCGCCATTTGTTTTGTCGACTGTCGTTTGCCTCACAGTTTATTGTCTGTTATGTTGTTATTGTCTGTTACATTATCTGCTGTCTATTATTTTCTTTCTGTTGCTGTTTGACTGCTTTCCTATCCATTTAATGGCATTCCTTTCTACCTTTCTTTTCTGCAGCCGAAATGTTTTGTATTGTACACCGCCCTAATACCCTTGTAAGGGGCAGTCTATCAAATGTGCCAAATAAAGATAATAAAGATAAATGGAGGAGGAAGAGACCACATACCTTGAGCCTTTGTCGGGAGAGACAAGACCATTGGGGAGTGACATTCCAGAGGACACCAGTCCTGTACTGGATCTCAGAACTCTGCCAAGATTCTCATCATGCCATTCCAGAGGTTTTCCAGCAATTATCGTCATCCACCAAAAAAACCAGGTGAAAAGGCTTAGGAAGAAGCATTGAATTTAAAGTAAACAAATCCATAACATATAAATAAAAAAAAAACAGAACACAATACACAAACACTGAGCTACAGCAAAGAAAGAGAGAAGAAGGATGCATACATTGCAAAGTTTGGAACAGATGACACAGACAAAAACAGATAGTGCTAAACCAGCATGGCACACAAAGGTAGACATCACAAGGCAGATTTTATAAGGGTGGTGTGGAAAGTTATTGCACGAAAGTCCCTATTTTCAAGGATTTATGCAAGTGAATGGGCACATACACTCATGCTTTGACTGGGCACTATGCAGTAAGTGCATGCATAACTGCTCATTGCACATAAGATTCTGTGAGGCATGCACAGGGGTGACGCTTAGAAGGAGTGTAGGCGTAACCTCTCTTGTGCATATCAATGTGGCGATTTAGATGTGGCATGTTATGCCTGCCCTAAAGCAGGCATTAAGTGGCAGCATCTAAGTTCTGGCATATCCATCCACTGGTATTTTATAAAGTAAGGCATGCAGGTGCTTTGTTTTATAAAAAAGGGCCTGCATGTACACATGGAAACATGTGTAGCCTGCACGGCTCCTTATGAAATTACCCTCTATATGAAAAGACACAAATGATAGACAAGAACAGACATGTCCTGGGAAATTCTTATGGTCTAGATGTCTTCAGTCATCCACTTCTGGTATTCAGTCCCTTGGACCTAAGATCTGCTCATGATTCAATAGGACTACCTGGCCAACTTCACTTTGGTTTCTTAATAACAGGAGGAAAGGAATTCTGCAGTCTTATACTCTGGATCAAAAGTAGAGACCATCTGGTTTGGATCCTGCAAACTATTTGGGTGGTGGTCTCCCACAACAAGTTTGAGAATCGCTGGTCTAGAGAATAGACTCATTCTAGTAGCCCACACTATTTGTTATATTGGTTTTACACAATTATCATGTAAAACCCATATAACAATGTTGACTGTTGCAGTTCATCAGGAGTATTTCATTGGATAGATGACTCTATAAATACAAGCAATAAATAAATAAAGACAATGTGTACAGATCATTTCCCTGTCATACTGAAAGATACATAATAGATATGCCAGATTGATTTGAATTTGTACAGGGACCCACTAGGGTCACCATCCTTTGCTGTGTAGTGCTCTTGTAGGATCAGGCAGAGCAGTTTTTCCTAGTCCTGTCCCAGAGACACAGCTGACCAGTCTGGTTTTCAGGAAGACCTTGATGAAATGGGATGGATTGAGTTTCCCCAATGCCTTTGACTTTAACCCTACACTCCGACTAAGCCGGCACTGGGGCACCAGAAGAAACAGCAGCAGCAGAGCCCCGAGGGAGAGGAAGCACGATCTGCCTGCTCAGCCCAACTCCAACATACTGTCTGATTCAGCACAAAGATGAGCAGAGCTGAACCCCTCTGCTTCCTCTCCTCCAAAGACCTCTCTGTGCAACATGAGTTCCCCAGCTCCGCCTCCCATTGCAGCTCCGGTCATTGGGGAGTGCCTTTAAATTCAAGTATGCTTTAGGCACACCCGCGTCTTGTGGACCTGCGCCTAAGGGCCTCGCAAGAGGGCCCGCACCTGAGGGCCCTTTGGCATGGCCCTTAGGCAGGGTCCTTGCGGCAGAGGCAGCATGAAATCATCAAGGAAGCCATCATACTACCAAAGAACATATCTCCACTGTTATCTCCAAGTAGCTCCACTACGGTAAAATTCTCATCACACTCCTAATAGTCTCATGCGATTTTCTATCAGATGCTCTTATTGACTATGATATGCTGAGTGCTTCCATGTCATTGCATAAGGATTTCCAGCTGGCATCGAAGGATCACGTGAGCTGTTAAAGTCTCCAGCCAAAAATCTGCAGGGATATAATCTATGTTGGCCATAGTTAAGTTACTTGATACATTGTAATTCGCTATATCTTTTGTACTAAAACATTGTATCAGAACATCTTTCTTCACTGCTACTTTGTTACTTAGCATCTATTCAATATTGTGACATTGTGAATTACCAACTCTTCTCATTGTTATAATCTTTCCCTCTATTTAACCTTCACCTCTGCCCCATTACTTTTTCTCTAAAAACAACTATTCAATTTGATTCTCACCACTAATTGACATTACAATCCTAGTTATTTCCTGCTTATTTGCCTCCAAAATGCATTCTCAACTATTTTTTATTTTATTTATTTACATTCTCTTATATACCACGCTATTCTCCAAAATGCATTCTCAACTATTGGCTCCAATAATGGTTTAATCATTCTCTCATGCCTAACAATAAAAGGCAATGGGCAATTCTTCTCACTCACACAACCAGAAATAATCCCTATTGTATGTTCACAACTTTATTCACATAGACCATATCATAGACCATCAAATAACACCAGCACCCGCAGACTTATGTACATTAATCCATCACATATAAACACCTATGGAACTTGGAAGGCACATCAAAAACCTCCCTGCTTCAATGTTCATACATAAAGAAAAGATCCCTATCATTGTTGATTATGCAAATGCTACCAACCCTGATATAATATTTATAACTGAAACCTGGCTCTCTGAACTTGATAACGTTATACTAAACCAACTATGCCCACCCAACTATAAAATATTGCAGACCCCCAGAACAGTTAAATGGGGTGGAGGCATTTTAATTTTAATTAAAGACTCTTTAGGTCCACAACTACATCATTCTGCCTCCACACTGGATGCTGACCTTAATCATTACCGACACAAAGGCTTTCTGCTTTGTATACTGACCACTAACTGTTGACCCTGATGGCCTTATAAGCATCATTGAAGAAATTGTTAACATCACACCAAATAAAAACCCTGTGCTCTTAGGGGACTTTAATCTCCCTTCATTACAAGATTTGCACTCAGCCTCCTTCATCAGTGCAATGAAAGATTTAAGTTATAAACAAATTAATATTAATCCCACACACAAGAAAGGTAACATACTTGATCTTGTATTTATTCCTCAAGAAATCCAACCACCTCACGAATCCCCACCTCGGATAACCCCAGTTCCATGGTTTGATCAACACCTCATTGAATTCACCCTTGAGATTAAACAACTACAAACCCATACTGAAAGAAATCACCCTAAATCCTATTCTAAATACAAACAATTTGATAAAGACATCTTCATTGAAGTGCTTAAAAGGTCCGTTAACCTTAATTCAAATGATCTTGACGCAATTATAAACAATTGGAACACCTCAATTACTGACATAGCTACCAAACCACTTAATTCTAAAAACATGTAAAAAAAACCCTTCTAAACAATGGTACACCCATGAGCTTAGAATTATGAAAAGAGAGCTTAGAAAGCTAGAAAGTTCTGGTTTGCCAATAAACAACAACTGTAAACAGGAACAAATACATGATCGTGCTCACCAAATATTGGCATCATATTAATTCAACTAAAAAGGACTTTCATACAAAACTATTCTTGAGATCAATTAATAAACCAAAAGACCTATTTGCTATAGTTAAGTTCCTTACAGCTCACCCTAACCATTCATCTACATCTACAGACATAGCACCTCAAACACTTGCTGATTTTTACATGTCCAAATTAAACTCCCAAACACAAACTACTAGTACAACTGTCCACAACTCATCACAGCCTACAGAACTATGGAAAAAGTTCCATTCAATTTACCCTGAATCCCTTAAGAGGATAATTGCATCTATGAACACCACAACATCTAAAGCAGATCCATGCCCAGATCCTGAAGTCCCACATCCAGTCTGGCAGTATCCCTGTTGCCATGGAGGAGAGAGGTCATGTGACAGGAGAGCATCACCCTGGTGTGGCAGGAATTGATCCTGTAACTAGGACCAGTCCTCCAGGTGATGTAAAACCCTCTTGCACCGAGGAAGTTTCTCCAGGGCCATGTGCCCATGAGGGAAGGGTTAGGACAGCCGTTATAGTTGGTGATTCGATCATTAGGCATGTAGATAGCTGGGTGGCTGGTGGATGTGAGGATCTCCTGGTAACATGCCTGCCTGGTGCGAAGGTAGCGGACCTCATGCGCCACCTAGATAAGGTCTTAGATAATGCTGGGGAGGAGTCTGCTGTCTTGGTACATGTCGGTACCAATGACATAGGAAAATGTGATAGGGAGGTTCTGGAGGCTAAATTTAGGTTTTTAGGTAGGAAGTTGAAATTCAGAACTTCCAGGGTAGTGTTCTCCAAAATGCTTCCCGTTCCACGCACAGGACCCTAAAGGCAGGCAGAGCTCCGGAGTCTCAATGCATTGATGAGACAATGGTGCAGAGATGAGGGGTTTGAATTTGTTAGGAACTGTGGAACATTCTGGGGAAAGGAGGGGCTCTTCCGAAGGGATGGGCTTCACCTTAACTGGGATGGAACCAGGCTGCTGGCATTAACCTTTAAACAGGAGAGAGAGCAGTTTTTAAACTAGATAATAGGGGAAAGCCAACAGTTGCCCAAGAGCGGATGGTTCAGAAGAATGTATCCTTGAAGGATACTACCAAAGCAGAGAGGTTCCAAAAAAGAGCAAAGTAGCCCAAATGCCCTCGAGTATGGAGCAGACAGAGCTTAAAGATCCCAAATTACCCATGTCTACCAATAGCCAAATTAATATGAATAAAATACAGTCTCTAAAATGCTTGTATGTAAATGCTAGAAGTCTAAAAAATAAGATGGGAGAGTTAGAATATATAGCACTAAATGAGAGGTTAGATATGATTGGAATATCAGAGACATGGTCGAAGGAGGACAACCAGTGGGACACTGTGATACCTGGGTAGAAACTATATTGTAATGATAGAGCTGATCAAATTGGTGGAGGGGTTGCGCTCTATGTTAGAGAGGGCATTGAGTCAGAAAGGATTAAAGTTTTGCAGGAAACAAAATTTGCTGTAGAATCTCTATGGATTGAAATTCCATGTAAAAAGGGTAAGACGATGGCAGTGGGGGTGTAATATCAATTGCCTGGCCTGAATGAACAAATAGATGATGAAATCCTCAAAGAAATCAAGGAAGCTAACAAAAGTTACAGCACAGTAATAATAATGGGTGATTTCAATTACCCCGGTGTCGACTGAGTCAGTGTCATGGCAGGACATGCTAGACAGATAAAGTTCCTAGATGAAATAAATGACTGCTTCTTGGAGCAGCTGGTTCATGAACCAACCAGAGGGGAAGCCATATTAGACCTAGTCCTTAGTGGAACACCAGATCTAGTGCAAGAGATAAGGGTGTTGGGGCCACTTGGCAATAGTGATCATAGCATGATCGCGTTTGATTTAATTAGTGGAGGAGCAGTTGCAAAGGTTAAGACTTACATCAAGCTTGGGTGTTGTTGAAAAATACTATCTTGGAAGCCCAGACCAGCTGTATTCCACGCTTTAAGAAAAGTGGAAGGAAGTCCAAAAAACTGCCAGCATGGTTTAAAGGTGAAGTCAGAGAGGCTGTTGTTGCCAAAAAAGCATCTTTCAGGAAATGGAAAAAAGAGCCAAATGACAAAACCTGGAAACAGCACAAGCACTGGCAAGTCAAATGCAAGGCATTGATAAGGCAGGCAAAGGGAGAATTTGAGAAGAAGCTTGCTGCGGAAGCAAAAATGTGAAATAAAGACTTTTTCAAGTACATTCATAGCAAAAAACCTGTGAGAAAGTCAGTTGGTCCATTAGATGATAGAGGGGTTAAAGGGGCACTAAGAGGCGACAAGGCGATAGTGGAGAGAATGAATGAATTCTTTGCTTCAGTCTTTACTGAGGAAGATGTAGGGATGTTACCCATGACTGAAGTGGTATTTAAAAGTGAGGAAGTATTGAAGGAAATATCGATACATCAGGAAGATGTATTACAACTATTAGATAAACTGAAGAGCAGCAAATCACCTGGGCCGGATGGTATACATCCAAGGTTGTTGAAAGAACTGAAATATGAGATTGCAGACCTGCTATTAGTAATCTGTGAACTATCATTAAAATCATCTCTAACACCTGAAGATTGGAGGATCGCCAATGTAACAGCAATTTTTAAAAAGGGTTCCAGGGGTGATCCAGGAAACTACAGACCGGTGAGCCTGACTTCAGTACCGGGAAAAATGGTAGAAACCATCATAAATAATAAAATTACTCACCATGTAGATAGTCATGGCCTAATGGGAGACAGCCAACATGGCTTTAGACAAGAAAGATCTTGTCTTATTAATCTGTTATGTTTTTTTGAAGGTGTGAATAAACAGGTGGACAAAGGTGAGTCGGTTGATTATAGTGTATCTGGACTTTCAGAAAGCCTCTGACAAGCTCCCTCATCAGAGGCTTTTGGCAAAACTAAAGAGTCATGGGATAGGAGGCAGTGTACTACGAGTGGATCAGGAACTGGTTAAAAAATAGAAAGCAGAGGGTAGGGCTAAATGGCCAATTTTCCCAATGGAGAAAGGTGAATAGTGGTGTACCCCAGGGATCTCTACTGGGCCCGCTGCTTTTTGACATATTCATAAATGATCTGGAAAGTGGAATAACGAGTGAAGTTATCAAATTTGCAGAAGACACAAAACTATTTAAAGTTGTTAAAACCCAAGAGGATTGTGGAAAATTGCAAGAGGATCTTGATAAATTGGAAGACTGGGCATCAAAATGGCAGATGAAATTTAATGTGGACAAGTGCAAAGTTATGCACCTAGGAAAGAACAGCCCAAACTATGGTTACACACTGCAAGGTTCCACATTAGGAACCACCACCCAGGAAAAAGATTTAGGCGTCATTGTGGATAACATGTTAAACCCTCGGCCCAGTGTGCAGCAAAGAGAGCAAATAGAATGCTAAGTATCATAAGGAAAGGAATGGAAAATAAAACAAAATAGCATTATTAGAAAAGGTACAGAGAAGAGCTACCAAAATGGTAAAGGGGATGGAAGGATACTCCTATGAATAAAGGCTAAAAAGATTAGGGCTCTTTACCCTGGAAAACAGATGGCTGAGGGGAGATATGATAGAAGTCTATAAATTAATGAACGGAGTGGAACGGGTAAACGTAGATCGATTGTTTACATTATCAGAATATAGAAAGACTAGGGGACATGCAATGAAGCTACAGGGTAAGCTATTTAAGAAAAATAAAAGAAAATATTTTTCCACTCAACGTGTAATCAAACTCTGGAATTTGTTACCGGAGGATGTAGTAAAGGCTGTTAGTGTAGCTGGGTTTAAAAAAGGTTTGGACAAGTTCCTGGAGAAAAGGTCCATAAACCATTATTAAGAAGGGACCCAGGATATCAATGCTTGACCCAGTACAAGTATTGTGGAACCTGTGTCTTTTGGGGAAACTGCTAGGTACTGTGGTGGAGAAGCAGGTTTAGAGTGGAGAAAAAGAGAGGAAAAACAGTCCTTTTTTCCTGAACCCAAAAGAACTGTGGGCACAGCAAGGGTTAACACTCTAAACAAAGCCAAAGATTTCCTGCAAAGGAGTGTAGAGCCAAAGACACACCGAGTTCCCATGGAAACCGAGGGAGGTGATGGGAGAGGTTTGGGGGCGGAGTCAAGAGCCATAGGACAGCCCCAAACATTTAAGCAGGGAAGTTTCACTCATAAGAAAAACGGAGACCCAGGTACAGCTCCACGTTCAAGGAGAGACGGAGGGAGAAACGCAGCTCCACATTCAAGGAGAGACAGAGAAGGAGCAGACACAGACAGAGATTCAGATTCAACCTCAGGAGTTGTTGCAGCGTCGGTGGGACGGAGGAAGCTGAACAGAGACAGGAACAGAGAGGAGAGAAGGTCAGAGCAAAGCCCAGGGGAAGACTCTTCTGAGGAAGAGATATTTTCTAAATGCTGGTGGACTGGCCATTCTCAGTGTAAGGAGCCTCTGAGGACAGAGCTGAGGGGCAGAGACCTTACTGGAAGGTTTAGAGGAAATACCTCCTGCAGACAGTACAGGGACAATTCCAGCCTGGAGCACAGCTCAGCTGACAGGAAACCTGCAGCTGATGTGAAGCCTGGAAAAGTTGGTTTTAACCAAGCTACTGTTGGGAAGCAGAGGAGTAGAGTATTCCTGAGAGAACCTGAAAGCAAGGGTACGTCTCTAGCTGAGCCTACAAGGGGACACCACATTGCTGGCAAGGTGAGCCCTTTACAAGCCATTAAAAAGCTTTTGAATAGGGAAGCCTTTTCCTGCCCTTCCCCCACAACCTCCCGTAGTGAGAAGTCTAATTGGGAGCAGCTGATAAAAGGTTTGCAGCATGTGAAGGCTCCTCAGGCAGACGCTGTGGAGAACAAGTCTCTGAGAGAGTCCAGTGGAGAGGAGATGGAACTGGGAGACACTTATAATGAAAGTGAGGTTTCTGATATGGAGTTTGAATGTTCCCTTTGTGCCAGAGAGGAATAAGAAGCTGAAAGGGTTTTTTTTAAAGTAATTGGAGAAAAACCCAGAAGTTCTGAATGAGAATATTCTTTGCTAAAATCCCATAACTTTTAGCCAGGCAAATTAATGAATGCTGGTCTGATAAAGCTGCAAGATTAATGGAGCCATGAGTGATCTAAAAGTTTGAAAGTATCTTGGAGAGAAATGTACTGAGTTTTAAAGCCTGTTGGTGGACCAGGGAATTAGTGCTATGCAAAGCTGTGAAAGTAACAGTGAAGTACTGTACTGCCTCCTGGGGACCGGAGAACAGATTGCTATTTGTAAAGGATTACCTTTTGTGAATATGCGTTTAAACTAAGCCGCAGAAGCAAGGCCCAGCCAAGGACTGTGTGATAAGGCTTATGTTTATGAATGGAGAAGCATCCTGATTATTTTTGTTTGTAATATTCAAATTCCTTAACAAAGAATTTGATTTGGTCAAGTAGAACATTATTTCCTAAATAAAAAGAAATTTCCTGCGACCTTTGATCTTGGCTCTAATCTATCCAGACACAACTACATGCGAATGGGTTAATTCTAATACAAAGGACGATCGGGGCGCCCTCTTACCCCTAGGCAACTGCCAGGCCACAAGGGGGAGCGCCGACAGTACGTATGACCTAGATTGGCCACTTTTGGAAACAGGATACTGGGCTTGATGGACCTTGGTCTGACCCAGTATGACATATCTTATGTTCTTATGTTAAATGGATCAAGGATTCTATTGCAGAAATTGCCCCTATTATACATGCAATTGTAAATAAATCATTATCCCATGGCTACATGCCTCTAGAGCCTAAAAAAGCTAACATTTGGCCAATCTTAAAAAACAAAGCACTGGACAAATCATGTCCATCTTTCTACCGACCTGTCTCCAGTCTGCCTTTCCTCGCTAAAAAAAATAGAAAAACGTGTTTGCATTCAATTGCAAGATCACATTGATCTCTACTCACTCCTAGACGATAAACAATTTGGGTTTAATCCATACCAGTGTGGAGACATTGATGCTAACCATATACAACAAAATCATTAAGGCAACAGATAACAATAACCAAGCTTATATGTTAATCTTTCTCGATATAGCTGCCACATTCGACTCTGTGATCCACTCCCTTCTAATTCAACAGCTAATGCAAATAGGTATATGTGATACTACGCTTAAATGGTTCACATCAATTCTCTGAAAGATTTCAACAAGTAACCATTGGACACACATCTTCTACCTTCTACCCTTACACTACTGGACTTCCTCAAGGATCTACACTATCAGCACTCCTATTTAATATTTACATTCAATCAGTCTCTCAAATAATTAAGCAATTCAAAATTGATTATGCCATCAATGCAGATGACATAATGCTGTTCATGCCCTTTAACATAAATTCACCCAACTTTGACCCTATGATATCTTGCTTCAAGAAAATCGCAATATGGCTTAAAAATATAAGCCTAAATATCAATTACAAAAAAACCAAAGTCTTAATAATTACTAGGAACCAAACCTATATCTCACCACAGTCCATACCAATTGATGATGTTTTACTTGAAGTTGAAGATGAGGTCAAATATTTAGGGGTTACTTTAGATAAACACTTATCTTTCCATACCCACCTACTAAAGCATTATTCAACAAAATCCGTCTACTGCAACATATGAAACCCATAATACAGCCATCAGACTTCAGAACGATAATGCAGGTGATGATAACCCCACACATATACTATTGTAATAGTCTACTGCATGGCCTACCAAAGATATCCCTGCATCCAATTATGATGGCACAACACACATCAAATTGACCATATTACATCGATCTTGTATGACCTACACTGGTTACCCATCCATAGCCATATAAAATACAAGTTACTTATGATCACTTTCAAAGTCATTAGAAAACTATCGCCCCAGGCAGAGCCTGGTATCTGGTCAAGGTGAATGTATAAGAGCGCCGCTCCGGAGGGCAAAATACAAGAATCCTGATTTTCTGCAATATTTGATCAAATAGGTCTTACCTACTTGGTTGCCATTCAATCCCAGATATGTTGGGCTCCAAACAGACACGGCTGGATTTTCAACTATCTCAGAATGCTAGTGCAAAGAGAACCAAGATGGAACCAATCTCACCTCACAAGATGGTGGTCATCTGAGATAGCCCTGAGACCTTGCAGGAGATTTTGGCTGAGATTTGGGCCGTCAAAGAAATGATCAAAGCTAATGGAGAGTTGCTAAGTGCAATGCAGGAAGATATTAATGGTTTGAGATCTTTGTTGGAGTCTAATACGGCTCGTTTGGAGAAGGTAGAGAAGGTGGTGGCGTCACATGGGGAGAGGTTCGAGGCCATTGAGAAGCAGGCCAAGTTGATTCGCTCATTGCAAAGAGAGGTGGAAGATGGCAATAATCGCTCGTGGTGAAACAATATAAGGATACTAGGACTGCCTGAGGGAACAGAGGGGCATGACTTGATATCCTTTCTGCAGGTTATGATTCCAGGTGTGTTAAAGCTGCACTTCACTATGCTGTTTGAGATCAAGTGTGCCCATAGAGTGCCTACGTAGTCCGGGGCCATGAACAAGCGTTCACGCCCAATCATCTTGAAGGTTTTGCGTTTTCAACAAGTATTGCAAATAATGGGAGCAGCCAAAGCACTTACAGCTTTGGAGTACCAGGGGCATAAACTCCTGTTCTTCCCTGACTTCACGAAGGCGATGGTGGATCAGAGAAAGAGTCTCTTGGTGTTGTGTCCACGCTTGATACAACTGAAGGCCAGTTTTGGACTGCTGCATCCTGCCCACATGAAAGTCACGTTGCATAACCAGACTAAGGGGTATGTTTACTAAACGGCGCTAACGGCGCAGTTGCGATGTTATCGCATGATAAGTGACGTTATTGCATGATAATGGCACATTACCGTACGAGAACATCACGTATCGTGCGATAATGTGGCCGGCGGCGTTAAGGTGCGCAGAGTGAGGAGTAAGGCTCCCCAGAGGGTGAAGTAAGGCTCCCCAGGGGCAGAGAGAAGGGGTCAATGGGCAGAGAGTGGGCAGGGAGAAGCTCCATGCACACTAACGCTGTGAAATGAAGGTCTGAAAATTAGCACCAGTGAAAAGCTCGCGCTAGAGGCACATTTGCAGGAGAGAGAAACCATTTCAGTCAGCAATGTACAGCAAAGGCAGGGAAACCAAGAAAAGTGATAGTAATGATACATGTGCAGCAGCAGCAGCATAGTGGCCAAGTACGAGAGGGCATGACGGTGAGGCTGCAAATGGGGCACAGGGGGCTGAAGGCGGGACATGCAGTGGGGCAGCTGGGGCACAGGGTGGACCAGGCAGATGCCTAGGAACACAGAAACAGGAACACAGAAACAGAAAACAGCAAGCCAGCAACTGACGAAGGGCAAACATGCGCACGAGTGTGTGACCCACAGTGTCCCAGCGGACATCACCCAGCAGGTACCCCAAAGGGCACATAACATTGACAGGCAGTGCCGGGGGAAGCACAGATGTCAATGTAGGCACCTCTACCCCAGACCCCACACCATAGGCAGCCTCCTACTGGCACACTGGATGGCCTGGGACTGTGCACCACCAGCACCACTGGCATAAGGGCATGTCAGCATGGTGGTGGAGGGGTACTGTTGGTGGAGGGGGCGGTGGCAAATGCCAACAGCACACCAAGGCCAAGCCCTGTTCAGGTGGGTGGTGTGCAGTGCAATAGACAAGGGCTGTCTGATGAACAGTAATGCTATCCCCAGGGAATAACCTGCCTCTGTGGTGCAATACACGCAGTCAGTATATTCAGGGGCAGAAGGTCACAGGTTCAAGTCCCAGCTGTGGCTCCTGCAGACCATGGCCCCTCATTTTACCCTTACTAAACCATGGTAATAAAGATGGAATCTTTATTGCAGATAAAAGTAACACACCATAAATGCCTATATTGTACCCTACAGAGCCCATACACCATAAACATGTGCAATCCCTAGAGCAGAGTTTCCCAACTCCAGTCCTGGAGGGCCAAACAACATTCAGGTTGTCAGGATGTCCCTAATAAATATGAATGAGATGCATTTACATGCACTGCCGCCATTGTATGCAAATGCACCCCCATGCATATTCATTAGGGACAGCATGAAAACCTGAACCATGTTTGGCCACCAGGACCGGAATTGGGAACCTCTGCCCTAGAGCAGCGGCTGACAGTGGCACAAACACCCACACCCACAGGCCCCACTATGCAGCGGCTCATGGAGAGTCAGGCTGTTTGGTCCTGCGTGCAGCAACATCTACCAATACTAGCACCTGCATACATTAGCAATGCCGTCTTAAACATGGAAACATGTTATACATATATCAAAAGGTTGCTACCGGTATGAATAATGTCAGATAACAAATCCTAAGTTGAACACAATTTGTTGACAGGGATTCATCATATCAACCTTTCTGATATCTGTGGAGTGTATTTCAGGTTTTGTTTCTGACAATGTTTGACTCCCCCAGGGAGTGACCCTGACAATATTGAGTACCATAGCAATGCCTGCACTGTGCCCAGGACTGGTGTGGCGTCCAGGGCTGCCAACCACCTCTATATCTGCACAATGCTGAAATAGGTGTGGTAGTGTGCGTATGTCTATCCAGTGTTATGTGGCTGCCTACACCTTACTGAGCCCACAATGCTTGCACTGTTTCCAGTGTTAGCCTGTCAATGTGCATAATGAGGAGCAAGGTACTGTGGGTATGGCCCGGACAGGGCGACCTGGGTAGGTAGCATCTGCACAGGGCATAGGGTAATGGCTGGCAGGGGTGGCCCAAGGGGGGTGCAGGGCCATGTGCGGAGATTAATTGCGGGGCCTCATTTGCATAGGGAGCCTCATTTGCATAAATATTTGCATAATGTTAACATGCATTTTTAGTAAACATGCTTCTTAATGAGTGTCTGGATAAATAAAGACTAATAGATTTCTACGTTACTATATTCCAGTGCCAACCACCATTAGGAAGTACTATAAACACTGACCTTTTAGAACTCATAGCAAATCCACCATATCTGCCAGGACTCACAAAGCACCAAACCCTACCTATCAAAAGGCAACACTGCAAATATTAAACCAATACATCTCAGAGAATACCAATGCATCTCTACTGGGGAAAGAGAACAAGTGACATGGTCAAATAGAAACTACATGAACAGAATACCTCAGCTTGGTTAAAATGCAGAATATAGACCGTCACCAAAGAACAAAGGATCACAATTTAGAAATAGGAAGACAATAATTAAACTGGGAACCCCAAAAGCCAAACTTGGGATGTACAACAACACAGGAGAAATAAAACTATAAATTAATTTCCTCTTGTACTAAACAAAACATAAAAGATGTTAACAATGCACATTTCCCAGAGCTGATATATTCCAGTTAATAAATTCAAAATAAAAAAGTATTTTTCTACCTTTTGTTGCTTGTGCATTTTCTTTTCAGTTGCAATTGTTCCAGTCACTTTCTTCTGGTTTCTTTGTGTCTTCTGCGAGCTATCCATTTTCCTTTCTTCTCTTTTAGATTTTTTTTCCAAATTTTTTCTCTATATCTGCTTTAACATACTGATCTTTCCCCTTTTGCTCTTTCCTCCATTTCTTTCCTTATTGCTTTATCATCCACTCAAATTTCACCCTTCCATTCTCAATCTACACTTACTCTTCCAATACCCGGCCCTTCGTAGACTTTTCTTCCCTCCCACACAAAATATCTTTTCCCCTCTCCATTCTCATTTCCCATCCCTTTCTAGTCCTCCCCCAAAATCAGCTCCTTTATAGTTCTAGACCCACCCAGCATCTGCCCCCTTCTAGTCCCAGTCTCCCAAGCTTCCACATCAGCCCATTTCCAGGTCTAGCCTCCCATATGCTGTTTTCCAGTTCCATTCCAGCCCCCCCCCCATCAGCCCATTTCCACTCCAAGCTCCCCATCAGCCCATTTCCAGCCCTTTTCCAACTCCCATCAGCCCACTTCCAGTCCTATTCCAGCCCCCATTTCCAGTGTCCTATTCCAGCCCATCACCCATTTGCAGTCTACGTTCCCCCCATCAGCCCATTTCTAGTCCTATCCTAGCTCCTCATCAGCCCATTTCCAGTCCTAGCCCCCATATGCTCTTTTCCAGTTCCATTCCAGTCCCTCATCAGCCCATTTCCTCCACGCTCCCCCATCAGCTAATTTCCAATCCTAGCCCCCTCGTCAGCCCACTTTGCCCATTTCCAGCCCCCATAAGCCCATTTCCAGTCCTAATCCAGCTCTTCATCAGCCCATTTCCAGTCCAAGTTCCCCCCATCACAGCCCATTTCGTCCATTTCCCCCCACCATCACAGCCCATTTGCAGTCCTATCCCCCCCACCATCACAGCCCATTTGCAGTCCTCCCCCATCACAGACCTATTGTAGTCAGTTCCCCCCATCACAGCCCATTTCCAGTCTGTTCTCCCCCCCCCCACCACAGCCTATTTCCAGTCTGTTTCCCCCATCCCAGCCCAATTTGTCCGTTCCCCCCCCATCACAGCCCATTTCCAGTCTGTTCCCCCCCCCACATCACAGCCCATTTCCAGTCTGTTTCCCCCATCCCAGCCCATTTTCAGTCCGTCCGTCCGTCCCCACCATCACAGCCCCTTTCCAGTCCTATCCCCCCCCACCATCACAGCCCATTTGCAGTCCTCCCCCCATCACAGCCCAATTGTAGTCCATTCCCCCCATCACAGCCAATTTCCAGTCTGTTCTCCCCCCCCCACCACAGCCCAGTTCCAGTCTGTTCTCTCCCCCCCCACCACAGCCCATTTCTAGTCCGTTCCCCCCCATCACAGCCCATTTCCAGTCTGTTCTCCCCCCCAGCCCATTTCCAGTCTGTTTCCCCCATCCCAGCCCAATTTGTCCGTTCCCCCTCCCATCACAGCCCATTTCCAGTCCGTTCTCCCCCCCCCCCACATCACAGCCCATTTCCAGTCTGTTCCCCCCCCCCCATCACAGCCCATATCCAGTCCATTCCCCCCCATCACAGCCCATTTCCAGTCTGTTTCCCCCATCCCAGCCCATTTTCAGTCTCCCCCCCATCACACCCATTTCCAGTCCCTTTCTCCCCCCCATCACAGCCCATTTCCAGTCTGTTTTCCCCCCCCCATCATAGCCCATTTCCAGTCTGTTTCCCCCCATCCCAGCCCATTTTCAGTTTCCCCCCCATCAACGCCGTTTTCCTGTCCTTTTCTCCCCCCCCCCCTCACCTCCCATTTCCAGTCTGTTTCCTCCCCCCCCCCATCACAGCCCATCCAGTCCTAGCCGCCCCCCGAAGAGCCCCGCGCCGTCTAAAGGGCTGCAGAGGGAGCCTGGGAAGCCCGCGCGAGGCCCCGGCACCCTCTGCACAGCCCGCCAGCGTGAAGAACCTTTACCTCCCCGCTGGCGGCTGTTTCAATGAAGCCGCGAATGCCGGGAAATGTTAAATGCAAAGCCCTTTAACCTCTCGCGGCATTCGCGGCTTCATTGAAACAGCCGCCAGCGTGAAGGTAAAGGCTCTTCACGCTGGCGGGCTGTGCAGAGGGAGCCGGGGCCTCACGCGGGCTTCCCCGGCTCCCTCTGCAGCAGTCCATTGAGCGAGAATGTGGTTCGCGCGGGGCCCCCTGAAGCACGGGGCCCTGTGCGAACAACATTCTCGCTCAATGGACAGGCTGGCCCTGATGGCTGGGACATTGTAGTGCCCGGCCACCACCTGCACGGACAGGGTGGCCACAGCATTTCATGCTGGGAGGTCACTCTCACCCTGACTGAGCAGTGACCATGGCATGGCTAAGTTACCCCTTAGTGCTATATAGCATTTCTCTCATGTGATATCTCTGGGTTCCCTTTTATGGGGCCCAATCACTGACATGCCTGCTTGGTGTGTGTGCTCACATCCCATTTTTGGGTGCACATGGTTCCTCCGGGAACATGCACTATGTACTAGCTAGTGGACTGTCTGCAGTTAGCATGTGTATGGCTGGAACCCCTTGCAGGGTGCAGTGGGTGGAGACTGACTGTGCCCTCTGCTGGTGAATGTCAGATAGGGGTAGGGGGCACCTGAGTTTTTCCAGGCCTACTGCCCTGTTATTATTATTATTATTAGTATTAAAGACTTATAAAGCGCCGCAACATACGAAGCGCTGTACAAACATAGAAGAGAGACAGTCCCTGCTCATCAGAGCTCACAATCTAATAAGACAGAAAACAAAATAAGTTACATAATACAAATAACAAAAATTTACAGGACAAAGTAAGCAAATGTTGATAGAGAGATGAAGATAGGTAAGACAGGAATGGAAATCAATAGTGAAGAGATGGGATTTTAGTCTGGACTTGAAAATGGCCAGGGAGGACGCCTGGCGCACAGAGATAGGAAGACTATTCCAAGCAAAGGGTGCTGCCAGTTGGAAGGAGCGAAGTCTGGAATTGGCAGTGCGAGTAAAGGGCACAGATAAACGAAGACTATTAGAAGAGTGAAGCAACCGAGAGGGGGTGTAAGGAGAGATGAGAGATGAAAGGTACTGGGGGGGGGGGGGCAGAAGAGTGAATACATTTATAGGTCAGGAGGAGAAGTTTAAATTGGATACGGAGACAGATGGGAAGGCAATGAAGCGACATGAGGAGAGGAGTGATGTGAGAAAAACGAGACTGGTAGAAAATGAGTCAAGCAGCGGAATGTTGAATTGACTGAAGAGGAAAGATGTGATGCGTACAGATCTGCATTGACCTCCCTGTAGGGTGCCCATTCCCCTCTACTGCCACCATTGCAGAGATGTAGAATGTGGATCTGTTGTTGGGAGATCCTGTCCCCCACCCTGACCCACAGGGGTGGGTTGGGTGGTGCTACATAATCCGCTTTGGGGTCTGAACACCCCCCTTCACTTATAACATGTGACCATGGCACCCACACAGGATATGCACTATTCTGGGTGCATCATAGTCCACAAGGCCTAGACATGACTGGGAAATACAGATGGACACAGGTGTAGCCTAGGTATGTCTGCAGGGACTACCCATCACACACTGGTACTGATGAGAACCTGCAGCGCAGCCTATCTCAGCCATCCCATGTGCTGCGGACCTGGTGCTGGGCCCCCCACTTCACCCTCAGGAGCACAGGAGCCACACGATGTCAAGGTCTGTAGCTTCTCTGTGCCAGGAACACACATGGTCAGTTCCCCCTACCAGGCCGGGGTGCTATAGAGGCACATACCCCATCTTGTGATCAGATGTAGGCTGCTGATCTGCATGTACAGTGCATCATGGGTACGGGTGGGTTTACCCTATCCTGGTAACCACAGTAGACAGTTTGTGTGGTGACCTGCAGTCTTTCTGTAGCCAGCCAGCAGTGTGTTAGACGCTATAGAGATGTAGCCCACTGGTTACTTCAATGAAAGTAGAGGCAGAGGCCGTGGGTTTGATCCCACAGTGGTGTTATTAGAATGCTGTCTGAGGCTTTTCCTTTTCATTTCAATCAGTGCTGCCAGCAGAAACATCCTCACAGTGCTGTAGCCTAAGGTGCCTCATAGGTGCCCTATAGGGCGCCCTGTAAAGCGCCCTATAAGGCACCCTATAGGGCACATTATAGGGTGTCTTGGCGGACAGGGCACTTTATAATGTGACCTATGGGGCACCTTATAGGGCGCCTTATGAGGCACCTTAGGTTACGGCACTGTGAGGGTGTTCTTGCTGGCTGCACTGATTTAAATTAAAAGAAAATGCCTCAGACAGCCTTTTTAGATTACACCACTGCAGGATCAAACCCATGACCTCTGCCTCCACTCTCATTGCAGTAACCAGTGAGCTACATCATTATAGCTTCTAACACTGCACTGGCATGTACTTAGGTTTAACGCGCATTAACGTGCCACGGCGCCCATTATCGCGCGATACAGATTCTTGCTACCTTAGGACCAGAACGCCCACTCCTTATATGGCATTCTTCACATTATTGCTGCAACTAGCGCCGGTAACATTAAGATGGTTTAGTAAACATACCCCTAAGACTTTTGATGATCCTGGAGATCTATGTGCATTTCTAGAGGATAAGGAGTTGGCGGTAATGCAGTGAAGGATATATTGCATCTTCTGCTTGCCACAGATTTATGGCGCTTGTTATTATGAGCATTCAAATGCGTGTGAAGGCAAGCTATTCACGTGGAAGCGGCATATAAGCGTGTCACACTGCTATTTTCTGGGACATTTATTCAGTCTCGTTTGTAAATATTATTTTTGCTTTTAAGAAGGGAGGTAGGCAAGATGCGTTATGTGATGTATTGCAGAAATATGGGAGTGTTGGATCACTGAGCCCTCCATGTCTGTCGTCCTAGCGGGCTCACCCGTTAGGTTTTGTGTGATATATAGCCCTCCTGGTTCTAGGTAGCTTTAGGTAATGTTCTCTGTTTTTTTAGGGTGGGGTGTTCTAGTGCATTCGATCATATAACGGGACCTCTTCCCTTTTTTTTGTTGTATAGATGCAGCTATACTTTATATCCGCTTAAGAAATTGTTCTAAATTGTTAAACTAAAGGTTACATATTGATCTGTTTCTGTAACTTATGACTGATAATTCGGAGGTATATTCAGTACATTTTATTTGAGATTAGGTACTTGAATGTTAATGATATTAATAGTTGTTACCAAGAGGAATGTTCTATTCTGTATGGTAAGATAGGAATGTTGACATTTTATTTATTTATTTAAGTTTTTATATACCGCCTTATCGTTAAATCAAAGCAGTTTACAGTGAGCTCACATGTTTACAGAGAACTTATGAAACTTGTAATTACATTAACTTATGAAGGAGCTAGGGTGGGGAGGAGGGGGGAGGGAGACACTGCTATAAGAGACACACGTGAATGTAATGGAGTTATTGAAATTTGTCACGCAGGCCCGATTTCAGAGGAATTTCTACTGCCCATTATAAGAATAAGGGAATAGCCATTTTAGGAGGGAAAGGGGTTTCCCCCCAGGTTCTTTTAATTCTTCGTCCTGATTTTCCCTATTTTCCAAGAGTACTGTTCAAGACTCAGTGAGTTTATTTTCCATGTGGTTCACAGCTAGGTTTATGGTATAATCTCGTTCATCCTCTTTAATTATACATAGTAGCGTGGTCTTGGTCTGTTTCTTGGTGGGGTCGTCTTGAAGATATAAGTAAGTTTATCACTCCTAAAGTGAATTGTATAATAGGAATACTATCAGTGTTCCTTCAAACAAAAGCATATTGTTATACTGATAGAACTTTAGTTCAGCCTTCATGGAAAATAACCGCCTAGACTTGCTCGCTGGAAATTTGGGTTTTAATAGGAGGAGGGGGTAAGGGGTTTTCCTGATTCTCTGGCCAATACTATGGCTGTTGCCGAAGCAAGGTTTGCGACGAGTGGAGGGGGCTGTAGGCATACGTTCAATACGCAGATGAGTATAAGTGTTAGTCTCATCAAGGAGTAGGTGTAGGAATGACCTAACATAGTATTGTACAGGGTGGTGCTGGGACTCAGGGCCATTCTCTCTTGATTTGGGGTCATTTTTCAATCAGCAATTTGGCATCTCGTCCTTATAAAGGGACTGTCAGTCTGAACTAGCTCCATGTTCTATGTAAAATAATAGTACTCTATTATTAAAGTTTATGTTACCTGTAAACCGCCACTGATCTCTGGAAGTGGCGGTATAGAAAAGATGTATAAATAAATAAATAAATAAATAAAATGTTGGGAGTGGCCCTTTTCCCGTTATTCCTAATTGGAAATATACTACTGAGATTGGTAGATATGCATGGTGGCACATTTGTGCCTATGTTTTCTACAGTGGAGTATTGGCTCTTATTTAGCCCTGGCAGGCCTTTTAAGCTTGCAGAAGTTTTATGATTTTCTTTTTTCATCTGGCTCCTGATGATCGTAGAATAATGGAAGGGACAGGGTGGGGTGGGCTGTGTTCTGTCTTTGAACATCTCGTGTTACAGAGAATTGTATATTTTAATTTTGTTGTAATTTGGTTCTTCTTTTCTTTCTTTTTTTGTTTGTATTTGTTGGAAAATATAAATAAAGAAATTTAAAAAAAAGAAAAGAAAACTACCACCCCTACCCCTCTTGCAGTTAGTCAAAGTCGTACCTAACAACCAACAAAGACGAGAGCAATTGAATTACACCCTGGTTACTTCATCTGAATTCCGTAAAACTAAAAAATGCACAAGCAATAGAGCTTTTGAATATATCTCCCCTATGCTCTGGAATACTTTACCAGCTAGCCTTCGAAACATCACAGAGCTCGTCACCTTTTGTTCCCACCTCAAAACTCACTTCTTTACTGAACATTTTGGTCAAAATTCACCACAATTCAACACGGATCCTACATAAATAAATACTCTCCCCCTATTATTCAAACTAGACATACCCATAATGTAAAAATCTCCCCTGCCAGTACCCCCTGAACTTACCCTTTTGAATCATAACATTTCTTGTATATTAATTGTAAATAAGTTATTTTCTCCTGAATCATGTAAATTATTGTTTGCAGCACTAGTTATTCTGTTAACATTTTCTATGTACTACCTGTTCAATTGTAAACCGCTATGATTACCTGATATAGCGGTATAGAAAACACTCAAATAAATAAATAATAAATAAATAAACCCTTTATCCTAGTTTAGCTTTGGTCCTTTTTCTGCCAATGGCTCTTGTATGAACTGGAGATCAAGACAATGCTATTCCAGCCAGGCCCAATCGCAGCGGCATCCCGGCACCTTTAAAACCGGCGCCGATCGGGCGCGCGGCCTCTATTCCTGCACTCCGGCCCCTGCAAGAAGCTCTCCCAGTCGGGGATAGAGTGGGCCGGAGCACCACAACCACCCACGTGAGCGCCAGGCCCAATCGCAGCGGCATCCCGGCACCTTTAAAACCGGCGCCGATCGGGCGCGCGGCCTCTATTCCTGCACTCCGGCCCCTGCAAGAAGCTCTCCCAGTCGGGGATAGAGCGGGCCGGAGCACCACAACCACCCACGTGAGCGCCAGGCCCAATCGCAGCGGCATCCCGGCACCTTTAAAACCGGCGCCGATCGGGCGCGCGGCCTCTATTCCTGCACTCCGGCCCCTGCAAGAAGCTCTCCCAGTCGGGGATAGAGCGGGCCGGAGCACCACAACCACCCACGTGAGCGCCAGGCCCAATCGCAGCGGCATCCCGGCACCTTTAAAACCGGCGCCGATCGGGCGCGCGGCCTCTATTCCTGCACTCCGGCCCCTGCAAGAAGCTCTCCCAGTCGGGGATAGAGCGGGCCGGAGCACCACAACCACCCACGTGAGCGCCAGGCCCAATCGCAGCGGCATCCCGGCACCTTTAAAACCGGCGCCGATCGGGCGCGCCCGCGCCTGGCGGGCCCGCGCCTGAGGGCCTCGCCAGAGGGCCCTTTGGCGTGGCCCTTAGGCGGGGCACGACAGGCACCACAGCCCACATGCTCAGTGACTTAAAAGTTCCTACTTTCTCTCACTACCTCAAGTAAGAATACATAGCCCTCTGTATATAATGCTAATTTAGCCTTTATCTCTGAAACGTCCATGTAACTATATTTTTCTGAATAACCATTCCTAATACTATATTTACTGCCAATTAGCCTTATCTCTGAATTACTGTTTACTACTGAATCTACTGCTAAATAGTGTGTATACTGCTGAAAATGTGTATTATACTGAACAACTGCTAAATATTGTGTATTCTGCTGAACAACCATCTCTCCAAATAGTATATATACCTCTAATGAGCCTTATCTCTGAAACCTCTCGTGTAATTGTATAATGGTGAATAACCACCTCTCATAAATCTCACACCTTAGTTAGATCCCACTGATCAGCCTTGTCTCCAAACCTAGTTCAGAGATAGATATAGATCTGAATTCTCTCATACACCTCTGCATACTGCTGAAGAGCAATATTCCAAAATACTCTCTTATTAATATTCTTGACTCCATTTATTCACACTTTGCCTGCCTCACCCAAGAATAGTACACAATTTCCAGCTGCTCTCACCCTCCCCTTCTCACACACCCAAATAGTGCAAAATAGTGTACAATCCCCCCCTGAGTACTCCCAATAGTCAGTGACACTCACCAAAGCTGTAGAGACTCACCACCATTGTCTTAACATCAAATCTAACACCAGCTCTACAACACTCTAAAATAACACGGAAATGGCCCCTCCTATCACAGTCATGATGAGCTGCCTCCTTATCTTCTCTTGGCTGATTGTCGAGTCCTTTGCCCTACTCCACGCTACCAACCAAATCCCAATCCTCCAACACCATGCCAGAACGTGGACAAAATACTCTTATCCTCACCATTTAAAGAACAATCACACACGTCAATCATATTTATTACACATAGCCCTCCAACATTCCAAACAAACGAAACCAGAGAAACCCACTCTCCTTCTTAACTGCGCCCTTATAAATGCAAGATCAATTCGTAAGAAATGGCCAGTTATAACCGACTTAATTGCTTCCCACGACCTGGATATTCTTTTGGTAACTGAAACTTGGTTATCTGACGCAGATAATGTAATCCTCAACCAACTACTACCCAACAACTTTACAGTCCACTCCCGTCATAGAGAAGCCAAAAGAGGAGGAGGGACCCTTATTTTGACCAAAACCGATCTGCATTTTCATACAACAGACTCCTCCAGCACCAATAACCTTGATTTTTTATCCATTGCAAATGACCATTGCTCCGTCAACCTCTTATATAGAGCACCCTCATCCTCAACTGATGATCTCTGCAACATCCTCGACATAGCAGCCAACACTCGCAACCCCAACCTATCAAATTGGATACTAGGAGACTTCAACCTCCCATCTCTTCTCTCCAGTCATGCCACCACCCTTCTAGAAGCAATCAATGACCTGGGCTACAGACAAATCATCACTGAACCCACCCATAATAAAGGGAACATACTTGACATGATCTTTGTCCCCCTGTCAGTACAAGAACCAAATGAAGAACTTGTGACATCTCTCACCTCTGTACCATGGTCAGATCACAAACTGATCAATTTTATCATACCTATCAACAACAGCTCAATAAACAACAATGAATCACCAGGCAACCCAACAAACACTTCTTCTCGAAACTTCAAAGCCTTCAATAAAGATATCATAATGCCAGAAATGCTTCCGCTACTCAACAATGCAACTCTCAACCTTGACAATTTAATCTCCGCATGGAACAAGTCTCTTAGTTCCATTGCGCAAAAACCTACCAAGAACAATATCACAAAGAAAGTAAAACACTCCCCATGGTTCTCTCCTGAACTGCAGGTCTCCCGGTCACACTTACGGAAACTAGAGAAAAGATGGAGGCGGTCCCACTCCACTGAAGACCACTCAGCATACAAAACTCACCTTGCAATCCACAGAGAAGCTATCCTAACTAACATGAAACAATACCATACCGACACTCTCAAGAGATCTCTAAACAAACCACATGACCTTTTTGAACTAGTCAAATCATTCACTAAGGAACCATCCCCATGTACCCCTGAAGTGATCCACCCACAAGAGTATGCCAACTATTTACAATCCAAGCTACTTCAAACGGATAAAATTACCACATTCACAGCACAAGACACCCCTAGTCCAACTTCCCTTTCTAAGTTCTCCACACCATCCAAGAAACTTGTGGAAGATACTATTGCTGCCCTCAATACCACAACTGCTCAAACCGACCCCTGCCCCGCATATTGGATTAAAAATTTACGGACAGAACTAAGCCCACTTATCACAAAAATGATGAACTTATCATTCACAACTGGATCCTTCCCTGCAGCACTCAAGCAAACATCAATCAGACCTCTCTTGAAGAACCCTAAACTTGACCCAAGCAAAGTTGAATCCTACAGACCCATAGCCAGCATACCTCTCTTAGCCAAAATAATCGAAAAGGAAGCACAAAGGCAACTTCAAGACCACATAGATTCAGCTTCCCCACTAGACCATCGTCAACATGGATTCAGGGAATACCACGGCGTCGAAACACTACTTACCTCCCTCTTTAATAAAATCATCACAGGCATCGACAACATCCGACAAGGTTTCGCACTCATCTTCATAGACATCGCGGCAGCCTTTGACTCTGTACACCATGGTCTCCTTGTTGAACGACTAAAAGAAAAGGGCATAAATGGCATCGCCCTCGACTGGTGCAGGTCATACCTTGAAGACAGATGGCAACATGTAAAATCAGGAGCAGGATCTTCCGAACCCTTCCATCAACGACAGGGCGTCCCACAAGGATCTTCCCTATCCTCCCTTTTATTTAATATTTACATGCAACCCATTTTCAACATAATCGGGTCTTTCAAGGTCGACTGTCTAATTTACGCCGATGACATCCTCCTCTTCATGCCATTCTACACAGAGCAAATGGACCTTTCGCCACTGATTGAATGTTTTAACGCAGTTTCCGAATGGCTTCTGTCCCAAAATCTTAGGATACAGCACAAAAAGACTGAGGTGCTATTTATCACCAGAGACCAGAGTTTCCGCCCTCCACCTCATTTAAAGACCAATGAGGCTGAGCTCCAAACCAAATCAACAATTCGGTACTTAGGAGTCACCCTTGATCAGCGTTTAGATATGAAAACCCATATATCCAACATAGTCAGAGCCATATATTTCAAAATCCGGTCCCTTAGACACTTGCAATCCCTTCTGAACCCCGAAGACTTCCGGACAGTATACCAATCCCTGATCTTACCACACTTTGACTTCGCCAACGCTATTCTTCAAGGTCTCCCTCAATCAACACTCAACCCGTTGCAACTTGCCATGAATGCCGCAGCTAGAGTCTTAGTGGGAGCAGCAAGATGTGACCATATAACACCCATCCTAATACAGCTACACTGGCTCCCCATTCAAGGAAGGCTCATATTCAAATCTTTGCTGCTCACTTTCAAATCCATCCATGGCATCACCTCCCCTTCATTAACTAATATCATCCAACTCACTCCTCCCAACAGAACAAGGAGATCCCTATCCACAAATGCACTATTAATCCCAAAGGCTTCAACAAAGTACACTATCGCAACATCTAACAGGGCTTTCAGTATCTATGCCCCAAAATGTTGGAACGCATTACCACCAGGCATCCGTACAATTACTGACTTAACACAATTCAGAAAGGCTCTCAAATTCCATTTATTTACACAGTACTACCAGATTAACCTATCCCCTACCTAACTGCCCCCCCTCACCTCCCAGATAACATCTCAACCCTACTGTACACATGTAACACCCTAAATCCTCAGCAATCAATCTCATTGTACATATGTAATTAGTTAGTTCAGTTTACATCCCCATGTTATCCAAGTTGTTATTCCTGTTCTCTGTAAAGCAAAACATGTTACCCAAGTTGTTACTCCTGTTCTATGTGAAGCCAAACAGTTTGTTATGGTCATTTTGTTATATGTAAACCGCGCTGACAATAGTGCGGTATATAAGAAATTGTAATAAATAAATAAATAAATAATAATAATAATAATAAATAATAATAAATTTGTCTTCCAATCCAGAGATGTCAGCACCCCAAGTGACGTGACAGTTGTGACCAAGAATGACAATTGGACTTTCAAGATAACTTGGGATTCCCAGCGGTGTTGCCACTCAAGAAAGATACCAGTTTGAAAAAGACTCAAGTAAGTATTGCCTTCTTCCAAAGTACCACTACTAGCTCAGTAGGGTCAGAGATGAAGAGGAACCCAGCTTGCCACCTGTAAGCTCTTTTGCTAGTGCAGGCCCTAACCAGTCTTCCTTATTCTTTTTTTTTATTTTTTTATTTTTATTTAAGCGGTTTTTCCTGAGTACAAGAAACAACAAAAGGCAAACTAGTAGAGGAATACAAAATTACAATCAAGAAAAGAATTATCACAAAAGATAGAATCACATCAAGGAGAGACAATCAATAATTCCTCACAGAAACATAATATCAATAGCAATAAAGAGTTGCTTAACAGTCCACATAAGAGAGCAGAGAAACAAAACAACCCCAACCTACTTCTCAACCATTTCTTTACCTGATAAAAATTTCTGCAATTGTATCACATCAGTATACACATAACTTTGCCCCTGGTAAGTTACCAGGCAGTGGCAAGGAAATTTTAAGAAAAAAGATGTTCCCAGAGCAACAGCTCTAGTTCTTAACTCCAAAAACTGTTTACGTCTAACCTGAGTAGCACGTCCAACGTCTGGAAAAATTTAGAGCCTATAGCCACAAAATAAATCATCCCTGTGCTTAAAATAAGTCCTAAGCACAGACAATTTAGCAGACTCAGAACCAAACGTTGCAACAACTGTGCAGCGTTTGGGTATGAGATCTAACGTATCCTCCAAGAAAGCAGTAAGATTCTGGGCAACAGACTCAACAGGGGGAGCAACAGCCCCCGTCTCAAGAGGCGTTGCACCAGACGGAGAAAACGAATAGACTTGAATTACTTCCAAAGTACCTTTCATCTGTAAAACCTCAGAAAAATATTTTTTGTAGCAAAATTTCTGAAGACAATAGGTGAGTTGAAGGAAAATTAAGAAAACGAAGGTTTCTTGCCCTGTGCTGATTCTCTAAACCCTCCAAACGACAAGAAACAGCAGAAAGATCTCTAATTAAGGCAACATTACTATTTGCTTTGTTTGGAACTGAGAATCAGCATGAGCAGAAGCCTGAGCCAAAAAACCTATCTGTTTATCAACATCCTTAAATTTATCCACAACATCATGAGTGAAAGAACATAAAGTAGAAACAGTTGAGGTTAAACGCTTATCAAGTTTTTGAATCGCAGTCCATATGTCCACGAGTGTTACCTCTCCAGTAGGGAGAGGAAAAGCCTGATCGTCAACAACTGGACTAACAGCTTTCAAGGAAGGAGATGTAGCTTCCGGAAGAGCATCGAGGAAAGTAGAGGAAGATAATGGCTGAGGAAAAGGAGGCGGCAGCCGAAATTCAGGACTCAAAGAAGCCTCTTCCGGCGATTATGCAGGCTGTAGTGCCATCACATGTTTGTCCATGGGACCGACTGGCTTACCTCCTTGTACTCCATCTCCAGTCCCGGCCTTCGCAGCTGATTTCACCTTCCGCTTTCCCATGAGCACTATCATGCGACGACCAGCACCCTGAGAAACTTCTCAGGAGTGCCGAAGGAGCGCAAAAGGAGTGTTTCTTGCCCCTTGAGACGCGCCCCTTATGACGCGACCACGCAGGCTGTGACTCGCAGCCGCGAGTACACCAACAGCGTTTTATGTGGGTTGAAGGGGGGGGTCCTCGAAGGCAGGAACGTCCGCTCGGTGCCTGCAGCTCTCCACCATGCCTCGGACTCCCTCCTACTGCACTGCTCCTCGCAGCTGAACAAAGCGCTGCAGCTCCCAGGCAAGATGATTGCTCCCACTGATGTACAACACCCACCGCGCTTTATGTGGGTTGAAGGGGGGGGTCCTCGAAGGCAGGAACGTCCGCTCAGTGCCTGCAGCTCTGCACCACGCCTTGGACTCCCTCCTACTGCACTGCTCTGCGCAGCTGAACAAAGCGCGGCAGCTCCCAGGCAAGATGATTGCTCCCACTGATGTACAACACCCACCGCACTTTATGTGGGTCAAAGGGGGGGGGTCCTCGAAGGCAGGAACGTCTGCTTGGTGCCTGCAGCTCTGCATCACGCCTCGGACTCCCTCCTACTGCACTGCTCCGCGCAGCTGAACAAAGCGCGGCAGCTCCCAGGCAAGATGATTGCTCCCACTGATGTACAACACCCACCACGCTTTATGTGGGTCGAAGGGGGGGGGGTCCTCGAAGGCAGGAACATCCGCTCTGTGCCTGCAGCTCTGCACCATGACTCGGACTCCCTCCTACTGCACTGCTCCGCGCAGCTGAACAAAGCGCGGCAGTTCCCAGGCAAGATGATTGCTCCCACTGATGTACAACACCCACCGCGTTTTATGTGGGTTGAAGAGGGGGTCCTCGAAGGCAGGAACGTCTGCTCGGTGCCTGCAGCTCTGCACCATGCCTCGGACTCCCTCCTACTGCACTGCTCCGTGCAGCTGAACAAAGCGCGGCAGCTCCCAGGCAAGATGATTGCTCCCACTGATGTACAACACCCACCGTGCTTTATGTGGGTTGAAGGGGGGGTCCTTGAAGGCAGGAATGTCTGCTTGGTGCCTGCAGCTCTGCACCACACCTCGGACTCCCTCCTACTGCACTGCTCCGCGCAGCTGAACAAAGCGCGGCAGCTCCCAGGCAAGATGATTGCTCCCACTGATGTACAACACCCACCGCGCTTTATGTGGGTCAAAAGGGGGGGTCCTCGAAGGCAGGAATGTCCGCTTAGTGCCTGCAGCTCTGCACCATGCCTCGGACTCTCTCCTACTGCACTGCTCCGCACAGCTGAACAAAGCGCGGCAGCTCCCAGGCAAGATGATTGCTCCCACTAATGTACAACACCCACCGCGCTTTATGTGGGTCGAAGGGGGGGGTCCTCAAAAGCAGGAATGTCCACTCGGTGCCTGCAGCTCTGCACCATGCCTCGTACTCCCTCCTACTGCACTGCTCCGCGCAGCTGAACAAAGCGCGGCAGCTCCCAGGCAAGATGATTGCTCCCCAGTCTTCCTTATTCTTTGATGAGATCAGCTACAATAGTGAGATGGAAGTGGCAGTAGTCTTACTGCGCAAGTCGAGCACAGCCAAAGCCACAGAGGGATAAGAATCCATAGAGAAACTGAATCATCCAAAAGAGTGCACAAAAATCATCATCAGCAGCAGCAAGGACTTGTACTGAGCAGGAGCACAGACATTGTCATTGACACCAGAATTTACTAACACGTGCATTTACTCTGCAGATCCTCTCTCTTCTTTCTTATCTCTCGCTCCACACCTCCTTGTGAACTCTGGCTCATCAGGCAAGTCACTCCTATCAGTTCCCTTCTCCACCACCAAATTCTAAATCTGTGCTTTCTATCTTGCTGTAATAAATGCTTGGCATAGACTTCTTGAGTTGGGATCATACTCCCTCTATGACCTTATACAAATGCAGTCTAAAATGCCACCTTTTTGAGGCTACATATAGATGGTATCCCTAATTTTTCCTAGTCACAGGGGCATGTTTACTAAAGTCCGCAAAATAGCACCCCGCAAAATAGCGCACGGCAACGCAGCACTGAAACGCGCAGAAACACGTTTAAACGCCCCGCACATGTGCGTGTCACCCCCGCACAGGTACGCGGCTCACTAACGGGCCCCGTACAAGTGCGGCCCGCAAATTTCTGATAGAGGCGTGGAACGGCGAAAGGAGGGCGGAGGAAGGCTCCGGAGGGGCGGAGGGACGGGGTCAATGGGTGGAGAGTGGGAGGGGAGAGGCTCCCCGCACAGTATCGGGCCCGAATTTGCATGTAAAAACTACCGCGAGTGAAACACTCGCGGTTAGAAAGCATTTAAAGGGAAGAGAAACCATTTCCGTCAGCAATGTACAGGAAAACCGGGGAAACCAGCAAAACGTGAGCAGTGTGATACATGTGCACAGCACAAAAGTGCAAATACAAATAGAAAATGACCACAACAGAACTATTAAAAACAGTAATTCAGCTGGGGAACAGTTATAGTGATGGGCAAATACAGAAAACACACCCAGCAAAGCTCCAGAAAAAAGAAATGAACTTTTGAAGGGTTTACGGAGCCGAGTCTCTTCCAAAAAACATTTCCTTTGTTTGGAGCTTTCCTGGGAGTGTTTGGTATGGTTGCCCATTAATATCACTGTTGCCCAGCGCGGTGATATCTTGTCCCCCATTTCCCGTAGCCATTTCCGGGGTTTATGTGCACGTCTGTCACCAGACAGGGTGCATATGCCCACAGTAAAATTGCATAGAGCAGGGTTTGTGACTCCATTCTGCTAAGCTTACTACCTCCAGGGGCTGCACTGTTTCTGTGGCCATAGTGTGGTGCAGCGGACAGAGTCAGTACCTCTAGAACCAGAGGGTCAGAGGTTCAAAGCCCAGCTGGGGTACGTGCCAGCCCAATCCCTATATTTTACCCACCACTGAACACAGATAGCGCAGACACCCCTGTATTGCAGGGAACATAAGCATGGGGAGAGCACCCATATTTTACCCAACAACGCGCACACACACCACAACAATGGGCATTACCTACAGCCAAGTCACCCAAATGCAGTCCCGTACTGCCACATTGCAATCAGGTCATCTGCTTTTTCTGAGAGAAGCTCATGCCAGCATGTTGGCGGACGAGGACATGTGGTGCAGGGGCAGTGGCTGCTAGCCACAGAAGACAGAGGCCCAGTCATGTGCAGGCTGGCACAGTCCACTGCAACACAGGCCCTACCGGATCCACAGTCATGGACATTCCAGGGAAATCACCCAATCTGTGGATACACGGTGGTGCAGTGCACACAGACACTGTATACAAGAGCAGAGGGTCACAGGTTCAAAGCCCAACTGGGGCAACCACTAATCTTTTTCCCCCAATTAAACAGTGATAGTAAGGGCACACCTTTCCTGGGGAGGACATATGCAATGGCAATACGTCTATCTTTACCCCACTGAGCACACACACCATGAACAGGGCCAGTACCCAGAGCAGAATCACACAATGCAGTCCTGGTGGGGCACACACCAGTCAGGTCCCATGATGGCACTCATACAAATGCCTGTGCTGTATATCTATGCACCACACCCATGGTATGTAGATGTAGCTCATGCATATCCATGAGGGACAGCAGGAAAACCAGAACAGTGTGATGCAAACCTGGACTGGAGTTGGGAATCTGTGCCGTAAAGCAGCAGCCATCAGGGGCAGACACACCCACACCCACACCCACAGGCCTCATTGACCAATGTCTCCTGGAGAGGCAAACCATTGAACCCTGCATGTCCTACCAATGTCACCCTACACCTGAGGTATATGATACACAGCTCTGAGATGTTTGCTAGTTCCACACATACTGCTAGTTGACCCCATCCGAACAATCTGTTAGGTGTTTGCGGTGCGTGCTCCAGGCCTGGCCTCTGACGCTGTTTACCACCCTGGGGAGTGGCCACCAGCTGTACTGCCTACCATATCCATGCCTTGCCGTGCTCAGGAGCGGTCTTGGTGGGCAAGGCTGATTACCTTCTCAATAGTAGCACCATGATGGCATAGGTGTGGAAGTGTGTGCTTGTCTATACCGTGGGTGTTGGCAGCAAGCCCCTTCCACAGCCCACACTGCCAATGTGCATAATGAGGTGCACGGTACCATGGGTATAGCCAGGACAGGGTGGCCTGGGCAGGATGCATCTGCACCGGGCATAGGGCACTGGCAGGGACACTGTAGTGTCCGGCCACCACCTACACAGACAGGGTGGCCAAAGCATGTCCTTCTGGGAGATCACGCTCACCCTGACTGTGCAGTGACCACAGCATGGCTAGGCACCCCCATAGTGCTGTACAGTCTTTCTCTCATGTGATACATATGGGTATCTATTTGGGGCCCAGTCACTGAGTTATCTGCTTGCTGTGTATGCTGGCAGCCCAGTTCTGTGTGCATGTGTCTCCACTGGGAACATGCACTATGGACTAACCAGCAGACTGTTTGTAGATGGTATGTGGTTTGCTGGAATGGCTTGCAGGGTGCAGTTGGCTTGCTGCAGGGGAATACCTGGTGGTGGGGTGCAACCTACCATACCTGGTCATATGTTTGTCTGTTATTGTGTGTTATGGCTGTGTGTGGGGGGTGTTCCTCAGCAGGACTGGGGTTGATGTTGCCCTCTACTGCCACCTTTGCAGGGAGGTAGAGTGTGGATCTCTTGATGGGGGACCATGTTTGTCTCTAGGGGCAGCCCGGGGGGGGGGGGCGCGCGCTACGGCTGTGCCTGACTGGGATATCCATGGTGTTTGTGCAGAAACTAGCTATCTTACACATTAACACTGCTTTGGAACTCCCGCTTGGCCTCCATCAGCCATGGAAAGTGTTGTAGACCTGGTCCTGGGCGCCTCATTGTACACTCAGGGTGAGGCCAGAACCCGCACGATGTAACGTTGTGTAGCTACTTTGTGCCAGTAAAACACCCGGTCAGTGCCCCCTACCAGGCCGAGTTGCTGTGTGGGTGCACCCGGTAACGTCCCCCAACAGGGCCGAGGTGCTGTGGGGGTGCATTTCCCATCTTGTGTCCATCTGTGGACAGCTAATTTGCATGTGCAGTGCATCATGGGTACGTGTGGCCTAACCCTATCCTGTTTACCCTGGCATACTATCTGTGAGATGACGTGCAGGCTATCTGCAGCCAGCCAGGGGCTTCCATACAGCTATGGTTAGGTCACTGCCTGTGCAGCCAGAGGTGATGAGTTCAAACCCACATTGGGGTTCTGTGAGACAGGTGTTCAAAGCATATTTTTTTAGTTTACTGTACATATGTTGATGTCAGCAATAGCACCCTCAGTGTACTGTACCCATAAGGTGCCTCTGAGGGTGCTTTATGGGGCGCCCTATAGGGCACTGTATGGTTGCCATCCATATAGGGTGCACCATACATTATCCTGTGTCGCAACATACATGCTGCCCTATAGGGGACATTCTAGGGTGCCTTGGCAGACGGTGCACTGTAACATGTGCCTTATGGGCGGCCCTATATTAATATGCTGTGAGAGTGCGTTTGCTAGTAGTTATCATAAAACTAAAATTATAGAGCCTCCTACAGCTCTCCCCAACATAAAACATACTGCCTCAGCTAGCCTTTTTCTCTGGGCTTTGTGAGGGATTGAACACATGGCCCCTGCACCATTGCTCAGTGTCTTCACCATTGTGCTGTGGCTCTGTTCCTGTGTTTGAGCAGCAGCGCGCAGCCTTGTAGCCATTGGCGCGCCGTCTTGTGGCGCACAAAATTAGAATTAACAGCGCACCGCCTTCTGGCACGTAACATTAACAGCGCCCAACATGGGCATGCCCCTTAAAATACTGCCTCAGCCAGCTGTCTTCAATGGGCACTGGGGGGAATTGAACCCATTGTGCCTGCATGGGTGGTCAGTGTCTTAACCATTGTCCTATGGCTCCATTCCTGCTATTTGCACATCAGCGCGCCACTTATCCCTCCCACTATTGGGCTGCCCCCTCACACATCAGCGCGCCGCCTTCTGCCCACCGGCTCGCCGCCTTCTGTTGACCAATTTTATCAGTGCGCCGCCCTCTGCCGCCCAACCTTAACAGCGCGCCGCCCTCTGCCGCCCACAATAAACAGTGCGCTGTCTCATGCCGTTTAAAAAAATAGGTGCGCCGCCTTCTGCCGCCCATAATCAATATGCCTCCTACACCACTTTTGCCCATAAAATTTGATGCCTCAGCTGGTCTTTGTGGTTGGGTGCAATGGGGGTTTGAACCCCTGAACCCTGCACCATAGGTCAATGTCTTCACCGTTGTACTACGGCTTTGTTGTTTGGTTGTGCAGCAGCGCCCCACTTAGCCTTCTCACGCGCTAATGTGGGACCCGCACATTAGCGCGACTCACAAACCTACGGTCCGTTTTTTTCCTTTTTCTGCCTGGCCCGCCCACTCCTTATATGGCACCAGCACACTAACGGGGACCCGCACAGCAACGGACTTTAGTAAACATGCCTGACAGTCTTATAATTTTACTCACTTTCTTATTAAGTGAAATTCCAAAGTGTTTTTGTATTATATGTTTGGCATGGTTAGATTTTAACTCTGTAAAGCAGGGACTGTTTTCTATGTCTATTTGTACAGTGTTGAATACGGTATGGGTCATGTCTACTAAAGTGCATTAGCTGCTACTGCAGGGCTAACATAGATTTATTGTCCTGGTAGCAGCCAACAAGCGAGAAAAGCAGATATCACAGGCACGTTTCTGTGATATCTGCTTTTCACATGGTGCAAGAGTGGTGGGGTGTATCAGGGCTGGGAGTAGGTATGACAATTGTTGGCAGCTATCACATGAAACTATTTTGTGTAGTGGCTGCGAAAATTGGACCTGATCATGTCTGCAGATAATGCCACATCAAGAGATGGCATTATCTGCCTGAGAGCCCATTAACACAGCAGTGTGGCCACTGCTGATTGGCTATCGGGCCTCCAATGATGTGATTGAGCACCCCCCCCCCTAAACAATATTGTCAGTTCCATGGTGTAGAGATCCATGGCACTGACAATATCAAAAGCACTGGCATACCCCTCCCCCCTTTCAGCACTGATTCCTCCTGAGTGGCACCCCCCCCCCCCCAACCCAAAATAACATCCTGGCTAGCCAGTCGATGAACCTTCTCAATATAGTCAATCTAGTCTTGGCTAGTCAAGTCAGTCCCCCAGATCCCCCTTCCCTCCCCTTCAGAGAAAATACACTTCAGGGTAGCCAGCCAGTAAAGGGGCAGCTTCATGGTTCTCCCCACAGGTGTACCTTCTTATTCCTAGTGGTCCAGTGGCAAAAGCAGGCAACAGCTTTTACCCTCCTCAGTAGGACTAACAGATATGGTTGTGATCTCGTGGTGCTGTCCCTAATATGAGGCTAGAGGGCAGCACCCCATGATCATTTTGAAAGGGCCAATGACAGGCTCTCCATGGCAAATCCAAAACTTCCACTTTGTCTGCAGGGGGAAAGATGGAAATGCCCCCTACAGATACTGCAGAGGATTTGACTTACTGCGACAGCTGCCAAAGGCTACCATGTTTTAGTAGATATGCCCCTATGCCAAGTAGGACTATAGAAGTGGTAAGTAGTAGTTTATTAATCCATAAATCTGGTCCAGAGTTTTTTGTATCCTCAGTGCTGCACATCACATGGTATCAATGCTTTTTTACTGAAAGTCTAATCCTGGCCCGATGCAGAGAAAATTCATTTTCTTAATAAAGTGTTCACTCTTGTATTTATTTATTTGTATGGCTTCACTATACAGGCCTCACCAGTCAGCCTGGGGAATTTAAGTAGATCTTGTTCTCATCCTGTTAAGGTGAAGACCCAGGCAAATTGCTCAAGTACAGCAAGCAAAATAACTTCTAAAAATACTCTCTGTTCAGATCTCACTACACACCTGGCCCTGGAAGTTTTGTATATTCAATACATGTATTTTACCATGCAAATCAAAGATCTGGTGGCAAATGCTGTCTGTTTGAGCTTTCCTCTTCAATTTATCCACCTTAGTTTAATTTAAGTAAACAGAACTGAAATAAGTAAAATTTGTTTCTTTAATTATAGTTTTATCTTTGAATGTTCTTCATTTATTGAAAGGCAATGTGGGGCAGAGGAAAGGGGATGACACACTTGCAATCTTGGGAAATCTTTTGTTCCAATCCGAGAGCTCTGCCATTGAAGGCAGTGGGCAAATCATTGTTATTTCCATGTAACTTGGTTTAGTCACACACAAGTGGATAAAAAATAATGCTATTCCCCTATCTTAACACTAACAGGTTGAAAATAAGAACCCGACAACAGCAGCAACCATAAATCAAACCTGAAGACAGGGCTATTGTTAGACATGAAGGTGCACAGTGAAGAAGCTGGTAAAAGGGCACCAAAGCTTGTCTGCAGGCCATCCCTCTTTTAGCTCGAGGCAGACTTGGGGATTCCTGTGGCATGGGGGCCCAGGGCAATAGCCCTGTTTGTCACCCCATAATGCTGGCCCTGCCTGATCTGGGGTAAATCCAGACTTGAGTTCTAGGGTTCCTAATAGGTAATGGTCGATTAGATGTTGTAGTTGACCTGGGGGGAAGCATCTACCATGAAAGTATGATTGAACCTCTCTGGAGATAGTTAATACTATCTTGGTTGGTTCGGACTGCAGCTTAGGGGCTCCATGATGTAAGATTACAACTCACTTCTCATACCATAAACACATAAAATCCTGTTCTTCATAGTCACTGATTTTCAAGAGCTTTAGAAACATAGAAACATGATGGCAGAAAAAAACCACATGGCCTATCTAGTTTGCCCTCCCATATCAATTACTAAACTCCCTTCTTTTCTTTAAAGATCTTCTTTGCTTGCCCCATGCTTTTTTTAATTCAAATACTGTCCTCATCTTTACACCTCCACTGGGAGGCTATTCCATGCATCCACCAATCTTTTTGTAAAGAAACATTTCCGCATACTACTCCTGAGTCTATCCCCTTTCATCCTCATCCTATGTCCGCTCGTATTAGAGCTTGCTTTTAATCAACAGGGTCTCTCCTCTTGTGCATTTATGCCATGGAGGTATTTAAATATCTCTGTCATAGCTCCTTTATCCCGCCTTTCCTTTATCGTATACATATTAAGATCTTTAAGTCTGTCCTCATATACTTTATAACGAAGACTGCTAACCATTTTAGTAGCCACTCTCTGCAGCGACTCCATCCTATTTATGTCCTTTTGAAGGTGTGGTCTCCAGAACTGCACACAATACTCCAAATGAGGTCACATCAGAGACATACAGAGGCACTATCACCTCCTTTTTTCTGCCAGCCATTCTTCTCACTATGCACCCAAGAATCATTCTGGCTTTCGCCGTTGCCTTTTCTATCTGTCTAGCCTCCTTAAGATCATCAGAAACAATCATGCCCAGGTCCCGCTCTTATTTCATGGACAGACGTACTTCGCCCCATACACCGTACTGCTCCCTTGGATTTTTTCAGCCCAAATGCATGACCCTGCATTTTTTATCATTAAATCTCAGCTGCCAATTTCTTGACCATTCGGAAGCTACAGCTTGAAAATGTGGCTCTTTGTGCAAGTCTTTGGAACAAACCAAGACTTATTTTTCATCTTTCATTATCTTTATCTGTTTAGGGCTCTCCCTTTTGTTACATCATTATGGGTCAACCTTCCCTTTCTGTCTTCCTACCTTGTTATTACTATGGCTAGTACTTGGATGGGTGACCTCCTTGGAATACCAGGGACTGAAGACTTACTGTGTGGAAGAAAGGCCTGGCAATCTACTTCTGATCACACCATGCCAAGAAATCCCAGGACTAGGGTCGCAAGAAGTCAGCAATGACTAGAGGGCACACACACACATCTTGTTATTCTTTTCCACCCAATGGAAGTTAAGAAAATTATACAAAAGGGGTGAAAAAATGTCTGTCTGTTTATTCATTTGTATGCCTGAATGCAAAATAACTCTTCAAAATTTAAACAGAATGGGATGAAACTTGGCAAATCAGAACAAATGGTGAAAAGTTTGAAAATAGGCCAGATCAGACCGGGGATTCCAGAGAAATAAGTCCCCCTCCCACCCCCCAGAAAATGTCCCAATGCATTTCTATGGTAGAAGAAGTTCTAGCTTCTGAAGCATAGAAACTTACATACAGTAAAGCATAGCACTTAGGGAATTGCTCCTCTCAAATTGCCTTTCTCCTTTTCTCAAGTCTCCCTAAATTCCCAACTCCTTCTACTCCTGAAAATTACCCCCCAGCAATTGTTCCCCCAAAAAGCCATCATCCACAAAAATTACATGCCAAAAATTGTGCCACCCTTAGATTCTAGCCCCCACACTGCCCTTCCAACCCACAATTATGTCCCCCCCTCTCAAAATCTACTTTAGTAACAGGCACCACCATGAAAAACTATGGGGTATGTTTACTAAACCGTCTTAATGTTATCGGCGCTAGTTGCAGCGATAATGTGAAGAATGCCATATAAGGAGTGGGCGTTCCAGTCCTAAGGTAACAAGAATCTGTATCGTGTGATAGTGGGCGCTGTGGCACGTTAACCCTAAGTACATGCCAGCGCAGTGTATCATGTAACCGTAATTTGGGTTCTTCCTTAAGTGCATAACTTTACCTTGTCCACATTAAGTTTCATCTGCCATTTGGAATCCCAGTCTCCCAATTTCTTAAGGTGCTGTTGTATTTTTTCATAGTCCACAACTTTGAATAATTTTGGGTTATATGCAAATTTGACCACCTCACACATTATTTATTCCATTTTCCAGGTAATTTCTAAATATATTAAAAGCAGCAGACCCAGCACATATTTATTTACATTCTCTTATATACCATGCTATTCTGCATCAGTGCAGTTTACATTGAACAAACTGAAATTACATTGAACAGGGCATTATAACTTGGAGATAACTATTTTACAGGGAACATGGGCTATGGAGGGTTAAGTGGCTTGCCCAAGACCACAAGGAGCACCTGTGGGACTAGAAACCCCAGTCCTTCTGGCCCAAGGTTGCTGTCCTCTAGTGGGATTTGAACCCCCAACCTTCTGGCCTGAAGTACCTTGCTGCAACCACTAGGCCACTCCACATAGCCCTGTGGTACTCCACTATTCACCTTTCTCCATTGAGAAAATTGGCCATTTGGCCCTAATCTCTGTTTTATATCTTTAACCGGTTCTCATTCCACAATAGTACATTCCCTCCTATTTTATAACTTTTTTATTTCCCCAGGAGTTTCTGCAAATCTGGATACACTACATCAACTGGCTCACCTTTATCTGTTTATTCACACTTACAAAAATATAACAAATTTGACTTTTTTGGTGAAATTCATGTTGGCTTTTCCCCATTAAACCATGATTATCTATACGTTCAGTAATTTTATACTTTATAATGGTTTCTGCATGTTTATTGTTTATTGTTTATGAGATACTTGATATACTGCCCCCCATTACATCGGGGCGGTTTACAATGCAAAAAAAAAAAATCAGAGAGAAAAGAAATTACAATCAATATAGACAAAGAAAGAGGAAGAGAATGAGAAAGAAAGAAAAAATAAAAAGACAGTAAATGTCAGTAATGAAAAAAAAGAGGAGAATCAGGAGAATTAGGGGGGGGGGGGGGAGATTGAAGGCAGAAGAGAAAAGATGGGTTTTTAGGAGGGAGCGGAATTTGGGTAAGACTCTTCCAGTCGAAGGGCAGTAGGTAGGGAGTTCCACAGGGAGGGGCCGAGATAAAAGAAAGCTGACTGTAGTTGACTGAAGATGTGCTTGTGAGGGGGAAGGAAGGTGTAAACGGTTGATATGAATAGAGTGGAGGCTCCGGGTGGGTGTATGAAAGGTTAATAAGTCAGCTAGGTACTGGGGTCTGTGAGAGTAAATAGCTTGGTGGACCAAAATGAGGATCTTAAATTATATTCGAGAGTTCAATGGAAGCCAATGAAGTTGTTGTAGAATTGGGGTAATGTGATCGCGAGGGGAGGCATGAGTGACCATCCGAGCTGCAGTGTTTTGTAAGAGTTGTAATCGTCGACGCTGATATTGAGGGGTGCTAGCAAATATGGAGTTACAGAAGTCTAATCTAGTGATGACTAGTGACAGAAGGAGAGTGATCAAAGCCTGAGGAGATAAGAATGGCCTGATGGCACGAATGCGCCGAAGGCAGATAAAGGAGCATCGGGAGACCTGGGCGATGTGATCGTTAAATGTGAGAGCGCTATCAAGAAAGACACCTAAATAACGAAGCTTGGATACCAAAGAAATGGGAGTACCTGAAAAAGAAGGGGTAAGTGACAGGCAGACAGAGCTATGAGGAAACCAAATAGCAGCAGTTTTTGAGATATTGAGAACAAGACAATTTGAGGAGAACGAGGTAGAAACTAAAGATAAGCATTCATTTAGAGGAGTGATGTCTGGATGAGAGGAGGAGGTGTGATGCAAAAGGAAGATGTCATCGGCATAATAATATCCTGAAATACCTGATTGTTGAATTAATAGTGCCAGAGGAGCCAAGAATACATTAAATAATAGTGGAGCCAAGACCGAGCCCTGAGGGACACCACCACAGGTAAGGGGAAAGTGGTCTGTGATGGATGAAGCAGAGGTCACTGCAAAAGAACAGGAGTAGAGAAAAGAATGAAACCAGTGATAAACAGTGACTCGAATACTTGTGTCACGCAATCTGGAGAGAAGAAGAGAGTGATCAACCAAATCAAAAGCAGCAGAGAGATCTAAGGACACCGCCACCGAGATATCACCACGATCATGTGAGGAGTGAATTTCATTCATGACAGCAGTAATGATGGATTTGACACTATGGCCCGGCCGAAAACCGGACTGACGGGGATGAAGAAAGTGTGTTGAATCAAGATGATGGGAAAGTTGAGTGAAGACTACTTTCTCTAGGAGTTTAGAGGCAAACAGTAGGTTTTATACAGGACGATAGTTTGCTGGAACAGATGAATCTAAGGTGGGATTCTTCAGGAGGGGGCGTACCAAGGCGTGTTTCCATTGGTGGGTGAAAGATCCAGACGCAAGACTAGAGTTAATGATGGTGAGTTGTGGCATGAGTAGGCCAAGAGAAGGATTAGATAACCAGGAAGAAGGTATAGGATCTGATGGGCAAGTGGTCTTACGAGTGGTGGAAAGAAGTTTAAGAAGCTCCGGGGATGTGAGGGAATGAAAGTTAGCCCAAAAATGAGACAGCGGGGAGGATGGTGGGGGTGAAACAGGGAGGGGGGAGGAAGCGCTTGAGGACAGAATGAGAGAGAAAGGCGCAAGTTATGTACTTTGGATGAGAAGAAGGAGGCAAGCTGGGTGGGACTGGGAACCGAGTCAGGGGGGGGGACCTCACGTGAGGGATGAGATTGCAGTTGCGAAAGATGTGATGTGAGATAGAAGAAAAGTGAAACTCCATCCCCCTCCCCCCCCCAAATTGCCTCAATGCATTTCTCTAGGAAAGGTTCCAACAGCTGCAGCATACTAACACTGTTTCACAGTAACAGCAATTACGCAATTGTATCTGTCAAGCAGCTCTCCCCTCTTATCTCCTCTCTTGATCAGAGACACAAAACAAACCTATACGCACACATGCACAGACACATATACGTATAAGCATTCATACACACATGCAAGAATGTACAGACTCACATAAAAGCACATATGCAGTGATATCAAATGACATGCACTTACCAATTCACAAAAATGCATATACACACACAAAAATATATACAAAACAGAAATGTACACACACATTCTCACACTCAGACAGACACTAGGGATGTGCTTTCGTTTTAAACAAAAGCAGGGATCTTTGCAAAATATGCGTGAATAATGCACTGTATTGCTCAATACTGCACACTCTCGTGAAAAAGTGCATTATTGACAGGATAGGACATATTGTTAAAAAACAATACAAATTATAAAAAAATGAAAAATTAAAATGAAACAAAATGAGACAAACACACATGGGGGTTGGAAAGTATTCCATGAGACATGCTCTGCATGCTTTTCCCAGTTGTTTCATACAGGTTGTCAGACGGCTGCCTAGGGTGAGAACTTACACAATCTTGACGATGCATATATTCATATGATTCTTGCAAGGTATTGTGGGTAATGTAGTTCTTTCACTCCAAACACAGCTGAAGACAATAATTGAGTTGTGATACCAGTGGTAAGGCCAATAAAATACTTCTTTTATTGATGGGGTTTAATTCACCCAGCACAAATATGCTTGGTAGCAATATAAATGAGGTTACTTGCTTGCAGTGTTTAAATGGACAACATAAAGTCACAAAGCAAATCAGAAAACAACCTTCAGCTTGTCAGGCAATTAGCTAATGTTTTCTTAGCAAATAATTACCAAATACAAAGGCACAAAGAAATGAATAAACTTTGCTGGTTAGGTTAACTTCTGCTTATCTTCCACACAGATCCTGCAGTGATTCTCCCTTGCTCACACACACAATCAGGTGCAGTTTTAATTACTATCACTTGTCCAGCTGAAACCCTTTAGCTGGCTGGCTTCTACTGTGTGAACCCAAATCCTGCTTTAAGCTGTTTGCAGTAGAATAAAGAACAAAGTTAGGTTTCTTTGTGATGGCTGATGTGTTTGCTCACAGAAAGCTAGCAATAGCATTTAGATAGAGAACAGTCCATGTAAGTAATAGTTTCATCTGCTGTATCTCCCCCTTCATCAATCAGCATAGGGTCACTATCATACATTGGCACAGACGAGTCTTTCAATAAGGCACTATCATGAGAATGCTTATTCCCTTGCTGCCATTCACTATTATAGATAGGGTCTGGATCAGTGTTCATACCTGAGCCTCTCCTGCTATCATAATTCCTCTCTGTATAGCCTGGCCAGTATGTAATCCAGTTCTGATGTCTAGCCTTCCAATCTTGATCCCTGGACACTGGATCTCCTCTCACATACCTTCTGGCCTTGGTCTGAAAGTCCCTTCCACGTGCAGTCTTCTCTCTTCCAGGTAGCCACTGGTGATTCCTATCTCTGCCATTCCATTCCTCTGGCTGACTCCAGTCCAATGGACTCTGCTGGCATTTGGAATACCTCCCAGTATAGGTACTGCCTTGGAATCTCCCAGACCTTCCAATGGCCTTTCTTCTCTTCCTTCCAGAGAGTTTCCTTCTCTCTCTATCCGCTTGGCTTGGCTTCTGCTTCTCAAGGTGATGTTGGTGCTTGAGCTTGAAGCTGTTGCTGTCTCTGTCTCTGTATCTCTTCCTGAAGCTGTTATCTCTAGAATAAGCTCTATTCTTATTCTGTCCTAATGTGTGCTCCTCCCTAACACAGCGCAGCTGTGTTGAATCAGGTCCTGCCCTTTGAGATGAGTGCTTAGGGATTACCTCATAGCTCTCTTGATTGCACACACGTTTTCTCACTTCAGCCCCTCTCATGGCTGCTGGAAACCTGGTGCATTCTGGGACAGGTAGTCTTTTATGTGAAAACTCTGTTTTCTCACTTCTACCAAAACTGACAGGTTGCTTGTTCAGAGTCACATCATCTTTTCTATAGCTCCTACGTGAGCTATGATAAGCTTCCTTATCACAAGGTTCAGATACAAACATCCAGATCTATAAGTCATCGTCTGGTATTATCACCGAACATGTGGATTCTGTGTACTTATGGACCATTATTCTGCACTCATTGCATGTTTTGCTGTACAATTAGCCAGATAACTATACAGAGAATTCCAGGTCAGGAACGGTCCAGTATCTCATTTCTTAACTTCCAAGTCCTTTTGGGTTGATATTTAACCTCAGTTGTCAGCATTTTCTTTAAACACTCATCACCATAATTAAATAAGATCTGGATAGTCAGTGCCAATATTTGGATTTTGCACTTAAGGGTATGTTTACTAAACTGTGGTAACGTTACTTAACGATCGTTAACGTCCCCGGCCGCGGTAAACACCGCAGAAGGTGGAGAGAGGGTGGAGAGAATAGGTCAATGGGCAGAGAGTGGGCGGGGAGAGGCTCCTTTCACACTAACGTGCTGAATTGAAGGGCTGAATCCTACCGCGAATGAAAACCTGCCGTTAGATGCACTTTTGCAGCAGAGAGAAACCATTTCAGCGTCAGCAATGTACAGCCTAGGCAGGGAGCCCAAGAAATGTGATAGTAGTGCTCCATTTTCAGCAACACCATAGTGCCAAAGTATGAATGGCCACTATGGCGATGGTGCAAATGGGGCATAGGGGGCCGCAGGCGGGACATGTAGCATGGGGAGCTGGGGCACAGGGTGGACCAGGCGGGCGCCTAGGTGGCACATAGGAACATAGAAACCGGAAATCATTATGTCAGCAGCTGACAAAGTCCAAACACAATCCCCCTACATCTACCTGGTCCACCCTAGCCAATAGTTGCTAGGGCACTGACCTGACTTCCCCCCAGCCATCCCGCCCCCATGTGGAAGGGACATAATATTGGTAGGCAGTGATGGGGGGGATGTGAGGATGTCCATGTATGCCCCCCTACCCCGGGATCCACTCTTTAGGTGGGCACCGTACTATACAGTTGATGGCCTGGGACTGTGCACTACCAGCACCGACAGCAAATGGCCATGTCAGCTTGGCAGGGGTGTGTGTGCCCATGCTGGAGGGGGCAGTGGCACCTAGGCCATGCCCTGTACCAGTACGTGGTGTGCAGTACAACATAAAAGGTCTGGCTGAGGAAAGGTACAGGTAGCCCCAGGAACCACCATGCATCTGTGGCAACAGTGTGGTGCAGTACACCCAGTGAGTGTGGCCAGAAGCAGAGGGTCACAGGTTCAAGCTCCAGCTGTGGTTCCTGCAGAGCATGTCCCTATGTTTTACCCTACAATGCAGATACAACAGCAACATGTGCAAAGCCCAAAGCAGCGGCGAACAGGGGTACAAACACCCACTCACACAGGCTCCACAATCCAAAGACGCACAGAGAGTCAGGCTGTTGGCCCCAGCATTGAGCTGTAGTTATCACCAGAGCACCACTACTACCTCCTGCACAGTTTAGCAATGTAAGCACTGTGATCAGGACCAGTTTGGTGGGAAGGGTTGCCAACCACCCCTATCTGTGCACAATGCTGTCTATCCATTGTTTTGTGGCTGCCCACACCTCACCGGTCCCACAATGTCCCACTGTTACCAGTGTTAGCCTGAATATGTGCATAATGAGGAGCAAGGTGTTGTGGGTATGGCCCGGACAGGGCAGATTGGGCATATTGGCCAGGATGCATCTTCACAGGGTGTGGGGCAATGGCTGGGACACTGTAATGCCTGACCACCACCTGCATGGACAGGGTGGCCACAGCATGGCATACTGGGAGGGCACTCACTCTGACTGAGCAGTGACCATGGCATGTCTAGGTTCCCACATAGCACTCTATATTATCTGCCTCCAGTGATTCTGTTGTGTCCCCAGTGCTGGGGCCACAATCACTGAGATGCCTGCTTGGTGCACATAATTTCTCTGTGAGCATGTACTGTGGACAGGCTAGTGGACTGTCTGCAGTTAGACTGTGCATGGTCAGAGCACCTATACGGTACAGTCTGACTGTGCTGCCTGCTGGAGACTGGCAGACAGTGGGGTATGTAGTGCATACCACTGTGACCTATAAAGGCACTGCTACACACACCTCATGCAATTCTAGGAAGCCCTCTGCCCTGATAACAGCTGCCCATGTCAGCCAGACCATAACACGGGGTACACACTAATCTGGCTGGTGTCTGGTCCCACAGGGCCACATGTGACTGCAGGATAGTGATGGCCACCAAATTACCTTTGGCTGCACTGCAGGGAACACCAGTCACACACTGGTAGTGATGTGGATGTACAGCAGGACCTATCTCTAGTACCACATGTACTGCGGACCTAGTGCTGGGCACCCATCCTATCGCTCAAGGTGAACACAGAACCTGCACAATGGCATGGTCTGTAGCTACTCTGTGCCAGTATCATGCACTGTCAGTTCGTCTTTCCAAGCTGGGGGACCGGAGAGATACAGACCCCATTTGGTGATCAGCTGTAGATAGCTATTCAGCATGTGCATTGCACCATGGGTACTGGTGGGGTTACCCTATCCTGGCACTCAGAGCAGACAGTTTGTGCGGAGACCTGCAGTCCTTCTGCACCCAGATATTGCTGTGACATACACCATGGAGGTATAGCCTACTGGTTAATACAATGCCATTCTTGGTAGTGTTCATGGGTTCAGTTCCTCATTGTTCCCTCCTCTCATGCCTGTCCTACTCAAATAGTGTGCATGCCTGTAGGGGTCATATTTTTGCAGATCTGTGCTTCCAGCCCATAATACCCTCTCCACAATTGCCAACATTCCCTCGGTCCGTCTATCTGCGTCTGTCAGCTGTGTAGAGTCCTGTCTGTCAGTGAAGGCTGCTGCCCCATGTCATGCACTGCTACCCTTTCCTGCATTGTGCCTCTTCATGCTTGCCTCGCCTGTGCCTGATCTGCATGGCACCACCACTCCTCTGTCCACCCATCATTGTAACTAACCTGCCACCTCCGCCTCCACTGGGGGACACGTATTCCCATCGTCTGCCACCAACTGTTTTTCCGGTACTTTACATTGCCAACACCCTGTGCTGTGGTACAGCTGCCCCACCATGTTTGTCATCAGTACTGGCAGGCACATGGGATGCCCGCAGATCTGGCAGGTCCAGCGGCTCCCACCTCTCCCTCCTTCACTCACCTGTTCATTGCCTTTCCTGAGTGCTCTATCTAGTGTTAGGGCTACATCTGTCTCTGTTCCACACAGGTCATGCATGTCATCCTGAGGCACCTTGCAGTCCCTAGGGTACACTAACCTAGGTCACCATAACCTTGTTAGGCCACCTTAACCTATGGTTCCATAGCCCAGGGTGCCTTCTGTGGTGCCTTGTCCAAGGGTGCCTAATATGGCGCTTAGCGTAGGGGGCCCTATAGGGTGCCTTATGAGGCACCTTAAAGGGCACATTACTAGGCACCTTATAAGGCATCTTACATGGCACCTTACTGGGCACCTAACCAGGCACCTTATAAGGCACCTTACAAGGCGCCTTGTAACGCTCGTTAGTCTAAGGCGCCTTGTAATGCTCATTAGTCTAAGGCACCTTGTAACGCGCGTTAGCTTCTACAGCTTGCTGTAACGATGCAACGCCCATGCCTTTATATGGGCATCTCTACCTTTACCGCGGAACCTAACGCGAATGACATTACTGCAGTTTAGTAAACATACCCCTTAGTGTGTGCCTATCAAGATAGGCTATGGGGATTGTCTAGCTGGATAGTGGCTGAATGTTGCCACTAAGTTATACAGATTTCCATCCAGATAGCAACATTGAAAATTGCCACTGTCTGGATAACTAACAGCACCACCAAATTCTACCCCCGAACCAGTCCTGAGGAGATAAGAGATCTGGTTAGCAGGTGCTGTTAACTGGATAGGTCCTTTGAATATTGCTTTATTTATTCACAAGTAACTGAACAGAGAATAGCTTACTAGCAGATGAGGTAGAATTAAGAGCAGCTGTATAGAGCTTGGAAGCTTGACATTGAAATTCAGTGTGTAGAGGAAATGCACTCCTTGGATCACTGCAAGATGCCTGTTGCAAAAGCAGAGCTCAAACCCTTGTCTGCAATGGAGACTGTAGCTGGGAGCAAACAACTTTTCCAGTTTGCCCTCCTTCGAGGGTGACTAGCTGAGAGAATGTATCTTGAGTCAGGAAATAGATAGTAGGTGCTCCAGTGGGGAAGGGGGAGTAACCACAAGTATATCCATAACCTACTGAATCATAGTTTGCAGACCATACAGTAAGTCATTTGGGACAACTAAGGGACTAAATACTAAAGGAGCACAGTATAACACAAATATACTCTAACTGGGAGCTGTGAGAAGTGAATGATCACATTTAAGATTGCAGGGTCAATCTTCAGTGGCAGTGGTCAGCATTTTTAAAGTGCCTGGCAGCTGCTGCTGAAACTGAACTTGGATATTCAGCACCTGAGCTATCCAGTGTCTGCTGCTGAACAGCTGGTTTTGCCGCCAAGAGGAATTGCTATCCGGTTTTCAGCAATATTCAGCCACTAAGTAGACAGCAACAACTACATAAGGTTAGGACAGCCATTGACCTGTCCCAACTTTATGAAGTTTGCTTATCTGGTTAGCAGCTGAAAATTGCCACTAACTGGATAATTAGATGCTCTGATTGTTGTTGGACATCACACAGGAAACTTGTTTGATACTATCATCTTATGAAGTGTTGCTTTGAAGTGACTGTATTCAGATTTTAGCCTGTTCAGTTGAATTCATATTTTTCTGTCACAGTTACAACAAATAGGGAATATACTTTGGCAGTGAGTCTGACCTTTCCAAGAGGACAAAGCCAGTCCTTTCAACGAGCTACTATGTTTTTTTGCACATGACTCCACTTTCCAGACCTTCTTTTCATCCTCTACTGACTTATGCAAATGAGGCCTTTTAACGAGTCTGTTCTCCTGGCCTCAAAACCCTCTATACCCCCTCCCAATAGGTTGCTCCTGTAAGAGGTCAGTATACTTCATTGCTGTTCATAAGTCTGGTTCATCATTCCCAATCTTTTGTAGGAGTTTGTGGGCTTCATGGAAACACAGAAACATATAGAAATGGTTTGTAACTTCTGAGTCGTAAGAAATGCCATACTGGGTCAGACTATGGTCCATCAAGTCCAGTATCCTGTTTCCAACAGCAGCCAGGTCACAAGTTTCCAAAAAGACACACAGGTTCCACACTGCTTGTATTGGGGCAAGCAATGGATTTATTGGGTCCTCTTTAATAATGGTTTATGGAGCTTTCCTCCAGGAACTTGTCCAAACCTTTTTTAAACCCAGCTATACTAACAGCTTTTACTACATCATCTGTTAACGAATTCTAGAGCTTGATTACACACTGAGTGAAAAAATATTTTCTCTTATTAGTCTTAAATGGGTTACACTGTAGCTTCAATGCATGTCCCCTAGTCTTTCTACTTTTTGATGATGTAAACAATCGATCTGTGTTTACCTGTTCCACTCCATTCATTAATTTATAGAGCTCTTATCTCCCCTTAAGCTCCTACCTACTCACTTCTTCAATTGCCAGTTGATGAACAGTTGACTTTCATTTTCTCTTGCACTAATGCCCAGGAATACAGGAAATACATCTCCATCTAGTCCTCCTGGTTTTATCTTGAAATAATGCCATAACTTCCAGTTGATCTCTTCTTAACTAGGCTACTAACAGATTGCAACAACTGCCCTGCAAAAACAGCAGCCCTAGATGACCACTTAGTATGCCTAATGGCCCTGCTCCTGAGTCCTGAGCACATCTGACAGAACTTTTCCTCCTCAAAACGTTTGGCCCTATTCACATTCCTAGCTTGTCAGTGCCTTAATCTATCCTTGCTCATGGTAACAGATATTACCTGGTAGAACGCATAGCAGCCAAGAAGAAAGCAGTATAATTAAATATCTTTCACAGCAGAAAACCAGCAAAAAAAAAAGAAAAAAAATATATTTATATGTATATATATATCTATATCTATATCTATATATATACACATATATATACACACACACATAGTATTTTGAAGTATATTTCAATAATTTAAAATGCAGTACAAAGCAGCAATAGAATTATTTGTAATCCCTTTGTCTCTGTGTGTGTTGTGTTCATATATTTGTTTGTTGTGGGTGTGTTTGTAAGTGGTGTGCATTTGGTCTGTGTCTGTGTATCTTTGTTATGGATTCTGTGTATGCTGTGCATATGTCGTATATGTGAGGGGGTAGCTGGGAGTGATAAGGAGTGGGGGAGGGGGGTTTGGGACAGAGGCAGAGAGGTAGTTTATAAGGTGGTAGGTAATTGCAGTGCTGAGTTTTGAGGGTGGGGTAGTTTTCAGGGTGGTGAAGCAGTTGTGTGGGAAGATCTTTTTGGGATGGGGCTATTAGTAGGGTGGGAGAGCAGTAATGGGTGGGGGTGGCTTTGGGAGTGGGGCAGTTTTCAGGGTGGTGGGGCAGATGCAGGGGTCAGAGGGTGAAGTGGTGGGACAGTTGGGTGGGGTAGTTTCTGATAGCTATAGGGTGAATGTTTGAGGGTGGAGCAGTTATGGAAGAATTTTTGGTGTGGGGCAGTTTTCATTGTGGTGAGGCAGTGATGTGAGAATATGATGCCACAGTTTATGAGAGTTGCAGAGGTACCATTTTACAAAAAGAGGGGAAGGACCCTGGGTTGTGTAGTTCTTATCATCCGATATACCTGTTGGGGAATGATCTGAAGATATTTTCCCAGGTTTTAGCAAATAGATTACTCCTGCATCTTCCTCTTCTGGTGCACTCAAATCAATTGGGTTTGTGCCAGGGAGTCAAGTATCAGATAATATTCAGAAAGTACTTAATTTTATATGACAAGAGTAAAGAGAGAGGGTGCCTATGTTACTGCTGGTCACGGATGCTGAAAAGGCATTTGACAGGTGCACTGGCCTTAAAGTACTGGAAAGGATGGAGCTTGGGTAAAACTTTATATAGAGCTATTGGCATGCCTAAAAATAAATTATAGGTATAACAATTCTTTTGAGTTGCACTGGCTTACTCGACAAGGATGCCCTTTATCACCCTTGTTATTTGTATTAGCAATGAAACCTCTGGTGGAAAAAATTAAGGAAACAGATGGAGGGGATGGACGTGGGTACAGATAATTATAAGATCTCCCTCTTTGCTGATGATATCCTCTACTCTGTGACAAACCCAATGAGTGCCTTCAGGGAACTTGTAGGGGAGATGGAATCCTTTGGAAAGGTGTCGGGATTTAAAAGAAATATAACTGTTAGAAATTGTGAATATATCTATTCCAGGGGAGACATGTAGGGAATTACAAGATCATTTCTCTTTTTGCTGGGCGAAAAGCAGTATTAGGTGTCTGGGTATTAGTTTGCAGACATGTTTAAACCTTTTCATCATAATTATCCTCCATTGTGGAAGAAGACCTATCAAGATTTAGACGTGTGGAAAAACAATCTTTCTTGTTTTGGGCATATTGCCAGTATCATAATGATGATTATGCTCAGATTTCTTGATCTTTTTAATACTCTTCCGGTGGAGTTAACCAAAATACTTCTATTGAAAATTCATAAAGTGCTTCTGGCATATCTTTGGAAAAATAAAAGACCTAGGATGGCCAAATCAATACTTTTCCACTGTAAAAAAGGGGAGGGGCTAGCAGTTTCCCACTTTGGTGATTACCTTTATGCTGCACAACTCTAAGCTACACTTGAGTGGCAGCTAAATGAGAGCAAAGAATGGGTAAAGATAGAAAAAGATGAGTTGGGTGGCAAAGTCCACCAGTTATTGTTTGTGGAAACTGGAGCTGAAAATAGGAGGAACTTATGTAAATAACCCCCTTATAAAATTCACTATGCAGGTGTGGCATAAGTGAAAAGAATAGTGACTGGGGATCTCTAAGTATATACCCTTAAATGCAAATGTGGACTTCCCTCCAGGCATGACTGACCAAACATTTAAGTAGGAGTGAAAGGGGGCTACAAAGGGGGCTTTGTAAGCTTTGAGGATCTTAAAGAGGAGTATGGGGTAGGTGAGAGGGACTGGATCCACAGATGAAGCACTATAATATCACTAGAATTAAGCAGGGATCAAAAACAGAGACCACTCAAGTGGAAGAGCTCTTTGCCTCTAAAACTGTGAATGAGGTGTTCTCCGAATTCTACAAAATGATGGAGTCTGATCCTGATATTAGGTTCCATATACACATATGGCAGGAATGTCTGAAATATAAGTACTAAATGGTAGGTCAGAGTTGGTGTCTAAAGAGGTATCTCAGTTTATTTGGATGGGGTATATTGCTGCTAGATCAGTGATTGCTCAAACTTGGAAAAAGAGCTCACTCTCAGAGGGGAGGATATGAAATGTCAGCTGAGTCACATAGATGTCATTGTAAAAGTCTTAGTCATGATTTGAATGTCTGAAGACATGCATGTAGACATCCAAATCATGGAGACATCCCCAGAGCCATTTTACAAATAGCTTTTAAGGTCATCCCAAATAGGCAGGGGGTTTGGCAGAGGCATGTCTGGGAGGTGCAATAGACGTAGATGTCCCCGTTTGATTTCAGAAATGTTGGGAACATTTGCAGGCAAAAAAAGGCATCAGGAAAGTGCTTGTTTTTGCCTTAAAACCTCCAGAGAAGGTGGCAAGTCAAGCCTAAGATCAAGATGTTAATAATAAATGCTATTCATTGTATATAGGTTCATAACGAATATGTACAAAGTTTCCCAAAGTTATAATCCCAGTTGAACTCTCCTGTTATATGTAAACTCACAACAGCCTGTTGCTTGTAATGAGAATTCTTGTTTAATGTGAACCGCGCTGATGGAAAAGAGTGCGGTATAGAAGAACTATAAATAAATAAATAAAAATAAATAAGAAGACCCACAGGGTTCACATGGTAACACTGCGCCTAACTCACTATGCTAACTTTAAGCTATTAGACATCCCTATTCTGAAATGCTATCCTGGGGATGTCTATGTAGAGGTCTCCATAGACATCTGTATCTGGCATGTCCACATTTGTAAAAATGTGCTAAACTTTCATGTGTCTGCTTTAGACATTCTAACTTGGATGTTCCAGATTGCACTTGAATATCCGCTGTAAAATGTGCCTTTAAGCTAACAGCATTAAAATATAATAAACTAGACCAGTTTACAGAAATCTGGAAAGGGATTGCCCAATGGCAGAAAGATAACACTGAACTAAATTAATACTTTAGAAAAATGGTAACATGCCTGATCTGAGCAAGGTACATGGTTATAGTACAAGGTACATGGCCGAAGGTCAGGGGTTCAAATCCCACTAGAGGACAGCTGCCTGGAAGGACTGGGGTTTCTAGTCCCACAGGTGCTCCTTGTGGTCTTGGGCAAGCCACTTAACCCTCCATAGCCCGTTCCCTGTAAAATAGTTATCTCCAAGTTATAATAACATAAGAACATAAGATATGCCATACTGGGTCAGACCAAGGTCCATCAAGCCCAGTATTCTGTTTCCAACAGTGGCCAATCTAGGTCATATGTACCTAGCAGTTTCCCCAAGGGACACAGGCTCCACAATGCTTGTATTGGTTCAAGCATTGATATCCTGGGTCCCTTCTTAATAATGGTTTATGGACCTTTCCTCCAGGAACTTGTCCAAACCTTTTTTAAACCCAGCTACACTAACAGCCTTTACTACATCCTCCGGTAACAAATTCCAGAGTTTGATTACACGTTGAGTGAAAAAATATTTTCTTTTATTAGTCTTAAATAGTTTACCCTGTAGCTTCATTGCATGTCCCCTAGTCTTTCTATATTCTGATAAGGTAAACAATCGATCTACGTTTACCCGTTCCACTCTGTTCATTAATTTATAGACTTCTATCATATCTCCCCTCAGCCGTCTCTTTTCCAGGTTAAAGAGCCCTAACCTTTTTAGCCTTTCTTCATAGGAGTATCGTTCCATCCCCTTAAACAATTTGGTGGCTCTTCTCTGAACCTTTACTAATAATGCTAAATCCGTTTTAAGATACGGCGACCAGAATTGCACACAATATTCAAGGTGCGGTCTCACCATGGAACGATATAGAGGCATTATAATATCTTTTGTTTTATTTTCCATTCCTTTCCTTATCATACCTAGCATTCTATTTTCTCTCTTGGCCGCCGCTGCACACTGGGCTGAGGGTTTTAACATGTTATCCACGATGACTCCTAAATCTTTTTCCTGGGTAATGGTTCCTATTGTGGAACCTTGCATCGTGTAATCATAGTTTGGGTTGTTCTTTCCTAGTTGCATAACTTTACACTTGTCCACATTAAATTTCATCTGCCATTTTGATGCCCAGTCTTCCAATTTATCAAGATCCTCTCGCAATTTTCCACAATACACTTGGGTTTTAACAACTTTAAATAATTTTGTGTCATCTGCAAATTTGATACCCTCACTTGTTATTCCCTTTTCCAGGTCATTTATGAATATGTCAAAAAGCAGCGGACCCAGCACAGATCCCTGGGGTACACCACTATTCACCTTTTTCCATTGGGAAAATTGGCAATTTAGCCCTACCCTCTGCTTTCTATCTTTTAACGAGTTCCTGATCCACAATAGTACACTGCCTCCTATCCCATGACTTTTTAGTTTTGCCAAAAGTCTCTGATGAGGGACCTTGTCAAAGGCTTTCTGAAAGTCCAGATACACTATATCAACTGACTCACCTTTGTCTACCTGTTTATTCACACCTTCAAAAAAACATAACAGATTAATAAGACAAGATCTTCCTTGTCTAAAGCCATGTTGGCCATCTCCCATTAAGCCTATCTACATGATGAGTAATTTTGCTCTTTATAATGGTGTCTACCATTTTTCCCAGTACTGACATCAGGCTCACCGGTCTGTAGTTTCCTGGATCACCCCGGAATCCTTTTTAAAAATTGGCGTTACATTGGCGATCCTCCAGTCTTCAGGTATTACAGATGATTTTAATGATAGTTCACAGATTACTAATAGCAGGTCTGCAATCTCATATTTCAGTTCTTTCAACACCCTTGGATGTGGTCCAGGTGATTTGCTACTCTTCAGTTTATCAAATAGTTGTAATACGAGGGGTGTCCGATATTAAAGGTATGGGCCAAAATTACACTAACATTTGTATTTAAAGAAATTATTCAATACATTCCACCAAAAACTACGTACTTTTGTTTACTTCTCCACATAATCGCCGTAAACATTGAGACATTTATCCCAGCGTGACACTAGTTTGAACATCCCTTCACGGTACTGTTGCATGTCAAGTTGCTTGAAGTAGTCCATAACAGTGTCTTGCAATTCCTCCTGATCTGCAAAGCATTTCCCCGCCAAGAATTTCTTCAAAGGTCTGAATAAATGAAAATCCGAAGGGACTCAGTCCGGACATTGCATACAGCCATAAGACGGAAAAGGCCAGGATGATTATGTGAAGGAGTTAAACTTCTGCACGATGGCGCAAGACCCCACACATCAAAACATATCAATCTGTGATTGAAACAGTGGAAGTGGGAGGTTCTGCTACATCCTCCATATAGTCCGGACTTAGCACCTTCGGATTTTCATTTATTCGGACCTTTGAAGAGGAATTGCAAGACACCATTATGGACTACTTCAAGCAACTTGCAACGCAACTGTACCGTGAAGGGATGTTCAAACTAGTGTCACGCTGGGATAAATGTCTCAATGTTTACGGCAATTATGTGGAGAAGTAAACAAAAGTATGTAGTTTTTGGTGGAATGTATTGAATAATTTATTTAAATACAAATGTTAGTATAATTTTGGCTTATACCTTTAATATCGGACATCCCTCATACATCTTCCTGGTGTATCGATATTTCTTCCAATTCCTCTGCAGTATCACCTTTAAATACCACTTCAGTCATGGGTAACATCCCTACATCTTCCTCAGTAAAGACCTAAGCAAATAATTCATTCAGTCTCTCCGCTATAGCCTTGTCCCCTCTTACTGCCCCTTTTACCCTTCTAATGATCCAACTGAGTCTCTCACAGGTTTTTTTTGCTATGAATGTACTTGAAAAAGTCTTTATTAAGCATTTTTGCTTCCACAGCAAGTTTCTTCTCAAATTTTCTCTTTGCCTACCTTATCAATGCCTTGCATTTAGCTTGCCAGTGCTTGTGCTGTTTCCAGTTTTCTTCATTTGGATCTTTTTTCCATTTCCTGAAAGATGCTGTTTTGGCAACAACAGCCTCTCTGACCTCACCTTTAAACCATGCTGGCAGTTTTTTGGATTTCCTTCCACTTTTCTTAAAGCGTGGAATAAAGCTGGTCTGGGCTTCCAAGATAGTATTTTTAAACAACACCCAAGCTTGATGTAAGTCTTTGACCTTTGCAACTTCTCCTTTTAGTTTTTTCTTAACTATTTTCCTCATTTTATCATAGTCTCTCTTTTGAAAGTTAAAAGGTATTACTGTAGATTTCCTTACCATTCCTCCTCCATTAATTAAATCAAACGCGATCATGCTATGATCACTATTGCCAAGTGACCCCAACACCCTTATCTCTTGCACCAGATCTGGTGTTCCACTAAGGACTAAGGGGTCTGTTTACTAAACGGCGCACTTGTACGGGGCGCACATGAGCGCTCTAAAAGATGTATTTAAGTGCTCTTAAGCGCCCCGTACGAGTGCGCGGCACATTAACGGGTCCCGCAAGCGTGCGCCGACAACGCGCACATTTGCGGGGCGGTAATGTGCGAAAGAGGCGTGCCAAGGCGAAATGAGGGCGGAGGAAGGCCCCCTAGGGGCGGAGAGACGGGGTCAGTGGGCGGAATGTGGGAGGGGAGAGACTCGCCGCACAGGAGCGTGCCCGAATCTGCAAAGAAATTTACCGCCAGTGAAACACTCGCGTTAGAGGTGCTGTGCAGGGAAAAGAAACCGTTTCCGTCAGCAATGTGCAGCACAATAGTGGAAGCCCAAAACCGTGAGCAGTGTGATCTATGTGCACAGATCAAACGCCGTAATGTCACAGGGCACTAACCACACGGGCGCCGCGCACCTTAGCGCATCTGTCAATCACAGCTTCTGTTCTTCACGACGGAACGCCCACTCCTTATACGGCACCCGCTCGGTACCGCGGACCGCACAACACCGGCCTTTAGTAAACAGACCCCTAAGTCCAAAATAGCTTCCGCTCTGGTTGGTTCATGAACCAGCTGCTCCAAGAAGCAGTCATTTATTTCATCTAGAAACGTTATCTCCCTAGCATGTCCTGCCATGACACTGACCCAGTCAATACCGGGGTAATTGATATCACCCATTATTATTACCGTTCTGTAACTTTTGTTAGCTTCCCTGATTTCTTTGAGCATTTCATCATCCATTTGTTAATTCTGGCCAGGTGGTCATTAGTACAACCCCACTACCTTCGCCTTCCCCTGTTTACATGGAATTTCAATCCATAGAGATTCTACAGAAAATTTTGTTGCCTGCATAACTTTAATCCTTTCTGACTCAATGCCCTCTCTAACATAGAGCGCAACCCCTCAACCAGTTTGATCAGCTCTATCATTACAATATAGTTTGTACCCAGGTATCACAGTGTCCCACTGGTTGTCCTCCTTCCACCATGTCTCAGTGATACCAATCATATCTAATTTCTCATTTAGTAAGTACCAAAAGCAGTAGCTCTCCCCCCCCCTACTCAGGACATACAGTAGAAGTCTCATAAAACCTCATATGTGTGGAAGCATTTTAAAGTGCTTGATAACCTGCGGCATACCGAATGCAGTTATTAGCAGAGAGAAGCTGATCAGTCATCTTTCAAACAGTGGCAAGCTGCATCATTTGGAAAAACAGCACTCTTTCCAACTTGGTCTAAAGGAGGGGGCTCATTCATCCAGGAGTGGAATGGCAGTGGTGGGAAAGGTACAGGAAAAATGAAATCTCTTTCTCAAGTGGAGTCCCTATCCTCTTCCACCAATCAGATGGCATGCCAGCAGGCTCGATGCACATCAAAGCAAGCCATTGAGGAAGACATGGGGTGGTGTGTATTAGCACTATCATGGGGCAGGCAATATCAAAGGTGGTGACCCAGTGCATCTGGGAAATGATAGCCCTCGATGTCCGTCCCCTAAACATGGTTGATAAGGTGAGTTTTAAGAGGCTGCAGCATCTTTTAGTTCCTGCTTACAGCTTAGTAGGCAGGTGATCCCCAGCCAATATAATTAATTGGGTTGCCAGCTGCAAGCAGGCCTGGTCGAAAGCAGAGGCCAGTACAAGCATGCATTTCACCACTGACTTCTGTACTACCGTGTTTCCCCGAAAGTAAGACCTACCCTGAAAATAAGCCCTAGCACGTTTTTCTGTGCTTACCGTAATATAAGCCCTACCCTGAAAATAAGCCCTAGTGCAGATCATGGAGGAGGGCTGCCTGTGTGTGTTCTTGAGGTAGGGAGAGGCTGGAGAAGTAAGTGTTCGATGGACCGGCTGGGCCTGAGAGCTGCGCTGCCGTTGGGAACTAGAGCCAAAGGTCGGCCTAGGGCGCTCTAACGCCGCTGCTCCCGGCAGATAGAGTTTCATTCTCGACTGCTTACCCTGGGATTTTTTTTTTCCGGAGGAGGTGTCTCAACCTTTCGGCGTTTTAAGTCCAGTCGGAGGAATTTTTTCCCCCCCTTACTGCTGTGGAAAATGTCAGCGAAGGTGCGGCTGAAGAAGTTGGAGCAGTTGCTCCTGGATGGACCCCAGAGGAATGAGAATTCTTTGAGCGTGGAGACCCTCCTGGATATCTTGGTTTGTCTGTACATAGAATGCGGCAATTCCCCTTTGCGACGAGAAAAATACGTATCCGAGTTCCTACAGTGGGGTGAGTGACATATTTACCCGACGCTTGTTCCCACCGAGTAAACTCCTTGGCCTCCCTTTAAACACCCTCTGCCCCACTTGTTGCCATTCAAGCCAGTTGCCTGGTTTTATAAAATTATTCTAGTCTGTTTAAGCCCACAACTGCTAGGAATTGAAGTTAAAAAAAAATAAGCCCTACCCCGAAAATAAGCCCTAGTGCATCTTTTGGAGCAAAAATTAATATAAGACCCGGTCTTATTTTCGGGGAAACATGGTAGTTGGAATGCTACACATACCTATCTTTTCCTAACAGCACATTGGTGTCAACCAGCTGAGGCAGGAACAAGTCTACAGGTCTAACAGGGGAACAACATCAAGAGGGAACCAATGGGCTGTGCTACACAGCCAGGTAATGGATGACAGACATATGTGGACCCAAATCTTAACAGAAATAAGGGCAATGCTGCAGGACTGGTAAATAGGGCATAAACAGAGCACCAAGCATCCAAGTTTCTTTGTAACAGATGGTGGGACGAACATGGTCAAGGAAATGAAGGAGAAGGGCTTTTGTGAGATCAGATGCTTTGCACACTTGCTGCACCTGGTTGCCAGAAACTTCCTAGGGCTGGGCAACAAGGCAAGTGGCAGTCCTGTCTTGAGGGAACTGATCAAGAAGTGCCAAAAAATAGCTTGGTATTTTCCCCAGAGTGTGAAAAGTAGGCATGAGCGACCTGAGAAGCAGGAAGCAAAAGGGGCACCTGGGTACCAGCTCAGGCAGGATTTTAGCACCAGGTGGAATTCCACTTATGAAATGTTGGAGAAATTAGTGGTACAATGGGCAGCCCTGCATAAGATGTCATCAGAAATTGAGATCAGCATCGATAGGCCCCTGGGCCACACAGGTGCTAGGAGTTTTAAAGTCCTTTTAGAATACCACATAGGAACTGAGTTCCAGAAGGGCTATCCTGAGTCTTCTCATTCTAGAACTGACTATTTTACAGGCCAAATTGAAGGGTTTTCGGCAGGGTTTTATAGCAGAGGATTTGGTGATAGTGGACTTCTGTGGGAAAATGGTTGAAACCCCTAATGAAGGAAGATGCTTATATGCTAGCTGGTCTCTGTGACCCACGGCTGAAAGGAACTTTTTCTCTGTGTTGCTCACTGACTTATTGAAGGAAAAGCTGGTGACTAAGGTGGAGAAAAGGAAGCACCAGAGGGAGGGAGACTATGATGGTGGTAATGCTGCAGGGGAAATACCAAGCATGCTGACAAGCAGTATCGCTTGTGTAACCTGGGGTTACTTTTCTGTCCTGTAGTTGCTTAAAACTTACAGGAAACATGCCCTGAGACACCTTTAGGAAATTAGAGGCTTTAGGTGTGTAGATATGTGCTCCAGCCCCTTGAAAATGTACAGGGTTCAAAGGACTTGTATTAGATATGATGAGATTGGTTAATTCTAAATGAAATAGTGGACATGGAGCTCTGTGGTATAATGTATTGTGTGCAGAATAAAAGCAGACAAAAAAATTAATGGAACCAAACCTTTTATTTTACTCTCATGAACAAGAAACAGCTTACAAAGAAAAAAAATGATACAGATGTATGCCAAAGCAAACCAAAGACAGAAACAGAATCATTAAATAACAATGTTTTCCAAAATAACTTAACAATTAAGGTAAACTTGTAGAATATGTAAATTAAAAGTTTGCACCACTGGCTGTCGACAGACACCAAGGCAGTTATATCTAAACCAACCAAAGTAGTCAATTTGGTAATTGAAAGCCAATGCTTTCTCTGGTCCCATGGCCACTCCTTGTGAGCCCTTCAGGGACAAGGGAATAAAAAGTACCTGTTAGTATATATGTAAACTGCACTGATTCTAAATAGCGCGGTATAAAAAATAAATAAATACAATAAATAAATAAATAAATAAATGCTTTAGAGGTCTATAAAATAATGAACGGAGTAGAATGGGTAAATGTAGATCAGTTGTTTACTTCTTCAAAAAATAGAAGGACTAGGGGATACGCATTGAAGCTACAATGAAGCACTTTTAAGACTAATTGGAGAAAACATTTTTTCACTCAACGCATAATCAAACTCTGGAATTCATTACCAGAGGATGTAGTGAAAACTGTTAGTGTAGCTGGATTTAAAAGAGGTTTGAATAAGTTCCTGTAGGAAAAGTCCATAAAACACTATTAAAGAGGACCGTGAACATCAATTGCTTACCCTTTGAACAAGCAGCATGGAATCTGTATACCTTATGGGAACCTGATAGGTACTTGTAACATGGCTTGGCCAGTGCTGGAAACAGTATACTGGGCTTGACGGACTTTTGGTCTGACCCAGTATGGCATGTCTTATGTTTTATTTATTTATTTATTTAGACTTTTTTTATACTGCTTTTCACTGGAGCAAAGCAGTGTACATTGCATCAACTGATATTACATAGAACAGTGGAACTTATTTACAGGACTAATTACTATATGCAATAAATATTACATAGAACAGAATAGCTTATATATATGATGGATACCTGGATGGGAGAAGCAATAGGGACAATAGGTTTGGTACATAATCAACTGCTGTTTCTTTAATACAGAAGAAGATGCAGTGAGGGGGAGGGGGTTATGTAAGGGGACCAACGTGTTCATTGAACAGATGAGTTTTGAGAAGTTTCCTATACGTGGACGTTCATTTGTCGATCGGAGGGTTCCAGAGAGTTCCAGAGGGATGGTGCATACAGTTCAAATGCTCTTTTGCAGGCATACTGGGTGCTTTTTTTTTCTTGTGGTATGCTCAACATGTTTATTGTGTTTTGTCTTTTTGTCCTGTGAGGGTTGGTGGCATTCAGTAGTGATTGTAGGTAGTGTAAAGATTGGTTGTGTATGATTTTGAAGGTCATTAGTAGGATCTTGTAGCATATGCAACTGAGTAGTGGCAATCAATGGAGCTGTTTGAGGATAGGAGTTATATGCTCATACTTTGATGCCCCTTGAATTGTGCATGCTGCTGTATGCAAGGCAGTGTTTAGTGGAAGCACAGTGGAATTCAGCAGCCCTTGGTAGATGGAACTGCAGTAGTCAAAGTGGGGTGTTATTATTGCTTGGAAAGCTGAGCGGTAGTTGGATGGGTTCAATAGAGGGTGGAGATGGCGGAGAGTTCTGATTTTGTGATATATTTGTTTTGTTAAGTTGCTTATGTGTCAATATTGAGATTGGAGAATATCCTCTGTTCTTTTGGCACCACTTTTTGAATCACTGTTTGATGGGATCATTAACATCATGCTTAGAATGTGATGATCCGACCATGGTATTGGTGTAGAAGTTGGCATGGGTGGATGATGGTGTTGGTTAAGTAGGGTATTAGGAAAATAGATAAGATCCAAAGTTGCTCCTTTTCTATGATTTGGGCCATGGATTACACAGGTACACTAAAAAAAATTTTTTTTAAACTGCCTCTAATGTTTCGATTGATTTTTACGTTTTTTGGTGCGCTGAATCCAAATCTGGTAACCAATTTGCTCCATCACGTACAGATTTTTTGCTACATTGGGTTAGCAGTTTGAGGTGAACGTTTCAGATTGAGTGCGATCGAGATAAAAGTTTCTTGGATGAATTCTTTATACTAATTGTTTAGTAGTTATTCAAATAAGAATAAAGAAAATTGTAACAAGGCAGCACATAAGAATAGAGTTATGTCAACAAAACACACTGTGATGGTAGCAAAATTGTCTGCACTTAAAACAGCCACATACATGTGCACAAACATTGAGCATATAAGAGCGAGGTTAGACACAAAGCAAAGCAAAGAAATGTGCAAAAAATGTTGTACAGGTATGTATGTAAGAATAGAAAACGCAAACCGCACCATTGCAATACATGAAGACAAACACCCGATGGTGTGAAAATAAAATTCTAATAAATGAGATCCAACACTGTGGTAATAACTAGCAAATTTTTATTTCAAAGTTTAGTAAAAACACGATATTTGTCAACACAGTTTAGATTTTAAAGTCATTCTTGGGTCAATCAATCTCCTGGTGGGCCCTTTTCTTCTTCTTCCGATTGCTTCTCTTGGTGCGCTGCTTGGCGTATTTTTCATCTGTGGTTTCCCGCAGCAGCAACCAGCAGAAATCAGCCATCATAGTGGTGTTCCATCTTCCTTGGTACCTTCTCTCTGCGTCCTTGATGTCCTGGTGAAACCTTTCACCTTGTTCTTCACTGTAAGCCCCCAAGTTTTCGGGAAAGTAGTTCACATGGGAGTGCAAGAAATGGACTTTCAGGCTCATGTTACAGCCTTGTTCTTTGAAGGCATTGAGCATCCTGGCAACAATATCCTTATAGTTCTCATCCCGCCTGTTCCCCAAGAATTTGAGAACAACATCCTTGAAGGAATCCCAGGCTTCTTTTTCCTTCTCAGACATCGTTTCAGCGAATGCTCCATCTGAAATGAGTTTCCTTATATCAGGGCCAACAAACACTCCTTCTTTTAGCTTTGCTTCAGAAAGTCGGGGGAACTTTGAGCAAAGGTACCGAAAGCACTCACCATCTTTTGGAAGGGACTTGATGAATTGCTTAATGAGACCCAACTTAATGTGGAGAGGTGGTAATAGAATTTTATCACAAGGTACCAAGCTCTCATGAAGAACATTTTTCTCACCGGGTCTCAAATACTCCCGAATTGGCCAGTCTTTTTTTCCCCCAGTGTAGGTCGCGGGCCCGGCTATCCCACAAGCAAAGGAAGCAGGGATATTTGGTGAAACCGGATTGCTGCCCTAATAGCATGGATAGAATTTTAAAGTCTCCACAAATCATCCACTTATGCTCATCATAACGAATCTTCTGAAGAATCAGGGCCAAATTCTCGTATTTTTCTTGGAGAATAACAGAGTGAGCAATAGGAATTGAAGCGAATGTGTTGCCATTATGAAGAAGAGCACCTTTTATGCTGTCTTTTGACGAATCAATGAACAGCCGCCATTCAGCAGGATCATACTTGAGTTTAAACTTTTCCATCACTCCATATATATCGTTGCAAAATACCAAATCTTCCTCTTTGCTGAAATACTTCAAAAATTGTGTCTCGCGGTTGCGGTACCAATAAAAAGTTGTTCTTGGTGACAATAGATTTTTCTGTTTAAGCCGAGAACCTAGCAGTTGGGCAGCATCTTTTGGGAGTCCTAAATCCCGGACTAAATCATTCAATTCAGCTTGAGAGAAAAGTTCAGGTTTCGGATCTGGTTCAGTTTCAAACTCGGAAGTACTGGACTCATCGGGAAAAGCCATCTGATGAGTCTCATCATGATCAGAACCGTCCACACAAATATGATCTAAAGATTTTGGTGGTTCAGGCACAGGTACTTCGTTGCTATGAGGCATAGGCCTAATTGCTGAGGGAAGGTTGGGGTAACTTATTACGTTCTTATTTTTTAAGTTGTATCCCTTCACAATGCAAGAGCAAAAATAGCAGTCACTGCTGTGGTCTCTTTGTTCACGCCACATCATAGGTATTCCGAAACGAAATGCTTGTTTTTACCTTTCATCCATAAGCGTAGATCTTCCTCACATGTCTTGCACACTTTGTGAGGAGCCCACGGTTTGTCTTGATCGCCTAACTTCAAACCGAAATAGGCGAAATATACTTTTTTAATAAATGCAGAAATGTTCCTCTGCCGCTTTTTCACGGTATATTCCCCACAAATAAAACAAAAACTGTCCAGAGAGTTGACGCAACCTCTGGCTCTGTGAGCCATCACAAATACACAGCACTGCAAACTACAACTGTAGTGAACCACTTCGGAATAAAGCTGGATTACGACTGAGCAAACAAAAGGTAATAATGAACTTGCAAGAAACTGAAATTTGACAGGAACGTTCATGTCGCAACCACCGTGTTTGAGCGAGAGAACGAGGCGAAGCGAACAGGAAAGAACATGCGCTAGCGCGAGTACTGGATTTAGCCCCCCGCCTCCCAATTGTCCTGTTAATGTATAAAATGAATACAAAACACTCTAAAATATCATGAGGGAGTGTTTCTAGTTAGTTAAACCATTACAACCTCTATTTTGGGCCAAGAAAATAAACTGCAGTCGGCTAAAAAGAAATTATGTGAACATTCCTTATATGGGTAAGAAATCTAATTTTGCAAGAAAACGTGACGTGATGGAACATTTTGGCTATTTTTCCTGGATTCAGCACCCCAAAATCTATAGGAATCAGTTGCAAAACTGGAGGCAGTTTTTTGGTAGTGTACCTGTGTTATTTGTGTGTATTGCAGGTCCTCCGTTGCCTTCTGAAATGCCTGTGCATCCTTACTTGGTGTAGAAGAAATGTTGAGGTTACCAAGCAGGACAAGGGGCTTTTTGCTTCCTGAGTATTTGCAAATTTGCTCAAGGATGAGCAAGAGGTTTTTGTCTTGGCTGTTTGGGGCTCTGTATACTAGACAGATAGAAATGAAATTCTTGGATATTGTCAGCATATTGCAACCCTTTGTGGAGTATGAAAAGATCGTTTTAAAATCCTTGATTATTGTAAGGACACCCCCTCCTCTTTTTGCGGATCTCATACAGTTGTGTGTAATGTATTCATTAGATGCGATCTGGTTGATGAACACAGGTACACTACCAAAAAACTGCCTCCAGTTTTGCAACTGATTCCTATAGATTTTGGGGTGCTGAATCCAGGAAAAATAGCCAAAATGTTCCATCACGTCACGTTTTCTTGCAAAATTAGATTTCTTACCCATATAAGGAATGTTCACATAATTTCTTTTTAGCCGACTGCAGTTTATTTTCTTGGCCCAAAATAGAGGTTGTAATGGTTAACTAACTAGAAACACTCCCTCATGATATTTTAGAGTGTTTTGTATTCATTTTATACATTAACAGGACAATTGGGAGGCGGGGGGGCTAAATCCAGTACTCGCGCTGGCGCATGTTCTTTCCTGTTCGCCTCGCCTCGTTCGCTCGCTCAAACACGGTGGTTGCGACATGAACGTTCCTGTCACATTTCAGTTTCTTGCAAGTTCATTATTACCTTTTGTTTGCTCAGTCGTAATCCAGCTTTATTCCGAAGTGGTTCACTACAGTTGTAGTTCGCAGTGCTGTGTATTTGTGATGGCTCACAGAGCCAGAGGTTGCGTCAACTCTCCGGACAGTTTTTGTTTTATTTGTGGGGAATATACCGTGAAAAAGCGGCAGAGGAACATTTCTGCATTTATTTAAAAAGTATATTTCGCCTATTTCGGTTTGAAGTTAGGCGATCCAGACAAACCGTGGGCTCCTCACAAAGTGTGCAAGACATGTGAGGAAGATCTACGCTTATGGATGAAAGGTAAAAAACAAGCATTTCGTTTCGGAATACCTATGATGTGGCGTGAACAAAGAGACCACAGCAGTGACTGCTATTTTTGCTCTTGCATTGTGAAGGGATACAACTTAAAAAATAAGAACGTAATAAGTTACCCCAACCTTCCCTCAGCAATTAGGCCTATGCCTCATAGCAACGAAGTACCTGGGCCTGAACCACCAAAATCTTTGGATCATATTTGTGTGGACGGTTCTGATCATGATGAGACTCATCAGATGGCTTTTCCCGATGAGTCCAGTACTTCCGAGTTTGAAACTGAACCAGATCCGAAACCTGAACTTTTCTCTCAAGCTGAATTGAATGATTTAGTCCGGGATTTAGGACTCCCAAAAGATGCTGCCCAACTGCTAGGTTCTCGGCTTAAACAGAAAAATCTATTGTCACCAGGAACAACTTTTTATTGGTACCGCAACCGCGAGACACAATTTTTGAAGTATTTCAGCAAAGAGGAAGATTTGGTATTTTGCAACGATATATACGGAGGGATGGAAAATTTTAAGCTCAAGTATGATCCTGCTGAATGGCGGCTGTTCATTGATTCGTCAAAAGACAGCATAAAAGGTGTTCTTCTTCATAATGGCAACACATTCGCTTCAGTTCCTATTGCTCACTCTGTTATTCTCCAAGAAAAATACGAGAATTTGGCCCTGATTCTTCAGAAGATTCGTTATGATGAGCATAAGTGGATGATTTGTGGAGACTTTAAAATTCTATCCATGCTATTAGGGCAGCAATCCGGTTTCACCAAATATCCCTGCTTCCTTTGCTTGTGGGATAGCCAGGCCCACAACCTACACTGGGGGAAAAAAGACTGGCCAATTCGGGAGTATTTGAGACCCGGTGAGAAAAATGTTCTTCATGAGAGCTTGGTACCTCGTGATAAAATTCTATTACCACCTCTCCACATTAAGTTGGGTCTCATTAAGCAATTCATCAAGTCCCTTCCAAAAGATGGTGAGTGCTTTCGGTACCTTTGCTCAAAGTTCCCCCAACTTTCTGAAGCAAAGCTAAAGGAAGGAGTGTTTGTTGGCCCTGATATAAGGAAACTCATTTCAGATGGAGCATTCGCTGAAACGATGTCTGAGAAGGAAAAAGAAGCCTGGGATTCCTTCAAGGATGTTGTTCTCAAATTCTTGGGGAACAGGCGGGATGAGAACTATAAGGATATTGTTGCCAGGATGCTCAATGCCTTCAAAGAACAAGGCTGTAACATGAGCCTGAAAGTCCATTTCTTGCACTCCCATGTGAACTACTTTCCCGAAAACTTGGGGGCGTACAGTGAAGAACAAGGTGAAAGGTTTCACCAGGACATCAAGGACGCAGAGAGAAGGTACCAAGGAAGATGGAACACCACTATGATGGCTGATTTCTGCTGGATGCTGCTGCGGGAAACCCCAGATGAAAAATACGCCAAGCAGCGCACCAAGAGAAGCATTCGGGGGAAGAAGAAACGGGCCCACCAGGAGATTGATTGACCCAAGAATGACTTTAAAATCTAAACTGTGTTGACAAATATCGTGTTTTTACTAAACTTTGAAATAAAAATTTGCTAGTTATTACCACAGTGTCGGATCTCATTTATTAGAATTTTATTTTCACACCATCGGGTGTTTGTCTTCATGTATTGCAATGGTGCGGTTTGCGTTTTCTATTCTTACATACATACCTGTACAACATTTTTTGCACATTTCTTTGCTTTGCTTTGTGTCTAACCTCGCTCTTATATGCTCAATGTTTGTGCACATGTATGTGGCTGTTTTAAGTGCAGACAATTTTGCTACCATCACAGTGTGTTTTGTTGACATTACTCTATTCTTATGTGCTGCCTTGTTACAATTTTCTTTATTCTTATTTGAATAACTACTAAACAATTAGTATAAAGAATTCATCCAAGAAACTTTTATCTCGATCGCACTCAATCTGAAACGTTCACCTCAAACTGCTAACCCAATGTAGCAAAAAATCTGTACGTGATGGAGCAAATTGGTTACCAGATTTGGATTCAGCGCACCAAAAAACGTAAAAATCAATCGAAACATTAGAGGCAGTTTAAAAAAAAATTTTTTTAGTGTACCTATGTAATTTGGTCTGTGTCTGTCAACCAAGTTTCAGTTACACACATTCAGGCTTATTAAGTCCCGGACATAAATCCCCTTTGTACGTCCGGTCTGAACTGGACATACAGAGGGGATCATGATTCTGATCCCACGGGGCATGTCTAGCCTCACAGTATCAGAATCGCAAACAGTCCTGTACGTGCAGGCCAGGACTGCGATTCAGGCCAGCCTGCACGTACAGGACTGTATCCAGTTAACTCAGTGAAGGCTCTTCAATGGAGCCGCAGCGCCATGACAACATGTTGTCATGGCATCGCGGCTCCATTGAAGAGCTGAGATGCCAGCTGCTGGACTTCAGGGCTTCATTCCCCGCAGTCTGACCTCTGATCTGGCCTCCTAAGGCCAGGTTCAGGCTGCAGGGAATGCCTTTAGGCCCCCCTGCCCCATCTGTGCCCCGGGCCATCAAAAAAAGAGACTTGCAGGGAAGTTATTCCACTTCGGAGGTGGAATAACTTCCCCACACATGTCGGCAGCCCTGGACATACAGTGCCGACATTAGAATTGGCCCTGTACATTCAGGGCTGGTGAACGCTCACCGCCCACCCAGACTCCACCCCCGAGCCACCCCTTCCCCGTCCGCATCTAACTTCCCCGCACAACCAGCGGGGAAGTTAGATGCGAAGGAGGAAGGCACGAATAGCGGGGATGGATGTCCCATTGGGATGTCCATCCCCACTATTCGTGGTACAGAATCGGGTCCATTATGTTTATATAGTTGTCTTGACATAATCATTGATGATATGGAACTTGTTTCTGATTGATCTGGAGTTGACAAGGCCACATCTCAGGGTGAAATTATTTTATTTGGTTGGGTGAGGTTGGTACAGGGCAGGGGAGGATGTAATCATTATTAGTCTTTCTTGCCTTCTTCCGGTTGTGTGTTGATCATGCTGTTTGGTATATTGCTGTCTGTGGTACCTGATTGGTATATGCTGATGTGCTAATGCTTGTGTACCATCTGCTGCATGTGTAAGTAATGCATTAAGGAGGAGGGCTGCTGAGAAAAGGACCAGGGTGTATATTTTGGCATTCATTGTTGATCAGTCTGGAAATGTGGACACAGTATATAGTGTAAACATTGGAGCTCTTATATTAAGCAGTATTACATAACTGATTAGTTGTACTTACAGAGATGGCTGTTAGAAGAGGGAAATATTAGCTCTTGTTCATCCTTACAGTTCTTGACGATACGTGGGTAACGATTTATCTGGGCTTTGTATGTTATAGTAGAACTATCCTGGTTAGAAAGGGTGGAACTATGCGATGTAGCTGCTCTTTATGATGGTTCTGCTTGACTTTGGTTGGCTCTGCTTGACTGTAGAAGGTTGCGAATAGACAGTTTCTGTGAGACATCTCTGCTGACCAGGTTCACTGACATATTGTTTGGTCGGAGGGGATGCTTTTATTGGAGAGGGCTCCGTGTCACGCTCAAGGGCCATGCATAAGGGCCCTCTGGCGAGGCCCTCAGGTGTGGACGTGCCTGATGGGGCTTTCAATTTAAAGTCCTGGCTTGGGGAGCCATGACTGGCCTTGTGGTGGGGAGTGGGGAGGGGTTTAGCCTCATGTAAACCTGACCTGTTGAATTCTTCTATTGTATGCTTACTGGCCAAATACTCTTCAAGACTCAAAATGAGGGAAAATAATTAATAGATTATCTCTGTACTAGGAGAAGCTCTACCAGAGAAGAGCACACTAAGGGGATGATCACTTCTTCCCCAGCTCCAGGGCTCTTCCTCAAGGGGACAAAAATCTGGAGATATACAGCAGAGTTGTTTTGGTCTACTATTTAGGGATTCTTGGGCAGGAGATGAAACCTAATGTTTCCTCATGGCGTTCTCTTGAAATGTGACAATTCTTTTCTCTCAGCTTGTCAGGACCCATTTCTGAAGTATGAGCCAAAAAGGAGTTCTGAGACAGGATGAGTGCCAGTAACAAGCAGGCAGTCTTGGAACTGATTGGAAGGCTGGTAAAGGTGTGAAGTGGCATTTAGAAAGGGCATCCAAGTGCAATCTGGGACTTCTAAAGCAGAATGTGCAGAAAAATGCTGGGGATATCAGTTTTGGCCCAATTATAGAAAAATAGCTGCCCCAATGTGGATGTCCATGCTAGGGTCCATATAGACATCACTCTATAAAACAGTGGAGTGGGGATGTCCATCTCAAGCAAGGTTGCATACGGAGACATTCAGCAGCATGGAAAAATGAATACATGAGCCTCCATTCCCCATCTGTGCTCACTGACAAATTGTAAATGAAAGGGAATATGAGTATACCTTATTTTCCACACCCTCCAGAAGTTTGCCTGACATAATGAGCACTTTTCAGATGCCTGTTCATGCCTGGAGCAGGTATAACCTTTGACATGACTCGGGACATCTAGGACATTTCTGAAATTGGGTTGGAACATCCAAGTTCTTGGGATCGCCCAGGCTATGCCTCCACCATGCCCTCGTTCCAACTTGGATGTCCTCACACTGGGGACATGCACAAACCCAGCTTTTAAAATGGTTCTGGGGACATCTCTGTGCTTTGGACATCTCCATACCCGTTTTCAGATGTCCAAGTCATGAATAGGGGCATCTAAAATCAACCCCTTAATGTACACCTCTACCCTGTTACTGCTCATAGAGCTGAATCTCTGCTTCCTGTTCAGGTTCAAGTACAAGATGTCATACTTATTTATTTATTTATTTGTTGTTGTTGTTAAGTGCCGTCGAGTCGGAGTCGACTCATGGCGACCCTCTGGATAGCTATCCTAAATTGTGTTCGGTCTTCAGTCAGGCGGCTCATTGTTGACAGACTGGTACCCGTAGCTGCTGTTATTGTATCGATCCATCTCATTGCTGGCCTTCCTCTTTTGCGTTGACCTTCTATCTTGCCAAGCATGATGTCTTTCTCTAATGATCTCTCTCTCCGCATGATGTGTCCAAAGTATGAAAGTCGAAGTCTTGTCATCTGAGCTTCTAAAGAAAGCTTAGGTTTGATCTCCTCTAGTACAGACTGGTTTGTTCTTCGGGCAGTCCATGGTATACACAGTATTCGCCGCCAGCACCATAATTCAAAGGCATCAATTTTCTTCCTGTCTATCTTTTTCTTTTATTTATTTAACTGTATGTATATCCCGCTTTTCACCGGGTCAAAGCAGTGTAACATAAAAGTGGAGGGTGGACAATAATCGACTTCTGGGGTTGGGGCCATCATCAAGTGGCCAACATTAATGATTTTAACAGATATTTGGGACATAGACATAGGCAGTGTGTTACAGTCTCTTAGAACATATGTTTTAGGGGGATGGAATGGGGGGTTGGGGGTAGTCAGTGGTGGGTGCTTGTTTCTGATCCGAGGTATTCCTGGATAGGCTGGTTTTTAGTTGTTTCCTGAATGATAAGGGGTCTCCGTTGCTTCTGATGTGACTTGGTAGAGAGTTCCAGAGGGTTGGCGCATACAGTTCGAAGGCTCTGTTGCAGGTCCTTTGATTGCATTTGGTTCGTTTGTGGTGGATGGTGAGGGAGTTGTTGGTGGTTTGTCTGGTTGTTCTGTTGTGGGCTGGCCGGGGCAGTAGTGTGCAGAGCTGGGAAGTCTGAGTTTGGTAGAGAGCTTTGTGAGTAAGTAGGGCGGCTTTGTATTTGATTCTTGCTTCAAGGGGGAGTATGTGTAGCTCTCTCAGGATTGGGGTGATGCTGTCTCGTTTTCTTGCTTTCTGGATAATCCTTACTGTGGTATTTAAGGCAGTTCAGAGTGGGTTGGTGTGGGTGGCTGGTAGTCCGTGGTAGATTATATTGCAGTAGTCCAGGTGGGGGAGTGTCATAGCTTGAATCACTGTTCAGAAGTCCTGTGGTTCTAGGAGAGGTCTGAGGCGCTGTACTGTTTTAGCCTTGTGGAATATTGTTCCGGTGGTTTTTTTGATTTGTTGCTGGAGTGTGAGTGCTTGATCTAGGATGATTCCTAGATATCTTATGTTCGGTTGTATTTGTATTTGTGTGGTTCCAATGTTGAAGTGTGAAGGTGGTGTGAAGTCTAGGTCTTTTGTTACTATGAGGGCTTCTTTATGTTGATGGATAGGTTGTTCTTTTGTAGCCAGCTGGATACTTCTGTGAAGCATTCTGATAAGTGTTTATTTGTTGGGTTCGGGGTTGTGATTGGGGCATAGAGCATTATGTCATCCGCATAGATGTGATAGTTAATGTTGTGGGCGCGTATGATTGAGCAGAGTGGTTGCAGGTATATGTTGAAGAGCATGGCAGATAGTGTGGATCCTTGGGGTACTCCCTGGTGTTGTTGGAAGGGGGGTGAGGTTGATATGTTTGTGTGGATCAGTTGTTGTCTATTGGTTAGGTAGGAGTGGAACCATTGAAGTACGGTATCTTTGATGCCAATTTCTTGTAGTCTGTGTATGAGGATGTTGTATGAAGATGTCATACGCCTAGGAATTCCTGCTGCTGCAGCTGCTATTGAACAAGATTATAGAAACATAGAAAATAATGGCAAATAAAAACCATATGGCCTATCCAGTCTGCCTATTCATAAGAACTATTAAGTTCTACAAGCCCTTCTTCTCCCTCTGAGATCTTCTGTACTAGTCCTATGCTTTTTTGAATTCAGATATAGTTCCCATGTCCACCACCTCACTCGGAAGCTGTTCCATGTATCCACTGCCCTTTCCATAAAGAAATATTTTCTCAGATTTCTCTTGAGTCTATCCCCTTTTACCTTATTCTTATGGCCTATCATTCCAGAGCTTCCTTTCGATTCAAAGAGGGCCTCCTCCTGTGCATTTATTCTATTGAGGTATTTAAATATCTCACAATCCAGAAGCTGCACCAAGGGTACAAAACCAAATAAAAGAAGGAAACCCTTGCTCCAATATCTCACTAATCTTACTACCTCAATTTTTAAATAACTATAGAAATTGAGGTAATTTATTTATTTATTTAACAAGTTTTCTATGCCGCATTATTGGTAATTCAAAGTGGTTTACATAGAACAAATGCAACAATGAGCTTTTACATGAAACAGGGAATTAAATTTGGAGGAATATGATTAGTGAGATATTGGTGCAAGGGTTTCCTTCTTTTATTTGGTAGTTAAATGTCTGTCATATCACCCTTCTCATCACTTTTCTACATTGAGATCTATATTGAGATCTTTAAACCTATTGCTATATGGTATGCCATGACGAAGGCCACTAACCATTTCAGTAGCCGCTATCTGGACTGATTCCACCCTGTTTTTTTTATTTTTATTTTTTATAAACTTTATTTATCAACACCATGTAACAAGAATAGGCAATACAACAAGTAAACTCCCGGTGGGGGCCAACTCTTATCCCCATCCAGGAGAACAGAAACAAAGACATGTGCGTTGTGCAGTTTTCCAGTATATAGACCCCTAGCCACCCCCCAGCTCCCCACCCCTCCCCCCACCCAACCGCCCCCTTTGTTGGTCGCATCCACACCCCGAGACCCCAGGACATCGCTCCCCAGAGTTAGCACCTCAATCGATCCCAAATCATTTAGGAGCCCAGTTGTAACACTTCATTCCTACTACGGGAGCTCAAGCTCTGGATATAGGGGTCCCAGAGCAACTGAAAATGTAGCCAGCGTTTGACATTTCCCCGGGCATATCTAGCTTCCATAAGCATCATCTGGTGGAAGGCATTTCGCCACTCCCAAAACGAGGGCGCATTCCGTTCCCGCCATCTGTGCAATATGGGGCCCTTATCCACCAGACAAGCCCTGCGCACCAACAATCTCTCCCATTTACCCTTAGGCTGTGTGAGGCGCAAGTGATCAAGGAGAACCAAGGAGCTATCCCAACATATCTGCTGTCCCAGTATTCGCTCCATAAATGAACCTATTCTTGCCCAGTATGGCCGGATATATCTGCACCCCCACCACATGTGCACCAGATGCGCTAAGGGCTCCAAACACCTCGGGCAACAGCCGTCCGAAGCAAGATGGGAGCGGAAAGCCTGCCGAGGAGAGAAATGCACCCTAGTAAGAGATTTGTACTGCATCTCTCTCCAGCGGGCTCCCACCACCAGCTCCCCTACCCGCTGCAGGGCCTTCAAAAGCGTACCCGGGCCAAGCTCCCTTCCCAACTCCGAAGCCCACCCCAACTCCACGGAACGATAGTCCGGAGACGGTCGGTATGGAGCCAAGCGCGCCTTCAACAACCGAATGGACAGTTGGGATCCCCCACCCAAATCAAAGAAGTCTAAAATCTGCGCAGAACGCTCTGCCCTCAGCTCTACTGCCGGCAAGGAGGCAATATAATGAGAAATCTGCATATATGCAAATTGATGACCAGTCCCGAGAGCATAGTCGGCACACAGAGACCGAAACTTCTTGCAGCACCCTGAGGGTTCGACCACATGGCCTAAACTATGGAGACCTTTCTCCGCCCACACACGAAACAGCGCGTTTTCGGTTCCCGGAGTAAACAATACATTACCCTGAATCGGCAGCCAACTAGAAACCCTCCAATTCATATTCCAGTAGGTGTTTAGCTGTCGCCAAGTTCGACAAACCGGGACAATGAGCACACTCCCAGCTAAGTGAGCAGGAAAAAGACGGTAGTCCAAGTGTAAGAGGGCGAGAACAGATACTGTGGCAGCGAAGGCTTCCTCTAACCCCCGGGGAGTATAGACCTCAGTACCGCCCAACCAGTCTCCCAGATGCCGAGCCTGACAGGCCAAAGCATAAGCCCCTAAATCAGGGAGTCCCAACCCCCCACACCTCCAATTCCCCACCAAGCGGGAGTACTGAATACGTGCGCACGCCCCCCCCCCCCACAGAAATCCGCTGATAAGTCCCTCCAACCGCTTCAAGTCTTTTCGCAGGAGCCAAACGGGCAGCGTCTGTAGCCAGTATAGTATCCTCGGTAAAACTACCAATTTGACCGCAGCAATTCTCCCAGACAAGGACAGGGGGAGAGGTCGCCAAGCCTGCAACTGGGCTTGGAGGCTCTGAATAATTCTAGAAAGATTACTCTCATAGAGTTGTGAGGGCTGACCAGTCAATAAGATGCTGAGATATTTAAAATGATTAGCCGCCCATTTAAGGGGGAAGGGTCCTCGCCAACTACCCCTCACAGAGCCCGAGATATCTAAGGCCTCAGACTTGTCCATATTAATACTTAAACCGGCAAACTGACCGAAGATCTCAAACTCTCGCATTAAACTGGGGAGCGATTCATGGGGCCGAAGTAAATGCACAAGGAGGTCGTCGGCAAAAGCCGATAATTTAAAGCCGGTCGTACGAATACGCTCCCCCCGTATCTCCCGTGAGGCCTCCACCCGTCTAATGAACGGGTCCAAGGAGAGAACAAAAAGCAACGGGGAAAGAGGGCAACCCTGTCTAGTCCCCCTGTGTAAAGAGAATGTATCAGAAAGCACTCCATTACAGCAAATCGCCGCGACCGGGTCATGGTAAAGACTTCTAACCATGGCACAAAAAGAGCTCCCAATCCCGTAGCGGGGCAGCAAGTACCATAAATATTGCCAATCAACTCTATCGAAAGCTTTCTCTGCGTCAAAACTAATTAACAGAGACGAGAGACTCCGGTTGTGGACCCATTCTAAGGAAGCTAGAATCTTCCGCAGATTGCGGACCGCATACCTCCCTTTCACAAAGCCCACTTGGGAGTCATGAACCAAATGCCCCAACACATTCGCCAAACAATCGGCAAGAATTTTTGCTAAGATTTTAAGGTCAAAGTTAAGGAGAGAAATAGGCCAGTAAGATGCAGCACACAACGGGTCTTTTCCTGGCTTAGGAAGCAAGATCATATGAGCCAAATTACTGCCCCATTGAAACGTGCCCTGCTTAGATCTCCTAGTATGGACAGCCACCAGCAGTGGAGACAATAAACCAGCCAAAATCTTCTAAAACTCGGCCCCCAACCCATCTGCACCAGGGGATTTATAACAACTCGCCTTAGCAATAACATTCTGCACCTCTTGGACAGAAATCGGTTGATCCATGTGCAGCCGCTGCTGGTCTGTTAACTGGGGTAAGTCCAGCCCTGCCAAGTATTCGGACATTTGCACATGCGAGCCGGGCGCTGCTGCGGTATAAAGTTTCTGAAAAAACGAGCGAAAAAACACGCGCTATCTCCGGATTTTCCCTACAAAGGACCCCCTTATCGTCCTTCAACGCATGCACCAGCGTAGAACCCCTGGAGCCGCGCAGACACCGGGCCAATAACCTCCCTGGTTTATCTCCATGGCAGTAGAGCTGAAATCTGTAGTACATAACCAACTTTTTGGCCCGCTGATGTAGGAGATCATTCAACGTTGTCTGTAGCTCCCAAAGCTGCTTCTTCAAAGCCCCACTCGGATTACTCGTCCACTTCCGCCGCTGTAGTGTGACTAGACGTTCCAGGCGAATAATACGCTCCGCCATAAGTCATCGTTTGCGCGCCATAAAACCAATAATGTCTCCGCGTAGAACCACTTTTGCTGTCTCCCAGACCAGCTCAGGATCCGCAGAGTGCCCACTATGGTCTGCTTCAAATTCATGCCAGCGCCTTTGTAGGAACTGACAAAACTGAGAGTCTCTATAAAGTTCCAAAGGAAACTGCCACAATCTCGTCATGGGACGAGTCGCGCCCCAATGCATTTGAAGCCAGATAAAGACATGGTCGGAAATTTCCGCAGGTCCGATCTGTGCCTCCTCTACCAAAACAAACAGGCACTGCGAGGTCAGCAAATAATATATACGTGCGCTAGAACTATGTGCGTGAGACTGGTGAGTATAGTCTCTTTCAGCGGGATGTAGCAGTCTCCATGGGTCCACCAAACCCAATCTGGTCCGCAAACCATTTAAAGCTCGGGCACCCTGAGAACATTCCCGGGTCCCCTCACCCCGAGATGTGTCCATCGCCACGTCTATCACTCCATTTAGATCCCCCCCCCAGATCAGTGGGAGCTCCGGAAGCTGCTCTACCTGGGAAGCCAGTCTAGTATATAGATCTCGGTCTAGCACATTGGGACTGTAAACATTACCAAGGATAACAGGTTTCCCCTCTAGCATGCCCTGTAGCAGAAGGAACCGCCCAGTTGGATCTGCTATTTCTTTGGTAACATCAAAGCGGATTCGCTTGTGCAGTAGTATGGCCACCCCCCCTTTTTTATTCTGGGCTGGCACCCCCCATACTTGTCCCACCCAAGATCTACGCAACTTAGCATGCTCCACTGCTATCTGGTGGGTTTCTTGAAGGAAAGCCATGTCAGCTTTTTGCCTCGCCAAGGCTTGCAATATTTTTGCTCTTTTAAACGGGCTCCCCAAGCCACAGACATTCCATGAGAGGATCTTCAATCTGGGTTGATATCACTTCAATATCTTAAAAAAGTACCCAACCATATTCCGGGAAGAACCCCCCCAGCCTGGAGCTCCCCCCTGCCAGTCCTCGATGGTTCCCCCAATGCCCTGGGCCTCTTGGTGGGATGCGACCATATCCCCCCTCCCCCCCCCTTCCCTCTTCTCCCCTTCCACCTGCTTCTCCATCCACTACCTCTATTAGGTAGCAAGCAACTGTAATGCGTACGGTCTCCTTCCCCCTCTTAAAATGTCCTAGGCATCCTCCACCTCCTGTAGTCAACCTGCCCGGTAGAAGGTTCCCGCCATAATCAAGTCCCCCACCCCCCTTAAGAATTATACAGCAGTGAGTAACAAAACATGACTGTAGGTAATACAATAATAAGGCGTCTAAACAAGAATAGCACGCACTGTGTCCTTGCATTTCCACTCTGCAGTACCTCGACTATGAGAACCGATGAGGGGTGTCAAAGCCGGAGGCACAAGAACAGGCAATCTCAGGGTCCAGACATTTAGCTTCCCCTCCATAAAACAAAGAAAGCCATACCCCTCGGAACACCGTATGGGGGAAGAAGGGGCCAAATTACCTAGCAATCTCTACCCCAGGTCATTTGAAGTAGCACACCTAAGGTAATTGCTCCCCCTAATGCAAGCAGGAATGCAAGGCTACACAGTAACCGCTAAATGTGAGAGCTTAGCAATATGGATACACAGTTACTGCGCAGTACAACGAACAGTAGCCAAATACACTTATAAGCTGCCTAAAAAAAAACAGTAGGCAGCAAGATACTATATAGGGAGCTACCCAACCCCAACAGAGCTACCTCCCCCCTGGTCCCGCACAAGGTAAACCACAAATGGGCCCCGGAGAGGCCCTAAAGTATAACCCCCCCCCCCCCGGACACATCCAATCCACGCAGATAGAGAAAAAAGAAAAGGAACCCAGCGCACTCAGTCAGGTAGTACCCCCCTCTCCCCACATTCGAACCCCACACCCAACTACAAACGAACCACAATCTCACACATTCAACCATCTCCCCCACCCTCAATTCAGCCCTAACTTTATATGCCCAAGTCCCATGAGGGACAGAAGAGACCCAGGGGCCATCTCCAGCAAGCCCCGAAGCTCGCACTACACACTACCCCCCCCCCAGGACCCCGCCGCGGGGTTCAGCAATTTGGGTCCCCCCCCCCCCCCCCCCCCCACTGCAGGACAGATCCCCAAGCAGAACTTCCCCAAACAAGAAATTGAAAACTTAGGCCTCGTCCAAACAAATAGGCCACTCTGAGACCTTATTGAAGAGTAAAAGTCCTGAGTGAGGTTCACGGAGGCTGTACATGCGATGGGGACCTTCGCTCCTCTCCCACGATCGTCGCTACATATCGTTTGGCGTCGGCCGCCGAGTCAAAGGTCTTATGAGTTCCCTCATGGAAAACATGCAGTCGGGAGGGATACTGCACGGAAAATTTAATTCTGGCATCAATTAGTTGCTTGCAGATTGGAGCGTATGCTCTGTGCCGCTGGCTAAGAGCAACGGAGTAGTCCTGTGCCACTCGTAGGTGCAAATTCTCATGCTCCAGCACTTCCCTCCTCCTAGCTGCTTGCAAAATAGCCTCCTTCTGGGGAAAATAGAGAAACTTGACGAGCACTACCCGCGGCCTGTGCTCTTGAGGTTGCCTGCTCCCCACGCGGTGCGCTCTCTCTATAAGCAATTTCCCTCCATCTTCAACACCCTCAAAGATCTGGGGGAGCAAGTTTTCCAGATAGGACTTTAAATCTTTATCCGCAATAGAGTCCGGAATACCCATCAGCTGCAAGTTGTTGCGGCGTGACCGATTCTCCAAATCATCGAGTTTAGCATCTTGCGACTGAACTTTAGATCTCAGCGTCTCCAACTCCTGGGTCAGGGAGGCCAGGCTATCTTCTGTGAGCCCGATACGATTTTCAGCCTCTTGCATACGGTTACCCAAAGCTCCAAAAGAAGCATGCAAACTGTCCATTTTTTCCTGCAGGGTTGTAAATTGCAGGGCTAGAGCATCGGCTACAGCCGCGGACACCTCTTCCAGGAACACCGATGAGGCCGGCGACTTCGGTGGGCCCACGGCATCCGCCATTTTAGGTGTTGGGGCTCCCCGCTCTTTCTCCTTCCTCGCGGCTTTAACTGTCGCCGCCATCACCAGAACGGCTCCGCAGCCACAGGACCAGCTTCGGGTGCCTTTCCCCTGCACCAAAGGTAGCAACTTTGCGTTGAATCAGCTCTCAAGCCGGCAATAATGACCCGATTCGGGGTAGAGGAGACCGGAGCTCAAACGGAAGCCGTCCGCCGAGTTCACCGCATCACGTACTCTCTCCACCCTGTTTTTATTATTTTGAAGATGTGGTCGCCAGTACTGTACACAGTACTCTAAGGGGTATGTTTACTAAACCGTCTTAATGTGCGATCTGTGACGTTATCGTGCGATAAGGTACCTTATCGCGTGATAATGGCGCTATATTGAGCGCAGAGGTACCTTAGCGTGTGATAACATGCGCAGCTGCGCAAATGAGCGCTGAAGGCGGAGAAAGGCTCCCGGAGCGCGGAGGAAGGCTCCCCAGGGGCAGAGAGAAGGGGTCAATGGGTGGAGAGTGGGAGGGGAGAGGCTCCCCGCACACTAACGCTTTGAAATCCGAGGCTGAAAACTAACGCCAGTGAAACCCTGGTGTTAGAGCTGATTTAAAGGGAAGAGAAACCATTTATGTCAGCAATGTACAGCAAAACCAGGGAAACCAACAAAAAAGTGATAAGTGTGATACATGTGCACGGAACAAAAGTGCAAATAAACAGTGAAAATGAACAGAAGAAAATAGAAAAATAACATAACCAAGCTGGGCAATAGTGATCTCAATGGGAAACATCAAAAAACACTCCCAAGAAAGCACCAAAAAAGGATATGAATTCTGGAAGGGTCCATGCTCCGTCCCCATAAAAGGGGAATGAGCCCACAGTGAAATTGCTCTGTGCAGGGTTTTCCTCTCCATCGGACAGGTTTCCTATGGTGTGCACATGTGTGGAAACAGCAGGGCAGGCATGTCGGAACGGCCAACTGGACAGATGCTTGAAAATGGGATACAGAGGGCTGCAGGCGGCACATGCTGTGGTGCAGCTGGGGCACAGTGCGGACTAGGCAGATGCCTAGGTGGCACTTAGGAATGCTGAAACTGTACAGCAGCCAGACAGCAACTGATGAGGGCCCAACATGGGCACGAGTGTGTTTATCACAGTGTCGCAGGGGATAGTACCCAGCAGGTACCTCCAAGGGCACAGAACATTGGCAGGCGGTGTTGGGGGGGAAGCGTAGACGTCTATGCAGGCACCCCTACCCCAAAATACGCACCATAGGCAGCCGCCTACCTGCACACTGGATGGCCTGAGACTGCGCACCACCAGCAGAAGGGCATGTGCAGGGATCTGTCCTTGGTCCGATTCTTTTTACATCTTTGTTAGTGATATAGCGGAAGGGCTGTCGGGTAAGGTTTGCCTCTTTGCGGATGATACCAAAATCTGAAATAAAGTAGACACCCAGGAAGGTGTAGATAACATGAGGAGGGATCTAGCTAAGCTTGAAGAATGGTCTAGAATTTGGCAGCTGGGATTTAATGTTAAAAAATGTAAGGTCATGCATCTGGGCTGCAGCAATCCAAGGGAGCAATACAGCATAGGAGGTGAAGTACTTTTGTCCACTAAAGAAGAGCGGGACCTAGGCGTAGTTGTGTCCGATGATCTTAAAGTAGCTAAACAGGTAGAAAAGGCGACGGCAAAAGCTAGAAGGATGCTTGGGTGCATACGGAGAGGAATGGCTAGCAGAAAAAAGGAGGTGATAATGCCTCTGTATAAGTCTTTGGTGCGACCTCATTTGGAGTATGGTGTGCAATTCTGGAGACCGCACCTTCAAAAGGATGTGAACAGGATGGAGTCGGTGCAGAGGGTTGCTACTAAGATGATTAGTAGTCTTCATTATAAAGCATATGAGGACAGACTTAAGGATCTTAATATGTACACCTTAGAGGAAAGGCGGGATAGAGGTGATATGATTGAGATGTTTAAATACCTCCGTGGCATAAATGTTCAGGGAGAGAGCCTCTTTCAATTGAAAGCAAGTTCTGCGACGAGGGGACATGGGATGAGGGTGAAGGGAGATTGATTCAGGAGTGATATGCGGAAATATTTCTTTACGGAAAGAGTAGTGGATCCGTGGAATAGTCTCCCAGTGGAGGTGGTAGAGATGAGGACAGTAACTGAATTCAAAAAAGCATGGGACCAACACAGAGGATCTCTAAAGGTAAAAAGTGGACTGTTGTAGTTGTTGTTATGGAAGGACAGACTAGATGGGCCTTGTGGTCTTTTTCTGTCATCATGTTTCTATGTTTCTATGTTTCATGTCAGCATGGTGGCAGAGGAGTACTGGTGGTGGAGGGGGGCAGTGGCAGCTGCCCAGAGCAGACCATGGCCTAGCCCTGTGTAGGTGGGTGCCATGCACTTCAACAGACAGGCCCTGCCGGATGAACAGTCATGGTATCACCAAGGGATGCACTGTCTCTGGGGCAACACAGTGGTGCAGTGCACACAACCAGTGTGTTCAGAGGCAGAGGGTCACAGGTTCAAGTCCCAGCTGTGGTTCCTGCCAACCCAGTCCCCATATTTTACCCACTGCTAATACAGACAGAACCTTTATTGCAGATGATGTAAACATGCATAAAACACCTACATTTTACCCTACAGAGCACAGACACCATAAACAGGCACATTACCTAGAGCAGAGTCTCCCAAATGAAGTCCTGGAGGGCCAAACACCATTCAGGTTCCATGCTGCCTCTAATAAAGATGCCTGTGCAGCATTTCTATGCGCCGTCCCCATGGTATGCAGATTATCTCATGCATATTCATGAGGGAGAGCATGAAAACCCGAACAGTGTTTGGCACACCAGGACTGGAGTTGGGAACCTCTGCCGTAAAGCAGCAGCCAACAGGGGCAGACACACCCGCACCCATAGGCTCCATTATCCAATGCCTCCTGGAGAGGCAGGACATTGGGCCCTGCGTGCATCTCCCAATACTAGCACTTGCATACCTTAGCAATGCCACCCTAAACCTGGGAATACGGTACACAGCTATCAAAAGGTTGCTATGATTACTGGCAGATAGCAATTCCGAAGTTAAGTACAATTTTCTGATTGAGCTGCATCATGGCAACCTTTCTGATGTCTGTGGAGTGTGCTACAGGTCTTGTATCTGACAGTGTTTACCACCCTGGGGAGTGACCCCAACAGTATTGCGTACCATAGCCATGCCTGCACTGTGCCCAGGACTGGAGCGGTGGACAAGGATGCCAAACACCTCTATAGTTGTACAATGCTGGCATAGGTGTGGGAGTGTGTGTCTGTCTATCCAGTGTGTGGTGGATGCAAACACCCTCCACAGCCCACACTGCCAGCACTGTTGCCAGTATTGGCCTGCCAATGTGCATAATGAGGAGCAAGGTGCCATGGGTATAGCCCGGACAGGGTGGCCTGGCCAGGATGCATCTGCACAGGGCATAGGGCAATGGCTGGGACATTGTAGTGCCCGGCCACCACCTGCACAGATAGGGTGGCCACAGCATGTCCTGCTGGGAGATCACTCTCACCCTGACTGAGCAGTGATCACGGCATGGCTAAGTTCCCCCATAGTGCTATGTAGTATTTCTCTCATGTGATATTTATGGGTTCCCTTTTGGGGCCCAATCACTGACATCTGCTTGGTGTGTATGCTGACATCCCAGTTCTGGGTGCATGCATCTCCTCCAGGAACATGCACTATGGACTAGCTAACAGACTGTCTGCAGCTATTATGTGTCTTGCTGGAACACCTTGCAGGGTGCAGCGGCTGGAGGCTTGCTGCAGGAGAATATCAGATAGTGGTGGGGCGCAGCTGTTCATTTCCAGGCCTAATGTCTGTCTGCTATTGCTTTATGGATGTGTACAGAGTTTCATTGACTGCCCTGTAGGATGTCTGTTCCCCAGCAGGACTGGGGTTGATGGTCCCCTCTACTGCCACCATTGCCGGGAGGTAGAATGTGGCTCTGTTGGTGGGAGACCCTGTTTCCCATCCTCCGCCCCAGAGGGTGGGTTGGATGGTGGTACATAATCCGCCTATGGGTCCATAAGGGCTAAACCTGACTGAGAAATACAGATGTATCCAAGGTGTGTCTGCAGGAACTACCTATCTCACACACTAGCACTGCTGGGGACCTGCAGCATGGCCTATTTCTGCCATGGAAGGTGCTGTGGACCTGGTGCTGGGTGCCCCACCTCACCCTCAGGGTGAGCACAGTACCCGCACAATGTGACGGTGTGTAGCTACTCTGTGCCAGTAACACACATGGTCAGTTCCCCCTACCAGGCCGAGGTGCTTGTGATCATCTGTAGACTGCTGATTTGCATGTGCAGTGCATCATGGGTACTGGTGGGTTAACCCTATCCTGGTGATCACAGCAGACTGTTTCTGTGGTGACATGCAGTCCTTCTGCAGCCAGCCTGGGGTTTGTTAGCAGCTGTAGCCCACTGGTTACTTCACTCTCTGTGGAGCAAAAGGTCATGGGTTCAAACCCACAGTGGGGTTATTTGATAGGGCTGTCCAAAGCATTGTCTATTTTTAATGTACATTAGTGCTGCCAGCAAAAACACCCTCAGAGTACTGTAACCAAAAGGTGCCTCAGAAGGCACTTTATAGGGCACCTTATAAGGTGCCCTATAAAGCACCTTCTGAGGCACCTTATGGTTACAGTCCATATAAGGTGCCTTATAAGGTGTCCTATGGAGTGCCATATAGGGTGCCCTATAGGGGACATTATAGGGTGCCGTGGCAGACAGTGCACTTTATAATGTGCCCTATGGAGTGCCTTATAGGGTGCCTTATGCAGCACCTTAGGTTACGGCACGTGAGGGTGTGTTTGCTGGCAGCAATAATTAAAATACAAATAAAATGCCTCAAGAAACAATACTTACATGTCAAAGCTAATGCCTCAGCCAGCCTTATGCATTAGGCACACTGGGAGATTGAACTCATGACCCCTGTATCATCAGTCAGTGTATTAACCATTGTGCTACACCTCTGTTTCTAGGTTTGCATCACTCGGCGCCTACTTAAGATTACCGTGCGTTAACGCGCTTAGCGGCGCTTCGCCTGATAATGTGCGCAGCAGCACGCGTTATCACGCGATAATCCCGTTTTGCTACTTTAAGACTGAAACACCCACTCCTTTTATGGCAGCCTGCACACTATCGCTGGGCGCACGTTAAGACGGTTTAGTAAACATACCCCTAAATGAGGTCTCACTAGAGACTTCTATAAAGGCACTATTACCTCCTTTTTCCTGCTGGCTATTCCTTTCCCTGTGCACTCAAGCATCCTTCTGACTTTTGCTGTTGCCCTTTCTACTTTTTTGGCCACCTTAAGATCATCTAATACAATCATCCCCAGGTCCTGCTTTTCTTTTGTGCACTGAAGTACTTCACCCCTATACTGTACTACTCCCCTGTGTTTTTGTAGCTTAAATGCATAACCCTGCATATTTTAGCATTAAATCTTAGCATATTATATTAGCATATTTTAGCATTAAATCTTTAGCTTAAATCTAGATCCCTCATCATGCTGTCCACCATTTCAAGAGTGTCTTCCCTGTTGCAGATTTTGGTATCATCTATAAAGAGGTACCTATCCTGACAGACCTTCTGCAATATCAATTATAAAAATATTAGAAAGAACATAGGGCCCGATATTCAAAAGGCATTTACATGGTTTACAGCCCAGTAAACCATGTAAATATCTTAAATGGGGATATTCAATGACACTTACATGGTTAGTGCCATTGAATATCTCATCCTAACTCCTCTACGCGCCTTGGGTTGTGCCGATGCTAGCCGGTTAGCATTGGGGCATGTCAGATACATTCTGGGGCGGAACAAAGGCAGCAACAAGCGCTAACTGGGCAGTGGCAATATTGCATGCTGCCCGTTTAGTAATCTGTGCCATACAGATAGGCAAGGAAAACCTTTGCCTATCTTTAAGGCGCAGGACCTAACTGGGCAGCATACAATATTGCTGCTGCCCAATTAGCTACTGCGGCTTCCAGTGTCTATGGCAATCCTTGGATACTCACTGCTGGGTTTGAATATCTGGGTTAAGGGTCAGCAAGCAGGGATATGCACCATAGGGGCACATAGCCTGCCCAACTCAATATTGGGCCCATAGCCCAAAGCTTTGGATGCAGCTGGCCCGATGTGATCCACATACTCCCAGAAAGTTTCAGGAAGAATAAATCCCTGGTATTCAATCGCATCTGGAAAAGCCTGACAGAGGAGGCTGCCACAGCCTCAAGCAAGATATGCTTTCATCCCAAACCTTTTAATGCATCACCCATTGATTTTGTTGAACTCCAAGGAGCAACTCTGTCAAGGGTCAAGGCTTCTCTCCTCTTTGGATCACAGGTAGAGATTCTCCTCAGTGTGGTAGCCATCTTTCTCCTTGTTCTGTCCTTATTTCTTTGTTGGATGCGTAGAGACAGATGCTTAATGCAGATAGGACAATCGGGGTCCAGCAAATGACTCCCATGATGAACTATACTGAGTCTCCTTAAGTCAAGGACAATTTTAGCTTTTCTTGGGCCACTCATCCCCATACTCCTGCCTTGCAACTCTGTGGGTGCCTTAGGCTTTTCATTAAATGCCTCAAACTACTTTGACATGCAGTTTCTAACAACCTGAGTTCAGGAGTAAGTGAACATGTTATGGTGGGGGCATATTACCAGCCTACCACCATCAATGAACCTTAAGCAAAGAACAGTATTTCTATTAGGAAGGATGAGCATGGAGCACTGATGGAGGAAGGGGATACCTGCCTAGCTAGCCTAATATCTGATCAACCTTAGTTATCATGCAATGACAGTCTGATCTCATATCTATTATCCTCCATTACCGTACTTGCCGAATAAAAAACTGTACCTGTTGAGTCATCAACTAAGAAGCTCTTAGACTAGTGCTCAGAATGACTAGCGTGCACTCAATGAATGCTTCTTCCACCTTGGGAGATAGAAACATAGAAACATGATGGCAGAAAAAGACCACATGGCTTATCTAGTCTGCCCTTCCATATCAACTACAATAGTCCCCTTTTTACCTTTAGAGATCCTCTGTGTTTGTCCCATGCTTTTTTGAATTCAAATACTGTCCTCGTGTCCACCACCTCTACTGGAAGACTATTCCATGCATCAACTGTGGAAAAGGAAGAACTGACCCAGGCCCTAGAACAAGATTGGAAACTATAGCAGAAACTGATGTGCTTCTGGATGATAAGGTAACCTATACAAGTATGGACCATCCTGTTTATGGCAATTTGGACCTGGAAGTAGACAGTGATGAATCTGTCTATGGGACCCTGGATATAGGCACAGATAGTGATTCAAGTGCAGAGAATAATGAAGAAACAGGGCTGTGAATATGCTATAGCCATATACCTTTACTTAGGTAAAAAGAAACATGTTTATTATAATTAAACTGGCTTAACTGAAACATACATTTTTAGATAGAAGCTTCTGCCTGGTTTTCTCTCTTTGTGAGAAAGTGCTGGCAATTTGTTACAACAGAGATTAGCAAATAAAGTTGTGTACATAGTTACTGGCACAAAGGGTAGTTTCTGCTTTCCAGACAGGGGCTAACACTTTTTTGTGATAGATGATAGGCTGAAAATTAGCTAACTAAGGTCAGCATGAACTTTCCGAGAATCAGAGACCTTAGGTCAACATATAACTGGAAATCAAATAAAGCTTATGAAATTACCTAAAATTTAGAGAGAATTTATAGTGTAACTAATCAGCTTTTGTAACATGAAAGAATCACAGCGACACCTACTGTCACCTGGTAATTATAATCACAGCCTTTAAATTCTGTTTTTCTAATGTTATTTTGCAAAGCATCAGCAGAAAATTAACCCTGTAAGCAGATTGTATTTCAGACCTATGATTTTGTAACATGAATAATATCATTCGATGTTAATCAAAAATTAACTATGTCAGCTGATACTTCTTAATAAAAGGCAGATCTCTGGCAGAAGATCTTTGAAGATAGTTAGGGAGGAGCCATGATTTGCTCCCTTTGACGGTCTTCCTTTTGGAGCTCTGGAATTATTATAATTGATTTGTTGTGTATGTGTCTTGTTTTTTCCTTCCTGTTAGAAGGGTTAGGTAAAGCTTAAGAATCCAGTTTGGAATCCAAGTAGGAGGGCCTGCCCCAAAAGGGCTACAACATCAACCACTCTTTTCATAAATAAATATTTCCGCATATTATCCCTGAGTTTATCTCCTTTCACATTCATCCTATGTTCCCTTGTAGCAGAGCTTGCCTTCAATTGAAAGAGACCCTCCTGTGCATTTATGACAGAGAAGTATTTAAAGGTCTCTATCATATTGTCCCTATCCCGCCTTTCCTCTAAAGTATAAATATTAAGATCTTTAAGTCTGTCCTCATATGCTTCATAACGAAGACCTCTAATCATTTTAGAAGTCACCCTCTGCACTGATTCCAATCTGCTTATATCCTTTTGAAGATGTAGTCTCCAGAATTGCACACAATACTTCAAATGAGGTCACACCAGAGACTTATACAGAGGCATTATCACTTCCCTTTTTGTGCTGGCTATTCCTCTCCCTATACACCCAAGCATCCTTGTGGCTTTCACAGTCGCCTTTTCTACCTGTTTAGCTATTTAAGATCGTCAGACACAATTACACGAAGGGCCCACTCTTCTTTTGTGGACAGAAGTACCTTACCCCATACACTGTACAGCTCCTTTGGATTTTTGCAGCCTAAATGCATGACCCTGCATTTTTAAGCATTAAATTCTAGACCAGGGGTCTCAAACACGCGGCCTGCGGGCCGCATGCGGCTCGCAAGAGAACTTTGTGCGGCCCGCGATGCAGAGGAAAGAAACCCCCCCCCCCCAAACAAACCCCTGGCTTCTGCTGCTGCCGCCGCCGTGGCAGCGGCAGAATCAACTGTCCCGTGGCCCCTTCCCATCTGCCCGGCAAAGCATCTTTAACATCTTGTCAGCTCCATCAGCAGCAGCTTTCAGGGCCGCGAAGGGAGTAGTATTTCCCTCTCGCGGCTCTGTTAAGCCTGCCGGGGCTGATGGGAATTCCCATCAGCCCGGCAGGCTTAACAGAGCCGCGAGAGGGAAATCACTCTTCTCTTCGCAGCTTGAAAAGCCCGCCGCTGATGGAGCTGACAAGATGCTTTGCCGGGCAGACGGGAAGGGGCCGCGGGACAGTTGATTCTGCCGCTGCCACGGCGGCGGCAGCAGCAGAAGCCAGGGGTTTGTTTTGTTTTTAAATTTTAAATTTACTTGGGCTGATGGGGGGGGAGGGGGGAGGGGGGGTTAGGACTGAAAATGGGGTGATGGGGGGATAGTACTGAAAATGGGGTGATGGGGGGGTTAGGACTGGTAATGGGCAGATGGGGGTTAGGACTGGAGATGGTCTGATTGGGGGGCTAAGACTGAAAATGGGGTTATGGGGGACTAAGAATGACGATGGGGTGATGGAAGGGTTAGGACTGGAAGTGGGCTGTTGGGGGGCTTAGGACTGGTAATGGGCTATGGGGGGGCTACAACTGGTAATGGACTGGGGGGGGGTGCTAGGACTGGAAATGGGCCGAGTAGAAGGGGGAGCTTGAACTGCAAATAGCTGATGGGGACAGGGTTTTGGAATGGAAATGGGCTGAGTGGAAGGGGGCTTGGAATGGAAATGGGCTGATGGGGAGGGGGGCTTGGAAAGGAAATGGGCTGTGAGGGGAGGGAGCTAGGACTGGAAATGGGCTGATGATGCGGGGACTAGAAGGGAGCGGATGCTGGGTGGGGCAGGAGCTAGAAGGGAGTTGATGTTGGGGGACGATTAGAATGGGATGGGATCGGGCTGGGAGAGTGAAATGGAGAGGGGAAAAATATTTTGTGTGGGAGGGAAGAAAAATCTACAATTGGCCGGGTATTGGGAGAGTAAGTGGGGAATGAGGATGGAGGGGTAAAATTTGAGTGGATGAAATAGGAATGAGGAAAGAGCAAAAGGAGAAAGATTAGTATGTTAAAGCAGATGTAGAGAGAGAATGGAAAAAAAAACTAGGAGAGAAGAAAGGACAAATGGACAGCAGACAATGGAGCGTTAGCAGAAGACACGAAGAAACCAGAAGAAAGTGGCTGGAACAATTGCAACTGAAAAAAAATGCACAAAAGGTAGAAAAATATCTCTTTATTTTTAATTTATTAACTGAAATATGTCAGCTCTTGGAAATGTGCATCTTTAACGTCTGCACTTTATTTAATACAAGAGGAAATTAATTTATAGTTTTATTTCTACAGTGTTGTACATTCTAAGTTTGGCTTTTGGGGTTCCCAGTTTAATTATTGTCTTCCTGTTTCTAAATTGTGATTCCTTGTTTGATGATGGTGTATGTTCTGCATGTGTAACTGAGCTGAGGTATTCTGTTTATGTAATTCCTATTTGACATTGCCACTTATTCTCTTTCCCCAGTACGTCATGTATTGTTATTCTCTGAAATGTATTGATTTAATATTTGCAGTGTTGCCTTTTGATAGTTAGGGTATGGTGCTTTGTGAGTCCTGTTAGTGCTGTTAGGATATGGCAGGTTTGCTATGGGTTCTAAATGGGCAGTGTTTGTAGTAGTTCCTAATGTGCTTGGCGGTTGGCATTGGTTTATAGTAATGTAGAAATCTTTTAGTCTTTCTTTATCCATACACTCATTAAGAGGCATGTTTACTAAAAGTTAGTGTATGGTAACATTATGCAAATATTTATGCAAATGACGCCCCTTATGCAAATGAGGCCCGCGTCTTGTGCGGCCCCCAGGTTACTCTACAAGTCCTCATTTGGCCCTCAAAGCAATTTGAGTTTGAGACCCCTGTTCTAGACCATTCTTCAAGCTTAGCTAGATCCCTCCTCATGTTATCAAATCCTTCCTGTGTGTCTACTCTATTGCAGATTTTGGTATCATCTGCAAACATGCAAACCTTACCCAACAGTCATTCTGCAAGATCACTAACAAAGATGTTAAACAGAATTGGACCAAGGACAGATCTCTGTGGCACACCACTGATAACCTCCTTCTCAGAGTGAGCTCTATTTACTTGTGCCCTTTGTCACCTCCCACTCAACCAATTTCTAATCCAATCAGTAACTTCAGAGTCCATCTTTAGAGTGCTCAGTTTGATTATAAGTTGCTTGTGTGGAACGGTATCAAAGGCTTTACTGAAATCTAAATACACCACATCTAGAGCTCTCCCTTCGTCCAACGCCCTGGTCACCCAATTAAAGAAATCTATCAGATTTGTTTGAGAAGACTTGCCTCTGGTGAATCAATGCTGCCTCGGATCCTGCAATCCATTAGACTCCAGAAACCTCACTGTTCTCTCCTTTAGTAGCCTTTCCAATAATTTACTAACCACAGAGGTTAGACTAACTGGCCTGTAGTTCTCAATGTCATCCTTATGTCCGCTTTTGTGTAAAGGGACCACATGTGCCTTTCTCCAGTCCTCTGGCACTACTCCCACCTCCAAAGAGGCATTGAAAAGGTCAGACAGTGGAGCCACTAGAACGTCCCCAAGTTCCCTTAGTGTTCTTAGATGTATCCCAGCTGGACCAATGGCTGTGTCTACTTTTAGTTAAGCTAGTTCCTCACGAACACAGTCTTCTGAAAATTGTTCAAGATCCCCATCGCTTTGGTTCCTATTTGTGGGTATTTTTTGAGGTCCTGCTCCTGGCCCTTCCTCTGTGAACACAGAACAGAAATATTTGTTATGCTATTCTGCTTTATCCTCATCATTTTCTGCATATGCCTCTCCTGCACCCTTGAGTCTGACAATACTACTTTTGCCCTTCCGCTTCTCACTAACATATCTGAAAAATGTCTTATCCCTAAATTCTTTTGCATTGGCTATTTCTTCTTCGTTTTGTACCTTTGCTTTCCTGACTACTTTGCTAGCTTCTTTAAGTTTTTCCAAATATAGATGCCTGTCTTCTTCTTTCTGTGATCTCTTTTTTTCATGAAGGCCTCCCTTTTTTTCACCTTTCAGCTACTTCTCTTTTTAAATTTTTTATTTCTACAAATTTTCAACATATACCAAGTACAACACTTGTAAAGAAAAAGGGTCAAGTCGTACAATCAATTAATAACAAAAAGAAAACCTTAGTAAATCATAGAAAAAGAATAAATCAGCAAATACAAACTTAGCCCCAGCAGTCCCCAATAAAGGAGGAAGTAAGTCACAATTCCTAGGAAACAACCAAATAAGAAAGGCATTATTACAACAAATCAAACAGACAGGAGAATACTATATCCTAACAACTGGTTATCTTGCCCTACCATAGCATAGGGCTTGATTTAAGTGGGATCCATGGAAGGGGGCTGCCAGCCCACTAGCTTGGCGGCAATAAAGGCTGACAACTGTTGGGGATCAAGAAAAATATACCTATGACCAGCCAGTTTAACCAGACATTTCTAAGGAAAATGCAAAAAGAACAACCCCCCTCCCCCCCCCCCCCCCAGTTGTAAAACCCCAGGACGAATAATCAGAAACTGCTTCCGTTTCTTCAGGGTTGCCCTGGCAACATCAGGAAAAATTCTTATATTGGAACTCATAAACTCTTTAGTAGGTGTACGGAAATACATTTTAAGAATCCAATCTTGGTCAACATCCAATGCTAGTGTAACCAGCAAAGTGGCAGTAACACCAGAGTCAGATGCTGACCGCTCCAGAAAACCAGTTAAGTTCAAACTGTCAGAAGATAGAGCAGCAGGCTCCCCCAAGGGCTGACCATGACCATCCAACTGATGAACTCTAGGAGAAGGCAGGTAGTAAGCTCTTGATATTGGGGGAACAGAGTCCTCTGGAATTTTCAAGACATTTATCAGAAATTTCTTAAAATGTTCAATAGGCGAAAAGGAAGGAATCTTTGGAAAATTAAGAATTCTTAGGTTCCTACTCCTGAAGGCATTTTCCAAAGACTCAGTCTTTTTTTTGCAAATTTTCTGCATCCCCCATAATCGAAGTAGCAGAGTCTTGAACAACATTAACCTTCTTGTTCAAAGAAAAAAACTTCACAGGGAGAGAACCCATAACAGGCTCATGAGCTTCCATCAAACATCCAAGTGAGGAAAGCTGGCCAGAAATACCTTGGAGTTGGCCTGATATAGACTGTTCCAACTGAAGTAAAGCATCCCAAACAGTTTAAAAAGTAAAAAGAGAAGGTCTCACCAAAACTGGCTGAGCTACTGGGCCTGATAAGAATTGCTGTGAAGCAGAGCTCCCAGAAGACTGAAGACTACATCTCTCATTTCCAAGCCATGGGTCTGATCCCACTTCCAAAGGGCTCACCTCTCCTGCAACCCCAGCCAAAACTTCCAAGCCCCAGATAACTACTCCAGGGGTCGGAGGCTGAACTCCAGATTTAGAGGTCCCCACAGGTAAACCAAGCGAGATCTCACATGGAGCAGCCATGCTCACTCCACACGCTGGCTGCAAAGGAGGATACTGGCACTCCGGGCTAAGTGATACATCAGGCCCATGGCTAGGCGAAAATTCATCTTCCACCTCTGCTCCTACCAATGGGCCACCCGAAGCCAAAGCATCTCCAACGGACATGAGGAAACTGATCATCGACCCTGCTGACACTGACTGCCCCAGCAACAGCTTAGCTTTCCACTTCCTTGCTGTATGCGGCATCCACAGCTCTCTTCATAGGAAAAAGGTAAAAAAAAGAAATGCTGCCACCAGAGCCTCTTAGCGCGTGTCTGCTCATACCACCACCATCTTACTTCCCCCTAATTTTTCCTCAGCTACTTCTTTTGAGAACCAAAACAGCCTCCTTTTCCTTTTACATTTTGTTGCCCTTAAAATATCCCCTTTCAGTTTTGCCCACTGTTTTTCTACATCCCTCAACTGTTCCCATCCCGGTTCTTCCTCTACTTAATATTCCAATGCTGGGACCAAAGTCCATAGTGTTAGGACTCCTAGCTTAGCTGAACTCATTCCACTCCTGTGGCCTTGGGTTGTGCCATCTCTTTGGCTCTTGTATTGACTCTCCTCTGATGTTTTAGGGCCTTTCAGCCAATCTGGGTGCTGTACTGGGTTTTGCTCTCCAAGGAAAATTTGGGACCTTCCAGCTAATCTGGGTGCTGTATTGGTCCTCCTGGCCTAATTTAGGGCTTTGCAGCTGATCTGAGTTCTGTGCTGGTCTCCTTGCCATTTTACTACTCTCAATGTACCCTAGTGTACTTGCACCAGTTGTGGTGCTGCTTTGCCCTCTACTCCTATCTAAGGTGTTCACTGTGTTCTTTGTACTACTTTGTCCTTCTGATGTTGGTTTCTGGTATTCATCCTGCCATTGTACATACTTTTTGTCCCTCTTGTTGTGCCCCTGGGGGGGTTTGTGACACTTGAGAGCTTGTAAGTGTTGTTGCAGATGTTTACCATTAAGTTTCAAGCAGGTTTGATTGAAAATAGATGGCAAACCTGACTGTGGCATTGCACGCATTATTACTGGTTCAGCTATAACAAATCATATCGCCCTGTCCTACAACAGTTGCACTGGCTTCCAGTAAGTGTCAGGTCTAAATTCAAGACACTTTTAATTATCTTTAGGATTTACAATCACCTGTCAGCAGATGCATTACAAACTATTATAACTAGAGATGTTATCAATAGGCCAAGAAGAAGCAGCGCCAATAATGACAACAGAATTGGTACCCCTGCTGGATACTGTAAGACTAAACAAGCAACTTCAAAAAGAGCTCCTTCTTTACTAGCTTCCAAACTTTGGAATTCTCTCCCAATGGACCTCAGGATTATGACTGATATTAAAGATTTTTGCAAGGCCTTGAAGACCCTGCTATTTGATGAAACTTATGATTTGATATATAATCAATAGTTTTACCAATAGTCCATTTTATTACATTAATTCATCGTAGTTTGTTTGTTTTACATATAATGTCTTATTTACCCTATTTTATTTGTAACCTTCCATTTGTAATATGATTGATTGTAGGATAAGGTGGGATACAAATCTGTCTAAATAAATAAATACATAAAATAGCTGCCCCTAGACTTTAATAGAGGTGAACAAAGGAATGTTTCAGTTGCCAAATACTATCTGAGCAGGTATATTCTGATGAACCAAAATGAACTCAGAGATCTTTGGCGTGCACATATCTACTTTCTGTATGTAGTGGAAGATGGAAAAGAAATGAAGTCCCCTCTCCCCCCAAAAATTCATCAGTGAATTTCTATGAGAAAAGCTATACCAACAGCTGCAGTATACAAACACTGATTCATAGTAATATAGGGCCTGATTTCCGAATGCCTAGGCATGTGCTACACATGTAAAAGCCATCCTTACCTGTGTAAAACCGCCATAACCATGTAAACCAGATATTCAACAAGGCAGCTTGAATCATTGAGCCCCAGCTACCTGCATAGTGCCAGGTGCCAGGTGCCAAAGCCCGGGGGCAGAATGGGAGCATGTCACTGTGAAACCTGCATAAAGCGGATTTCTGAAACCCGTGCACACCGACATTGGACATCACTACCTGGCATGGATGTGTGGAGTGCCGGACCCAGAGCCAGAAGTTGTGGAGGAGTGGGAGGCTGCAGATGGTGATGGTGCAGAGTCTGGGAGCCAGCATCAGGGCAGGGCACTAGCCCACTGTGCGCGTGTGATATGTTACAGTTTCTGAGGCGACTGCTCTGCTCCAGCACCAGGGTTGGACATACACAATCACCAATAATGTGCCCAGTACCATGCAATGTGTGCAGAGTGATTCAATAAAGTGCCCAATACCACCCAATGTGTTGAGTGTTCTTTATTTCCCCCCATGTGATTCCCCTGCCCCAGGGCTCCTCACTGGTCATGGGCGCTTGCTAACACGCACACTGTGATGCAGTGGAAAGATGTCAAAGGATGTGTTACTATCCTCCCCAGCAGGATGGGCTGAAGGACATGGTTCATGGCTAGCAGGTGGCTGTGCTGTTATGCTGGCAGCCCCGGCACCCACCCCCTGTGCCTGCATGATGCCCACCAAATTGCGCAGGGAGCCAGCGATAGATGCCTGGTAGACAGCCATTTCCCTTATCAGCCGCAGGTGCCTCTCCATGTGGCACTCCACATGTAATCTGTGGTCCCGTCACTCCTCATGCTCTGCCTCCCTGGCCTGCTCTGCAGCCTGCAGGTCCTGCTGGGTACCCTGCAGCTCAGACAGTATGCCCTCAGTGCCTGCCACCAGGCGCGCACCTTCCTGCAGTAGTTCCTGGTTCAGATCATCGCCACCTGCACCCACTGGCTCCTCCAAGATGGTGAACTGTAGCTCAGCAAGTGGGGTGTCATCTGCATCCGGTTCCCTGGTACTGGCGTTCACACTGGTCTGCCCCACTGCCCTGGGTGGTGAACCTGACAGCTCCTCTGCACTGGCCAACACACTAGGCCGCTCCACTGCACTGGCAAGCACACCGGCAACAATGGCTATACTGCACCCTGGCTGGGCACTGGCATCCTCCGTGGTGGGTGTTGAGGCTCCCCTGATGCATCGGTCCCAGGTTGGGAGGGTGGTGCCCCTGGCAGGTCTGTGGGAGAGCAAAGGTGGCAGAAGTTAATTACATGGCATGCCAGCTTGGCCTATAGGATGGCACTCAGTCCACTACAGAACCAGCAGGTGGTGCACAGTCTGCACCATACCCACCCCATGCAGCACCCAAGGTCCAACAGACAGGCTTGACCTGGGTGGATGGACCCACCTAGGCTGTCACGGACCCACCCAGGCTTTGGGGCACCCCTGTGTGCCTATGGTGGAGCTGTCAAAGCCTGCAACCCCAGAGATGGCAACTTCCTCCACATACTGCAACACCTGCTCCTCAAGCGGGGTAAGGCTGCACTGCTGTGCAGGCATCAGCCTGCTGTTGCTGGCCCTCTTCTCCTTCGCTGCCTGCTGGACCATGCACCACTTCTTCTTGATGTCCTTCACATCCCAGTTGTGGTGGTGTACTGCATTTACTTTGCTGACAATGTCACACCACTCTCCCTTCTGGGTGCTGGCATCCGCAACTGTGAAGAGTGGTGTGCCGCTGCAGGATAAGCCCCAGGGCCATAGCTGTCTCAGACTGTGTAAGGTTTGCCTTCCCCATGTGCTTTGCTGCTGTTGGAGCCTTGTCAGTTATTGTGAAGCAACAATGCGCTAAGGCGGTGTTCGCCTACCCACATAGGTTCTCATGCCTAGGTGGGTGGAGCTTGCGGTGGGGCCACATCCCATCCAAAGGCATATCTGGTACCTGCATATGCCCCTGGGTGCCAACATTTAAAAAATCTGCATGACAGTTCGCCGCCGTAGGATGCCATAACTGCACAGCACTTGGCGACAGCAACATAGGCATGCAGTGCCACCCAGACTGCGATACCAAGGTAGGTTGTATAACACAGTAAGTGGGCATGGCAACTGTGGTGTGCACCATTCCGATGGTGTGCTTTCATGGGGCAGGGAATGTCCTGCTTGTGCAGTGCCGCTGGACCAAACCCGTGTTGCTGCAGCTGTGTTGCATGTGTATGACAGTGGGCACTACCCATGCAGATGGTGGCACTAGAGGCACTACCTGCGCTGGGCTCTCCCCATGACTGTCTGCACAGGTAGTGGCTCTCTGCCATACACATGCAGAATGAGCATGCCCTCATCCCATGCCCCAATTCCCCCGAACCTGCTCCCCTGGTCCCATGCACAATCCATGCAAACACAATGCCCTGCCCCCACAAAATGGACATCATAGCATTTGCAAACATGAATCATTTGATTAACAAAATGTGCCAACATTTTTGCAACACTGCCAATGGTGGCAGACAATGCACAGCTGTACAAACCACCCCAGCGCAGGACATACCTGCCTACGGGACTGCCTTTTCTAGTCTTGAAAGACTAGAAAAGGGGACTGTTACTTCTGGAGAGAGATCTGCAACTGTGAGTATAATCTGGGAATTTTCTGAAAGGAATTCTTTTTATTAAAGCTAATTAATCTGTGAACCCACTATTTTTTGTTAAATCAGTCAGGGCCTAGTAGCAGCAGTTTAAGTTTACATTTAAAACACAGAAGAGAGCTTTCTGGTTAAATTTCATACCCAGCAGAGAGCTTGTAGTTTAAATTTAATAGTCATTCAGGGCCTAGCATCAGCAAAGTACTTTTAGTTTAAATTTAAAACACAGAAGAGAGCTTTCTGGTTAAATTTAGAACCCAGCAGAGAGCTTGTAGTTTAAATTTCATAATAAATTAGAGCCTAGCAGCAGCAAAGAGCTATAATTTAAATAAAATAAGAATATAGATTAGCACAAAAGGCAAAACAGGGTCAGTACTCTTTGAGCAGCAAATAGTCTTCTAGAGACCTTTACAAAGAGAAATTCTACCTAGGGGGCAAGAGACCTGTGAAACCTTTTTCAATAGGTGTAAACACCAGGTGGCAGATCAAAAGGCCATTTTGAAAGACTCCTTCTATCCAAGAAAGGACTGTTAATCATCCAGGAAGTTGGTCACAGCTTACCTCAGCAGCACAGGCATAAATAGCTCAACCAGAGCTCTGTGAGCCTCAGTCTTGAAAGACTAGAAAAGGGGACTGTTACTTCTGGAGAGAGATCTGAAACTGTGAGTATATACTTCTGGGAATTTTCTGAAAGGAATTCTTTTTATTAAAGCTAATTAATCTGTGAACCCACTATTTTTTGTTAAATCAGTCAGGGCCTAGTAGCAGCAGTTTAAGTTTACATTTAAAACACAGAAGAGAGCTTTCTGGTTAAATTTCATACCCAGCAGAGAGCTTGTAGTTTAAATTTAATAGTCATTCAGGGCCTAGCATCAGCAAAGTACTTTTAGTTTAAATTTAAAACACAGAAGAGAGCTTTCTGGTTAAATTTAGAACCCAACAGAGAGCTTGTAGTTTAAATTTCATAATAAGTTAGAGCCTAGCAGCAGCAAAGAGCTATAATTTAAATCAAATAAGAATATAGCTTACCTCAGCAGCACAGGACAGGGTACTGTGTAGCAGCCCTCTTTTAATAAGTGTTATTTCCCTCCCTCCCTCCCCACACCCACCCACCCCTGGGATAATCATAGCTTTATAGGTACTTACACATTTTAACAGACAGGAGGTGCTCTCAGGTGAAGCTTGTTACCCAAATCAGTCATACACTAAGGACCTGAGATTAATTAAGCTTCAGGTGAACAAGGTATCTTAAACGTATTAGGTACAGTTTTATTGGCAACCCTTAGTAAGTAAAGAACTTAAAACTAAGATGCAGACAGCAGTCCAGCAGTGAGATGGGGGCTTTCCAGTCTTTTGCATTGAGTGTCACATGTATGATTTTCTCCCAGTTGGTGAGAGGTCTTACGTGTGCACTAGGTGCAAGGAGCTCTTTACTCTCAGGGAACGAGTCCGTTCTCTAGAGGCTAGAGTAGCAGACTTGGAAAACATAAGACAGACAGAGAGGTACATAGACGAGACCTACAGGGATATAGTCCTGAAGTCCCACCTCCAGTCTGGCAGCATCCCTGTTGCCATGGAGGAGAGAGGTCACGTGACAGGAGAGCATCACCCTGGTGTGGCAGGAAGTGATCCTGTAACTAGGACCTGTCCTCCAGGTGATGTAAAACCCTCTCGCACCGAGGAAGTTTCTCCAGGGCCATGTGCCCATGAGGGAAGGGGTAGGACAGCAGTTATAGTAGGTGATTCGATCATTAGGCATGTAGATAGCTGGGTGGCTGGTGGATGTGAGGATCTCCTGGTAACATGCCTGCCTGGTGCGAAGGTAGCGGACCTCATGCGCCACCTAGATAAGGTCTTAGATAATGCTGGGGAGGAGTCTTCTGTCTTGGTACATGTCGGTACCAATGACATAGGAAAATGTGGTAGGGAGGTTCTGGAGGCTAAATTTAGGCTTTTAGGTAGGAAGTTGAAATGCAGAACTTCCAGGGTAGCGTTCTCCAAAATGCTTCCCGTTCCACGTGCAGGACCCAAAAGGCAGGCAGAGCTCCGGAGTCTCAATGCGTGGATGAGACAATGGTGCAGAGATGAGGGTTTTGGATTTGTTAGGAACTGGGGAGCATTCTGGGGAAAGGAGGGGCTCTTCCGAAGGGATGGGCTTCACCTTAACCGGGATGGAACCAGGCTGCTGGCATTAACCTTTAAAAAGGAGATAGAGCAGCTTTTAAACTAGATAATAGGGGAAAGCCAACAGTCGCCCAAGAGCAGATGGTTCGGAAGAATGTATCCTTGAAGGATACTACCAAAAGCAGAGAGGTTCCAAAAAAGAGTAAAGTAGCCCAAATGCCCTCAAGTATGTAGCAGACAGAGCTTAAAGATCCCAAATTACCCATGTCTACCAATAGCCAAATTAATATGAATAAAATACAGTCTCTAAAATGCTTGTATGCAAATGCTAGAAGTCTAAAAAATAAGATGGGAGAGTTAGAATATATAGCACTAAATGAGAGGTTAGATAGATTACTGTTGTAAACCTCCATTTTTCTGAGCTGCACGTGGGTTTGCTTACATTGCCTTCTGTTCTGCAAGAGGAGGAGTGCTGTTTTTAGAGCTCTCCCAAAAGGAGATTTTTGCTGTGTTTGCTGCATAACTGAGTCTGTCTCCAAATAATTGTGAGTCTGTCTCCCCATATTTGTCTTTTTTCTAATTGTCCTCAGTGGTGGGTTCCTTACCTTACTCCATTGCTGTTAAAGTTTTAAGGTTTTAAACTTTCTCTTAACCTATCTGCAGGGGCTACCCCTCCCCCACCCCCTGCAGAGTTACTGTTGTAAACCTCCATTTTTCTGAGCTGCACGTGGGTTTGCTTACATTGCCTTCTGTTCTGCAAGAGGAGGAGTGCTGTTTTTAGAGCTCTCCCAAAAGGAGATTTTTGCTGTGTTTGCTGCATAACTGAGTCTGTCTCCAAATAATTGTGAGTCTGTCTCCCCATATTTGTCTTTTTTTCTAATTGTCCTCAGTGGTGGGTTCCTTACCTTACTCCATTGCTGTTAAAGTTTTAAGGTTTTAAACTTTCTCTTAACCTATCTGCAGGGGCTACCCCTCCCCCACCCCCTGCAGAGTTACTGTTGTAAACCTCCATTTTTCTGAGCTGCACGTGGGTTTGCTTACATTGCCTTCTGTTCTGCAAGAGGAGGAGTGCTGTTTTTAGAGCTCTCCCAAAAGGAGATTTTTGCTGTGTTTGCTGCATAACTGAGTCTGTCTCCAAATAATTGTGAGTCTGTCTCCCCATATTTGTCTTTTTTTCTAATTGTCCTCAGTGGTGGGTTCCTTACTTTACTCCATTGTGTGTGCCAATAGTTCAGGAACAGCCTACTAGCTAGTGACACTTAGGTTCCCGCCCACCCTACCCCTCACCCCACCCACCCCAGGGGCTACATTGCCTATATAGTGGTCACAGACGTGCCATCTATCATTCCAAACTTGGGTTAAAAGCCTCATCGTATTCTTCTTTTCTTCTTCTTCCTCTTCTGGGACTGCATAAACATGTCGTGTATTCAGTGCAATAACTGCGGTACGTTCATTCAAAGACAAATCATTTGGAAACTAAGAGCTTGTCCTATATGTCTAAAGTCAGCTGCCATGCATGAAGAACTAACTCTACTAAAGAAAGACCTAGCTGCCATGCATATAGAAGTATCTCTACTGAGGGAGGAACTGGCTGCAATGAAGCGCACCTCTCCTAGGATACAAACTGAACAAACTCCACCACCGCTCCCACAAAGAACCAAACGCCCCAGGAACAAATGGATCACAGTGGGTTCTGGTAGATTGCGACCTGTAACACAAAGACATCCTATACATCAAGAGATAGCCCTGCACAATGCCTTCTCTGCCTTGGCTAATGAGGATGCCCAATTCAAAGAACCTGAAGGGCCTTTAAATGAGTCAGACAATGCCCAATCCCCTGCTAAAGCACTAAATATGAAGAAAACCTCACCAAACAGAAAACTACTACTAATTGGAGATTCCATGATCAGAGGCACCAACTTGGGAACACAGTTCAAAGGAGAGAAGATAGTCATGTGCCTACCAGGCTCTTCAGCCAGCAGGAATACAAACCAAGTTGTTGAATTACTTAGTGCAAAAAGTGAACATTCCAAACTTGATGTTATTATCCACCTAGGCACAAACGACTTGGCTAGGAACAGTGCCTCTACAGCCCAAAAGGACTTCCAATCTCTGGGGGAGAAACTCAAGCACGTTGTTAACACTGTTGCATTCTCAGAGGTTCTACCTGTTCTTGGTAAGGGGACAAAAAGACTGCATCGCATTAACAGCTTTAATACATGGCTCCAGACCTGGTGCAGAAAAGAAGGATTCAGATTTATTGGCAACTGGGACAACAGATGGATCAACAAGAGACTATACTGTGCTGATGGACTACATCTCTCTTCCACAGGGAAAAGAATCCTAAGTGAAAAATTCAGGCAGTATGTGGACATGCATTTAAACTAGGAAAAGGGGGTGACGGATGTGGAAGGTCAACATCTGCATGCCACCCCCAACAAAAGCAGAACAACATCAGAAACAGCCACGCTTTTAAACCACACGTCAAAAACATGTGGGAGGAAGTGGGCAGAACAAAATCAATGCAAAATACACACAAGCCGGGAAAGTGCTGGAAAGCAATGAGCACAAATGCTCGAAGCCTAGCCAACAAAATTCCAGACCTGGAAGCCCTAACAGTGGAAACAGACTTGGACATTGTGGCCATTACAGAAACATGGTTTAATGAATCACATGATTGGGATATAGCCATAGCTGGCTATAATCTATTCAGGAGGGACCGAGAAAATGGAAAAGGAGGAGGAGTAGCCTTGTATGTCAAAAGCAATATTAAAGCTACTGAAATGCAGGGGACATGGGGAAAAGAAGAAGCGCTCTGGATTGCGTTGGAGAGAGGAGATGGCACTGTCATCCATATTGCTGTAGTCTATAGACCTCCAACTCAAATTGAAGAGAGAGACAATGAATTGATTAGAGATATTGCCAAGATAGCATCAAAGGGGGAAGCAATCATATTGGGTGACTTTAATCTACCTGATGTGGATTGGATTACTCCTTCTGCACATCTGGAAAGAAGCAAAAGAATTGTGGATGCTCTCCAAGATGCATTATTTAGACAAATGGTGATGGAACCAACCAGGGAAAGCTCAACGCTGGATGTAGTGCTCACCAACGGTGATAGTGTGTCAAATGTCTGCGTGAGTGCCCCTGTGAGCAACAGCGACCATCACACGGTGTGGTTTGAAATAAAAGCCATGGCACAGGCCAATCATAGCAAGCTCAGAGTCCTAAACTTCAAATACACTAACTTCAATCAAATGGAAGAGTATGTAAAGGAGGAGATGACGGGGTGGGAAGAGATAAAGGAAGTGGAATTGCAATGGGCTAAACTAAAGGAGGCATTGAAAGGAGCAACAGATAAATATGTAAGAAGAGTAAATAAAAGCAAGAGAAGAAGGAAACCTATTTGGTTTTCCAAAGAGGTGGCTGCTCATATAAAGGCAAAAAACACAACTTTTGCAAAATTCAAAAGCTTGCAGACAGAAGAACACAGAAATGAATACAGGATCAAACTCAAAGAGACAAAACGAGAAATAAGGATAGCAAAATCAAAGGCAGAGGAAAAGATGGCTAAAGATGTTAAGGGTGGCAACAAAAATTTCTTCAGGTATATTCGGGAAAGGAAAAAGATCAGAGTTGGAATTGCAGGACTCAGAAGTGCTGGGAAAGGACTCGTGGAAAGTGACACTGAAAAAGCAAAATTGCTAAACAATTACTTCTGCTCTGTGTTTACTAAAGAAGATCCTGGGGATGGACCAGCTGTGACTCTCAAATATAAAAATGGGAATGAAGTAGATACCACACCATTCACAGCAGAAGAGGTGTTAGAACAACTTGCTAAACTGAAAGTGGACAAAGCCATGGGACCGGATGGGATACATCCCAGGATACTGAAAGAGCTCAGAGAGGTTCTTGCAGGACCGTTAAAGGATGTCTTCAACAGATCCTTGGAAACAGGAGAGGTTCCTCAGGACTGGAGAATGGCTGATGTCGTACCTCTACACAAAAGTGGTGACAGGGAAGAAGTGTCAAACTACAGACCCGTGAGCCTTACCTCGGTGGCAGGAAAAGTAATGGAGGCGCTCCTGAAAGAGCGAATAGTGAACTTTCTGAAAACCAACAGCTTGCAAGACCCGAGGCAACATGGTTTTACCGAAGGACGATCTTGCCAGACAAATCTGATCGAGTTCTTTGACTGCGTGACGAGGGAACTAGATCAGGGGCATGCAATGGATGTCATCTACCTGGATTTCAGCAAAGCCTTTGATACTGTTCCTCATAGGAGGCTTATCAACAAACTCAGTAGCTTGGGGATGGGTCCCAAGATGGTAAACTGGATTAGAAATTGGCTGACTGACAGACGACAGAAGGTGATTGTACATGGAGCTCACTCGGATGAGAGGAAGGTGATTAGCGGGGTGCCCCAGGGTTCGGTCCTGGGCCCGGCACTGTTCAATGTATTTGTGAGTGATATTGCTGAAGGACTGAATGGAAAAGTCTGTCTTTTTGCAGACGACACAAAAATTTGCAACAGAGTGGACTCCCCTGAGGGAGTGGTTAACATGAAGAAAGATCTACAAAAGCTGGAAGACTGGTCTAAAGCTTGGCAACTACGATTTAATGCAAAAAAGTGCAGTGTCATGCACTTGGGTAGCAGAAATCCAAGAGAAATGTACAAGATAGGGGGAGAAAGGTTGGTATGCACAGTTCAGGAAAAAGACCTTGGTGTGATTATCTCTGCTGATCTCAAGGTGGCAAAACAGTGCGACAAGGCGGTGGCAAAAGCCAGGAGGATGTTGGGCTGCATACAAAGAGGGATTACCAGCAGAAAAGAAGAGGTACTTATGCCACTGTATAGGTCACTGGTGAGGCCTCACTTGGAATACTGCGTTCAGTTTTGGAGACCATATCTTGCAAAGGATGTAAAAAGACTGGAGACTGTTCAGAGGAAGGCGACCAAAATGATTTGGAGCCTGCGTCAGAAGCCTTATGAGAAGAGACTTGAAGACCTAAATATGTATACCTTGGAGGAAAGGAGGCACAGGGGAGATATGATTCAGACCTTTAAATACTTAAAGAGAAATGATGAACAAACAAACCTCTTCCAAAGACGGGGAACCTGTAAAACTAGAGGGCATAACATGAAACTGCAAGGGGTAAATTGAAAGGCAATGTCAGGAAATATTTTTTCACTGAAAGGGTGGTGGATGCTTGGAATGCCCTCCCGATGGAAGTGGTAGGGGCGAACACGGTGACGGAATTCAAGAAGGCATGGGACAAACACAGAGGATCCCTTTACAGAAATAGGAAAAAAAACAAAATAAACGGTACCATCTAACTTCCGAACCATATAACGTCTTAGGGGTGTCCTATATGGAGTGGTGGGTTTACCCCTGAACAAGGATATGGAGAGGGGTGGCCTGCGCGGAGCGACAGGTGCACCTACTCTTGCCATCTCGCTGGGCAGACTGGATGGACCATGCTGGTCTTTATCTGCCGTCAACTACTATGTTACTATGTTACTATATGATTGGAATATCAGAGACATGGTGGAAGGAGGACAACCAGTGGGACACTGTGATACCTGGGTACAAACTATATCGTAATGATAGAGCTGATCAAACTGGTGGAGGGGTTGCGTTCTATGTTAGAGAGGGCATTGAGTCAGAAAGGATTAAAGTTTTGCAGGAAACAAAATTTGCTGTAGAATCTCTATGGATTGAAATTCCATGTAAAAAGGGGAAGGCGATGGCAGTGGGGGTGTACTATCGGCCACCGGGCCAGAATGAACAAATGGATGATGAAATGCTCAAAGAAATCAAGGAAGCTAACAAACGTTACAGCGCAGTAATAATAATGGGTGATTTCAATTACCCCGGTATCGACTGGGTCAGTGTCACGGCAGGACATGCTAGGGAGATAAAGTTCCTAGATGAAATAAATGACTGCTTCTTGGAGCAGCTGGTTCATGAACCAACCAGAGGGGAAGCCATATTAGACCTGGTCCTTAGTGGAACACCAGATCTAGTGCAAGAAATAAGGGTGTTGGGGCCACTTGGTAATAGTGATCATAGCATGATCGCCTTTGATTTAATTAGTGGAAGAGGGATAGTAAGGAAATCCACAGTACTACCTTTTAACTTTCGAAAGGGAGACTATGATAAAATGAGGAAAATAGTAAAGAAAAAACTAAAAGGACTTACATCAAGCTTGGGTGTTGTTGAAAAATACTATCTTGGCAGCCCAGACCAGTTGTATTCCACGCTTTAAGAAAAGTAGAAGGAAGTCCAAAAAACTGCCAGCATGGTTTAAAGGTGAGGCCAGAGAGGCTGTTGTTGCCAAAATACGACGAAACCTGGAAACAACACAAGCACTGGCAAATCAAATGCAAGGCATTGATAAAGCAGACAAAGAGAGAATTTGAGAAAAAGCTTGCTGTGGAAGCAAAAACGCGAAATAAAGATTTTTTCAAGTACATTCGCAGCAAAAAACCTGTGAGAGAGTCAGTTGATCCATTAGATGATAGAGGAGTGAAAGGGGCACTAAGAGGCGACAAGGCGATAGCGGAGAGACTGAATGAATTCTTTGCTTCAGTCTTTACTGAGGAAGATGTAGGGATGTTACCCATGACTGAAGTGGTATTTAAAGGTGCGGAAGAATTGAAGGAAATATCGATACATCGGGAAGATGTATTACAACTATTAGATAAACTGAACAGTAGCAAATCACCTGGGCCGGATGGTATACATCCAAGGGTGTTGAAAGAACTGAAATATGAGATTGCAGACCTGCTATTAGTAATCTGTGAACTATCATTAAAATCATCTCTAATACCTGAAGATTGGAGGATCGCCAATGTAACACCAATTTTTAAAAAAGGTTCCAGGGGTGATCCGGGAAACTACAGACCAGTGAGCCTCATGTCAGTACCGGGAAAAATGGTAGAAACCATCATAAAGAATAAAATTACTCAGCATGTAGGTAGTCATGGCCTAATGGGAGACAGCCAACATGGCTTTAGACAAGGAAGATCTTGTCTTACTAATCTGTTATGTTTTTTTGAAAGTGTGAATAAACAGGTGGACAAAGTTGAGTCGGTTGATATAGTGTATCTGGACTTTCAGAAAGCCTTTGACAAGGTCCCTCATCAGACACTTTTAGCAAAACTAAAACATCATGGGATAGGAGGCAGTGTACTACTGTGGATCAAGAACTGGTTAAGAGATAGAAAGCAGAGGGTTGGGCTAAATGGCCAATTTTCCCAATGGAGAAAGCTGAATAGTGGTGTACCCCAGGGATCTGTGCTGGGTCCGCTGCTTTTTGACATATTCATAAATGACCTGGAAAGTGGAATAACGAATGAGGTTATCAAATTTGCAGATGATACAAAACTATTTAAAGTTGTTAAAACCCAAGAGGATTGTGGAAAATTGCAAGAGGATCTTGATAAATTAGAAGACTGGGCATCAAAATGTCAGATGAAATTTAATGTGGACAAGTGCAAAGTTATGCACCTAGGGAAGAACAACCTAAACTATGATTACACGATGCAAGGTTCCACATTAGGAACCACCACCCAGGAAAAAGATTTAGGCGTCATTGTGGATAACATGTTAAAACCCTCGGCCCAGTGTGCAGCGACAGCCAAGAGAGCAAATAGAATGCTAGGTATCATAAGGAAAGGAATGGAAAATAAAACAAAAGATATTATAATGCCGCTATATCGTTCCATGGTGAGACCGCACCTTGAATATTGTGTGCAATTCTGGTCGCCTTATCTTAAAAAGGATATAGCGTTATTAGAAAAGGTTCAGAGAAGAGCCACCAAAATGGTAAAGGAGATGGAAGGATACTCCTATGAAGAAAGGCTAAAAGGGTTAGGGCTCTTTAACCTGGAAAAGAGACGGCTGAGGGGAGATATGATAGAAGTCTATAAATTAATGAACGGAGTGGAACGGGTAAACGTAGATCGATTGTTTACGTTATCAGAATATAGAAAGACTAGGGGACATGCAATGAAGCTACAGGGTAAACTATTTAAAGCTAATAGAAGAAAATATTTTTTCACTCAACGTGTAATCAAACTCTGGAATTTGTTACCGGAGGATGTAGTAAAGGCTGTTAGTGTAGCTGGGTTTAAAAAAGGTTTGGACAAGTTCCTGGAGGAAAGGTCCATAAACCATTATTAAGAAGGGACCCAGGATATCAATGCTTGACCCAGTACAAGCATTGCGGAACCTGTGTCTTTTGGGGAAACTGCTAGGTACGTATGACCTAGATTGGTCACTGTTGGAAACAGGATACTGGCCTTGATGGACCTTGGTCTGACCCAGTATGGCTTATCTTATGTTCTTATGTTCTTATGCCTATGGTGCAGGGGGCCCTGCTTTTGCTCTGTCACTGAAGCAGTGAGGGCATCTAGCTGCACAGCGATGATCCATGCTGCTGTCTGCATCTCTTCTCTGAGGAGACATACCTCCACCACCAGTGTGGCCATAGCCCAGTCACTCGATAGATGAGGGAGGTGATGGTGCAGAGGAGTCTGGTGTGGCACGGCCAGTGCACCCATGGGTGCTGGGGTGTCTGTGAGGGCCCCCAGCTGCAGGAGGTAGACCTCGGCCCTGCTGCCTGTCATAGCTGGCCTGTGCTGAGCCATGCAGCGGGCACATGGCCCCTTGGTAGGGTTGTGGGTGGGCATGGCTTTGGGCTGCAAGGTATAGCCAGGGGGTGCAGTTCTACTTCTGGGCCCCCTGCCGGTTGCCTGATGATGGTGCCCTGTGCCACTCTGCTCTACCTGGGGCACTTAGTGGTTGGTTCCTGCATCCCCCCTGCTGCCCCCTCTGCACCTTCCTCCTCCGATTCCCCTGCCTCCCTACCCTGCACCTGGCCCTCCCATCCCTTCTCCTCTGACTCTTCATCCTCCCCACCCTGCCCCTAGCCCTCCCATCCCTCCTCCTCTGACTCCTCACCCTCCCCATCCTTCCCCTGGCCCTCCTATTCCTTTTCCTATGACACCTCTACCTCCCCACCCTGCCCTTGGCCCTCTGATCCCATTTCCTCTGACTTCTTTACCTCCTGACCCTGACCCTGGCCCTCCCATCCCTCCTCCTCTGACTCCCCATCTACCCACTATGCCATGGCCCTCTTCCTGCCCTCCTCCTCTGGTGAAGTGTTCTTGGCTGCAGTGTCGCTGGACGATTCTATCTCCTCCATGTCCCTGTCACTGCTGGTGGTACTGCTGCTGGTCTCTTCAGGTGGCGGTGCATCGCTTCTCCTGGGTGGTCGATGAGGTGATTCACGGTGTCCTGGGCCCCCCTTCCTTCACCACTACCAAAAAAAGAGCATCCTGTCTCACTTACCCAGAAAGTGGCAAGGAATTTTTCGTGGAACTAGGTTTCACCAACCGCTCTATGAGTACTGTCTTGTATCAAACACACGACACCAACAGGAACTTTATTGCATATGCCAACAAGGCTTTGATGGAAGTGGAGAGGAAATACTCAGACTGTGAAAGTCCTTGTTGTCCACTATCTGGGCCCTCTAGCACTTCTGTAGTTACATCCAAGGTGAGAGGTTAATGGTGGAAACACATCACCAGCCCATCAGTTTTCTAGTCAGTGATCGGATAAAATCTGGACAAGTTTCTGCATTATCTCCTGGACTTTAGCCCTGCAGGGATGGCCCCTGGAGGTGCTGTATGCTTAGAACCACAGAAATGATGCCACACAGGACCTAGCAGAGCGGCATGACTGCACCACCAGTGTGCTATTGGTGGATAATTCGGACCACGGTAGGGAGTCAAGTGCACCTGACTAACTTGCTGCAGATTTCAACCTGCTGCTCCTTATCAAAGGGCACCTTTGAGAAACAAAGGTCTGGCCATGCCTTGGTCTGACCTCCAAATTGGTTGGATCGGCCCAGTGATCTGAACCTCTCGAGGCAACAAATATGTGCTGACTGTTACTTGCTTATTCACCAAGTAGATTGAGTGCATTCCAGCATACAACTGCACGGCTCAGACGACAACCACCCTGTTGTTGAATCATGTTTTCAGCAGGTGGGGTTCCCATTTTATGGGACAAGTTATCAAGCATCTTTGGAAGTTGTTAGGAGTAAAAGCCAAAGTCCACATTGCTTATCAGCCACAGTCTTCTAATCAGGTGGAGAGCGCAAACAAAATTATCTCAGCTTCCTGAAGAAATATGTCTCTTCCTCTGGGAAGGATTGGGGCATTAAGTTATCAGAGCCACCCGTCATCGATGTATTAGCATAACTCCTTTTGACATGATGACAGGTAGGGACATGGTACTGCCACTCCTTCTGTACAGGACCAATGATGTAAACTTAGCATGTGCCACAACTGCCCATGAATATGTTACCCATGTGAGACAACACTTGCAAAGTGCCTTTGTCTTTGCACAAAAGAATTTGGAAAGTGCTGCCAGAGGTAGGAAAGCCTACTATGATCTGAGGACTACCTCCAAAGAATACCAGATTGGCCACAAGGTATTCTATTACAATTTGGGGAAAAATAGGGTCAAAGAAAATACATTTCTCCCTAGCTGGAATGGTCCATATCCAATTGTGGATAAAGCCACCCCTGTTGCTTATCAAATCCAAATAAAAAAGAGTATTGAGAGGGAAGGCTCCTTTAAATGGGTCCACATCAATCAGCTATGACCATGTCATCCTAGGAAGCTTCTTCCAGAGGAATCCCCCAATAGAGAGAATGATGTTAACCTTGAAACAGGATAGCCTGTTTGTTTTGTTTTACATATGGAGAACCGAACCATGAAGGTCCTCTTCCTGATTTTGCTGACAGCGGGATACGAAATTGACAAATTGTTTGAGCCCAGCCCACCTTCTGATTTCGTGCTGCAGGATACACCTGGATTCCTGATTACAGAGTACCAGACAGTCACCCAGAAAGTCTTTGTGTCACTGGATCTACAACATGTTTTATAGAAACATTTCAACATGTCTGACACACGCACACCTCAGTGGTTAAAAGCATACATGGACTATGTCACTGCCGATGTACATAATATTTTAAGCCAACTGGAGAAGGTTATGTTATGATCCTAAGAACATAAGAACATAAGACATTTATTTATTTTTATTTATTTAGTATACATTTGTATACCGCTACTTCCAACGATCAATAGCGGTTTGATTACATGTTGAATGATGTCAATCATGACAGAAACTTTGGGTTATAAACACGTTGATTTGAAGGGAAAAGCACAGCACACAGGAAGATGGTTTAAAGGAGCGGATTCAGGATTTACATATCTACATTTTTACATTTCGTATCACAGTTCTCATTGTTTCGTAGCGAGGCAGCTTGGAGTTCCCTGGGAGTTACATCATATTGTATTGACACTGGAATAGATGTGACATGCCATGCTGGGTCAGACCAAGGTCCATCAAGCACAGTATCCTGTTACCAGCAGTGGCCAGTCTAGGTCATAAGTACCTAGCAGTCTCCCCAAAAGACACAGGTTCCTCAATGCTTGTATTGGGTCAAGCAGAGATATCCTGGGTCCCTTTTAATAGTGGTTTATGGACCTTTCTTCCAGGAACTTGTCCAAACCTTTTTTAAACCCAGCTACACAATTATTACATCCTCCGATAACAAATTCCAGAGTTTGATTACATGTTGAGTGAAAAAATATTTTCTCTTATTAGTCGTAAATAGGATACCCTGTAGCTTCATTGCATGCCCCCTAGTCTTTCTATATTCTGATGATGTAAACAATCGATCTATGTTAACCTGTTCCACTCCATTCATTAATTTATAGACCTCTATCATATTTATTTATTTATTTATTTTATTTAACAGTTTTTATATACCATCTTTCTACAATTCAAGACGGTTTACAGAGAACGTAACAGACAGTATATTACAACTGTATACATAGAAACAAAGCATAACACGGTATAAATGATTAACAAGTAACTTTCTCCTTGAGGAGGCTTATGGATAGGAACTATTTACAAGGAGATTTATAGAAGATGGTTAGAGAGAGCTATGTAAGTAGGGAAAAATGTTCCTGGAAGAGATGAGTCTTTAATTTCTTCCGGAATTCAGGGTGATTGGAACAGTTCCGTAGTTCATATGGTAAGGCATTCCAGATAGAGGGGGCATAAAGGGAGAATGCCCGATTACAGGTAGTTTGGCTACATTTTCTCTTAGAAGTTGGGATGGATAGGACGTTTTTGGTGATGGTGCGGCATATTCTATTGTTGTTGGAATTAGATAGGAGCGTCTCTTTGACAGGTTAAAGAGCCCTAACCTTTTTAACCTCTCTTCATAGGAGTAGCCTTCCATCCCCTTTACCATTTTGGTGGCTCTTCTCTGTATCTTTACTAATAACGCTATATCCTTCTTAAGATACGGCGACCAGAATTGCACACAATATTCAAGGTGCAGTCACACCATGGAACAATACAAAGGCATTATAATATCCTTTGCTTTATTTTCCATTCCTTTCCTTATGATACCTAGCATTCTATTTGCTCTCTTTGCCGCCTCTGCACACTGGGCAGAGGGTTTTAACATCTTTTTCCTGGGTAGTGGTTCCCAATGTGGAACCTTGCATTGTGTAACCATAGTTTGGGTTGTTCTTTCCTAGGTGCACAACTTTGCACTTGTCGACATTAAATTTCATCTGCCATTTGGATGCCCCAGTCTTCCAATTTATCAAGATCCTCTTGCAATTTTCCACAATCCTCTTGGTTTGAATACTTTTGTGTCATCTGCAAATCTGATAACCTCACTCATTATTCCCTTTTCCAGGTCATTTATGAATATGTCAAAAAGCAGCGGACCCAGCACAGATCCCTGGAATACTCCACTATTTACCTTTTTTCCATTGTGAAAATGGCCATTTAGCTCTACCCTCTGCTTTCTATCTTTTAACCAGTTCCTGATCCACAATAGTACACTGCCTCCTAACCCATGACTTTTTAGTTTAGCCAAAAGTCTCTGATGAGGGACCTTGTCAAAAGCTTTCTGAAAGTCCAGATACACTATATCAACCGACTCACCTTTGTCTACCTGTTTATTCACACCTTCAAAAAAACATAACAGGTTAGTTAGACAAGATCTTCCTTGTCTAAAGCCATGCTGGCTGTCTCCCATTAAGCCATGACTATTGTCACAGCCCCTCCCGGTGGCAGCGTGCTGAGGGGTCAGGGTGGACATTTATTGTTTGTTGAAGCCGGAAACTCTAACTTAGACCAGGTGCATTATGGTCCTTGTAGTTCCCTTCTTTATAAAGAATAGTTGTGTGAGCCTTGTGCAGGGTTAAATATAAGGTTTTATTCCCTTGATGCGCTAAGGTTCTCCAAGAAGACAACAGAATTCACCTTAATTCAGGGTTTCTACCAAAGTATTTACAAAGTCCAAAACTGTTATAAGAGCTTCACAGTGTTTTCCATTCAAGCAGGATTTTTCAATATAAACAGGTTAAATAAACACAAAAAGCTTCTTCTTTTCAGCTCAACAAAGCAATGACATTTTAGAGCATGTCTTATGCTATGACTCTGTGAGAGATTCTATACTCTCAGCTACACAAAGAGTACAGTCCATAGGATATTCAGGTAACAATGGTTCTGGTTCTACAAGGTCAGTTTGCATATCCTCTTGTTCAGATATGGTGTCTGCCAAGCCTGAGCTTTCCCTAGGCAAAACTGGTTGTACTTCAGTAGTTCTCTCCAAGACTTTCCAGCCTGACTGGACCGGATCTGGCAAACAATTAATATAGCTTTTATCTAGGACCTTCTGCACAGGTTTCCAAAGCTTTCCCCAGCTTTGTTTCTCATAGCTATGGCTCTTGGGTTTACAAGCCTTTCTAGGACCTGGCACACATTCAGGAAAGGAGGTGTGAATGTACCTTTGTTCTCTGAGATGTACGTTGCTGGTATTCCCTCTACCAGGCACTCTCCTGCTTACTCTGTCTTCCCTGGAGACTTCTTTCTGGAGCTTTTCAGCATGGGCTTGTCCTTCCTGGAAGTTGTCCCTTCCCTGCAAGGACTGCAAGCTTAACTGCCCTTCCTTCCGTAGTTGGAGCTTTCCTCTTTCTCTCTCCTTAGTAGCAGGGGTTTCTGTTGCTCTCTGTATTTGTGGTCCTCTCTCTATTCTCCTGACCGAGCACTGCTTATAAAGCCGTTTCTCTAGTGAGCTTTCTGGCCCTCTACTCAGGTGTGTTTGATTAGCTATTGCATCATTACAATCTGGGTGTGTCAGCCTACCTTCTGCAGCCTCATGCCTACTCCCTCTAGCTGCACGTCTTGGTAACTGCATTCTCTGTAAATCAGTTTCTTTAAAAGAAATGGAGTTTTCCTCTAACTCCATAGCTTCAGTAGTGTCAGCTTTACCACATATCCCCCCTCTTAAGATATTACGGGCTGGGACTTCTTCGTCTGCACAGCACGTAATCCGGGACATGGCATCAGCATTGTGATGCAGTTTTCCCGCTCTGTGCTCAATCTTGTATTCGAACGGCTGTAATGCCATATACCAACGGGTTAAGCGACTATTGTTATCCTTCATTTGATTTAGGCACTTTAGGGGTGCATGGTCTGTGACCAACAAAGATTTCCTCCCGGTCAGATAGAATTTGAGGGCTTTGACGGCCCACTTAATAGCCAGACATTCTCTTTCAATTGTTGAATATTTCCGCTCTGCCGGTGACAATTTTCTACTTAAGAACATAATCAGATGTTCTATACCCTCATGCTTCTGGGAAAGAACGGCTCCCAACCCAGTTTCGGAGGCATCTGTTTGGACGATAATCTGTTGGCGAAAATCTATGCCGTGCAACACGGGTGCTTTACATAGCTTCCCCTTCAAGGCTGTGAAAGCCTTCTCAGCCTCCGAGGTCCATTGTATCCGGTTTGGGGCATTTTTCTTTAACATGTCCGTAAACACGGCGCTCTCCTCAGCGAAATGAGGGATGAAACGCCTATAGTATCCTATAAGCCCTAGGAAACCTCTTAACTGCTTTTTATTTTGTGGCATTGGGAAATCTCTAACGCTTTCTACTTTGTTCAGCAGTGGCCTGACCATACCCCGTCCAACTAGGTGTCCCAAGTATTTAACTTCTTGCCTTGTGAAGATGCATTTTCCCGATTTAATGTCAGTCCTGCCTGTCTCATTGCTTGCAGCACAGCTTTTACTCGGGGCAAATGCTGGTCCCAGTTGGAGCTATGGATGACAATGTCATCCATGTACGCAACGGCGTACTCTTGATGTGGACGTAAGACCAAATCCATCAACTGCTGACAGGTGGCCGCCGCGCCATGTAATCCAAAGGGCATCCTTCTGAATTGAAAAAGCCCCACTGGTGTGCTGAAAGCCGTCTTGGGACGTGACGCTTTTGTTAAGGGAATTTGCCAATACCCTTTTGTCATGTCAAGCGTGGTGAGGTATTTCGCCTGCCCCAACCGATCTAACAGTTCCTCAATGCATGGCATGGGGTACGCATCAAACGTAGATACAGCATTTACCTGGCGAAAATCAATGCAGAATCGCATCGTGCCATCTGGTTTTGGCACTAGGACAATAGGGCTGCACCAAGGACTTTGGGATTCTTCAATGATCCCCATTCTTAACATTTCGTGCACCTGAGCCACCACTTCCTGTTTCTTGGCCTCAGGTAGGCGATAGTGCCTTTGCCTGATCACTGTACCTGGTGGCGTTATTATTTCGTGAGCTACCAACTCTGTTTCGCCCGGCATGGGTGTCAGGATGTCATAAAACTTCCCCAATACTCTGGCCAACTCCTGCCTCTGTATGAGGGAGAGTTCTTCACTTATTCTTGGCTCGGGTGTGGTCCTGCATTCGGCCAGTTGTGGGCCCAAATACTTGTACACTGTTTCTTCACACGTAGCTGATAATCCTTTTACGGCAGTTCAACCGGTGGATCCAAACCCTCCAGTTCCGCGGCCTGTAGGTGTTACCATGGGTACTTCTTCTAAAAATGGAAATCCAACTCTCTCGCATATAAGTTGCGCAATACGATCTCCTACCTTGACCACGAAGTCTTCTTTGGCAAAATTGAAGAGCAGGACTTTAATTGCTCCCCTATAGTTGGGGTTGATTACCCCTTCCCCCACGTCTATAAAATGTTTTAAGGCTAGGCCAGATCGGGGCGCAATGCGGCCGTAACATCCCAGAGGCAATTCTATTTGCAGGCCTGTGTCTACTAAAGCCCTCCGATGCTTAGGAATAATTTGTTCAATGGCGCTGTGTAAGTCATATCCAGCTGCCTGGGATAAAGCTCTTCGTGGACTTTGGGCTCTATTAGACATTTTGCAAAACTTAAGTGCAAATTTTGGTTTACCGGTAGTATCCTTCCCTAAAGGCTGTCTCTTTACCGCTTGGTCAGCCTTTGGAGTTTTTCCAAAGAGTGGACTGGGAATTATGGCTGCTTTGGACTGGATTTGTGTGGACACCAGGGCTTCGTGGGGAGATAGGCCCTTCTCCAACCCCTTTCTAAATTGGGGCCAGTCCCTGCCTAGCACTAAATCGTGTGGCAACTTGTGAAATACGGCTACCAATATGTCCTTTTCTATCCCTAATCCTTTTACTAACAATTTATACACCAGATAGAAAGAAGAGGCTCCATGAATGCATTTAATTTTCACTTTTCCCTCTGCTCGGTTCGGTGCTGACTCAGCATGATCCTCTATAACATGCCAGAGCTTCCTAGAGATCATGCTCTGATCTGCCCCCCGAATCGAGTAGAGCGCTGATGGTTATACCTTGTACCTTAACCTCTAACAAAAATCCTTCTCTTAACATTTTTGCATTTTCACTTATTAGTGCTGTACGCGCCTTACATTCATTCTGTACATGCCCTAATTTTCCACAATGAAAACATCTCTTTTCCACAAAGTGCTTTCCGGGCTTAGGTATACCAACTTTGAAACCTCCTGATTTATACTTTGACATCCTTTCTGATGACTGCATCATAGCCTCTGCTGCCGTTTTTGAAGCCTCACCACCTTTGTGAGTAGCCAATTCCGCTTCAAAATACCTTTCTGTGAGGAGGATGGCTTCCTCCGTGGTACAGCAATTTTGCAGTATCAGGAAGGTCTGCACCTCTTTGGGCACAGCAGCCATAAACTGCTCTAGTACAATAGTGTCGAGTATGGGGTCTATGGTTTTACCCTCAGGCCTCAACCATTTTATTGTTAGGCTTTTAAGCCTTTGACCTAAAGTTTTTGGTGTTTCTCCGGCTTTAAGTCGGGTAGCTCTTAATATTCGGTTGTACACCGTAGGAGTTAACCCAAGGCGATCTCTTATAGCCTTCGTTACTTCCGTGTAATTGTTGGCAAGAGCTGCGGGTAAAGCCCTATACGCAGACAACGCCTCTCCAGTGAGCGAAGTTGCCAGGCATATGGCCCACTGCTCCTTTGGCCACCCTATCATATGGGCTATCCTATCAAAGGATTCAAGAAAATCATCTATGTCATCACTAGGTGATAATTTTCCCAATGTCAATGTCTCGTAAGACCACGGTCCTACCACACAGTTGTTAGACATCACATCTAGTCCTTGAGGAGACGGAACCGGTTCACTCGCCGTCTTCTGTTTAGCCAACCAAGCTTCCATTAACTCAAGCACGGGCTTTTGCTGCGCTTGCATGGCTGTCACCACCTGTTACTGCGCGTGATAAGCCATCTCCCGCTGCTTGTCGAATTGCGCCGCCATCCATTGCAGGATCTCTTTCGGCTCCATGGTGGTTACTTCCTATAGAGAGAAAAACAGAGAGAGAAAAAAAAAAACCCAAGTGCGGTACTGGCAACTCCTTTGTCAGTCCCCCTTTTACTGGATTCTCAGGACTTTTGCACCTGAATCCGCCACAGGTTATGCCCGATTACTTATTACCTGTATCAGGCATGGACTCATGCTTTTAGAAAAGATGTGTCGGTCTGTCATCCAGCGCTCCACCAGTGCTGACAGCAACACTTCACTGTTTCACTTGGTGCTCTTTTTTCCTTCTTTGAACTTGGAAATTTCTTCCTGAATTGGTATATTCTTCTTTGCTTCCCAGAAGGAATCCGAAAAACTATGCCATTATGTCACAGCCCCTCCCGGTGGCAGCGTGCTGAGGGGTCAGGGTGGACATTTGTTGTTTGTTGAAGCCGGAAACTCTAACTTAGACCAGGTGCATTATGGTCCTTGGAGTTCCCTTCTTTATAAAGAATAGTTGTGTGAGCCTTGTGCAGGGTTAAATATAAGGTTTTATTCCCTTGATGCGCTAAGGTTCTCCAAGAAAACAACAGAATTCACCTTAATTCAGGGTTTCTACCAAAGTATTTACAAAGTCCAAAACTGTTATAAGAGCTTCACAGTGTTTTCCATTCAAGCAGGATTTTTCAATATAAACAGGTTAAATAAACACAAAAAGCTTCTTCTTTTCAGCTCAACAAAGCAATGACATTTTAGAGCATGTCTTATGCTATGACTCTGTGAGAGATTCTATACTCTCAGCTACACAAAGAGTACAGTCCATAGGATATTCAGGTAACAATGGTTCTGGTTCTACAAGGTCAGTTTGCATATCCTCTTGTTCAGATATGGTGTCTGCCAAGCCTGAGCTTTCCCTAGGCAAAACTGGTTGTACTTCAGTAGTTCTCTCCAAGACTTTCCAGCCTGGCTGGACCTGATCTGGCAAACAATTAATATAGCTTTTATCTAGGACCTTCTGCACAGGTTTCCAAAGCTTTCCCCAGCTTTGTTTCTCATAGCTATGGCTCTCGGGTTTACAAGCCTTTCTAAGACCTGGCACACATTCAGGAAAGGAGGTATGAATGTTCCTTTGTTCTCTGAGACGTGCATTGATGGTATTCCCTCTACCAGGCACTCTCCTGCTTACTCTGTCTTCCCTGGAGACTTCTTTCTGGAGCTTTTCAGCATGGGCTTGTCCTTCCTGGAAGTTGTCCCTTCCCTGCAAGGACTGCAAGCTTAACTGCCTTTCCTTCCGTAGTTGGAGCTTTTCCCTTTCTCTCTTCTTAGTAGCAGGGGTTTCTGTTGCTCTCTTCTATTTGTGGTCCTCTCTGCATTTGTGGTCCTCTCTCTATTTGTGGTCCTCTCTCTATTCTCCTGACCGAGCACTGCTTATAAAGCCGTTTCTCTAGTGAGCTTTCTGGCCCTCTAATCAGGTGTGTTTGATTAGCTATTGCAGCATTACAATCTGGGTGTGTCAGCCTACCTTCTGCAGCCTCATGCCTACTCCCTCTAGCTGCACTTCTTGGTAACTGCATTCTCTGTAAATCAGTTTCTTTAAAAGAAACGGAGTTTTCCCTTAACTCCATAGCTTCAGTAGTGTCAGCTTCATCCCACTATCTACCGGTACATGTTCAGTAATTTTGTTCTTTATTATGGTTCCTACAATTTTTCCCAGTACTGATGTCAAGTTCACCGGTCTGTAGTTTCCTGGATCACCCCTGGAATCTTTTTTAAAAATTGGCGAGACACTGGCGATCCCCCAATCTTCAGGTATAACAGATGATTTTAATGATAGTTCACATATTGCTTATAGCAGTTCTGCAATCTCATATTTCAGTTCTTTCAACACCCTTGGATGGATCCATCCTATGCAGCAAGAACACAATAGAGATAAAAGATTTGTAGGATTTGCTGTGGGGGCATTACCGTATTTTCCGGCGTATAAGACGACTTTCTAACTCATGAAAATATGCTCAAAAGTCGGGGGTCGTCTTATACGCTGGTACACAACTCACACATACACACTTGAAGACTTGCAATCTACCTAAACTTATTTTTTCTGCAATGCTTTTCTATTTTGCGGGGCCCCAGGCACCCTCACCTTTTCTGCGGCACTGAGGCAGCACAAGCGCCAGGAAGAAGCACTAGCTCACAAGGCAGCAGCAGCAGTCGCACCGGTGCACCAATTCTCTCTCCACCGCAGTGCTCAGCGACGGGACACACATGCGGCCTCCAGGTAACGCCGCTTCTGAATACACTGCCCAGCGGTTACAGTGCTCCATGGTGCGAGGGGCAGAGAGCGCTGCGGTCAGGTCCCGGCTTGTAGGAAGCACACTGGGGCAATGGCAGCAGTCCGGGGCAAGGCAGCAGGGCCAGGTGTTGTAGAGACTGTCTCCCGGCAGTATACCTTACTGCCGCAATCCGTGCCGTGTCGGAGGGTGCTATTAGAAGTTCCCGACTCTCCGGAGGTCAATTCTGAGGGTTCGGGGGACCAACGCTGTAAGAATGCAAGTGATAGAGCTGTGCTTCCACTCTGTAGTTTTTACGGCTGCGGTCTCAGTTATGGACAGGGCCGGCCCGTCCATTGAGCGAGAATGTTGTTCGCACAGGGCCCCGTGCTTCAGGGGGCCCCGTGCGAACCACATTCTCGCTCAATGGACTGCTGCAGAGGGAGCCGGGGAAGCCCGCGCGAAGCCCCGGCTCCCTCTGCACAGCCCGCCAGCGTGAAGAGCCTTTACCTTCACGCTGGCGGCTGTTTCAATGAAGCCGCGAATGCCGGGAGAGGTTAAAGTAGGGCGCGCACACACACATATTTTTTCTAAAACAGCTTGATACAGAGCCAGTTGGGCTCGAAACATGCATGTCGCTGCTGGAAGTTGTTGTGGCCCTTTCGCCGAAGTCAGATAAGTGATTTAGTTATAGTTCAATTTTAGAGGTTGTGATTTAATAATAATAAAAAAAGGTCTCTACCGTCACTGAGTGGGGAGTTTTTTTCCCCTCCCCATCTCTTGCCGGTGGAATCCGACAATAAAATAACATAAAATAAATAGATGTTTACGTTGAAAAATTTTTTTTAGTTTGATCTGGGCCTTATAATGTTTTGACTTTTCATATTGATGATTGTTGATTGGGAGAGGTTAAAGGGCATTGCCTTTAACCTTTCCCGGCATTCGCGGCTTCATTGAAACAGCCGCCAGCGGGAAGGTACAGGTTCTTCACGCTGGCGGGCTGTGCAGAGGGAGCCGGGGCCTCGCGTGGGCTTCCCTGGCTCCCTCTGCAGCCCCTTAGATGGCACGGGGCTCTTCGGGGGGGGGGGGGGGGCGGCTAGGCCTGGATGGGCGGTGTTGGGGGGGGAACGGAGGGGAAATGGGCTGTGACTGGGGGGGGGAGACTGAAAATGGGCTGGGATGGGGGAAACAGACTGGAAATGGGCTGTGATGTGTGTGGGGGGGGGGGGGAAGAACGGACTGGAAATGGGCTGTGATGTGGGGGGAGAACGGACTGGAAATGGGCTGTGATGTGGGGGGGGGGAGAACGGACTGGAAATGGGCTGTGATGTGGGGATGGACGGACTGAAAATGGGCTGGGATGGGGGAAACAGACTGGAAATGGGCTGTGATGTGGGGGGGATAGGACTGGAAATGGGCTGTGATGGTGGGGACGGACGGACGGACTGAAAATGGGCTGGGATGGGGGAAACAGACTGGACATGGGCTGTGATGTGGGGGGGGGAGGAACAGACTGGAAATGGGCTGTGATGGGGGGGAACGGACAAATTGGGCTGGGATGGGGGAACAGACTGGAAATGAGCTGTGGTGGGGGGGGGAGAACTGACTGGAAATGGGCTGTGATGGGGGGAACGGACTACAATTGGGCTGTGATGGGGGAGGACTGCAAATGGGCTGTGATGGTGGGGGGAATGGACGAAATGGGGCTGTGATGGGGGGAACTTGGACTGGAAATGGGCTGATGAAGAGCTGGATTAGGACTGGAAATGGCCTTATGGGGGCTGGAATAGGGCGATGTGGACTGACGAGGGGGCTAGGATTGGAAATTAGCTGATGGGGGAGCATGGAGGAAATGGGCTGATGAGGGACTGGAATGGAACTGGAAAAGAGCATATGGGGGCTAGGACTGGAAATGGGCTGATGAGGAGCTAGGATAGGACTAGAAATGGGCTGATGGGGGGAACGTAGACTGCAAATGGGTGATGGGCTGGACTAGGACACTGGAAATGGGCTGATGGGGGCTGGAATAGGACTGGAAGTGAGCTGATGGGAGTTGGAAAAGGGCTGGAAATGGGTTGATGGGGAGCTTGGAGTGGAAATGGGCTGATGGGGGGCTGGAAAGGAACTGGAAAACAGCATATGGGAGGCTAGGACTGGAAATGGGCTGATGTGGAAGCTTGGGAGACTGGGACTAGAAGGGGGCAGATGCTGGTGGGGTCTAGAACTATAAAGATGCTGATTTTGGGGGAGGACTAGAAAGGGATGGGAAATGAGAATGGAGAGGGGAAAAGATATTTTGTGTGGGAGGGAAGAAAAGTCTACGAAGGGCCGGGTATTGGAAGAGTAAGTGTAGATTGAGAATGGAAGGGTGAAATTTGAGTGGATGATAAAGCAATAAGGAAAGAAATGGAGGAAAGAGCAAAAGGGGATAGATCAGTATGTTAAAGCAGATATAGAGAAAAAATTTGGAAAAAAATCTAAAAGAGAAGAAAGGAAAATGGATAGCTCGCAGAAGACACAAAGAAACCAGAAGAAAGTGACTGGAGCAATTGCAACTGAAAAGAAAATGCACAAGCAACAAAAGGTAGAAAAATACTTTTTTATTTTGAATTTATTAACTGGAATATATCAGCTCTGGGAAATGTGCATTGTTAACATCTTTTGTGTTTTGTTTAGTACAAGAGGAAATTAATTTATAGTTTTATTTCTCCAGTGTTGTTGTACATCCCAAGTTTGGCTTTTGGGGTTCCCAGTTTAATTATTATCTTCCTATTTCTAAATTGTGATCCCTTGTTCTTTGGTGACGGTCTATATTCTGCATTTTAACCAAGCTGAGGTATTCTGTTCATGTAGTTTCTATTTGACCATGTCACTTGTTCTCTTTCCCCAGTAGGAGATGCATTGGTATTCTCTGAGATGTATTGGTTTAATATTTGCAGTGTTGCCTTTTGATAGGTAGGGTTTGGTGCTTTGTGAGTCCTGGCAGAGCTGTTATGATATGGTGGATTTGCTATGAGTTCTAAATGGTCAGTGTTTATAGTACTTCCTAATGGGCCTGGCGGTTGGCACTGGAATATAGTAATGTAGAAATCTGTTAGTCTTTCTTTATCCAGACACTCATTAAGAAGCATGTTTACTAAAAATGCACGTTAACATTATGCAAGTATTTATGCAAATGAGGCTCCCTATGCAAATGAGGCCCCACAATTAATCTCCGAACATGGCCCCGCACCCCCCTTGGGCCGCCCCTGGTTATGGATGCCGACACAACAGACAGCGCCAGTACACTATTTCTGCCTGATAAGCTGCCAAGAGAAACAGACTAAGATTTCTGCATAGCTACATACCAACTTTTAAAAAAATGGAACTGTTTAAACTTTGCAGACAGTATACAAAATCATTTATTAATGCTCTGCAAATACAAAAATGGAAGCCAAACTGAACTCATTATGCTCACACAAGCACAAAAAAAATGTTTTCTTCATTGTTATTTGATACAAGTTCTCTTTGATTAGAATTTTCTCCCATTTTCCATTAGATAAGAAAAAAGCTTGCATGAATTCATGGCAGGAGATTTAATCCAGTTTATTATTTTCATTTGGAACTGGTCATGTACACATTGGTAAAAAGAGTGGTATGAACCTGACTTCTGATAAAGGTTTTTTATTTTTTTTGGTGTGCGCTGGAAGAGGGGTAGTCTTATACGGCGAGTATAGGTCAAACCCTATATTTTTAACAGGAAAAGTAGGGGGTCGTCTTATACGCCCAGTCGTCTTATACGCCGGAAAACACGGTATTTACAGCTCTAGGCTCTTTGTTTGCGTCCACAATGTCTGTAGTGAATGCAGTATCTGTAAGTAAACTCCAGAGCAATATTCAATAGTTAAAGACTGATATGAAAAATATCAAAGCACAGATCCATTCACAACAAGGTCAGTTAATTGCCCATGGCAAGACCCTACATAATACTGTCATTGTGGTCAATCTCATTCTAAGTTGATTAACCAGAATACAGCAAAATTAGCTGTGCTCAAAGGTATAGTTAATGAGGAGTGTACTTTTATGCAACCAGTATGTCAACTTACCTGCAGGGAGCTAGATAACAGCATCAGTAACTTGATGCAAAAACAGATTCCTACATACTGGTATTTGCAGACCTTATTGCTGAAGCCTTTGCTAAGGTAACTAGAACTGGCATTGAGCTACTTCAAGTTCAGATTGCTTTCCACCTGGGAAATACTATTCCATTGTGAAAATTGCTTTTCTGTTGAATTTGCCTTTTATTGTGCCTGATAAGGTGTACTAGTTGAAACAAGTAGTTAATGTTGGCATCTGGTCTGAAAATGTTTACCTGCGTGCTAACACTCCTGAGTACATAGCTTATCAGCATGATGAACTACAAGAGTATCTTGTACCTAATGTGCCAGCGCACCAAGGACATTCATTGGTTGTGCCCAGGTAAACCTTTCCTGAAGGACACTACTGAAGCTCTTTGTGGTTTGACCACTGCAAATGTGAAAGAGAACTACAAAGTTACCATGGCTAAGTATGATGATTTCTCTGAAACAAGGGTTGCTGTTGTAAATAATTTATGGTTAGTCAGTATCCCTTTGAAGGAACTTCTGGTTACCAAGAATAAACATGACATCATTAATAAAGTACCTCTTCCCTACAATGTTTACTTAATTGATGTTCCTGAGCACTCCATTGTTACTGTTGGTGGGGAAGCCTTTTTTTTTTTTAGATATAGATGTTGTTTCTATTGAAATCCAGGTGCTGGATATGTTTTGAGGCCATGACATTAACTTCACTGAAGTCTTGAACTATCTACTGGACTATAAGGGCTCTCAAACAGTTGAACTATCCATTGACCAGGAGAGCCTTGATGTCACTGACTACAACTTTGATTCACATGATGTGAACATTTTACAGACTGATTTTATATCTCATGTCATTATGCCTATTTTGCCGTTCTCGTCGCAATCCAATTCTTGATTTCCTTATATCAGCAAAGACAGATTTGTACCCTCCATCATCTTGTACGTCATGGACCTGCAGGATTTGATTGAACGTCACCTCACTGACTAGTGACGCTATTAACTTTTCAGCTATGCATTACTTTTAACTGAGTTGTTTCATTCATCAATGAAAGCCTGTGCTTTTTTTACTAATACCCTTATGCATTTAGGTATTCAGTTGAAGTTACACTGACACATTATGTCCAATCGGAGCCGCACTGGACATTTAAAATTTCAGAACATGCTCAGGTGAGCCCACAGCTGGCGGGCCTCGCCAGAAGGACCTTTGGTATGGCCCTTAAATGGGGACCCTAGGCAAAATACTGATTGCTGCACAAATAACAACTGGAATCCAACATCTTACAGACAACTAGCAAACCCACAGCCTTGCCATCATTCTTGATCACAACAAACAAGGTACAGGATCCAGGTAGAATACTATACCCATGCTCTTCAAGGTAACAGCCACTCTCTTGAATCCCCAACACTATAATGGCTCACTACAATTACCTCCTTTATGCTCTAATAATAGCAACCCTGCTCCAAAGGCATACCACCACTTGCCAAAGCTATACAAGGACCATATTACTCCTCCCACCAACCCCCACTTGCTTTATAACCCCCTGGCAACACCTTAACTTCCAAAACAATAGGAGAGCTCACTCCCTTATACACATTAAACCAACCCTCTGCAAACAATCACCACACATCAATCCCTACTAGACATCCCCATCACCTGCACCCTCATCAATGCAAGGTCCATATGAAACACACATGATCACTGATTATCTAGAGATGCACAAAACAGATATACTATGCATCACTGAAACCTGGCTAAATGACACTGACCAGGTCATCCCTAATCAAATCACCCCAGCCACCTACTCTTCCTTCAACTGCCCCAGAAATCACAAAAGAGGAGGTGGAGTCCTTATTCTAGCAAAAACACATTTTAAATTCAGAACCCTCACATCCAGCAATTCAGATGAATCAAATACACTCACCATAGCCAACAAATATATCACACTGAGCCTCACTTACAGACCCCCAACTGCCAAGAGTGATGAACTAGCCAAATTTCTTGAATCAGTATGTGCACACAGCACCCCTCAAAAACCTTTCATAGCTTTGGGTGACTTTAACCTTGGAACTTATCCCAACAAGGAGGCCAGGTCCTTCTTCAATGCCATGGAAGCCCTACACTACCACCAAGTAATACAAACTCCCACAACCAGGCTGGCACAACTCCTGACCTTATCTTCATCCCACAAACAGTGCTAGACCACAGCCACATAACACACCCCTCAATCACCTCAATACCATGGTCAGACCACCACCTAATAAACTTCACCTTATGCATCACATGGCCAACTGAACCCCCACAACACAATTACAGAAGATTCAAAAGCTTCAACAAAGACAAATTCCTGAACGAAATCATACTCAAGCTACAGCAAGACTCAGACAACCTGGATGACACTGTTTATACTTGGAACAGTTCCCTAGCTGCAGCAGCGAAAGCACCCACCAAAAAGCCTTTAACCGCACACAGATTAAAAACAGTGAAATCGGATCTGTAAAAAGACTCCTAAGAAGACTCAAAAGCAAATGGAGACAGACAAAAGCCCTAGACATTCTATGTCAATACAAAACCTTACAGACAGAATACACCAACACAATCAATCATTGCAGAAACATCACCACACAAATCTCATCATGAAATCAGTCAACAAACCAAAGGAGCTATTCAATATCATGAGAACACTCACCGGAGACCCAATAATAAATAAGATTCCTGAAGTACACCCTCAAATCATAGCAAATTACCTAAGGAACAAATACACCAAACAAAACCAAACAACTACAAAGACTACAACATACCAATCTCAGGATTCATTCCATAAAGGAACATGAGGAACATTCAGTAGCCCATCAACCCAATAAATAGAAGATGTCATTTCCTCGCTTAACATCACCACATCACCCTCGGATCCGTGTCCCGTCGCATGGTTAAAATCAATAAAAGAACAGCTCAAACACTTTATCCACAAAAGAACTACCATGTCACTCACCCAAGGATACATGCTAGCATCACTCAAACAAGCCACCTTACGACCTTTACGACAAGTCCCTCAACAAAAATGACCCAGATGCGTACTCACCAATCTCCACCTTACCTTTCATCACTAAAATCATAGAAAAGGTGGTCAAAAGACAACTCCAGGACCACATAGACCAACATGTACCACTGGACCCACACCAGCATGGGTTCAGGCCCAACCATGGCACAGAGACACTGCTAGTATCTCTATTTGATAGTATTCTAAGAGGAATAGACAATGCTAAAACAGGATTTATCCTCATTTTCATGGACATATCCTCCGCCTTTGATACCATCTCCCACAGCATCATGCTACGGTGCCTTCAGGAAATTGGTCTGCATAGCAACATGCTAGCATGGTTTCAATCCTACCTCAGCAACCGGCAACAAGTCAAATGCAGAACAAACAAATCAGCACCTTTCACCATAGACCAAGGAGTTCCACAAGGCTCATCATTCTCATCCTTTTTATTTAACATCTACATACAGCCCATATGTGAAATTATCAAAAAACACAAAGTCAGTACAGATTGTATGTCAACGACATCATGGTATATGCCCTATTCGAAATACACAAGCCTGACCTTTCAACCATAACATCATGTGAGGAGGAAATGGTCAATTGGCTTAGCAACAACAACCTATCCATAAACTACAAAAAGACAGAGGCACTCTTTATCACAAGGGATACCACAATTGCCCTACCACAATCAATCATCATACAACAAAAACCCATAATAGTAAAGAAAGAAATCAAATACCTTGGAATCATTGTGGATCAACACATCACTATGCAGCCTCACATAAAAATGACCACTGCTAAAGCCTACCATAAAACGAAAGTAATCCGGAGGCTAAAACATTTCTGGACCAAGATCACTTCCACACCATCTGCCAAGCAATTATCACCCAACATTTGACTACTGCAACTCACTCTACCAGTGGCTCCCAAAACAAACCATCATACCACTTCAAATAGCACAAAATACAGCAGCACGACTCATCACATGAACACCCAAACAAGAACACATCACTCTCATTCTTGACCAGCTACACTGGCTCCCAATACACTCCCCCACCAGGTACAAATCAACCTTAAACATCTTCAAAATCATCCACCAATGATCTCCCTAGGGACCCTTCTCCCCTGTCTCCAGAGTCAGGATTAGCACTGTTCTCTAGATCTAAAGGAGGCACACTAAATACTTATTCTTCACAGCACAGAAGGTTCCTGTGCTTCATATTTCAGGGGAGACATTATCAATACAGAGTCCTGCCTTTCAGCCTCGCCTCTGCCCCAAGAGTCTTCATAAAATGCATGGCAGTAGTGGCTGCATTCCTAAGAACTCTAGGGATATTTGTCTTCCCTTCTTTAGACGACTGGCTCATTTGAGCAAGCACCTCTCTAGACGCCAGCCTTTCCCTCTTGCATATCATGCAGGTGCTACAACACTTGGGATTTGTAATAAATCTTCCAAAGTCCCAACTCATCTCCTCTCAAACTCTAGAGTTTATAGGGGCTCTACTAGAAACTCAGCAATCAAGGGCATTTCTGCCCCAACTCCACTACGCTCGACTCAATCAGTTAGCATCTCAGGCATGCCTCAAAAACTTTCTCACTGCTCGAGAAATGCTACAGCTTCTGGGCCATATGGCATCAACTGTACATGTCGTTCCATATGCTCGTCTCAGGCTTCGGGTCACCTGGGAGAGAAGATAGCAGTCTCTACCCTCCTAATCTCATCTCTCCAGTGGTAGCAATCCCCAGAAAACCTCCTGGTAAGGTTACCTTTTCAGATGCCAGCACTTCAATGCACCCTAAAGACGGATGCATCCAGACTGGACTGGGGAGCTCATCTGGACACTCTCCACTCAGGGACTCTGGTCTCGCCAGGAGTCACAACTCCACATAAATCTGCTGGAACTCAAAGCCATTCTCAATGCTCTCAAAGTGTTCCAGGACCATCTTTGAGACCACACATTTCTAGTCCAGATGGACAATCAAGTAGCCATGTTCTACTTGAACAAGCAGGGCAGAACAGGTTCAGATCCTCTGCAGCGAGGCTCTACATTTGTGGTCCTTTGCCATACAGCATCGCATTCACCTGAATGCGGTGTATCTTCCGGGGCAAACACAATGTCTTAGCGGACAAACTCAGTCGAGTCATTTTCCCCCACGAGTGGTCTCTCCATGCAGACAAAGTCTCTCACATTTTTCAAGTCTGGGGGACTCCAGAGATAGACCTGTTTGCAAATCCTCAGAATGCCAAACTCCCTCACTTTTGCTCCAGGACTCCTACCCTGCACAGCCAGCAAGTGGATGCTTTTCACCTCCACTGGGGTCAAGGCTTCCTATGTGCCTTCCCTTCCATTCCCCTAATTCCCAGGACTCTTTTCAAACTCCAGAGAAACAAAGGCTGCATGATACTCATAGCCCACATTGGCCACATCAACCATGGTACCCTCTCCTTCTACATCTGTCTCAGGCTCCACTCATAGATCTGGGGTCTGCTCCAGATCACCTCTCTCAGGAGGAGGGGACACTGCTCCATCCCAATCCTTATTCCCTCTATCTCACAGCATGGCTATTGAAGGCATAGCCTTCCAGGAAATTAATATTTCCCAGGAGGTTAAGGACATCCTCTTAGCTTCTAGGAAGCCATCCACCAGGTGTTCCTATGCCTTCAAATGGCATAGATTCTCTCTGGTGTTCTCAAAGGGATCTTAACCCCTTCTCAGCTCTGGTGGGGACATTACTTGAGTATCTCCTCCACCTGAACTCAAAACCAATTTGGTAAGAGTACATGTAAGTGCAATTGCGCTTATCACATACCCTTAGATGGCCAGCCCATCTCTTCTCAGCCGCTAGTAGCACGCTTCATGAGGGCTCTTCTATTAACTAAACCTCCCATTAAGCTCCCTCCAGTGGTATGGGATCTTAATGTTGTTCTGGGACAGCTTCTCAAGCTGCCCTTTGAACCTCTAGCCCCTACTTCACTGAAGTTTCCAACGTGGAAGGTCAACTTCCTTACTACCCTCAGTTCAGCAAGGTGAACTATACGTACTATCAAAAACCAGCACTGTGCCACGCACACCAGGAGCACAAGTCCAAAAACGTAGCACCAAGAAGGGATAGCTTAAAAGATATTTTATTTTATTGTGACCAAAATTGCGTGCCAAAGATCCTACACAGGCCATGTTTCGTCACTACTTCGTCAGGGGTATTGGCATACTACAATCATAAAACAAACATAATTAACACACAGATATTTGCTCATAAAAACATATGAACAAAAACAATACATTTGTATAAAAGGAAATGATGATAATAATATTATATACACTCTTATTAATTATTATACATTGAATACATTCATGCTAAAACAAAAAATATCATTAAGATCTTTAATATCTAGTAAAACACCTACTATTAATGATGTGACAACAATTAAATTAAAAAACAATAATAAAAAAACAAACAATAAAAATGATGCAAATACCTTTCTTGGCTGTCTTGTGTGATATTTGATAAAATTCTTGGATATTTTGCCACTTTCTCTTTAGATGGTTGTGCCAATTGTGCACAAATATCATATACTAAAACATTAAGATCATAATTAAACCAATGACAGAGCCAAACATAAGGAGTATAAAAACAAAAAGGGGGATGAAATCATACCTATTCCAATAGTAAAAAATTATTAAAAAATATTATAAAATTATTAAAAGGATGAACCAATAAGAAGATAAAAAGTTGTAAAACTATAAAAAGATAAAAAGACAAAAATATAAAATAAAAAAATAATTTAAAAAAGTAATTAAAAAAATTAAAAAAATTACTTAAATTAAAAAATGAAGGAAGCAGAAGTGAATAAACCACAACAGAGTAGGCAGCTATATGAAAAATGTTTCTTAAAATACCTAAACCTCAGAGTTTATGAATTAAGGCATATTGTTCGATCATAAGGAAGAGCCTAACTACATGTATATATATTTATCTTTCAAGTTATGCATATTGCTATAATATTAACATTAACAACCCGTAGGATATAATACCATGTGACTGTGTGTTTATTAAACTTAGCTCTCCATTGATACATCCGTGGTGACTCTCAGTTCTGTTAAGAGCTATATTATACCTTGTGCTAATCATTATTCATACTATGGGGTATGTTTACTAAACTCCGAAATTGTGCGGGGCCGCGGTAGAGTGCGGGTGCCATATAAGGAGTGGGCATTTCGCGCTGAAGAAGGAAATCCCTGATTTGCATATGCGCTAAGGTGCGCGGCGCCCATATGCGCCCCACACGTTAGCACATGAGGTGGCTGCGCGGGAGGATTAAGTGGCGTGTTGATGTACAAACAGGAGAGCAAAGCTGCAGCACAATGGTTAAGACACTGACCAATGGTGCAGAGATCAGGGGTTTGATTCCGCACAATGCAGACAGCTGGCTGAGGTGCTATTTTAGGAGGCATATAAATAATGGGCGCCATAAGACGCCGCACTAATGGTTTTTTGAGGCATTTTAATACTGGGTGTCATAAGTGGTGTACGGATGTTAAAACAGAACAGCAGAGCCACAGCACAATGGTCAGAACATTGACCAATGGTGCAGGGATAAGGGGTTTAATATCCCACAGAGGCCAATAAAAACAGCTGGCCTATGCATTAATTTATGAGGCAGTAAAATACTGGGCGTCATAAAGCGGTGCGCTGATGTTTTTGGCGGCAGAAAGCGGTGCGCTGATGTTTTTGGCGGCATATTAATACTGGGCGGCATAAGGCGGTGCGCTGATGTTCCTGTGGCATTCTAATACTGGAAGGTATAAGTGGCGCGCTGATGTGCAAACAGAAGAGCAGAGCCACAGCACAATGGTTAAGACACTGACCAATGGTGTGGGGATCAGGGGTTCAAGTCCCCCCAGTGCCCATTGAACAAGGCTGGCTGAGACATTGCATATTATGGGCAAGAATGCTTTAGGGGGCATGTTAATTATCAGTACTAGCAAACGCACCCCAAAGCCTGTTAACATAAGGCACATTTTAAAGTGCATTTTCTGCCAAGGCACCCTAGAATGTAGCTTATATGGTGCTTTAGAGGGTGCCGTATGAGGTACCGCAAGGTCAGAGTATGTTTTTTGATGGCAGCACTGTGCATTTTAAGGAATGAAAAGCATTAGTAGCTGCACTGACATGCAAGGAGGAGCAGCAGTGGAGCACAATGGTTAGTGCACTGACTGCTGATACAGGGGTCATGAGTTTGCTCCCCAGGGTGCCTAATACGTAAGGCTGGCTGTGGTATCAGCTTTGCAATGTACATATTTTTTCCTGCAGCACCGTATGTTTATTTTATTAATTGCTGCCAGCAAACACGCCCTCACGTGCCGTAATTGAAGGTGCCGTATATGGCACCCCATAAGGCACTTCATAGGGCACATTAGAAAGCGCACTGTCCGTCACGGCACCCTAAACTGTCACCTATAGGGCACCCTATAAGTTGCATCACAGGATCATGTATAGTGCACCTTATATGGACGGCAACCATAAGGTGCCCTATAGGGTGCCCCATAAAGCGCCCTTAGAGGCACCCTATGGGCACAGTACACTGAGGGTGTTTTTGCTGGCATCAAAATATGTACGTTAAAGAAAAATAATGCATTCCACAACCCTATCAAATAACCCCACTGTGTGTTTGAACCCATGACCGCTGGCTTCATAGGCAGTGAAGTAACCATTGGCTTACAGCTCCTAGCAAACCCCTGGCTGGCTGCAGAGAGCCTGCACGTCACCACACAGACAGTCTGCTGTGTTCACCAGGATAGGGTTAGACCACCCGTACCCATGATGCACTGCACATGCAAATCAGCTGTCCACAGATGATCACAAGATGTGGAATGCACCCCCACAGCACCTCGGCCTGGTAGGAGGAAGTGACTGGGTGCACCCACACAGCACCTCGGCCTAGTAGGGGGTACTGACCATGTGTTCTACTGGCACAGATTAGCTACACACCGTCACATTGTGCGGGTACTGTGCTCACCCTGAGTGTGCGATGAGGCGCCTAGAACCAGGTCCACAACACCTCCCATGGCTGATGGAGGCCTTGTGGGAGGTCCAAAGCAGTGTTAATGTGTAAGATAGGTAGTGTCTGCACAAGCACCATGGATATCTCTGCCTGTCTTAGTCAGGTGTAGCCCCCCCCCCCTCCCAGTGGGATATGCTGCACCACCACACCCCCCCCCCCCCAAGGCTGAGGGTGGCAAACATGGTCCCCCCATCAATAGATCCACCCTATACCTCCCTGCAAAGGTGGCAGTAGAGGGGCACATCAACCCCAGTCATGATGAGGAACAGACACCCCACAGGGCAGTCAATGCAGCTCTATACACATCCATAACACAATAGGACATACTGAGGTCACCCTGTCTGTGTAGGTGGTGGCTGGCCACCACAATGTCCCAGTCAGTGCCCTATGCCCTGTGCAGATGCACCCTGGCAAGGCCACCCTGTCCGGCCTACACCCATGGTACCTTGCTCCTCATTATGCACATTGGCAGCCCAATACTGGCAACATTGCTGGCAGTGTGGGCTGTGGAAGGTGTTTGCAGCCACCACACACTGGATAGACAGACAGCAACCCCCACACCTATGCCGGCATTGTGCTACTATAGAGGGGTTCAGCAGCCATTCACACCACACCAGTCATGGACACAGTACATGCATGGATATGGTACTCATTACTGTTGGGGGTCACATCCCAGGGTGGTAAACACTGTCTGAGACCTGCAGCACACACCGCAGACATCTGACTGATTGTTATGGTGGAGCTCAATGAGCAAACTGTGCTTTACGTAGGACTGGAGATCTGCCAGTTATCATAGCAAACGTTTGATAGCTGTGTACCCTATACCCAGGTGTAGGGTGGCATTGCAGAGGTATGCAACTGCTAGTATTGGGAGAAACAGGCAGGGCCCAAGGTCCAGCCTCTCCAGGAGGCATTGGCCAATGGGGCCTGTGGGTGTGTGTGTGGGTGTGTGTGGCCCTGTTGGCTGCTGCTCTACGGCAGGGTTTCCCAACTCCAGTCCTGGTGTCCCGAACACTGTTCGGGTTTTCATGCTGTCCCTCATAGATATGCATGAGCTACATCTGCATACCATGGGGATGGTGCATAGCTATGCAGCACAGGCATCATTCTTAGAGGCAGCATGGAACCTGAATGGTGTGGGGCTCTCCAGGACTGCATTTGGGAGACTCTGCTCTAGGTAATGCGCCTGTTTATGGTGTCTGCGATTGGTGTGGTAAAATATAGGAGTATGAACCATGCATATGTTCTTAGCTATACAGTTTTGTCCTTACTATCACGCTTTAGTTGTAGAAAAAATATGTGGCCTGGATTGCCAGTAGCCCCAGCTGGGCTTTGAACCTGTGACCTTCTGTTTCTGCACACACTGTCTGTGTGCACTGCACCACCGTGTTGCCACAGATATGCTGTGTTCCCTGGGGGGTCCATGACTGTACATCCGACAGAGCCTGTCTGTTGTGGTGGACGGTGCCAGCCTGCACAGGCCTAGGCCACTGTCTGCTGTGGTTTGCAGCCACTGCCCCCTCCACCACCTGTACCCTTCCGCCAACATGCAGACATGTCCCTATCTGGGAAAAACATATGACCTGAGTGAGTTGTAGCACTCCAGGACTGACTTTGGGGGACACGGCTGTAGGTAATGCCCATTTGTTATGGTTTGTATGCGGTGTAGGGTAAAATATAGGTGTTGGGACCATGCTTATGTTCTCTGCAATAAAAGAGTGTCTGTACTCTCACTGTTTAGTGGTGGGTAAAACTATGGGGACTGGGTTGTCAGGAGCCTCAGCTGGGATTTGAACCTGTGACCCTCTGGTGCTACAGGTACTGGCTGTGTCTGCTGCACCACACTGTGGCCACAGAGACAGTGCAGTCTCTGGAGATAGGAAACCTGGCCGCAAGAGTCAGACACCCTGCTCTGCACAATTTTACTGTGGGCTCGTTTACCTTGTATGGGGACAAAGGTGCACAAAAAACTCAAATATGCCCTCCAAAAAAGGGGAGAAAAATAAAACAACAAGCAGTGCAACAGTGATATCAATGGGCAACCTGAAATACACTCCCAGGAAAGCTCCATTACAATGCAGTGCTATTGAAAGTGTCTACAGAGCGTAGACCAGGGGTCTCAAACTCAAATTGCTTTGAGGGCCAAATGAGGACTTGTAGAGTAACCCGGGGGCCGCACAAGACGCAGGCCTCATTTGCATAAGGGCATCATTTGCATAAGGGCACATTTGCATAAATATTTGCATAATGTTACCATACACTAACTTTTAGTAAACATGCCTCTTAATGAGTGTATGGATAAAGAAAGACTAAAAGATTTCTACATTACTATAAACCAGTGCCAACCACCAGGCACATTAGGAACTACTAGAAACACTGCTCATTTAGAACCCATAGCAAACCTGCCGTGTCCTAACAGCACTACCAGGACTCACAAAGCACCATACCCTAACTATCAAAAGGCAACACTGCAAATATTAAATCAACACATTTCAGAGAATAACAATACATGACCTACTCGGGAAAGAGAACAAGTGGCAATGTCAAATAGGAATTACATAAACAGAATACCTCAGCTCAGTTACACATGCAGAACATACACCATCACCAAACAAGGAATCACAATTTAGAAACAGGAAGACAATTAAACTGGGAACCCCAAAAGCCAAACTTAGAATGTACAACACTGTAGAAATAAAACTATACATTGATTTCCTCTTGTATTAAATAAAGTGCAGACGTTAAAGATGCACATTTCCAAGAGCTGACATATTTCAGTTAATAAATTCAAAATAAAGAGATATTTTTCTACCTTTTGTGCATTTTTTTTTCAGTTGCAATTGTTCCAGCCACTTTCTTCTGGTTTCTTCGTGTCTTCTGCTAACTCTCCATCGTCTGCTGTCCATTTGTCCTTTCTTCTTTCCTAGTTTTTTTCCATTCTCTCTACATCTGCTTTAACATACTAATCATTCTCCTTTTGCTCTTTCCTCATTCCTATTTCATCCACTCAAATTTTACCCCTCCATCCTCAATCCCCACTTACTCTCCCAATACCCGGCCAATTGTAGATTTTTCTTCCCTCCCACACTAAATATATTTCCCCTCTCCATTTCACTCTCCCAGCCTCATCCCATTCTAATCGTCCCCCAACATCAACTCCCTTCTAGCTCCTGCCCCACCCAGCATCCGCTCCCTTCTAGTCCCCGCATCATCAGCCCATTTCCAGTCCTAGCTCCCTCCCCTCCCAGCCCATTTCCTTTCCAAGCCCCCTTCCACTCAGCCCATTACCATTCCAAGACCCTGTCCCCATCAGCTATTTGCAGTTCAAGCTCCCCCTTCTACTCGGCCCATTTCCAGTCATAGCACCCCCCCCAGTCCATTACCAGTTCTAGCCCCCCCCCCATAGCCCATTATCGGTCCTAAGCCCCCCAACAGCCCACTTCCAGGCCTAACCCTTCCATCGCCCCATCTTCATTCTTAGCCCCCCCATAACACCATTTTCAGTCTTAGCCCCCCAATCAGACCACCTCCAGTCCTAACCCCCATCACCCCATTTCCAGTCCTACCCCCCCCCAGCAGCCCACATCAAGTCCTGCTCCCCCCCAGCAGCCCACATCAAGTCCTACTCCCCCCCCCAGCAGCCCACATCAAGTCCTGCTCCCCCCCCCAGCAGCCCACATCAAGTCCTGCTCCCCCCCCCCAGCAGCCCACATCAAGTCCTGCTCCCACCCCCGCAGCCCACATCAAGTCCTGCTCCCCCCCCCCCAGCAGCCCACATCAAGTCCTGCTCCCCCCCCCAGCAGCCCACATCAAGTCCTGCTCCCCCCCAGCAGCCCACATCCAGTCCTACTCCCTCCCTCCCTCCCTCCCTCCCTCCCCCCGGCAGATCCCTTCCTGCTTGCCTGCCTGCCTTACTTGTGAGTTCTTCTCTGCTTCGGCTTTCAGAGCCGCGAAGGGAGAGCTTCTCCCTCGCGACTCTTTTAAGCTCGCCGGGGCAGATGGGAAATTTCCCATCTGCCCCGGCGAGCTTAACAGAGTCGCGAAGCAGAGAAGAACTCACAAGCAAGGCAAGCAGGAAGGGATGGGGGCGGGACTTGCGATATTGCTGCTACCGCCGCGGCAGCAGCCAGCTTTTTTGTAAAGTTTAATTTTCCCGCGGCGGCAGCAGCAGCAGAAGCCGGTTTTTTTTTTTCCTGGGCATCGCGGGCCGAAGCCGGTTTTTTTTTTTCCTGGGCATCGCGGGCCGCACAAAGGTCTCTCGCGGGCCGCATGCGGCCCGCGGGCCGCGTGTTTGAGACCCCTGGCGTAGACCCTTCCAAAAATCATTTATATTTTATGGGGCTTTCCTGGGAGTGTTTTTTAGTATTGCCCATGAATATCACTGTTGCCCAGCTGGATTATAATTTTCTTCAAATTTGTTGTGGTCATTTTCATATTATATTTGCTATTTTGTTCTATGCACATGTATCACACTGCTAACGTTTTTTAGGTTTCCCCGGTTTTGCTGTACATTGCTGACGGAAATGGTTTTCTCTTCCCTTTAAATCACCTCTAACGCGAGTGTTTCACTCGCGGTATTTTTTACTTGTAAATTCGGCCCCGCTCCTGTGCGGGGAGCCTCTCCCCTCCCACTCTCCACCCATTGACCCCGTCTCACCGCCCCTCGGGGGCCTTCCTCCGCCCTCTGTTAGCCTTTCCCTGCCTCTATCGCACATCAGCGCACCGCAAACGTGCGCGTTTTTGTCGCACGTGTGCGGGGCCGGTTAATGTGACGCGCACGCGTGCGGGGTGCTTAAGAGCACTTAAATGCATCATTTTAGAGCGCTCAAGTGCGCCCCGCACAAGTGCGCAGTTTAGTAAACATACCCCTATGAGTAAAAACTATATCACCGGACCTAAATTACCTGTTTACATATGGCACTGTACTTAGCCGTGCAGCCCAATGTTAATCAACCTTATAGCACTTAAAATATTAAATTTTTAGATTTGTTAAATCCTTTTTATCCATAAAACTACCGTGGCTTTGTATGTGCTGTACGAGTGACTCTCAGATTGCCCTCATAATGCAAGCTATTTTACATCGCATACATTAATAGTGACCTGTGGCTTGTGTTGAACTAGATAAAACACTTATAATTAAAATTGAACTCCATATATAAGTCATTATCATTACCTTTGTCACTCTTCTGTACTGCACACCCTTAGGCATGATCCATACATCGCTTACTAAAATGTGCAATTCTTTAGAATGCCGACTCATGCGCTCTTCTAAATCCTCTCAAACACGGGAAGCTAACGTCATGTGTTACTAGGCAGACCTCTATCACATAACCTTCTGTACTGTTATAAAAATGCTTATGGCTGCACAAACTAGGAAATACAGTACCCGCAGCTCTCTATTTGAAACCAATGGGTTTGTATTATGCAATTTGATATTTCATCCAAGGGACCTAATGTAACTTTTAACCATTATAGAAGCCAGTATATATATTTAACCTATATTAGTAATAACACCAGCTACTGCAGCATATCCATTTAACACATAAAATGCACTATTCATTATACTAAAATGATTCTTTTTAAGGGACTCTTAAATCGAGCATACTTCTAATTAAATTGATAGCTAGTGATTACAACAATAGCCTTACTTACTTTGGTAGTTATAAAAATTGTCTATATAATGTTATACTACATTGCTACTTATTCAGCTATAAATGAACTTATTAAACCCTCCTCTAATATACTGCAATGCTATTTTATAATGAACCATACTACCATTATTTCTTAGATGTACTATGTGATATCTAACTATAACCAGGAAGTGTCTATATGATATATATAAATTAAAACCACAAGTATAATATATCAATAATAAAACCATTTAAACTATATAGTACTTACAGTCGGTAAACAGAGCAGTTGATAATTATTAATTATCAACTGCTCTGTTTACCGACTGTAAGTACTATATACCTTTAATGTACCTATTCCATCATTACTATAGAAACACCGATAGATCTCTTCCATATTTAATCCTTCAGGGCTGAGAGTATTTAACAAAAAAATATATTTTTGTTCTAACCACATTATTGTTTTATTTAAATCTCCTCCTCGCCAATTCTGCTTAACTTTCTTTATTACAAAGAACTTGAGATCTGTTATCTTATGTGATTTTTCTTGCCAGTGTGTAACCAACGGCTTGTCTACTAGGCCTCTCTTGATACAACTTCTATGTTCCACAATTCTCACGCATATACTTCGATTAGTCTTACCTACATATAATTTGTTGCATGGGCACTGCACAACATAAATAACATGCGTAGTTGCACAGTTTGCATAGTTATCTATAATGAATCTATGTTTAGTAGTGGGATGAATATAAAAATTACGAACTGGCATCGCATGCATGCAAACAGAACAATGTCCACATTGATATTGACCTTTGTGTTTCGATAGGAATTTACGTTCGATGAGGGCTGAGAGCACTAGTAAATTGCACAAGTTGATATTATGTCTATGCACTATTGTGAGGGATAACTTCTCAAAACCAGGGATAGACTGAATAAGATGCCAGTCCTTTTTAAGAATATTGATGATGTTATGTGATTCAGATGAATATATAAGTGGGCATACCATGCCTATCTCTTCCTTCTTATCTCTGGGTATTAACAAGGTGTCACGAGAGGATTCCTTGACTTTTCTATATGCATTGTTGATATATCTGATTGGATATTCTCGTGCTGAAAATCTATCTTTCATAACTGTAGCTTGTCTCTCAAACTCTTGTTCCCTGGTACAAATTCTTCTCACCCTCAGGAAATGTCCTACTGGCAGGTTCTTTTTTAATGCTGGATTGTGGAAACTGCGGTAGTGCAATAAATGATTCCGATGTGTAGGTTTTCGATATAATATAGTAATGAACTTGTTATCATCTTTTTCTATTAGGAGGTCTAAATATGGGATATGCTTAGGATCATAAGTAATCTCAAAATGCAAATTCTCATCCAGACTGTTTATCCATTTGTTAAATTCTGAAAGTGCTGTTACTGAACCTTCCCATATTACCAAAATGTCATTGATGTAACGGATACAAAGGCAGATGCACTCATCATAATTGAAGAATGTCTCATAACTAGAAAAACTAATAAACGAATACCGTCCATTTTTTTGTCAGATTTAGCACAGGTAGCATTATGTGAGAATTATTTTTGTTTTAGAGATTTGTTTTTTAAACAAATAAAAGGGGTAGCAATGGGATCACCAATGGCCCCAGATATTGCCAATTTATTTGTCTCTCGGTTTGAGGATACATTTTTAAATAATTATCCATATCAAAATAATGTGAAACTTTAGATCCGTTACATCAATGACATTTTGGTAATATGGGAAGATTTAGTAACAGCACTTTCAGAATTTAACGAATGGATAAACAGTCTGGACGAGAATTTGTGTTTTGAGATTACGTATGATCCTAAGCATATCCCATATTTAGACCTCGTAATAGAAAAAGATGATAACAAGTTCATTGCTACATTATATTGAAAACCTACAGATCGGAATCATTTATTGCACTTCCGCAGTTTCCACAATTCAGCATTAAAAAAAGAATCTGCCAGTAGGACAATTCCTGAGGGTGAGAAGAATTTGCACCAGGGAACAAGAGTTTGAGAGACAAGCTACAATTATGAAAAATAGGTTTGCAGCATGAGAATATCCGATTAGATTAACTGAGGGAGAGCAGACTCGATGCTCTTCCCTACCTCCCCACTTAATCCATTTCTTTCCCGCCCTCGCCCCCACCCCCCCTTTTATGGAACACAAAAGTCCGACACCGTTCAATAGTTTGGTAAACAACTGGTCACAGCTTTATTAACCATTAACACATAAACAATCAACTCCAATAACATACAATAATGGAATGATACATCACCAGCCATATCACTAGCAAACTGATAGCACCTCCGCTTTTGTACTCTTCCTTCCCCCCCCTTAGCCCCGACTTCGCCATGTCATTAGCAAAAGCCAGCCAGGGGTTGTCCGGGTCGGGGCTACCCTACCCCCGTCCCAAGCTTATCCTAAGCGTCCGGACCCTGGAAACCTCCAGGATCCCTCCTAACCCCCCTCCAACTGCGACACCCCTACACTACCCCCAACCCCCTTTATAACAACAAAAAAAAAGGGGTGGGCGGGTGGGACACCGGCCTCCGGGCTCCTCGCTTGCTCACTTGGGGGCTGCTGGGGCAGACTCTGGTCCCGCCTCTTTCTTTCTCCACTCATTGGCTCCCTCCCAGACTCCCGCGGGGTGGGAGCCAATGAGTTTAAAAGATGCGCCGCCATCTGGGTCTCTCCTCCTACCCCCCCCTTCATGGATCTCCCCGTCGCTTCTCGCCACGCCGCCCGGTTACAGATGGCCGGCATGGATTTGGTCACACGGCCTTCACTAACCGAGGGAGAGCGGACTCGATGCTCCTTCCTACCTCCCCACTTAATACTTTTCTTCCCTCCCTCGCCCCCCCCCCATTTGTTGTTGTTAAGTGCCGTCGAGTCGGAGTCGACTCATGGCGACCCTCTGGATAGCTATCCTAAATTGTGTTCGGTCTTCAGTCAGGCGGCTCATTGTTGACAGACTGGTACCCGTAGCTGCTGTTATTGTATCGATCCATCTCATTGCTGGCCTTCCTCTTTTGCGTTGACCTTCTATCTTGCCAAGCATGATGTCTTTCTCTAATGATCTCTCTCTCCGCATGATGTGTCCAAAGTATGAAAGTCGAAGTCTTGTCATCTGAGCTTCTATAGAAAGCTTAGGTTTGATCTCCTCTAGTACCAACTGGTTTGTTCTTCGGGCAGTCCATGATATACACAGTATTCGCCGCCAGCATCAGTTTTCTTCCTGTCTGTCTTTTTCACTGTCCAGCTTTCACATCCATATGATGTTATTGAAAATACCATGGCTTGAACAAGTCAAATCTTTGTATGGAGAGAGACATCTCTGCTCTTGAGAATCTTATCTAGGAGCAATGCGTCGTTTGATTTCTTGACTGCTTGTTGCTTCTTTATTGATAGTTGATCCAAGTAGGTTAAAGGTGTTCACAATTTCAATTTCTTCTCCTTCAACGATGAACCTGTTGATTATGCCAGTTGTCATGATCTTTGTCTTCTTTACATTAAGGTGCAGGCACATTTTGAGACTATGTTCTTTGATTGTGAGAAGCAAATGTTTCAGATCATCTTCACTTTCAGCCAGTAATGTAGTATCATCAGCATAGCAAAGATTGTTGATGAGTCTTCCACCAATCTTCACACCTCTGTTGTCTTCATACAATCCTGCTTCTCTGATGATTTGTTCTGCATATAAATTAAACAGGTAGGGGGAAAGTATGCAGCCTTGTCTTACACCTTTGCTTATTTTAAACCATTCTGTTTCTCCTTGTTCCGTTTGAACTGTTGCTTCTTGATCAATGTACAGATTGTACAAGAGAACGATCAGGTGTTCTGGTATACCCAGAGTTTCTCATGGTTTACACAGTCAAAAGCCTTGCTATAGTCGATAAAGCACAAATAGATATCCTTTTGGTATTCTTTAGTCTTTTCAAGGATCCATCTCACATCCGCAATGATGTCTCTCGTTCCTCGCCCTTTCCTGAACCCTGCTTGCACTTCAGGTAGTTCTTGTTCCAGGTATGGTTGTAGTCTCTTTTGAATAATCTTCAGTAGAATCTTGCTGGCATGTGGGATCAGAGCGATTGTTCGATAATTTCCACAGTCAGTTGGATCACCTTTCTTTAGTATTGGTATAAACACAGATCTTTTCCAGTCAGTTGGCCATGATGTTGTCTTCCATATTTCTTGGCAGAGCCTTGTAAGTATGGTAACAGCTGCATCAGATTGCTGCAATACTTCTATGGGAATGCTATCAATGCCTGGTGCTTTGTTCTTGGATAAGGCTTTCAATGCTGCTTCAACTTCTTCTTTCATCACCAATGGTTCCCGATCATAAGGTACAGGTTGAAAGGGCTGTTGGTCCACTTGATCTTTATCATATAAAAACTCTGTATATTCCTTCCACCTTTTCTTGATCTTCTCAGCATCATTCAACATAGATCCTTGAGCAACTTGTAATATTCCAGTTCGATACACAGAAGTGTAGGTCGTGGTTTTGGAGGGTTTTGGTTATCCAAAAAAATTGCTAAACACCCTCACCTTATACCTTAAGGCTCTATCCAATGCTCAGCCTTCTTTCTATCAACAAATATTTTTTATATATTTTATATTTTTTTGTAAAATCATCAATCAATATATAAATGAGTAAAAAATAGAATAGATACGTATATAGACCCCTGGTCTCAGACTGTTATGGCAAGGTTCCTACACCACAAAAGCGTTAGTGAACTAATGCCAGTATATTGCATCAATGACCAGTATTTATTTTGGGGTTCATGAATGGATTTTCCTTAATGGCATATAATCAAAAATAGAGAGATTGTGCTTATCTTAAAGTGGAGACAAACTCCACTTTAAGATAAGCACAATCTCTCTATTTTTGATTATATGCCATTAAGGAAAATCCATTCATGAACCCCAAAATAAATACTGGTCATTGATGCAATATACTGGCATTAGTTCACTAACGCTTTTGTGGTGTAGGAACCTTGCCATAACAGTCTGAGACCAGGGGTCTATATACGTATCTATTCTATTTTTTACTCATTTATATATTGATTGATGATTTTACAAAAAAATATAAAATATATAAAAAATATTTGTTGATAGAAAGAAGGCTGAGCATTGGATAGAGCCTTAAGGTATAAGGTGAGGGTGTTTAGCAATTTTTTTGGATATTCCAGTTCGAGGCTGGAACTTTTTCTTTAACTCTCGTAGCTTCAGGAAAGCCAATCTTGTTCTTCCTCTAATCGTTTCTGCTTCTATTTCCTTGCAAGTGTCATTGTAGTACTTTCCTTGTCCTGTCTTGCTGTACGTTGGAAATCTCTGTTGAGTTCTGCGATTGTCTTTCTTTCTCCTCTGGCTTTTAGCTTTTCTGCGTTTCTGGGCAATTTTCAGAGTTTCTTCCGTCATCCATTTTGGCCGTTTTTGCTTTTTCACCTTTTGTAGAGACTTCTCACTTTCTTCCAACACAACCTTCTTAATGTCATTCCATAATTCTTCCGGAGCTCTGTCATTTGTATCTAAAGCAGCAAATCGATTTTGCAGGCAGTCTTTAAATTCCAGTGGTATATTCTCAAGGTCATATTTTGCTGCATTCATGAGTGGTTTGCTCTATTTCAACTTTAGCTTGAGTTTGCATACCAGTAGTTGATGATCTGTACCACAGTCAGCTCCAGGTTTTGTCTTTGTTGATGTTATAGAGCTTTTCCATCGTTGACTTCCACAGATGTAGTCAATTTGATTTTTATACAATCCATTGGGTGAAGTCCATGTGTACAGTCGCTGCTTGTGTTGCTGGAAGAAGGTGTTTGAGATGAATAGATCATTGGTCTTGCAGAATTCTATCAGTCTTTCTCCAGCTTCATTTCTGTTGCCAAGTCCAATTTTCCAACTACTTTGCCTTCTCCTTTGTTGCCAACTTTTGCATTCCAGTCACCCATGACTATCAGGATATCCTGTTTGCATGTTCTGTCAATTTCAGTTTGCACTTGTTCATAGAACTCTTCAATTTCATTCTCTTCTGCAGCTGTTGTTGGGGCATATACTTGAATTATAGTTGTGTTGATAGGCAATCCTCGTAGACGAATAGAGATTAGGCGTTCGCTGACTGCATTGTATTTCATTACAGTTCTTGCAAGTTTCTTCTTTATTATAAATGCAATACCATTTCTTCTTTGTCTTTCATTTCCAGCATAGTAGACCATGTGATCATCTAATGCAAAGTGCCCGATGCCAGTCCATTTCAGTTTGCTGACACCCAACAGATCAAGTTGTACACGTTCCATTTCATTCTTGACCACCTCCAACTTCCCTTGGTTCATGCTTCGTACGTTTCATGTTCCAATGTGTAAGACATTTTTACAACTTCTGACTCTCATTTCATGCGCAGCTACATCAGCAGTCAGACTTCCCGAGGGCTTTGATCCAACCACATCATAAATGCTGGCTTTACTCTGAAACGTCTTCAGCTCTTCCCCAGTAGCTAGTTGAGTGCCTTCCGACTTGGGGGGTCTCATCTTCCAGCACCATAGCACAATTTGTTTTGTTGTAACTATCCATTGGGTTTTCATGGCAAGATACAGAAATAGATTGCTGGGCCTTTCTTCCGTGCAGTTTAAGTTTGGTGTTGTTGCCGTTGTCACAAAAATGTGATCCTCCGCCGTCAACACTATCCCATTCTGCTGCTGCCCAGATGGGTGGTTTGTCTTGGTCTCACTTGGTTTGCAGCTTGTCGTGCTGTGAGGGCTTGTGTGCATCAGTGATGCTGAGAGCTAAACTATCGGTAGTTTAACTACTGGCAGGGTCTCCCAAGATGGACAGGTCTCAGCTGAGGTGCCAGACCAAGACAAACCACACCCCCTTTTATGGAACACAAAAGTCCAACACCGTTCAATAGTTTGGTAAACAACTGGTCGCAGCTTTATTAACCATTAACACATAAACAATCAACTCCAATAACATACAATAGCGGAATGATACATCACCAGTCATATCACTAGCAAACTGATAGCACCTCCACTTTTGTACTCTTCCTTCCCCCCCCTTAGCTCCGACTTCGCCATGTCATTAGCAAAAGCCAGCCAAGGGTTGTCCAGGTCAGGGGTACCCTACCCCTGTCCCAAGCTTATCCTAAGCGTCCGGACCCCGGAAACCTCTGGGATCCCGCCACCGTTGCAGATGACCTCACCGTCACTGCACCGCCCCCCCGACCAAAGCTGCGACCAGCGAGAATCCCGCAAAGCTACCCACTCCACTGCTTCCTGCCAGTCGTTCAATAATAAATCCAACCCCACCAGGGATAAATTCACCCCATCCCTGCGGTACAAACCCTCACAGCTCACATCCACCCACTAATGCATTATTTGGTATCTGCCATGTGCACAAACCAACGGCCGATTTATCGGTTTATCTTAGTTAAGCCCCACGACCAGCGCCGCTGGTCCCGACAACTCGGCTGTGGGATAATGTCTGACCACATTAATATTACCCCCGGGAATAAGTGAAACTCTACCCCCAAATCATTTTGCACCGCTCTGATCAGTTGCTTCAGGTCCAAGCTGACAAGTCGTTGCCCCCCCAAATGTAGTAACATCAAGTCCGGTGAACTCTGAAGGCGCGCATGGTGCCGAAGCAAAGGGAGCAACTGCGTCCATCGTAGCCCTCGCTCACCCAGCCATGAAACGGTCACCACTGCGGGATCCAGGCCCAGATTCGACCCCAAAGGCCGCACATCCGCTCGCTGACCTGTCCAATGCACAAACGAGTGGTATTTAAAGGTGCGGAAGAATTGAAGGAAATATCGATACATCGTGAAGATGTATTGCAACTATTAGATAAACTGAAGAGTAGCAAATCACCTGGGCTGGATGGTATACATCCAAGGGTGTTGAAAGAACTGAAACATGAGATTGCAGACCTGCTATTAGTAATCTGTGAACTATCATTAACATCATCTCTAATACCTGAAGATTGGAGGATCGCCAATGTAACACCAATTTTTAAAAAGGGTTCCAGGGGTGATCCGGGAAATTACAGACCAGTGAGCCTCATGTCAGTACCGGGAAAAATGGTAGAAACCATCATAAAGAATAGAATTACTCAGCATGTAGATAGTCATGGCCTAATGGGAGACAGCCAACATGGCTTTAGACAAGGAAGATCTTGTTTTACTAATCTGTTATGTTTTTTTGAAAGTATGAATAAACAGGTGGACAAAGGTGAGTCAGTTGATATAGTGTATCTGGACTTTCAGAAAGCCTTTGACAAGGTCCCTCATCAGAGACTTTTGGCAAAACTAAAGAGTCATGAGATAGGAGGCAGTGTACTACTATGGATCAAGAACTGGTTAAAAGATAGAAAGCAGAGGGTTGGGATAAATGGCCAATTTTCCCAATGGAGAAAGGTGAATAGTGGTGTACCCCAGGGATCTGTGCTGGGTCCTCTGCTTTTTGACATATTCATAAATGACCCAGAAAGTGGAATGAGTGAGGTTATCAAATTTGCAGATGACACAAAACTATTTAAAGTTGTTAAAACCCAAGAGGATTGTGGAAAATTGCAAGAGGATCTTGATAAATTGGAAAACTGGGCATCAAAATGGCAGATGAAATTTAATGTGGACAAGTGCAAAGTTATGCACCTAGGGAAGAACAAACCAAACTATGGTTACACAATGCAAGGTTCCACATTAGGAACCACCACCCAGGAAAAAGATTTAGGTGTCATTGTGGATAACATGTTAAAACCCTCGGCCCAGTGTGCAGCGGCAGCCAAGAGAGCAAATAGAATGCTAGGTATCATAAGGAAAGGAATGGAAAATAAAACAAAAGACATTATAATGCCTCTATATCATTCCATGGTGAGACCGCACCTTGAATATTGTGTGCAATTCTGGTCGCCGTATCTTAAAAAGGATATAGCGTTATTAGAAAAGGTTCAGAGAAGAGCCACCAAAATGGTAAAGGGGATGGAAGGATACTCTTATGAAGAAAGGCTAAAAAGGTTAGGGCTCTTTAACCTGGAAAAGAGACGGCTGAGGGGAGATATGATAGAAGTCTATAAATTATAGATTAATGAACGGAGTGGAACGGGTAAACGTAGATAAATTATTTACGTTATCAGAATATAGAAAGACTAGGGAACATGCAATGAAGCTACAGGGTAAACTATTTAAGACTAATAAAAGAAAATATTTTTTCACTCAACGTGTAATCAAACTCTGGAATTTGTTACCGGAGGATGTAGTAAAGGCTGTTAGTGTAACTGGGTTTAAAAAAGGTTTGGACAAGTTCCTGGAGAAAAGGTCCATAAGCCATTATTAAGAAGGGACCCAGGATATCAATGCTTGACCCAGTACAAGCATTGCGGAACCTGTGTCTTTTGGGGAAATTGCTAGGTATGTATGACCTAAATTGGCCACTGTTGGAAACAGGATACTAGGCTTGATGGACCTTGGTCTGACCCAGTATGGCATATCGTATGTTCTTATGTTCTTATGATCAACCAACAGCCATGCGGATTCCGCCCTCGGTCTGCAAAAGAAATTACAATTAGCCACATGCTTCCCCTCCCCCCCTCTTATAGACGGACATAGCCCAAAAAAGCCTTAGACTGCCATCTCCCAATGCGCTGCATCTCCTGATCATACAAACCCGCCGCAGCGGCACTGGTTGCTGCACCTATGCGGAAGGAATGTGCCGCGAACTGATGCGGTTCCTCACCTATCCGCCACAGGAACATTCGTAATACTGCTGTCACCTGAAACCTCGTCACTCCCCTAGCATCAGCATGCATAAACAGAAAATCCCCCACTGCCAGGCGGTACCGCAGGTATTCCCGCAATGCCGCTACCCTACAAATTGTCACCCCTTGAATCTCCCGCAATACCACCCACCAACCCCGCCCTTGCTGATCGGTCTTAGAACGGGCCAACAAGACCTGCAGGCTCCCTCCCTCCACCTGCACATGCTGGTGGAGAAGCCCTCCTAACCTGCCCGACCCAGCCGAGATAGTAACTAACTCTCCAATACGAAAGGCACTAAAAAATGCCAAACAAAATATAGGTTTAAACAGTACTTCTTCATATCCGGATGACGCCACCAAAGGCAGCACCACTCATAGCCGCACCAGCAAGTCATGCATGATCAGTCGTCTGCGGTCCCCCATCTCGGTTCCACCCTCCCCCACCCTTGCATCAGCCTCCGGGCTAGAAACCCGCCAGCTGCCGGAGCCCATCCCACTGCTTTAGCGAAAAACGTGAAACCAGCCAAATGGGACCAAACCGCAGCTTTGGACATCCCTTTCTCTTTTGCAGCCACTACATATTGCGCCAACATCCAATCGGACACCGATTCCGGTCGCCACCCTTGTGCCTCCAAGAACTCCTTGACCTTGCCACAGCCGCGATGATACACCGCCCATGTTGCCTGCGCCGCTGAGCTCCACAGCAAACTCAACATCTCGCCTGGCCAACGTGCCATAAGCGCTCTGGGACCTTCCATCCTGTCACGTCCGCTCCTGGCGCCAGCTCCCAAAACCGATCCCACTGAAAATGAGAAAGAGCTTCAGCCACCTCATTGACACATCCCGGGATATGCCTCGCCTTGATCACCACATTTAAGCGTAAACAAGCCAACACCACCTCCCGCATTAGTTCCGCCACTTGCATGCATCGCGGGTTATAATGGTTGATCACACTAACCACTGCTGCGTTATCACACCACCACAATACTTGCCTATTACACAGGTGCTCTGGCCACACTTCCAAGGCTACCAGCATGGGAAATAGCTCCAGAAAAGCTACATTATTCACCAAACGCGAATCATGCCATGACTGCGGCCATTTGTCTGCACACTAGGCTCCTGCAAAATAAATGCCTAAACCTACTCCCCGTGCCGCATCCATGTACAACTGCAAGTCGTCAGAGGAAATCTCCTCCCCTATCATGACCGAAGTCCCATTAAATTCTTTCAAAAAGATATCCCAAATCCTTAAATCCCCCCTCATCACACTTGACACCCTGATACGATGGTGAGGTTTTTTCACCCCTGCCGTGGCTCCTGCCAACCGCCGCAGGAACACCCTGCCCATCAGGATGACCCAGCACATGAAATTCAAAGCACCAATCAGCGCTTGCAACTTCCTCAAAGTCAACTTGCTGGAAGCCCTTGTGTTGGCGACCAACACCCACAACCTGACAACCTTCTTGCACGGAAGCCTAACTACCATCTCCCTTGAGTCCAATCCTACCCCTAAAAAGGTCAACTGCCTCGTGGGACCCTCCGTCTTTCTCTCTGCCAACGGCACACCAATTTCTTTCGCCAAGTCCAGGAAACCTGTCACTAGACTCTGGCACTCCCTGGAATGCGCGGTTCTCACAAACAAAAAATCATCCAAATAATGGAGCATGTTCGCACAATCCACGTCCTTCACCAGCACCCAATGCAGAAATGTACTAAATTTCTCAAAGTAAGCACAGGACACCGAACAACCCTTGGACATGCACTTATCAAAATAAAGCCACCCTCAAACCGAAAACCCAACATTGGAAAACTAGCCGGGTGTACCGGCAGCAGACGATACGCTGACTCAATGTTAACCTTCGCCATCCACGCCCCCCTCCCCGCTCGCCTTACCAATTCCACCACCTGATCGAAAGATGCGTACCATACCACACACTTATCCTGTGGTATCCGATCGTTGACCGAAGCTCCTTCCGGAAATGACAAATTATGAATTAAGCAAAACTTCCCAACCTCCTATTTTGGTATAAGCCCCAGCGGGGAAACCACTAGATTCGGGAACGGCCTCTCTGTAAAGGGGCCTGCAATCCTTCCCAACTCCAATTCCGTTAACAATTTATCTCCTATCCGTAAACCCTACTCCTATCATTCAAGGCAATCAAAAGTATTTCATCCTCCTCACTCACAGATCTTATTCACATGGTTCCTCCCAACAGATCCAGAAGAGCAACAGCCGTAAACCTTTTAACAACCCCAAAGGCATTGCAACATGACAACCACAAACAGGACGTTCATTTTCTATGTCCCAAAATGCTGGAATGCTCTACCCCCTGACATTAGGGCCATTGCCGACCTATATCAGTTCAGGAAGGCACTCAAAACCCACCTTTTCCTCCAATACTACCCAACCAGCAATCGAACCTAGATACCCCTCTGAAGAAATGACCCACTCTAGAAAGACCCTTACATTCGTTATGTGATTTTTACCTAACCTTGTTCCATGTAAATATCTCATGTATATAGTTAACCCCTGTTATCCAAGTTTGCATTCCTGTTCGATATAAAACCAGACAGCTTGTTGTTATGGTCGTTATGTTATGAGTAAACCGCGCTGATACCGAATAGCGTGGTATATAAGAAATTGTAATAAATAAAATAAATAAATAAATCTCGCACTATGGTTGCTAACCGCAACACCGAGGGTGCATTGCGCGACACCCTGCCTGCGACCGTGCCTACTACCGGAATGACAAAACCCTCCTGAAACCCCTTGTCCAACACTACCCTGTCCCCCCACTTCAGATAACGCAACAGCCTAGCCCTCAACGCCTCCATCTTTATTGGGGTAGGGGCTAGGCTGCCTAACTCCGCCTTACTTCGGGACCGACCCCCTAGGCGAGGCGAAGACTTTCTTGCCGCATTTTGCTGCCGAATGCCCACCTCCGCAACTGGAGCAGGCATGCCGGAACTTGCAATCAGGAAAGGGGCACGAGGCCTTGTTGAATCTCCAGCACACGTCCCCTGTTCCCGTCCCCCACCCTTTCTGCTGCAATACAGCTCCTGCCGGCCAAAAGGAATGACCCACACCCCACAGAGTCGCCCCCCCCCCCAGTTTTCCTCCTCCCAGTCCTCCCTCCCCCGATTTAGCCGACATTTGTGTTAGCCATAAGTTAATGTCCTGGGAACCGCAAGACAAGAACCGGTTCTCCTCCATTTTATCCCTGAATCTCTCATCGTAGTTCAACCACGACCAACCTTCATGCGTCTGCGCTGCCTCCAAAATAGAGTCTGCATATGCCAACAACATCCCATATTGCTCGGGGTGATGATGCCCCCATACGCTCGCTAAATGCAAAAAAGCTTGAGTCCAGTTCACAACATTCTGGGACACCTTCTTCTCCCATCCTGCCTTCTCATCCTCTTTCCTCTTCTTCCTACTATCCCCCGAACGCCTCCTCCCCTCTAACAACCGGAAGATACCGATGTATCATCGTTTACGAATCTTATGACGCAAGTTCTTCGGAACACCTTCCCACAATTCCGCGTACGCTGATAAGGAAAGAGCTCCCCGTACCTGCTTACCAAGCCCCTCCCCGCTGCCTCTCACCGCAATCCCCGCGTCCCCTCCACTCGAGGAGGAGAACGACGACCAGGTTGACGATGAAGATGAGGAATCTGACCCATGCCGCCTTCTCCCCCCACGCCTACGCTTCCTATGCACCTTTCCTTTATCCCCCACCGACCCCCCCCTCCTCGCCGAAACCTCACCTCATTCGACTGGGAACTCACCTGCGGCCCTCGTGTCCACTGCACCTACAGGAGCTGTCACCGTTGCTGTCTGGCTGTCTTCCCCCACGGGCTGCTGCCGCTCAGCTGGTCTCACACTTGCCATCTCCCCTCCAACATTCTGACGCTCGTCGGGCTGGCCTGCTCCCATGTGGCCTCCTCTTCCAGGCATTGCAGGGTATGAACCCCTTGCTGGCACCTGCGGAGACATAAAGGGAAATACCGAGAGAGGGACTACCGAAGGCCAAGCCGGCTGCCGGGCCCCGAGCCACTCGGCCCCAGATAAACCTTGTCCCCCTCCTAACCAATGCTCCCAAGCCACCATACTCCCTGCTGGCCAAGACCCCCTGTGCTCCCCCCAGCCAGCTGCCGGCGCGTGCAGCCCTTGCCCCCTGACACTGCCATAGGCTTGACCAATGGCACAGCTTCCCCCACTTTCCTTATCACCCCACCCCCCCGAGCCAAGTAGGACCCCATCCCCCCCAGGCACCCCCAACATGCCAACACCCACCTCTGTGCCTCCAAACACCCCCCTTTGCGGCACCAACTCTTCTCCCCTCTGCCCCCCCCCCACTTCTTTGCCTCAAGCGAGACCCCCGGGCTGATCCCCCCCCTTCTCCCTGCTCCCAGTGCTGCTCCACCGCCTCTCCCAGTCCCCTGTGGGGACCGCGCCCCCCCTTGCCCCTCTGCAATCCCTTCCCACTGACTCCCCTACCCCGTTCACCCCCCCACTCCCATCACCTGAGCAGAATTCCCAGCCCCCTCTGCCACAGCAACCCTTTCTGGCTGCCTTGTATGCCTCCCCATGGCCTTACCAGCCCTCCCAGGCCCCTTGCCCTGCTGACCCCCTCGTGCCAGCATTGCACAGCTCCTGCTCAATGCAAACCACCTCCCGAATGCTACCCCGTGTCTCTTTCCCAGCTCCTGATTTTATTTATTTATTTATTTTTGTACCAAGCACCCGCACACCTAACAACTACTTGCCTGCATGTCTCCAAAGCTGATCTGACCGCCACCAAAGATCCCAACCCCCTGCACGCCCACCACGTGCTACCCTCCATCTGATTGCACTGCTCTCACTCGCCGTGTTGGTCCAACTTGCTCTTCCGCTGATTTATTTATTTATTTATTTATTTATACATCTTTTCTATACCGCCACTTCCAGAGATCAGTGGCGGTTTACAGGTAACAAACATTAATAATAGAGCACTATTATTTTACATAGAACAGATTTAGAACAAAGAACATTCAACTATTAAGTGTAACTTAAAAATACAATGAGATAACAGGAGGGGTAGGAACATTTGAACTGGGTATGTATTAGATAATGTTTCAAAACATACTTCCAACAGTATATTAACAATAAAGTCAAATATTTACATTAAATTACAATTATTCACATTAGCGACAGGCAATTGCTTTCTAAGGGTAAGCTTAATCTAGGTGAGAAATGTGAATGTGTGGGAAAGGTTTATGCCTTGTCTAAGTAGGGTCAGTGAGTGATTGATGATCGGTGTTTTTTTCTGTGTTAGGATTATCTTCAATGTGGAGGTTATTGTAGTGCAGAGTAAATAGATGGGTTTTTAGATTTTTTCTAAATAATTGAAGATCTTTGATTTCTCTGATTTCAATCGGGAGGTTGCTCCATAGCGTAGGGGCGAAGTATGAGAAAGCTCTGTTACTTGTCTTCTGACTTGTCTTTCGAATAGAATCAGGGACTTGTATCGTGTGAAGGTTTATTCTTCGTCTTGATCTATTATCATGTGGAATGGTGATGAGCGTAGATAAGAAAGATGGTGCTATATTATTAAAGATCTTAAACGTATTGACTAAGGACTTGTAGATGATTCTGCATGAGACGGGTAGCCAATGGAGAGCGTAGAGAATCGGAGATATATGATCTGAAAGTTTCGCTTTGTAGATAATCCTTGCGGTGACATTTTGGGCCAATTGAAGAGTGTGAATATTTTTCTTAGAGGTCCCTTGAAGAATACCATTACAGTAGTCTAAATGTGGTGTAATAAGTGTTTGTACTATGGTTCTTAAATCAGTGTTATCTATCAATGGTCTAAGTTGTTGGATTGTCCTCAATTTGAAATATATTGTTCTTACAGATTGTTTTATATGTTTGGTGAGGCTGAGGGTTTTATCCAGAGTGACTCCCAAGTATTTGATCTCATCTTTGACTGGGAGAGAGTTTTTTCCAATCTTGATTTCCAGTGGGGGAGTGAAGCTTGTGTTTCTTGTTATGAATAGAACTTCTGTTTTTTTAAAATTAATATTCATATTCCTAGATTTCAGCCATAGTTCAGCTTCAGAGAGGCAATGACATATGTTACTATAATCCGGGTTGGACACATCAAATGGTGAGTATAACATGATGTCGTCCGCGTAGATGTGGTAGTTGATTTTGAAGCGTTTAAATATGGAACAGATGGGTTGAAGATAGAGATTAAACAAAAGATCCCCGGCTGATCCCCGGCAAACGCTCCCGCGCTCCCGCTGACCAATCTAGCCTCTGAATCCCGCTGTCCTCCGCGACCAAGATGCCGAATCCCGCTGTCCTCTGCGACCACAACACCGGCCTCCGGGCTCCTTGCTTGCTCGCTTAGGGGCCGCTGGGGCAGACTCTGGTCACGCCTCTTCCTTTCTCCACTCATTGGCTCCCTCCCGGACTCCCACGGGGTGGGAGCCAATGAATTTAAAAGATGCGCCGCCATCTGGGTCTCTCCTCCTACCCCCCCTCGCGGATCTCCCCTGTCGCTTCTCGCCGCGCTGCCCGGTTACAGGCGGCCAGCATGGACTTGGCCACGCGGCCTTCACATATCAACAATGCATATAGAAGAGCCAAAGAATCCTCTCGTGACACCTTGTTAATACCCAGAGATAAGAAGGAAGAGATAGGCATGGTATGCCCACTTATATATTCATCTGAATCACAAAACATCATCAATATTCTTAAAAAGGAATGGCATCTTATTCAGTCTATCCCTGATTTTGAGAAGTTATCCCTCAGAATAGCGCATAGACGTAATATCAACTTGCGCAATTTACTAGTGCCCTCGGCCCTCAGCGAATGTAAATTCCTATCGAAACACAAAGGTCAATATCAATGTGGACATTGTTCTGTTTGTGTACATGCGATACCAGTTCGTAATTTTTTTATTCATCCCACTACTAAACATAGGGGTATGTTTACTAAACCGCCTTAATGTTACCGGCGTTAGTTGCAGTCTTACTGTGACGAATGCCATATAAGGTAGTGGGCATTCCTCTCTTAAGGTAGCATTTCAGGTTATCACTCGATAAAGTCCATTATCACGTGATAGAGGGAGCCGTGGCACGTTAACACGTGTTAGCCTTAATTAGGCGCGCTGACCTGGAAACACAGCAACAGAGGTGTAGCACAATGGTTACTACATTGACTAATAAAACAGGGGTCATGAGTTTGATCCCCCAGTAGGCTTAATGAGTAAGGCTATCTGAGGCATTACCCTTTACTTTAAATCAGTGCTGTCTGAAGCATTTTCTTTTTTAATTTAAATTAGTGCTGCCAGCAAACACATCCTCACAGTGCCGTAACCTAAGGTGCCGCATAAGGCACCCTATAAGGCACTCCAGAGGGCACATTAATTTGAATTTATTAACTGGAATATATCTGGTCTGGGAAGTGTGTATTGCTAACATACTTGCGTTTTTGTTTAGTGCAAGAGGAAATTACTTTCTAGTTTTATTTCTCCAGTGTTGTACATTTCATGTTTGGCTTTTGGGGTTCCCAGTTTAATTATTATCTGACCAAGGGAGATAGCCTACACTTATCCTCGGTAATTTTTGTGGGTGGGGCTGGGGTGCAGCATGGGTGGGACTGGGGTGGGACTAGGGGCGGAGAATGGGTGGAGCATGGTGAGCCACAGGTGTCGGGTTTTTCTCGGTGAAAATGTTGGCAGCCCTACCACCTACAATAGCACCAGGATTAACCACAAACCCCTGTCCATAGGCCTCCTGAGAGTGGGGCGGACCTGCACACAGCAGCAGGTACACCTACAATAGCACCAGGATTAACCACAAACACCTGTTGGTGGGCCTGGGGCCTCCTGGGGGTAGGGCAGTCAGTCCCACACACAGCAGCAGGCACACCTACATTGGTCACAGGGGTGACCACTGACCTTTCCTTTTCCCCTGGTGTGCTTGTATTTATTTATTTTTTATACCACACTCTTTAGAATCAGTGCAGTTTACATGTATACTAACAGGTATTTTTTATTCCCTTGTCCACAAAGTGCTCACAATCTAAGTGTACTGAGGCAATGGAGGATTAAGTGGCTTGCCCAAGGCCACAAGGAGTGGCCATGGGACTAGAGACCCCAGTCCCTCCAGCTTGAAGTTGCTTGTCCCCATGTGGGAATTGAACCCCCAGCCTTCCGGCCCAAGGTAACCTGTCCCAACCACTGAGCCACTCCTCCCTGTATGATATGTGTGTTGATTGCTGCCTACTAGGTTGTCAGATATGTGTGTTGATTGCTGCCTACTAGGTCGCACTCCTTGGTTTGTGTGACCTGCCCTCATGCATTTACCTCACGTGGGTGGTCGGCTGACACATTATTTTAATATTTATTACATTATACATAAACATCAAAAACAATTCTTGAAGTAGACAGTGATACAAAGGTATAATAACCACTAGATATATAAAAAAAAACAAGAAATATAAACCTAAGACCTCTGGTAGTCCACATAGTACAGGGAGAGAGAAAAACATTGGTTACCAGAGCAGGAGAAAAACTCTGGCAGCCCTAAAGAAGATTTTTAACAACTCAGCGTAAAAGGAAATACAAGATCAACCCTGAGTACACAGGCTCTAACATGAGAGAATTTGGTTAATTATCACGGAGTCTAGACCTTATCCTGCAATTTAGCATTAATAAAAGACGCAAGATCAGCTGGTTGGAAAAATATATATCTAAACGACTTATAAATCACTAAACACTTACAGGGAAATCTTAAGAAGAATGAACCCTCAATCTGCTGAGCCCCAGATTTATGAAGAAGAAAAAGTCGTCTCCTCTTCTGTGTTTCCTTAGATATATCTGGAAACATTGAAATGGATAGGCCATAGAAGGTCTCCAACCTCTTTTTGAAAAACATTTTTGATAGCCATTCCTTATCAGTGATAAGTGCACAAGTCACCAACCAAGTAGCTGGGGCACATGTCCCAGGATCAGAATCCTTTAACAAATCTGAAGCATTTAGAACATCCATATTTGCAAGTTCTTCAGAGTCCGCTGGTTCTTTCTTCTCCTGAGGTAGATAATAAACCCTAGACAAGGGTGGAGTTAGTTCCGCAGGCACTTTAAGGATTTCCTGTAGATATTGCTTGAACATATCCGGGGCAGAAATGCCCTTCATTTTGGGAAAATGTAAGATCCTTAAGTTCGCAGCTCTAGTAGCATTTTCCAAGGTTTCCAACTTGCTCCTAAGTGCCACATTATCTTTAACCAAAGTAGAAGTCAAATCAGATATTGTTACCAGTTGACTGCTGTGTTCTTCTATCTGAGACTTAACACCCACATTCACATTCTCCAAGAGTGAAATCTTTTCAGAGTTATTATGTATTTGAACAGATAAAGCTCTAGTCTGACTTTGAACTGCCATCGATAAAGAAGTAATGACCTCCCATATAGACTCAAGTGTGAAAACCTTCAGCCTTGAAGAAATAGGAAACATAGGAGTCAAAGTCAACATAGAAGTAGAAGGAGGAAAAAAACCCTCAACTAGTGCAGCAGGAACTGTCAAGTCCTCCGTGGTAAGCTGTGCACCTGAAACCCTCCCGATATCAGCGGGAGGGAGCTGAACTCCGAGCAAGGCTGTCTCCCCTCTGATGGTATCTCCACCCCCGCCCTCCGGAGGGGGGGGCACCGAAACCTCCAAGCTCTCAACCAGTACTGCGGGGCACAACGGAAGCTCTCTCTCAACAGGAGACAACGACACCTCCAACTCTGCGGGCGATGAAACATTCTCCTCAGCCGCTGCCACCCCAAGCGGAGCGGATCTCCTGCTTCTGTGCCTGCGTTAATAGCACAAATCGGTCCATAGGACCTGCGGAAGGTAGCTGAGGGTCCGAGGGAAAGACCCAAAGCTTACCCTTGCGTTTAGGCATACTAAGACGCTCAACTCAGCGACCATTTTTAAATGTCGGCTGATGCATTAAATTGTCTCGTCAGCCGCTCCCAGGCTCTCCTGACCTTGTTGAGGTCCTGCCTCCTGGAGGAGCCTTGGAACAGGCGCCTCTGTCGCCAGCACATGAGGCGCCCATGAAGGCTGGCTTCCTTGATCAGGAGGCCATCTTGTCTGCTGTATTATGCGCTACGCAGTATTGTGGTGCTACACGCATTGCAGCACTATGCGCGTAGTGGCACTCTGATGCACCAGTGGCTGGGAAAACGCATGTAGTGCTGCAACGCACGTAGCGCCACAACACTGTGTCTTGACATAATGCGCACAATACAATAGACAGGATGAGGCAACTTACTACCTGTTCATTGCCTTTCCTAATTGCTCTATCCAGTATTAGGGTTACATCTATTTTTATGCCTTTCAGCTCATGCCTGTCAACTTGATGCATCTTACAGTCCTTAGGGTACCATAACCTAAGGCGCCTTAGGTTGAGGCACCTTACGTTAAGGATATCATCAGGGGGGTTAGATCAGATTTGGACCTGTTGCTAGGGAACTGGCAGAACAGCAGTAGTACTGGGAACCTTGGCTGCCTCCGACCATGGTCTGACATTCACCATCAGCAGGCACAGTCAGACTGTACCTGCTGCACCCCACCGGGTGTTCCAGCCATGCACAAACTAACTGCAGACAGTCCGCTAGCCAGCCTATATTGCATGTTCAGAGAGTAACTATGCACACCCAGAATTGGGATGTACAGCACAGACACCCGGCAGATGCCTCAGTGATTGGGGCTCCAGAAAAGGGAGCACACAAATATCACTTGAGACAAATACTATTTAGCACTATGTGGGAACATAGCCATGCCATGGTCACTGCTCGGTCAGAGTGAGAGTGTCCTCCCAGCAAGACATGATGTGGCCACTCTGTCCATGCAGATGGTGGTGGGCCACTACGATGTGCCAGCCATTGCCCTACCCCCAATGCAGACGCATCCTCCCAATCCAGTATACACATTTGAAGGCTGACGCTGGCAACAGTGTATGTTTTGTGGGCCCCGTGCAGAGTAGGATGCCACACCACAATGGATAGACATGCACTCACCCACTCCTATTGCAGCATTGTGCAAAGATAGTGGTGGTTGGCAAACCTGCCCGCCACACTGGTCCTGATCACAGTGCAGGCATTGCTAAGGTGTGCAGGAGCTAGTTGTGGGCTCTGGTGATAACTGCTGCTCTGACACGGTGCAAACAGCCTGACTCTCCATGGAGTTTTGGATAGTGGGGCCTGTGTATGTGTATGTTTGTACTCCTGTTGGCCGAAGTTTTAGGGATTGCACATGTTTATGTTTATGTTTAATCATTTGATATACCGCTCAGGCCAAAGCATCAGAGCAGTTTACAATACAATATAATTACAGAAAATATGAAAAGAACGCCATATATGAGATAGGACAGAGTAAGAGATACAGTAATAGATAAAAGGATAGAAGAGACAAGAAGAAAGGAGAACAACAGATTACAACCATGATATAGCAGCATGACAGTTAAGTACACAGTTATAAAATAGGTTTTACTCACATGCCAGGGACATGCACTGCAGGATCCACAGCTGGGACCTGAACCTATGACCCTCTGCTCCAAGACACACTGGCTATGTGTACTGCACCACACTGTTGTCACAGAGGCAAAGCAGTCCCTAGGGCTACCTTTGCTGTTTATCAGACAGACCTTGTTTGTTGCACTGCACACAGCACACTGGAACAGGTCATGGCCTTGGCTCGCTGCAGGTAGGTGCCACCGCCTCCTCCACCACCAACACCCCCCCCCCCCCCTGCCATGCTGACATGCCCATATACTGTTGGTGCTGGTTGTGTGCAGTCCCAGGCCATCCACTGTGCAGGTAGGTGGGTGCCTAGGTTCAGGGTCTGGGATGCGGAGGCATACATGGACATCCAAACATACCCCAAATCACCTCCTGCCACTGTTCTGTCACTTCCACATGGGGGTGAGATGGCTGTGGGGTGTCAGGTTGGTGATCTGGCAACAATTGGCTAGGGTGGACCTTGTTGATTGATTGTGTTCTGCCAGCAGACTGTGGACAGGCTGGGGCATGCAATGTGGGTCCAGTGTATCCAATATGGACTACTGGGTGTATACATGTTTCAGGCAACGTGTGGTCACACCCTGCACTGACTTCCGGGGGCTGTTGTGCAGGGGTGTTCAGTTAGCTGGGTTTACATACCGTTTGGAACATATCCTGGGGAAGGTACATAGATCCTTGTTAGAGTGGTCCTCAGATGTACACTGCTTGCCCCATTACAGGCATTGTGGTTCCTGTGTGATGTTTGGGGTACCTGCAGGGTACGTGTCTCCTGGGTGGGATACTGTGGTACACAGACAAGTTTCTGTGTTCCTATGTGCCACCTAGGCAACTGCCTAGTCTGCCCTGTGCCCAACCTGCCCCCACTGTGTGTCCCGCCTGCAGTCCCCTTTACCCCATTTGCAGCATCACCATAGTGCCCTTTCATACTTGAGCACTATGCTGTTGCTGCAAATGGAGCACTACTATCACTTTACTTGTGCTCCCTGTCTGTGCTGTACATTGCTGACACTGAAATGGTCCCTCTCTCCTGCAAATGTGCATTTACTGACAGGTTTTCACTGGCGGTAAAGTCCCAGCGTTAATGTTCCAGCGTTAGTGTAGCAGGGGCCTCTCCCCGCCCATTGACCCCTTCTCTCCGCCCTCTGGGAGTTACCGCTGCCGGTAACGTTAATGCGCATTAACGTTACATCTGGTAACATTACTGCACGGTAACGTTACATCTGGTGAAGTTACCGCGCGGTAATGTTACCAGTGCTACATTACCACACCTTAGTAAACATACCCCTTAGATAAAAAAGAATTAACTAAAAAACAAAAACTAGAATTTATTTACATTCTCTTATATACTGTGCTATTCTGCATCAGTGTGGTTTACATTGAACAAACTGAAATTACATTGAACAGGGCATTATAACTTGGAGATAACTATTTTACAGGGAACATGGGCTATGGAGGGTTAAGTGGCTTGCCCAAGACCACCTGTGGGACTAGAAGCCCCAGTCCTTCTGGCCCAAGGTTACTGTCCTCTAGTGGATTTGAACCCCCAACCTTCTGGCCTGAAGTACCTTGCCCCAACCACTAGGCCACTCCTCCGCTCAATGAAAAACAAAAAAGGAGACTGACCTCATTAGGAGACATCACATCTCACCATGCAGATCAAGAAAACAAGGGAAATACTCCCTGTAAAACACAAATCAAAACCAACTGAAAACTTGATTAAAAAAATAAGAAAATGTATACTCTAAGAAATACCTTCTCTTCATGAAATATCCCACCTGTGCTCATGGACAGCACACTTCTGCAGGTCCTTTATGAAAAAGTATAACCCAAACAGACAACCTTCGCAACAGCAAGTACACTAAAACCTGCAAAACCATGGGCAAAACAGGAGATCACTCAGAAAAAAGAAAACATCATTGTACCTTATAAAAGGGTACTGATGTTGTAAATCTCTCACTCCCATAAAGACCTCATAAAGAGATAATAAATGATATTGTGAATATGTGCATACACTATTTAACACTCTCTCCATCTTGTTAAATAAATAAATACATAAATAATACCCTTCTCCAAGGTCATCAAATAGCTTACCAAAGAAGCCAATGTTAAAAAAATATATGTAACATAGTAACATACATAGTAACATAGTAAATGATGGCAGATAAAGACCAGTATGGTCCATCTCGTCTGCCCAGCAAGGTGGTAAGAGTAGGTGCACCTGCCGCTCCGTGTAGGGCAGCCCTGTTTGCTGAGAAATTAGATAGTTAAGTTTATTTTGATTTTATCCTGTTGCTATAGAGGGATCCACTGTCTGTCCCATGCCATTTTGAATTCTGTCACTGTATTTGCCCCCACCACTTCCATCAGGAGGGCATTTGAAGTTTACAGACTTGATGATCTCCAACCACTGCTGCAGCCCCAATACTGGCTGGCATCATAAAGAAGGGGAAGACTGCCTAAAAAAACCTATCTCTCTGCAAAATGCTACCAAACACCAAAAGCTATTGACTGCCAAAAAACTTGCCCAGACGCGATGTTCAAGATGCATTCAGCACTCGAAAAGCAACACTGGGCAGCAGGCTGTCCTTTAAATTGGCTCTTCCGAAATCACGGCTATGATGGACAGCATAGCCAGAACAAGGCTGTGACTATGAGCTTTAATTAAAACAAACCAAAAGACCCTTAAAACCACTCATTAAAAAAAATAAAAGGGCCCCCTTGTTCTGGCTATGCTGTCCATCATAGCTGTGATGGGTGGTTTTAAATTTTGAATTATATGGTGGATGTATGGTTTTTATTGACTATAAATAAATTTGCCTGTCTCTTTTATTTGTCTTTGGACTCCCACTTTTTGTCTTACTGTTTTAATTCCCTGTAGTGGGTGTGCCTCTATTTGGTATTTCATTATAAAGTATTAGCAGTCAATGGCAGCAAGTTCTTTTGAGAAGCTCTGGTATGAAGCATGACTTGTTTCAAGCAGTTGAAAAGAAGACGTTTCTATTGTGTTGAGTAAGTGACAATGTAATCCCTTCTCACTAATTCTGTTCTGTATGTTTTTCAATTCAGTCATATAAATTTGTTCTAAGCCATCTATTGTAATCTTGAAGAGCTGTAAGAACAAAACCAAAAGAAGATAACCTTGCTACTGGTTTGAGATGGAATGCATATATACAATATTCCTGTTGAACTACTTATCATCTAAATAAATTTAAGCCCATTAACAATGGAAAAAGAGCTTATAAGATTTGTTTAAAATTAGACACAGGACATGCCAACAGGAACTCAGGCCTGGCTTGAACTCAGTTTTCTCTACAGAAAAGAGAGTGGTACAAAAATCAGTCTATCATTAAAAGGATCCTGAAATTCCTCTAACAGGACTAACCCAGAAGTGGAATTTTCTAAACATGTGAGTGGTGGAGCAGTAGGCACAAATCCCTCTGACACTCCTTGTGGCTTTAGGCAAGTCACTTAACTCTCACTGCCCCAGATATAAATTTAGGGGCCTCTTTACTAAGCATCATTATAACAATAATGTGCAATATTGTCCAATTAACCTTTGGTATTTACAGATAATACATGCTAATTGATGGCAAAGTATACCATTTTCCAATGATATGGCTTACTACAAAATATTCTGGCCAATGCAAGTTTAAAAAGGATGAGCTGCAGTGAATGCAAAGCAGCTCATTATCATGCAAATGGAATTGTGCAACTTGCGATAAAGAGCAAAGTATATTTATTATTTGCATTTTGCTTGTACCTTTCAAGTAGAAGATCAAGGAAAGTTATAATCAGGAACCGTAGGTATTTTCCTGTCCCCGAGCGCTTACAATCTAATGGGCCGATGCAGAAAAGCTTAGCGTGACATTTTATGGTGCTTTTACCACACTAGGTTTGCTCTCCAATGCAGAAAGCAAGCTATCATTGGAAAAACACCAAAAAAACAACCATGCTAAACTGCAGTGTACTTGGTATGCAAATTGCATGCAAATCGCTCCATAAGTAATTGCACCGGATGTAAAAAACTGTGCTGAAAGCCTGAAACAGAGCAGTATTTTTTACCCGTTTTTAATGCTGGATCTTCACACTAGCTTGGGGCAGGTGTAAAGATCCAGCCAGGAGCAAAAGTATCATTTGAGGTGAACTTTGACCATCAGAATAGTCGGGTGGCCGATGTCCCCGACATCGATTCCCGAACAGAAACCAAATCCCTGGCAGCCCTGATCCCGAACTGCCTAATAATAAATTCCTGATGGCCCAGCAGCCCTGATCCCTCCACACAACCATCCATCCAATAAAAAATCCCTGGTGGCCCAGCAGCCCCAGTCCCCCCCACCTACACACCCAATAAATAAAAATCTTGGTGGCCCACCAGCCCATATCCCACCCAACCATCCAATAACAAAAATATATGGTGACCTCTGAACCCTCCACCACCCTCCTTGAACCTTCAGTCTGGAGTGGGAACATTGTCCATGTGCTCCCGCCCTTGTGCCACCATCTTGAAAAATGGAAGCACCTGACCCTGTGCTTGGGATGCACCTGGTGTGGTCAGAGTCATATAAGGCATTTTCTGCCTTATATGGCAGTCTGACCCTGCCCAGTGTATCCCAGAATGCACCTTAAAGGGATAGGCACCGCGATTTGTCAAGATGACGTTACAGAGCCAGGAGCATGTAGGCAATGCTTCTGCTCCAGATTAAAGGTATCAGGAGGAGAGGGGTTTAGGGTGCCACAAGTCCATCAGGACATTTTGTTATTAGTTGGGTGGGATTGGAGCTGCTGGGCCACCAGGGATTTTTTTTAATTGGGTGGGGGGATCGGGGACATTGCGCAACTGAGGATTTATTTTTATTGGCTGGGTGTGTGGGGAGATTGGGACCACTGGGCCACCGGGCCACCAGACCACGAGGGATCTTTTATCCAGCAGGAAGGAGGCAGGGCCGCCTATAATATAATTTCTGTCAGGGTGTCAGTGTCAGGGGCACTGGCCGCCCAACAGTATTCTGATGGCATTGGGGGCTTTCCTCAATGCCTAGGTCATGTGAGGTGATGTGCCAAACTTCCCCTCAGTTGACCCTATTTCTCCATGACAGCATGCCAAATTTGCAAAGACGTCTGTGCACATGGCATAAATAGGTCAACCAGAGCTCTGTGATTCTCAGTCTTGAAGGACTACCAAAAGGGACTACTACTGCGGGAAAGAAATCTGCACTTATAAATATTTCTTTACTTGTAGGAAATTCTCTGAATCTTGGGGAAAAGGGAATTCTTTGATTTAAAGTAGATAGAATCCAGTGTATTTGCTAACTCACACAGGGCTCAGTAGTATCAGAGAGCTTTTAATTTAAATGTAAACCTTGGTCAGCAGCCCCAGAGAACTTTATATTTAGATTTGAACCTCAGTCAATATTTATGTATGTGGCTGTGCTTTTATAACACTTTTCACAGAGGTCAAAGCTGTGTACATAAAACTTAAATAGGTTAAACAACGTTTACATGGAATAAGACGATGCACATAGAACTTGGAATTCAAACAGATTAAACAATGTTATAGAGAACAGTGACTTTGTACATTACATTAAACAGGGGCATAAGAACATAAGAACATAAGACATGCCATACTGGGTCAGACCGAGGTCCATCAAGCCCAGTATCCTGTTTCCAACAGTGGCCAATCTAGGTCATACGTACCTAGCAGTTTCCCCAAAAGACACAAGTTGCCATAGAACTATTTGCAAAGCAGTCTTAGTTGTTGGAGGGAGATTCAATCAATAGGCATGTAGATAGCTGGGTGGCTGGTGGACGTGAGGATCACCTAGTTAACATGCCTGCCTGGTGCGAATGTAGCGGACCTCACGCGCCACCTAGATAAGGTCTTAGATAGTGCCGGGGAGGAGTCTGCTGTCTTGGTACATGTCGATACCAATGACATAGAAAAATGTAGTAGGGAAGTTCTGGAAGCTAAATTTAGGCTTTTAGGTAGGAAGTTGAAATCCAGAGCGCCCAGGATAGCTTTCTCCGAAATGCTTCCTGTTCCACGCGCAGGACCCAAAAGACAGGCAGATCTCCATCTCAATGCGTGGATGAGACAATGGTGCAAGGATGAGGGTTTTGGATTTGTTAGGAGCTGGGGAACATTCTGGGGAAAGGAGGGGCTCTTCCGAAGGGAAAGGCTTCACCTAAACCGGGATGGAACCAAGCTGCTGGCCTTAACCTTTAAAAAGGAGAAAGAGCATCTTTTAAACTAGATAATAGGGGAAAGCCGACAGTCGGCCAAGAGCATATGGTTTGGAACACTGTATCCTTGAAGGATACTACCAAAAGCAGAGAGGTTCCAAAAAAGAATAAAGTAGACCAAATGCCCTTGAGTATGGAGCAGACAGAGCTTAAAGATTCCAAATTACCCATGCCTACCAATAGCCAGATTAATATGAATAAAATACAGTCTCTAAAATGCTTGTATGCAAATGCTAGAAGTCTAAAAAATAAGATGGAAGAGTTAGAATATATAGCATTAAATGAGAGTTTGGATATGATTGGAATCTCAGAGACATGGTGGAAGGAGGACAACCAGTGGGACACTGTGATACCTGGGTACAAACTATATCATAATGATAGAGCTGATCAAATTGGTGGAGGGCTTGCGCTCTATGTTAGAGAGGGCATTGAGTCACAAAGGATTAAAGATTTGCAGGAAACAAAATTTGCTGTAGAATCTCTATGGATTGAAATTCCATGTAAAAAGGGGAAGGCGATGGCAGTGGGGATGTACTATCGACCGCATGGCCAGAATGAACAAATGGATGATGAAATGCTCAAAGAAATCAAGGAAGCTAATAGAGGTTACAGCACAGTAATAATAATGGGTGATTTAAATTACCCCAGTATCGACTGGGTCAGTGTCACGGCAGGACATGCTAGTGAGATAAAGTTCCTAGATAAAATAAATGATTGCTTCCTGGAGCAGCTTGTTCATGAACCGACCAGAGGGGAAGCCATATTGGACCTAGTCCTTAGTGGAACACCAGATCTGGTGCAAGAGATAAGGGTGTCGGGACCACTTGGCAATAGTGATCATAGCATGATTGCGTTTGATTTAATTAGTGTAGGAGGGATTGTAAGGAAATCCACAGTACTACCTTTTAACTTTCGAAATGGAGACTATGATAAAATGAGGAAAATAGTTAAGAAAAAACTAAAAGGAGCAGTTGCAAAGGTTAAAGACATACATCAAGCTTGGGAGTTGTTTAAAAATACTATCTTGGAAGCCCAGACCAGCTGTATTCCACGCTTTAAGAAAAGTGGAAGGAAGTCCAAAAAACTGCCAGCATGGTTTAAAGGTGAGGTTAGAGAGGTTGTTGTTGCCAAAAAAGCATCTTTCAGGAAATGAAAAAAAGAGCCAAAGGACGAAAACTGGAAACAGCACAAGCACTGGCAAATTAAATGCAAGGCATTGATAAGGCAGGCAAAGGGAGAATTTGAGAAGAAGCTTGCGGCGGAAGCAACAACGCATAATAAAGACTTTTTAAAGTACATTTGTAGCAAAAAACCTGTGAGAGAGTCAGTTGGTCCATTAGATGATAGAGGGGTTAAAGGGGCACAAAGAAGGCAACAAGGTGATACAGGAGAGACTGAATGATTTCTTTGCTTTAGTCTTTACTGAGGAAGATGTAGGGATGTTACCCATGACTGAAGTGGTATTTAAAGGTGCAGAAGAACTGAAGGAAATATCGATACATCAGGAAGATGTATTACAGCTATTTGATAAACTGAAGAGTAGCAAATCACCTGGACCGGATGATATACATCCAAGGGTGTTGAAAGAACTGAAATATGAGATTGCAGACCCACTAGTAGTAATCTGTGAACTATCATTAAAATCATCTGTAATACCTGAAGACTGGAGGATGGCCAATGTAATGCCAATTTTTAATAGGGGTTCCAGGGGTGATCCGGGAAACTACAGACCAGTGAACCTGATGTCAGAACATGGAAAAATGGTAGAAACCATCATAAAGAGCAAAATTGCTGAACATGTAGATAGTCATGGCTTAATGGGAGACAGCCAACATGGCTTTAGACAAGGAAGATCTTGTCTTACTAATCTGTTATGTTTTTTGAAGCTTTGAATAAACAGGTAGACAAAGGTGAGTCAGTTGATATATTGTATTTGGACTTTCAGAAAGCCTTTGACAAGGTCCCTCATCAGGGACTTTTGGCAAAACTAGAATCATGGAATAGGAGGCAGTGTTCTATTGTGGATCAGGAACTGGTTAAAAGACAGAAAGCAGAGGGTAGGGCTAAATAGCCAGTTTACCCAATGCAGAAAGGTGAATAGTGGTGAGTAATATAATGGGTACACTACTCATCAAACTGATTGACAGGTGAGATAAGGATGACAGGAGCCAATCAGCGTTCACGTCCGGTGTATGTCCTGCCTTAGGTCATGCCCCCTCCCATAGAAGTGAATGGTGATCTAGCCCCGCCCACGCCCACCCCCGGCGTGGCCACAGCTCCCACTGACATGCCCCCACCCCCACCCTCCAAGGATGACATCATCCAATCAGCGCCCACTTCTGGGTTTGTGCCACACCCACGCCCCGCCCCAGAATGTTGGCATTAGCCAATCAGTACCCACTTCCAGGGTTTGTGTCATACCCACAGCCTCTCACCCTCAACCACGCCCCTGCCTACATCATTGGAAATGACATCACCGGAAACAGAGTGTCATCGGAAATGGACAGTGTCGCTTTTTTGCTGACATCACCGGAAACAGGGTGTCATCGGAAAAGGACGATGTCGCTTTTTGCTGACATCAGCGGAAGCAGAGTGACTGACTCTGGAAATGTGTTTTGCTTCTGGTTAATGCTGACAGCTGTAAAAGCAGGAACCCTGGAAAACAAAAAATGCATTTCTCTCCCCACACTGCCTCAGTTCTTTTTTCTCACAAAGCAGTGCAATGCTTTTATTTCAGGCTATTTAGAACTGATTCTTAACACAGCACATGGGTATACAGGCTTTTCACAGAGACACAGCCCTTGGTATAGAAGCTTTTTCTTTCCAAATGCAATTAACACATCTTTTGTTAGAGAAATCAGTGCTGTCCATGTGATAGAATTTTGCTTTTAAGACCTCATGGTTGGAGAGAAGTATCCTGGCAACAGTGTAGTTAAGACTGAAAATACAGAGAGAGAGACCTGAGTTCAAAATCCCACTACTACAGCTATTTTTTAGTGTCTTTTGAAAAACCCCCAATACAGAGCGACAAGTCTGGACATGCCTCTAGGATGTGATTGCACATGTGATTGGTAGAAAAAGAAAGAGACTTGTTCTGAGCATGCTTCTAGGATATGGTAAAACGTGATTGGTTGAAACAAGAGACTTGTTCTGAGCATGCTTCTAGGATATGGTAACATGTGATTGGTAGAAAGAACAGGTTATACTTTAAAACACATAGGGTTTGTAGAATAAATCCATTCTGAAGATGTTGGCAAATTAAAAAGAATAGTCAAAGCACGGCAATCATGAAGGAAACCTTATTGAAGAGCATTTACTATGACCCAAAAGCAATAGGGAGCTTTGGGGGCATAAATCCTCTACTTCAAGCTGCTAAAAAGCATGATAAAACAGTCAACAGAAACAATGTAGTTAGATTGGCTACCGGACAAGATGCTTATACTTTACACAGACCTGCTAGGGTCCGTTTTAAAAGAAATAAGACGATCGTGTCAGATGTGGATGCTGTGGTGGTGAGACTGTAGTGGAGCCCAGGGAAATGGATAGAAAACAGACATTTACCCCTAAGCAGAAGAATAGTTCAGGGAGTTTTGACTTTGAAACTCCAGCCAAGGAAAAAAAACACACACATAGAGTTGCTGAGTGCAAGCCACGCCCTAGCTCCAAGGCAACCAGGGTAGGTAATGGGGAATACCCGGGGGCGGAGTTTGAAGCCATAGGGCAGCCCCAGTCATTTAAGCCTGAGGAAACAGGAAGAGAGGGAGCAACTGAGGAATCAGGAAGAGAAAGAGCAACCGAGGAACCTGGGAGAGAGGGGACAACCGAGGAACCAGGAAGAGAAGGAGCAGCTGAGGAACCAAGAAGAGAAGGGAAAGGTTCTTGCAAGAAAGCTGAGAGAGAGAGAGGTGTTCTAGAAACAGCCTCAGGAAAGGGTCTTGTTGCAGCCAGCACACAGGAAACTACAGCTCTGAAGGAAGCCCATGTTGTAGGAGCATTACAGCAGGCCCTGAAGACAGGGGAGTTTATCCTGAGGAAAGTGCTGTCTTTGAGCAGAGCATGGGCGTGGTCCTGCCAGAACCTGGGGGAAGAGTTTCACCTCGAGGAAGGTCTGTAAAGAGCTCTGTTACTAGAAGTAAGGTGAGCCCATTTGAAACCTTGCATAGTTTATTGAAGGATAAGAATCCCCTTGGCCCTTCAAGCATTCCTCAGCATAGAAAGAGGTCTCATTGGGAGAAGGTTTTAAAGTTATTAGAAGAAATACAACCTGAAATCCCACAAGTTGATTCCAGCCAGATGCTAACTGACCCCGAGTATGAGAGCATGCAGGTAGATAACTATGATTCTGATAATAGTTCTGCCGACTCTCAAATTGACTGTTCTTTGTGTGTAAAGCAAAGGTGAAGAAGCTGTAAGGTTTAAACTGAGAAAACCCAGAAGCTTTGTACTTGCCTGTTCTGCTAGAAATGTTTGGAATGAAGTGCTACAATTTTAATGCTGGCAGAGAATGTTCAGAAGTGCTGATTTGAATGCTTAAGAAGTCCTGACCAAAATGTATAAACAGCCAGAAGTAAAGTGGGTTCTGCTTTGCATAGTGCTCAGTTTGGAAGAGTAGTTGTTTGGGCTGAACTGAGCAAAGAACCCTTAAGCTGTATTCTTGAACTGTGGAAAAAGTTATACTTCTTGTATGATAACCTGAGCGAAGCAAGTGCTACCGGTGCTAGTGTGAAAGTTTCTTTTTCTTTATTTGGAGAAGTATCCTACTTTTGTTGCTGTATATTTGAAAGGACAAAAGAAGAAAAGAATAAATTTTTCCTGTATTTGCCTTCAACCCTCGGCTACTCATTTTTTTCACAACTACAATCCCCAGAAGCCTTGGCTCTGGGAACCCATAATACCAAGGGACAATAGGAGGTACACTCACTGCCTATAGGCAATCGCCTAGCCAGCAGTGGGTGCGACAATGCACAATGGCAGGCTGATTTAGTTGATATGGCAGCCTTGTCCTATTATAACAATGGCTACAAATACATATTAACAGTGGTAGACATCCTGTCAAAATATGCATGGACTGCAAGTTTAAAATCGAAAACCGGTCATGAAGTTGCTAAAGCCTTTGAAAAAATATTTAATCTAGGTCGTATACCTGAAAAAATACAGACAGACAAGGGTAAAGAATTTTTAAATAGGTCCCTGAAGAATTTATTAAAACAAAGAGGGTTCATCATTTTGTAACCAATAACGATGTTAAAGCAGCGGTGGTAGAAAGGTTTAACAGGACTTTGAATTCCAAAATGTGGCGTTATTTTACTACACACAACACCTTTAGGTACCAAGACGTATTGCAGGCTTTTGTGCACAGCTATAATCATAGTTTTCACAGAACAATAAAGACGAGGCCTGTAGATGTGACATACACAAATTCTCTGCAGATCTGGAAAAGAGTCTACGGTGATAGCATCAAGCGTAAGCACACCAAGAACCCCTTAAAGAAAGGAGATCATGTAAGACTTTCAAAAACTAAAGGAAAATTTGAAAAGGTTACGAGCAAACGTGGACTGACGAGGTATTTATAACAACGGACATTTTAAACAGGGGACAGAAAGCGACATACAAGATACATGATTATGACGGTGAAGCCATACAAGGTTCTTTTTATCCTGAAGAATTGTTAAAAGTCACCCCGCAACAGGACAGAATATACCGTATCGTAAAGGTTCTAAAGGTAAAAGGATGTGGCAGGAACAGATTCTACCTCGTGAAATGGAGGAGATGGCCTGTTAAATTTAACAGTTGGGTTAAAGCATCAGAGATTCAAGACATCTGATTTCTTTCTTTCTTTTGAAGCAGCATTAAAATAAAATTTAAAATAAATGATGGTGGCTTTTATATCACACTGCCTAGCAATGCCTGAGCAGGTGTGTTTCCCCAAAATACCAGCTCTAATTTTACCATACAACTAGCAAGGCCTTTGGACTTACAAGGACAGTGGGAAGTAGGGCTCGTGGAAATACAATACCCCAACACCTGGGAGAATATTAAGGAAGATCATAAGTATGTTGTCACCTCCACAGCAGGAAATATACAGCACCACCTTATAGTCAGGAGAGGACATTATGCGACCATGCAGAGTTTAGTGGAATCCATGAACCAGGACATTAGCAACATCTATAAATCGACGGCACCACTAATCATTTATGAACCCCATGCATGAAGAATCCGAATAAAATCGGAAGATAGGTCTAATATTTATGCGTATGGTGATTTGGAAACCATTTCGGGAATAGAAGCTTACGTTAATACACAGCGTTCCCATTTTCCAGCGGATATCATGGTCGGTTGTAGAGCACCAGTTAGTAGGTGACAATTTTGTGCCACTGCTGCGCTGTGTTCCAACTAAGGGGTTTAGGGATGAGTTTATCACGTTAACTTATGATAAGCCGCACTATGTCCCTGTGAACAAACAGCATATTGATACCATCACATTTGAAATAAAGACAGATCAGAACAGGCACGTCTCATTTCGTTACGGGAAGGTGATCCTTAAGCTTCATCTGCGCCCCCGGAGGGGGACTGTTTTTTAAAATGGTTGTGGCTAAAGACTACGGAGACCCCAAAGCATACAGGCATTATTATACAACACACGCCAGCTATGGACTTTCAGGATATCATGGAGTACCGGTCATGTATGGGGCCGGTGTCGGCGGTGTTTTTCGCAGCCTCTTTAGAAAAGCTATGTCGTTTTTGAGAAGGGGTTTTGAAATTATTAAACCACACGTGAAAGGCGCCGCAAAAAACATAGCCAAGAATGTCATGAGTCATGTCACAATGGCTGTTCTAAATAAAATGAACCAGTCTACAGAACAGGCAGGATCAGGACTGGCTGTGATTAGAAGAACTGTTAAAAGAAAGAGAACCAAGTCTCAGGAGTTACCACAAGGACCGCCCAAGTCTTTTAAAAGAAAGAAACCCATGGGTGACAGGTCTCAGAAGCTTAACCGCCGGTATAAGAAGAGAAGCACTAGCTCTAGGCAGTGAGATATATTCTAAAAAGCACCATGGCTTTTGTACACCACGGCTCTGAAGAGTGTGTTAAATCGGAACTGGACCTGTTTTAACTAGCACCGACACAAACAAGTATCGAAAAAAGTATTTATGTGGAAATTCCGCCATTATCAGCTTTGTCGGAAACAGCCCCTTTGGACTTCTATATCGCAGGTCATGGTGAAGACTACATTGATTTAAATAGTACACTTTTGCACCTGACCTGTAAAATTGTGGCAGAAGATGGCTCGAACATCGATCCGGCAGCCGAAGTAGTGCTGGTGAACTACCCAATTGCAGCTCTGTTTAGCCAGCTGGATGTTACCCTGGGAGACCAACTCATTAGCCAGAGCAACAACTGCTACCCCTACAGAGCCCTCATAGAGCTGCTTCTCAATTATGGCGAAGGATCCCTCAAATCACAGTTTACAAGCAGGCTGTTTTATAAAGACACAGCCGGGCAGCATGAAGTGAGAGAGATAGGATCTCGCAACGTCGGCTTTACTGAAAGGGCCCAATTTACGGTCTCTAGCCACAAGGTAGAGCTATTGGGGCATTTACATAGCGATCTATTTTTTCAAGAAAAGCTATTGATTAATGGTGTGGATCTCAACATTAAATTGACCCGCAACTAAAACTCTTTCTGTTTAATGAACGGTGATGCCGAAGAAAGTTATAAAATCCTTATCCTAAACGCTGCGCTCTTTGTAAAGAGAGTTAAAGTTTCCCCCAGAGTGCGCCTGGGACATGCGGAAGCTCTGCTGAAAGCTAATGTCAAGTATGCTATTGACCGTGTGGGGCTGAAGGTGTTTAGCATACCAGCCGGAGCCCATGTGACTAACCAGGAAAATCTCTTTTTGGGGCAGCTACCAAAACTCATTGTGCTGGGGTTTGTGGATAATGATGCTTTCAGCGGTAATTATGCTAAAAACCCCTTCAATTTTAAACATAATGATATTAATTTTGCCGCTCTATATGTGGATGGGGAACAAGTACCTGGGAAACCTCTTCAACTTGACTTTCAAAATGGATGTTGTGTAAGAGAATATATGCAACTGGTACAAGCAAGTGGCAAACATCTGAAAGACACAGCGTTGCTGATTGACCGTCAGGAGTTTTACAAAGGTTATACTCTGTTGGCGTTTGACCTTTCACCGGATCAGGAGTGTGCAGACCATTACTCCCTGATTAAAACTGGTAACCTGCGGGCTGAAATACGTTTTGCCAGCGCCTTACCCCATACAGTTAACATGATTGTTTATGGGGTTTTTGACAATGTGATAGAAATTAATCATAGAAGGAATGTTCTTTTTGATCATTCGTGAAAATGAACACCCTGCAGATCTTCCGTATTTTAAAGAAGGACCCCTGTGTTGCAGATTTCTTTTTAGATGTGCTACCCAGCGACTGGTTAGCGGATGTACAAATATCAAGGAAGCCCATGTGTTTGGTGGTAAATACAACCCTCATAACCTACCTGGAGAACACTGGTTAGCCCTCTATATATGTGGAGATGGAACAGGGGAATTTTTTTATTCTTATGGACAACCCCCTGATAGTTTATTCTTTCCTACCAGCATTATGAGCTTTTTCAACAAGCTTTGTAAAGCTGATTTATACCACAACAGACAATTACAGCACCCAATGTCTACGGCTTGTGGATATAACATAAGAACATAAGATATGCCATACTGGGTCAGACCAAGGTCCATCAAGCCCAGTATTCTGTTTCCAACAGTGGCCAATCTAGGTCATATGTACCTAGCAGTTTCCCCAAGGGACACAGGTTCCACAATGCTTGTATTGGTTCAAGCATTGATATCCTGGGTCCCTTCTTAATAATGGTTTATGGACCTTTCCTCCAGGAACTTGTCCAAACCTTTATTAAACCCAGCTACACTAACAGCCTTTACTACATCCTCCGGTAACAATTTCCAGAGTTTGATTACACGTTGAGTGAAAAAATATTTTCTTTTATTAGTCTTAAATAGTTTACCCTGTAGCTTCATTGCATGTCCCCTAGTCTTTCTATATTCTGATAAGGTAAACAATCGATCTACGTTTACCCGTTCCACTCCGTTCATTAATTTATAGACTTCTATCATATCTCCCCTCAGCCGTCTCTTTTCCAGGCTAAAGAGCCCTAACCTTTTTAGCCTTTCTTCATAGGAGTATCCTTCCATCCCCTTTACCATTTTGGTGGCTCTTCTCTGAACCTTTTCTAAAATCGCTATATCCTTTTTAAGATACGGCGACCAGAATTGCACACAATATTCAAGGTGTGGTTTCACCATGGAACGATATAGCGGCATTATAATATCTTTTGTTTTATTTTCCATTCCTTTCCTTATCATACCTAGCATTCTATTTGCTCTCTTGGCCGCTGCTGCACACTGGGCCGAGGGTTTTAACATGGTATCCACAATGACGCCTAAATCTTTTTCCTGGGTGGTGGTTCCTAATGTGGAACCTTGCATCGTGTAACCATAGTTTGGATTGTTCTTCCCTAGGTGCATAACCTTGCACTTGTCCACATTAAATTTCATCTGCCATTTTGATGCCCAGTCTTCCAATTTATCAAGATCCTCTTGCAATTTTCCACATTCCTCTTGGGTTTAACAACTTTAAATAGTTTTGTGTCATCTGCAAATTTGATAACCTCACTCGTTATTCCACTTTCCAGGTCATTTATGAATATGTCAAAAAGCAGCGGACCCAGCGCAGATCCCTGGGGTACACCACTATTCACCTTTCTCCATTGGGAAAATTGGCCATTTAGCCCTACCCTCTGCTTTCTATCTTTTAACCAGTTCCTGATCCACAGTAGTACACTGCCTCCTATCCCATGACTCTTTAGTTTTGCCAAAAGTCTCTGATGAGGGACCTTGTCAAAGGCTTTCTGCAAGTCCAGATACACAATATCAACCGACTCCCCTTTGTCCACCTGATTATTCACTCCTTCAAAAAAACATAACAGATTAGTAAGACAAGATCTTCCTTGTCTAAAGCCATGTTGGCTGTCTCCCATTAGGTCATGACTATCTACATGCTGAGTAATTTTATTCTTTATGATGGTTTCTACCATTTTTCCTGGTACTGATGTCAGGCTCACCGGTCTGTAGTTTCCCGGATCACCCCTGGAACCCTTTTTAAAAATTGGTGTTACACTGGCGATCCTCCAGTCTTCAGGTATTAGAGATGATTTTAATGATAGTTCACAGATTACTAATAGCAGGTCTGCAATCTCATATTTCAGTTCTTTCAACACCCTTGGATGTATACCACCCGGCCCAGGTGATGTGCTACTCTTCAGTTTATCTAATAGTTGTAATACATCTTCCCGATGTATTGATATTTCCTTCAATTCTTCCGCACCTTTAAATACCACTTCAGTCATGGGTAACATCCCTACATCTTCCTCAGTAAAGACTGAAGCAAAGAATTCATTCAGTCTCTCCGCTATCGCCTTGTCGCCTCTTAGTGCTCCTTTAACCCCTTTGTCATCTAATGGACCAACTGACTCTCTCACAGGTTTTTTGCTACGAATGTACTTGAAAAGGTCTTTACTTCACGTTTTTGCTTCTGCAGCAAGCTTCTTCTCAAATTCTCCCTTTGCCTGCCTTATCAATGCCTTGCATTTGACTTGCCAGTGCTTGTGCTGTTTCCAGGTTTCGTTGTTTGGCTCTTTTTTCCATTTCCTGAAAGATGCTTTTTTGGCAACAACAGCCTCTCTGACCTCACCTTTAAACCATGCTGGCAGTTTTTTGGACTTCCTTCCACTTTTCTTAAAGCGTGGAATACAGCTGGTCTGGGCTTCCAAGATAGTATTTTTCAGCAACAACCAAGCCTAATGTACGTCTTTAACGTTTGCAACTGCTCCTTTTAGTTTTTTCTTAACTGTTTTCCTCATTTTATCATAGTCTCCCTTTCGAAAGTTAAAAGGTAGTACTGTGGATTTCCTTTCTATCCCTCCTCCACTAATTAAATCAAAGGCGATCATGCTATGATCACTATTGCCAAGTGGCCCCAACAACCTTATCTCTTGCACTAGATCTGGTGTTCCACTAAGGACTAGGTCTAATATGGCTTCCCCTCTGATCAGTTCATGAACCAGCTGCTCCAAGAAGCAGTCATTTATTTCATCTAGGAACTTTATCTCCCTTGCATGTCCTGACGTGACACTGACCCAGTCGATACTGGGGTAGTTGAAATCACCCATTATTACTGCGCTGTAACTTTTGTTAGCTTCCTTGATTTCTTTGAGCATTTCATCATCCATTTGGTCATTCTGGCCAGGCGCTCAATAGTACACCCCCACTGCCCTTGCCTTCCCCCTTTTACATGGAATTTCAATCCATATAGATTCTACAGCAGATTTTGTTTCCTGCAAAACTTTAATCCTTTCTGACTCAATGCCCTCTCTAACATAGAGAGCAACCCCTCCACCAATTTGATCAGCTCTATCATTACGATATAGTTTGTACCCAGGTATCACAGTGTCCCACTGGTTGTCCTCCTTCCATCACTGTGTATTTTTCTTGCACCACCGCTGTAAAGGGGTGTCTTTTGAAAATATTTTAGAAATGTATTCTGAAGATTTAATGCAAAATGATGATATGGTGTTACATTTTGTAAAACGCAACAAACAAACTTTGTGTAGATCTTTTAGAAATCCGTTTCATAACCAGCAAGTGTGTGTTTCCTATCGTGAATGTTTTGGTGCTTCTAAATAAAAAGTAACCCCTCTAAGGAGGTTTTTTGAAAAGAAACCACTGTCTAGTCTTTTATTTTTGTTTTTAAACATTTTATTGAAAATACATTTTTACACACTCAACCACCGGTGACTGTGGGATAATTTACGTTTTTTGTGAGGGAGTAGCTCTTTGCTCTTTATCGGATGCGTGTACATTTTAGTAGCCTTCACAGATGGGTTCTCTTTGAGGTGTGCCAGTACATCTCTGTTGGCTGCATTACCCATCACCGTAGAGGGCATATTTAATTCGGCTAGGATTTGCATGAACTCCTCCCAGCCCCAGGGTATTCTTCATTGTGAAAGAGCTTGGGGCTGCATAGCCCCACGAATGAGGTCAAGTAGGTTAGAGCCATTGACAGGGTTTCCCTGGTATACAAATGTTCCATTTCCCTTCCAGGATGCAACATCCTTGTTTTTTTAACAGTTTGTTAAGCAGCAACTCAGCATTTTTCCTATAGCGCATATTGATGCTGTTTAACACTTCTTGTATTACAGGGTCTGGAGGTATAATATTTTCTAGAGATGCTGCCGTTGATGTCTCATCTTGTGCCTGTAGATACAAGTTTATTTTTTCTTTTTCCATATCCCTTTGTCTGTTAAGCACAAGATAGCGCTGTAACACTTCTGAGTAACATTTAGCCTCGTCGTGTTCAGACATACCAACGCTTTGCAGGATGTATTTCATTTCTTCATCTAACTTATGAATGGTTGTGGTTCTAATGTTTTCATCGCGATCTGACGGGTTTCTCAAGCGCTCGAGTTGTTGACTAGGGACTATGTACATTTTTTCAGCGTGCTGCATTAGCGGTTTGTCAGAAGCCCCGTTATCAATGGTAATGCAAAACTTAACAGGGGCCCGATAAATCCACCCAACTGTCTCACCAATTGCTTCTTTTTTTTTTAATGGGTAGTCTTTTATCGCACAGACTCTTTATGGCATGACACTTCCCTTTTAAAACCTTTATCTGTTGTTGTGAAAGAGGAATGCTACCTTTTAGGGTGTTGAGAGCGATTTCAACTATAGCGGCTACCAAATCATTAGAAGCTGTATTCAGGATGGCTCTTCTGTGCTGCGGAGAGGCTTGAACCAAAAGTTTTAAAAGGGGCAGGTTTCTCTTTACACGGTGAGACATGTTGTCTGAGACACACAAGCATGTATGAAGGGCCGGTTACATATTCATTTCTTTTTATGTGAGATTTGTGGTTTTTCACAGTATACCGTAGTCCAATCTGGCGGGAAGATATCCGTCCTCTGTCTGTAAGCCTCAGGCATTGTGTTATTTAAATCCACAATGAGATAACCAAACGGCTTTCTGGTGGCATCCTCGAAGACTTCTAAAAAGAATTTTGATTTTCCAGGGTACATCTGCCTGGCTAGAATGGCAATCTGTAACTTATCTCTAGGATTCTTAAAGAGCACCATGTATTTGGTATTTAAAATTATAGTTCGGCTTGCTTTGCCTTGGCAGAAAACATTTTGAACAATATATATGATGCTCAGGTTTCTGTGATGCACATACTTGGTAAAGACTTTCTCTGTTTCATCACTTTTACAGGCAGAATCCATTAGATCATCAACAATAACCAAGTTTACTTTATTGGTTGGAAACATTCGTTCATCATTAAAAGTATCAGGCAAAGTGTCCATAAATGTAATAAAAGGATATTTATTTAACATTTCTTTATACAGAGGTTGCCAGCAACTGTAACACCACACAATATTGTTAGGCATGACAGTCAATACACGACCAGCATGTTCTAACAGCTTTTTTTTTTTTTTTTTTTTAATTTTATTTTTATTGATTATATCATAACACCACATACAAAAGAAAATAATACAATGTGACACAAACAAAAGGAAAAGATAACGCAATACAACTGATAAGTAAAATGAGCAGTACAGCAAGCTGTCAATAAGGAACTGTCAGAGTCCGAGGACTCGCATTTCGCTAGCCTAGCCCACCAAGCTCTTCTCCCATCAATGATACAGCAGACTTCCAGTACAAAGAAACTCACAACAGTTCCCACCCCCCTCCCCCCCTAGACACTGCAGGCAACAGGGGACCAGACAACTTAATCCAATGTATCCGAAACTAACTGCACACCAGGACTACATGACTTAACAGGTTGCATTAACATAATTATCTAGTGCAAACCACTTTGAGAGTTTTGGCCTAGCACCTCTTATGCATAAAGCTCTGTCCGCGGCTTTCTCATACCTGGCGAACAAGCATACTTGATTCCACCATTCCCCATAGGTAGGCTTACAGGGGTTTTTCCAGTGCGTGAGAAGAAGCTTTATGGCTACCATTATCATGAAATTCAGGAGGAAGCGATTATTCTTATCAAGATCTGGTAATGGTCCCACATTTCGAAATGCAAGTATTCGCCAGGTTAAGTCAGCCGAAAAATTCAAAACCGCCTGGATTTTGCCCCAGACTTTTGTCCAAAACTGCTGAATGTGAGGGCACTCTAGTAACATATGACTAAGCGTACCAATAGTCCCATGGCAGTTCCAACAGACATTTCCCCCCGTCTTGCTCCATTTACTCAGAACAACGGGAGTAATGTAAGCCCTATGTGCCAGGAAAAAAAGGGATTGCGTAAGGGCCGCCGATTTAGATGCTCGAATTGAGGAGCCCCAGAATATTTTCCATTCCAACGGGGACAGATTGACTTGTGTCTCCGCTTCCCAGACACGACGCAGCCCCATATTTGCTGGAGTAAAATGGTCCACAAACAGGGCATAAAAACGCGAAGCTGCTCCTCCCCGAGAAGCTATTTCCTCTACAACCTGCAGCAACCCCCAGGAGTGAACGATATCCTCCGGAGACGGAAACACGCTGCTAATACAGTGTCTCAGCTGCAGCCATTGATAATGCCAGGAGGATGGCAGTTCAAACTCCCGTTGAAGGGTATGGAAGGATTTCCAAGAGGAACGCTCCAGCAGTTGTCCGACGGACCATATTCCTTTTCGCTGCCACTGCACCCAGGCACATATCCCTTTGTGAATCACAAAAATAGGATTGAACCAGATCGGCACCAGCCGTGAAGGGGGGTTTTTCTGCACTATGACGGGGAGAAAGGACTGGAACGCAGATTGAGTCGAAGCTACCACTCTCCCCTTATTAAATGCCTTGGGATATAGCATTCCAATGAGTAGTTTAAGGGGATAGGGTGCAACAAGTCGCTCTTCCATCTTGAGCCATGTGGGTGTATCGTCCATGGTGTCGCTTAGGGCCCAGAGCGAGCCCTGCTTCAAAAGAAAGGATTTATGATACCAAGAGAAATCAGGGAAATATATTCCAGCGTGTGTTTTATTGGCTTTTAGCTTCTTTACTGCAATTCGAGGGATTTTCCCAGCCCAAAGGAAGACACTTATATTCCGTTCAAGGCTTTTGTAGAATGACGGAGGGAAAAAAAAGGGAGCATACTTAAGATGTAATTTATCTTGGGCACCAGCGTCATTTTGATAGCTTCCACACGACCCCACCATGTCAGATGTAGCAGGGACCATGTCAGGGTATAGGACCGCACCAACTCCAGCAACTTCGCAGCATTCAGTTGTACAGTATCTTCTAATGAGGTAGAGTACAGCACCCCGAGGTATTTTATTGCTGTGGGTTCCCATTGAAAAGGATAACCAGCTACCAAGGACGGATTCGCCTTGCTATTTAGAGGGAAGGCTACAGATTTATTCCAGTTCACTTTATATCCGGAGAGCAGCGAATACTGAGATATGAGATGCAGAAGTGGAGATATAGAGTCAGGCCTGCGAAACACCAGCAGGTCATCAGCGTAGGCTGACAGTTTAACGTGCAAGTCATCTATCAGGATACTTTGAATCTCTTCCGATTGACGGATTAATAAAGCCAGCGGCTCTAATGCTAAGTTAAAGAGGAGCGGGGATAAAGCACATCCCTGACGGGAGCCACGGTGCAAGGAAAAGGGATCCGACAGAGTGCCATTAACCAAGATTCGGGCCGTGGGACATTCATATAAAACCCGGATCTTATCAACAAAATCTTTAGGCAGGCCAAACCAGGCTAGCACGTGGTATAAAAAGGGCCATTCAAGCCTATCAAAGGCCTTTTCAGCATCTATTGACAGGCCCACAACAGGGAAATCCGTAGCAGAGGCACACTCGATCACGTCACATAGCAGACGCCCATTATCAGTTGTGGATCTTCCTGACACAAAACCACATTGATCAGGGTGAATTAGCAGATGCAATACCTTATTCAAGCGCCTGGCCAGCATACTGGAATATAGCTTGTAATCAGCATTTAGGAGCGATATGGGCCTGTAATTGCCGACCTCTGTTGGATCCCTCCCTGGTTTTTCAAGCACCACTATCGTTGCCTCGGCAAAAGCTCCCTTCTTCTGATCCAGCGCCTGCAGACCTTGATAGTATAACAACAGTTGTGAGAGCAGCTTGTCTGCAAAGGTCCGGTAAAATTCTGCCGGAATCCCATCTGGTCCAGCCGCCTTATTAATCTTCATGTTGGCTAAGGTCTCTCTGAGTTCAGTGTCTGTGAAGGGATTCCCCAGTTCGGCCATCTGGGACTTTCGCAAGACAGGCCGTTCAACCTTAGCTAGGAAATTTTCACAGGTCTTTCCATCAAAGATTATTTCAGAGGCATATAGCTGCTCATAATATTTCCGAAATGCCGCCGCAATATCCCCACTGCTGGTTAAGCGATTCTGCTGTGAGTCCAGTACATGAGTTACATGCGTCTTATTACGACGCTTCTTCAAGCTGGAAGCCAACAGCTTGCCGGCCTTATTTTTCTCCCAATAATAGCGAGCGTGGCCGTCGAACACACTCTGTTCCACTTCAGTACTTAATATCGTGTTGTACTGGTATCTCAGCTTATGAAGACGGTTCAACACTATTACGTCAGAGCCTCTTTGCAGAATTCGTTCACCTGCTCTAATCTGTTGGTCAATCTCTTGCAACTTCATCCGTGCCTTCTTAGCTTTAGTAATTGCAAAACTAGTTACTTGCGCTCTCATAGAAGCTTTGAAGGCCTCCCACCAGGCCCACGTTGGCGAATCTTCCGGGCTGTTGAAAACAAAGTAGTCCTTTATTGCTCGTTGTATGGTCTCCTTAAAGTCGGAATCACTCAGGAGTGCTCTATTGAAAGACCAGAACTGTTGTCTGGGCATGTCACCATCAAAGCTTAATTCTAAAGAAATTGCCGCATGATCGGATATATGGGTACTTAGGATGCTGGCACCGCGGGTTTCCTGTACCAGTGGTCTGGAGATTAGGAAAAAATCTATCCTTGAAAAGGAGCCGTGAGGACATGAGAAAAACGTATAATCTCTTTCCCGCGGGAATAGGAGGCGCCAGACATCCACAAGGCCATTTTCTTGCATGAGCGAGCTTAGCATCCTCAGGGCTCTACCACTCCTTGGTCTACTGGGGCTGCAGTCCAGTAAGGGGTCTAAGACTAAATTGAAATCACCTCCAAGAATTACCGGGAACGAAACATCATCCTGTAACTCTCTTGCGAGGGCGCAAAAAAAATTAGGCTGATCAACATTTGGAGCATAGACACAGATAACTACTAGGTGTCTGGAGCCAATGACTACATGAGCCTTAGCCCAGCGCCCCTCCTTGTCCGCTCTTGTAGATAAAACCTGAATCTGCAACCTGCCTTTACACAGGATTGCAACCCCATTCTTCTTCCCCAGGGCTGGAGAGAATGTGATCAATTTATAATGCGAAGAGTATAGTTTCATACTTTCCTTAGATGACAAATGAGTCTCTTGGAGAAAAACTAAATCCGCTCCCTGCTTATGAGCATAAATCATTATCTTCTTTCTTTTTATAGGATGCATGATACCCTTCACATTCAGAGACAAAAGCTTAAGAGGGTGCATTGAGAAAAGAAATATATGAAATGGTTTGCCAAACTCTCTGTGGACATAAGCAACATGTTACCTTGCAAATGAAACCGTGGTGCAGTAGGAAACCCTAATTGCCTGCAGCGTACACATCTAACCCTCCCCCAATGGAGCAATAAACAAGGGTGAGACAGCGTGAAGACCAAAAAAAAACGGAAACACAGCAGCCTCTGCAAGACCCACTATGATTAATCCCTATATCAGGGGTAAGCAGAAATATTAACAATCTGCCATAGCAACTAATAAACATTATTTTTATTTATTTTATTTTTTTATTATTATTATTTTTTTTTTTTTATTTTTTTTTATTTTTTTTTTTTTTTTAAAGCCTTCCTTTTAAGACTTTTCCCCCCCCCTCTCCCCCCTAAAGCAGTACATAACACTAACATCGTATATGTTCTTAACCACCAATCTACACATTATTGCCAGGAAATACTTATAAAGAAACAGAAGAGACCCTCAGCCACTTTAGGAGGAGACAGAGACAAAAGCACAGAACTTTCTTGTGCGAAGACATGCTCAGCTAGAAGACGTGCTGGCACGCAGGAGAGTCCTTAAGGAGCAACAGTCATGAGCCACTCTCCGTGTGCATTCTCAAGGCTTCCTGCTCTTCCAAAAACTGTAACAATCCATCAGGCTCCTCAAAGGTTCTCGTGCGATTATCCAGGGTCACTTTGAGACTTGCGGGGTAGAATAATCCATATTTGGCCTGGAGATGCTGGAGGCGAGGCCGCAGCTCTAAGAATTTTTTTCTTCTGTCCATTGTTGCCTTGCACAGATCAGGGTAGAACGAAACTCTGTGGCCTTCATATGTTACAGAAGACAAGGCCTTCGCTGCAGCCATGATTTGTAGGGCCTGCGGATGACGCAATAAGCAAAAGATTAGGGGCCGCGGCCGCGGACTTCGCCCTCCTGTATATGCAGGTATCCTATGTGCACGTTCCACTTCCAGCGGCTGGCTAAAGTTTAGTTTAAGCATTTGAGGCAGTGCTCTTACCAGAAAGCCTATTGTGTCCATGCCTTCCGCACCTTCAGGGACTCCTACTAGCCGGATGTTGTTTCTGCGGGCTCTATTTGAGAGGTCCTCCACACTTGCCTCTAGAAAAGTTACCTTTTTCAGGGCCTTGGATACCTTTTGTAACTGTTCCTCGTGCGCAACCACTGCGCCGTCCATTTGTTCCACGCAGGCTGTGAGACCTTGTGTTCTCTCTTTGATCTCTATCATGTCCGCCTGCATCCGCAGCAATGTTTCTCCGTTCGCCGAGATTAACTCCCGCACAGCCCGAATCTCCGCTAATATTTCCCTCTTCCCGTCGTCGGCCTCGCGTCCGGACGCCATCTTAATGGGAGAAGGGGGATCTTGCTTGGCACGCTTAGAGCCCGCGCTCCCACTCACAGCAAACTCCAATTTCGTTTGTTTTCCAGCCGCCATTTCTCATGTACTACACACTATGGCAAAGGATTCGTCCACAATCACCCGAAATAGGGAAAATTTCAGGAGAATTTCAACGGGTCAGCAGGAGCAGAGCTTCTATGCGTCCATCTTGCTTCACCGCTAGGCTCCGCCCCCCGTTCTAACAGCTTTTTAACAAAGAAGCTCTTGCCTGAATTGGATGGCCCAGCTAAAATACAAGAAAAAGGATGTGACTAGCGCACATCCACCACGCTAGTATGCATAGGGTAATGTGCTAAAGCCATCCTCCAACTTCACCCTTTTGTCATACACAACCTTTTGTGTTTTTTTAATCACACCAGTCTCTATTGTCCAACCCTTTTTGTTCCTTATAATACCAGGTTGCTGTACTCCTATCTTTTTCTGGGATAAATCTACTGCCCCAGGCTTGTAGTCCAAAACTAGATCTTTCAAACTACTGAAATTGATTTTCTGGTAGTTTTCTACGTTTAACGTAATCCCTTTCACTTTAATACAGGTCTTCCCACTTGACAGCTTGTAACCATATGTTTTAGGCCCCGCTGATACAAACTCTGTGATATGTTTATCTGAGGGTATCTCACTTGTGAGCTCACCTAAATAATCACCCAAAGATGGGTTCCAATCACCCTCTCGACTTAGAAATATCATAGAATCTGTATCATGGTACAGGCAGCGCTCTTGCAAACTATCTACAAGATTGTACAACTCCAGGCGTGCATAAGCCGTTGTAAAACAGGCAATAAAAATGTTGGTGCTACCCGACAATATACTGCGGTCTTTTGAGTGCCTCCAAGACACACAGGCTGTTTCATCATCAATAAAATCGCATGATGAAACCTCGAATTCAGGAGAAAACAGATATTTAAAGAGATCATCAGGTTCTCTCACAATGCTTGTGGTAGGCAGGTTTGTTCTTTGACCAAATTTACCCCACAGGGAATTTAAGAAACGTTTTGCTATTTGATGCTTAGCAGGGTTTACATTAATCTGGTCTGCACGCAAACACACCCCCTCTTTTCTAAAGAAATCAGCTATGTACAAATTTTGTTTTTCAGTATCATTGCACCATCGAGGGCAGCCAGAAGCCTCTTGTTTTTGACGGAGGTGCATTTTGATGTATTCAGAAAAGAGATTATCAGATTTTTGCTCAAAATGCCAGATTTCATAGATTTGAACAACCACATACCCTTTTGCATTGGCTAAATTCTTCTCCACCATGCACCATGTCCCCACAAAAGCTCTCTCCTCATCCGTGTGGGCACACATTTCCTGTTGCCTTGTGTCAGCACACGTATGACACAGTGGAAACATAAGCTTACCGCCCAACCGTATGGGTAACACCGGGAAAAAGAACTTTCGTGGAGGATATACTTTTGCTTTTATAAAACCAAAGTATTTTGTAGGGGGGCCAAATTTGTCATAAATGATTTGTGGATGGCCAATTGGCTATTCCTTTGTTTTATTGACAAAAGGGTATAGACTAGTAAAATCATAGTAGTGTATTTTTTCCCCAGGTTTTGTTTTGTAGTACAGACAAATGGCATTTGTTCTACCCCCAAAAAGGGCATCTCGTGGAAACAGAGGTTGCGGTAATGCGGAGGAAATCTGCACAGCCCTCATCATTTTCTTTTACCATCCACTTCCACTCGTGCTCCCATAGACTTATGACCTTGAACCCACGGCTTTCCAAGAATGCAGCTTTTAGCTGTGTTTTGTAATAAAGAAAACCATAGGTCGTCGCTGTTACAGGATTCTGGTCTTTATCGTTATAACAACTCGGACAGCCGTGATGAAAACAATCATTAAATTCAAAAGCTGTTTCTACCCCATCGATCACTGCATAGCCATCAAGAAAATAAGACCCCACCTTTTTTTCGCCACCTTTCAGAGCATGTGTGATCTTTATGTTTTCTTTGACCTCTACATACATCAGCCATTGAATAGAGGGGGATGAATATCTCTTTGTCTGCCGGTGATAGTTATCTGGTGGGATGATTGCCACAGTCTTGGGTTCTAAAAACATTAATCTGAACATAGCCATACATACAGATGCAAGGGTTATATATTGGAAAGGGTCTAAACATCTTGTTAGAATTTCTGAGATGTCACCCTGCTCTACAAACACTTCTTTCTCTGTCATTTTCATGATTTCAGCTCGGTAGAGAACACATGCCTGCCGCAAAATAGATACATCCTGCTGGCAGTAATAAGCCAACTCTTTTTGCAAATTAAAAGTTTTATGCTGATTGTCCTTGTACCATTGTAAAAATTCCTCTTTTTCTTCAGGCAACATGTTACCCACACCGTAATGTTCAACACCCGGCATGGGGCCCACATAATTTTGATTTTCCAGAATATTAAAAAAGTGCGGAAAGTACCCCTTGCTGTCTGTAAAACCCATGGCTTGTGGAAGTTTGCTAAGTTTCATAGGCAGGAAATTTAGAGAGTCTATAAAATGGATAGTCAAAGGTTCAACGGTAATTTGTAAAAGTTTAGTACCTTGAACCAGCAGCCCTGTGTTCATCTTTTCCTTAAGCAGCTGTTTAAGAACAAAATACCCGTCATAACCTTTGGAATTATGGGCTATGAAGGTGTAGCCTTTAAATTTTTTGTCACAAAAAATCTGTATAAAGGCAGAAATACATTCGAGACCCTTGAATTCTCAGTTTCTTTCATCATTTAAGTTGGTCGCATATATGTAATTAGGGACATGCCAGCCTGTTTCTTGCATATATTCACAATCATAAAAAATATACTTTTCAGATGTTTCAGTTTTACCAATAGGGGTCATAAAACATAAGTGGACGCCATCTCCGGTTAGGGGTTCACGATATAGTTTGCAATGCTGGCCCTTGCACTTATGTTTCTTGTCCACATAAGACTCACATTTCTGGCACAGTATCTTAGATAAACATGCCACTTCTTTTTTCAGAGCCAAATACGTGTGTCTACCTAAACACTCTTTAGAACGACATAAGAGTTTGCAATTAGGGCATCTCTGTTGTACACCAACATTATTCGCACACGCTAGTGTCAAACAAAGATGGCACCACAATGTGCAATTATGATCGTGACTGTACGGTTTCTGACAGTAACTACAGAAGTTGCGCTCCCCATAGAATTTTTTGACATTGGTTATACCATAGAAATGGTCATCGTGTAGCATCAAGAACACAGTCTTAGGGAACACAGGTCTGTCTGATGTCTTAAAACAAACCCATGAATTTGTGTAAAGCACAATGCGTATGTTTATCTTTAAATGCTGTTCAAATATTGCTACATCATCGAACATGACTTTTCTATGTACCGGCCATCCCAATTCATTATGTAGTTTTTTAGCACCTTCTAACAATTCGACATCTGTCATTTTTACCTGTGACATGGGGGCTGTGAGGCTACCTGCAAAACACAGGTTATTATCAGTGTTATTCAAGTCTATCAAATACATCCTTTTCTTATGAATAATATGGCTAAATGGTATAGTCTTTAAGACCCTACGAGCTCCTCCACCCTGATTTCTTATGACAAGTACAACAACACGGAATATATCACAAACCTGGATTTCTCTGTGGCTCTGAAGGAGTTTAGTGATCTGATTTAAGAAATCATCAGCGTCTAATGCTTCTGGGTTTAACTTTCCAGAATACAAGGAATTGTGAAAAAGAGATGAGTGTAGATGCACCTGTACATAATCACCAGGTGAAACCCTGCTGCTAATCTTATCCAGAATATGCTGAATACCTTGCAGAATGGTGAATTGAGCCTCAGATAATGATGTTACTCTGTCTAAATTAAAAAACCGAAATTCCTCTGAATAAATTACACCATTAAACTTGTCCAATTTACGATCCCACCTTTTCACAAACTGAACATAGCTAACTGGTTCTGATTCTTCAGTGGGGTCTAATGCAAGATTATTTGCTCTGTCCTCTGAAACACTGTGATCAAAGACACGGCTTTCACCACGCTCTCCGTATTCTGTACCGGCGTGTGTAGATTCACCATCAGAAAAACTTTCGCTGTGTGATCTTTTCCTGTTAGACTTTTCTCCCATAGTTGCTGATTTTCTAACATTTTCTCGATCTGAAAAAGAAAACGTAGGGGCTAATACTTTTTTTTCTTTTTACAGCGGCCTTAAAATCTAGGTGCTGGATAAAACCGGAATACTCACTATTTTGCTTGTCTTTTGGCTTTCTGTAAGGTACTGTCTGTTGATTAGTCTGGTCATCTTGTTTTGTAGCAGCTTCCTGATCTTTAATATTTTTTAAAAAACTACTCACCATGTTGATGTCTGAAGAAGAGTTGCAGATGTTACAAGCTATAGAGACTATGTGGTCTTTTCTGGCAGCTGAAATGTACTACACCTTTTTAAATGAAATTCTTTGATGGGATTTACAGCCCCCAGACTCTTTAACTGAAACATCTCTGGATCTCTGGCCTATTGTTTTATGTGTCACCCCCGCCCATCAGCTAATTGAAGCCATTTTTTTTCTTTTTTCGCAGACAGTACATTGTAATAGATGCTGTATATTGTGTATGTGGACCTATGTGGCTAATACACATTCCCCCCATTCCCAGATGCCCTTCACATTCTTATCATATAGCCTATTGTGTAGGACACACCTAGATAATTCACACTTTCCCATTTTTCCAGACAACCCATTGTAGGTTTAATTAACTAGGCATTCCTAAAACACACCACACAAAACTGTAGGTTCAAAATGTTTTATTTCAAATAAAATGTTTTCATCTTGTGAAATGTTTCATTTGAGCATTACAGGTTTTTTAAAAAAATATAAAGGCATACATATAATTTTTATTCATCTGTGTGTTCAATTAATAGATTCTGGAAATACATACATTTTCATAAAAAGTCAATTTTTACATAACATGGTGTTTTTTTAAAGAACGATCTATAATCTCTGTCACAGATTAAACCTTCTACTAGCTCCATATCACAGTCTGCTGCAGATCTAAGCAAAATATTGAGCAGTTGTCCTGGATTTCTAGTGGTATTAAAATCTCTGATGAGTTCAAACAAAAAATTCAAATTTTCATAAAGTAGGGCAGTTGCTTTCATTTTATGAACAACAATCATGGCAACATTTACAATAGGTCCTAGACACAACCTGTTACAAGTTTTATGGATTTTCTGTTGTATTTCCTTGTGTCCCCACCTCAGGCAATCATGATGTCTTTGCCCTGGAGCATGTATTACACAAGCTGCACAGTCTCTATGCATAACGTCCTGCCAGCATTTCTTGATAATACAGCACACCATTGCTTGTATAACAGATTTAAATGTATTTATTTCATCAGGTTTTGAGTTGTCCTTTTGGCTGGCTATGACATCAAATGCCTCCCTTTGATATGTACAGAGAAAGCACAAACAGCGTAGATTGGTTGCCTGTATGTCCTCTAGCTCTTGTAGGAGCAGAGATTCGTTACTTCCCTACAAAAACAAAACAGGGTCAGTGTGAAATGAACTGCCTCTTCTATAACACTTTTCTACAAAAAAAACCCCCAGACTTGTCTTACCACTGCTGATCCTAGTTCTTCCAGTAAACAGTTTGTTTCTACATCTGCCACGGTGTAATATAATTCTATATCCTCTGGATCCGTTGTGTTGTCATCCGTTAAGTCAGTGCCTGAATCGCAGAGTTCTTGAGAGTCAAATAATATTTGCCCATCTGGTAAATCTACAATCTCTGTTATTTCTTGTTCAGGCTCTGCCGGACTCTCCTGTAGTTCAAATGGATTTTCAATTGGTGGATACCCCTCTGCTGCGGCATCACGATCCTTAAGAAAGTAATTAATGTTGTGTGCCCTGCTGGAAATTCTGCTTGGTGTTCCAAAAAGAGCCATTTTTTCTTTTTGAATCTCTGTGTTAAAATGTTCCCCCACACAGGACACACAGCCTTACACCAGGAGCATGCGCAGAACACCTGGAGCATGCTCAGAACAGGCCTCTTGTTTCAACCAATCACGTTTTACCATATCCGAGAAGCATGATAAACAAGTCTGTTGTTTCAACAAATCACGTGTTGCCATATCCTAGAAGCATGCTCAGAACAAGTTTCTTTTTTTTCTCCCATTCACATGCACAATCACATCCTAGAGGCATGTCCAGACTTGTCTCTCTGTATTGGTTTTTTTTCAAAAGACACTAAAAAATAGCTGTAGTAGTGGGATTTAGAACAAGTCTCTCTCTCTCTGTATTTTCAGTCTGAACTACACTGTTGCCAGAATACTTCTCTCTAACCATGAGGTCTTAAAAGCAAAATTCTATCACATGGAAAGTACTGATTTCTCTAACAAAAGATGTGCTAATTGCATTTGGAAAGAAAAAGCTTCTATACCAAGGGCTGTGTCTCTGTGAAAAGCCTGTATCCCATGTGCTGTGTTAAGAATCAGTTCTAAATAGCCTGCAATAAAAGCATTCCACTGCTTTGTGAGAAAAAAGAACTGGGGCAATGTGGGGAGAGAAAAGCATTTTTTGTTTTCCAGGGTTCCTGCTTTTACAGCTGTCAGCATTAACCAGAAGCAAAACACATTTCTGGAGTCAGTCACTCTACTTCCGCTGATGTCAGCAAAAAGCGACACCGTCCTTTTCCAATGACACCCTGTTTCCGGTGATGTCAGCAAAAAAGCGACACTGTCCATTTCCGATGACACCCTGTTTCCGGTGATGTCATTTCTGATGATGTAGGCAGGGGAGTGGTTGAGGGTGGGAGGATGTGGGTGTGACACAAACCCCGGAAGTGGGTACTGATTGGCTAATGCCAACATTCTGGGGTGAGGAATGGGTGTGGCACAAACCCGGAAGTGGGCGCTGATTGGATGATGTCATCCTTGGGGGTGGGGGTGGGGGCGCGTCAAAGTGGGGGCTGTGGCCACACCTGGGGGTGGGAGTGGGCGGGGCTAGATCACCATTCACTTCTATGGGAGGGGGCATGGCCTAAGGCAGGACATACACCGGAGGTGAACGCTGATTGGCTCCTGTCATACTTATCTCACCTGTAAATCAGTTTGATGAGTAGTGTACCCATTATACTACTGTGGTGTACCCCAGGGATCTGTGCTGGTTCTGCTGCTTTTTGACATATTCATAAATGACCTCGAAAAGGGAATAACGAGTGAGGTTATCAAATTTGCAGATAACACAAAACGATTTAAAATTGTTAAAACCCATGAGAATTGTGGAAAATTGCAAGAGGATCTTGATAAATTGGAAGACTGGACATCAAAATGGCAGATGAAATTTAATGTGGACAAGTGCAAAGTTATGCACCTAGGGAAGAACAACCCAAGCTATGGTTACAGGATGCAAGGTCCACATTAGGAACTACCACCCAGGAAAATGATGTAGGCGTCATTGTGAATAACATGTTAAAACCAGTGTGCAGCGGCGGCCAAGAGAGCAAATAGAAGGCTAGGTATCATAAGAAAAGGAATGGAAAATAAAACAAAGGATATTATAATGCCTCTGTATCATCCATGGTGCGACCGCAGATTGAATATTATGTGCAATTCTGGTCTCCGTATCTTAAAAAGGATATAGCGTTATTCGAAAAGGTTCAAAGAAGAGCCACCAAAATGGTAAAGGGGATGGAAGGATACCCTATGAAGAAAGGCTAAAAAGGTTAGGGCTCTTTAATCTGGAAAAGAGACGGCTGAGGGAAGATATGATAGAAGTCTATAAATTAATGAACGGAGTGGAACGGGTAAACGTAGATTGATTGTTTACATTATCAGAATATAGAAAGACTAGGGGACATGCAATGAAGCTACAGGGTAAACTATTCAAGACAAGTGAAAATATTTTTTCACTCAAAGTGTAATCAAACTCTGGAATTTGTTACCGGAGGATGTAATAAAAGCTATTAGTGTAGCTGGGTTTAAAAAAGGTTTGGACAAGTTCCTGGAGGAAAAGTCCATAAACCATTATTAAAAAGGGACCCAGGATATCACTGCTTGACCCAATACAAGCGTTGCGGAACCTGTGTCTTTTGGGGAAACTGCTAGGTACATATGATCTAGATTGACCACTGTTGGAAACAGGATACTGGGCTTGATGGACCTTGGTCAGACCCAGTATGGCATATCTTATGTTCTTATGTTGGGGACTGCGGAGGGTTAGGGGGTGGGGTTAAAGTACAGGGTGAACAGCTGAGTTTTGAGGAGCTTGCAGAGTGTGAGTAGGTTTTTGGTGTTCCTTATTGTGTTGGGGAGGGAATTCCAGATTGTGGGGGGCATAGAGCTCAAAAGATCTTGCACTAGCCTGTTAAGTGCTTTTAGTTTTTACTTTGGGGGTGGCTAGAGTGTCTCTAGTGGCGTGTCTAAGGGGCTTGTTTGTTTGGGGTGGTCCAATAAGGGGTTGTATTGTTCTTTGTAGTGGAAGCAAGGTGCTTGAGGATGCAGGTGATGTGATCGTATCTGGAAGCTCCTTGGATGATCCAGGCTGTCCTGTGGAGGGCGGTTTGAAGAGGGAGGAGCATCTAGTGAGGTAGACCATAGTAGATGGAGTTTCAGTAGTCAACATGCGGCATGGTCAGAGCTTAAAAGGCAGAGCAAAAACCAGATGTGGTGAATTGTGATCAGGCCTGTATGTGCAGGCTGGGACTTCAATTCAATCCCAGCCTGCACGTACAGGCACTGCTTGGATAGCTCAGTCAGGCATTAAAATGGAACTGCGGCACCATGGAGTCCTGTTGCCATGGCACCACAGCTCCATTTAAATGCTGCAATGCCAGCCACAAACAATTAAGTTTTTTTCCCTACAGCCTGACCCACAATCCGGCCTTCTAAGGCTAGGGTAGGGCTGTGGGGAAGAAACCATACACCCTCCCTTCCCCCCCCCCCCCCCACAGCTCCTTTAAAAAAGAAATGTCTAGGGAAGTTATTCCACCTTGAAGGTGGAATAATTTCCCCAGCCATTTCGCCGTCCCTGGACATAAAGGGCCGACATTAGAATTGTCCCTGTACATCCAGGGCTGGGGACCACATACACTGCCTGCCCACTCTCTGCCCCCGGGTTGCCTCTTCCCTGCCCCCCTACTAACTTCCCCGCACAACCAGCAGGGAAGTTAGTCGGGGGCTGCTCTTGGGACGTCCATCCCCCACTATTCATGTCTCAGAATAATCCCCTTAATGTTGGATGGTGTCATTGAGAGTGTTTTGGTTTCCTGGACCATGGGATGCTGTTCCAAGTGTTGAAGAGCAGATATGGCATCCATCTGTCCAAGAAAGGTCGACGAGTCTTCAGTAGTAGACTGGCTAATCTAATGAAGAGGGCTTTAAACTAGATTCATTAGGGATGGATGAAGAAAGCCCCCGGGTAGTGAAAGCCCCCAGGTAAGTGAAACATTAAATACCTTTATGGAAATACGTAAAAGGGGTAACATATGGAAAGCAGTATGTATAAATGCCGGTAGCATGGGAAATAAGATCCCTGATGTTGAAGCTTTGGTGGGAGTGGCTGACTTGTATTTAGTGGCAGTTACAGAATCATGGTTCACAGAAAACCATGATTGGGATGTAACTATACTAGGCTATACCTTATTCAGAAAGGACAGGGTAGGAAGAAGGGGAGGAGGAGTGGCACTATATGTAAAAAATAATATTAAAGCTTTGGAATTACAGAGCTTAAAAGGGAGAGATGAGGCACTGTGGGTTAAACTAGAAAGAGGGAAAGAGAAATCCATTTGCATTGGCGTGATATACAGACCTCTCTCACAAGAGGAAGAGGTGGACAGAGAGTTAATTGAAGACAAACACAGCATTGCTAGGAATAGGGAAGTGCTACTGATAGGGGATTTCAATATGCCAGATGCTGATTGGCACATTCCTGCTGCAGTATCATCTAGAAGTAAGGAGATCATCTACAGGGAGAACTATTCAGGCAACTGGTAACAGAAACCCACACATGAAGGGGCCATACTGGAATTAGTGTTTACCAATGGTGAAAGTGTTTCTGATGTTATAGTGGGAGATCATTTTGCATCCAGTGATCACCAGATGGTGTGGTTCAGTATTAGGACTAGGGCCAATAGAATCCATTCAAAAGTGAGGGTCTTAGGCTTTAGGAAAACTAACTTTGCCAAGATGGGCCAATACCTAAGGGAGTCATTAGCGGGATGGGAACAGCTGGGGGATGTAGAAAAACAGTGGGCAAAACTGAAAGGGGATATTTTAAGGGCAACCAACCTTTTTGTTAAAATGGTTAATAAAGGTAAAAGGAAAAGGAGATTGCTATAGCTTTCGAAAGAAGTAGCTGAAAAGGTGAAGAAAAAGAGGGAGACCTTCATGAAATATAAGAGATCACAGAGAGAGGAAGACAGGCAGCTATATTTGGAAAATTTAGAGAAGCTAGCAAAGTAGTCAGGAAAGCAAAGATTCAAAAAGAGGAAGAAATAGCCAATGCAAAAAAAAAAATGGGGGAATTAGACATTTTTCAGATATGTTAGTGAAAAGAGGAAGGGCAAAAGTGGTATTGTCAGACTCAAGGGTGAAGGGGAGGAATATATAGAAGCTGATGAGGATAAAGCAGAATTGCTTAACAAATATTTTTGTTCTGTGTTCACAGATGAAGAATCAGGAACAGGACCTCAGAAAACACCCACAAACAGGAACAGAAGTGAGGGCATTTTGAACAATTTTCAGAAAACTGTATTCGTGAGAAACTAGCTAAACTTAAAGTAGAAAAAGCAATGGACTGAATGCTGAGGGAACTTGGGGACGTTCTAGCAGCCACACTGATTGACCTTTTCAATGCCTTGTTGGAGTCGGGAGTGGCGCCAAAGGACTGGAGAGAGGCTCATGTATTGCCTTTACACAAAAGCGGAAGTAAGGATGTGGTTGAAAATTACAGACCAGTTATTTTTAACTTCGGTGGTGAGTAAATGATTGGAAACGCTGCTGAAATAGAAAACAGTGAGGTTTCTGGAGTCCAGCAGATTACAGGATCCGAGGCAGCATGGATTCACCAGAGAAAGGTTTTGTCAGACAAATCTGATTGATTTCTTTGATTGGGTTAGCAGGGAGGGACCTAGGGAGGGCCCTTGATGTGGTCTATTTAGATTTCAGTAAAGCCTTTGACACCGTTCCTCACAGGCGACTTATAAACAAACTGAGCACCCTAGGGATGGACCCTAAAGTTACTGCCTGGGTTAGAAATTGGTTGAGTGGGAGGCGACAAAGAGTACAGATATATGGAGCTCACTCTGAGGAGAAGGAAATTACCAGTGGTGTGCCCCAGGGATCTGTCCTTGGTCCGATTCTTTTTAACATCTTTGTGAGTGATATAGTGGAAGGGCTGTTGGGTAAGGTTTGCCTCTTCGAGGATGACACCAAAATCTGCAATAGAGTAGACACCCGTAGGTGTAGATAACATGAGGAGGGATCTAGTTAAGCTTGAAGTATGGTCTAGAATATGGCAGCTGGGATTTAATGTTAAAAAATGCAAGGTCATGCATTTGGGCTGCAGTAATCCAAGGAAGCAATATAATATAGGGGGTGAAGTACTTTTGTCCACTAAAGAAGAGCGGGACCTAGGCGTGGTTGTGTCTGATGATCTTAAAGTAGCTAAACAGGTAGAAAAGGTGACAGCAAAAGCTAGAAGGATGCTTGGGTGCATATGGAGAGGAATGGCTAGCAGAAAAAAGGAAGTGATAGTGCCTCTCTATAAGTCTTTGGTGCGACCTCATTTGGAGTATTGTGTGCAATTCTGGAGACCGCACCTTCAAAAGGATATAAACAGGATGGAGTCAGTACAGAGGGTGGCTACTAAAATGGTTAGTGGTCTTCATTATAAAGAATATGAGGACAGACTTAAGGATCTTAATATGTACTCCTTAGAGTTGATATGATTGAGACGTTTAAATACCTCCATGGCATAAATGCACAGGGGGAGAGCCTCTTTTGATTGAAAGCAAGGTCTGCTGCGAGGGGACATGGGATGAGTGTGAAAGGGGATAGATTCAGGAGTGATATATGGAAATATTTCTTTACAGAAAGAGTGGTGGATTCGTGGAATAGTCTCCCAGTGGAGGTGGTAGAGATGAGGACAATATCTGAAATCAAAGAAGCATGGGACAAACACAGAGGATCTCTAAAGGAAAAAAGGGGACTGTTATAGTGGTTGATATGGAAGGACAGACTAGATAGGCCATGTGGTCTTTTTCTGTCATCATTTTTCTATGTTTCTATGTTTATTTTGAAGTGAAAAGTGTTGTGTTTGGGTCACAAAGCCCCTGGTGTTTTTCTCAGGATGTGGAGTGCCATGTAGGGACCACTGAGACTCTCTTGTTTTTGTGAAAGTGGAAAATGCTGTGTTGGGGCCACCAAGTCGCTCGTGTTGTTTTTGTGAAAGTAAAATAAATGATTGCTTCTTGTAGCTGCTTGTTCATGATCCGATCAGAGGGGAAGCCATATTGGACCTAGTCCTTAGTGGAACACCAGATCTGGTGCAAGAGATAAGGGTGTTGGGGCCACTTGGCAATAGTGATCATAGTATGATCGTGTTTGATTTAATTAATGGAGGAGGGGTGGTAAGGAAATCCACAGTACTACCTTTTAGCTTTTGAAAGGGAGACTATGATAAAATGAGGAAAATAGTTAAGAAAAAACTAAAAGGATCAGTTGCAAAATTTAAAGACTTATATCAAGCTTGGCTGTTGTTTAAAAAACTATCTTAAAAGCCCAGACCAGCTGTATTCCATGCTTTAAGAAAAGTGGAAGGAAGTCCAAGAAACTGACAGAATGGTTTACAGATGAGGTCAGAGATGCATCTTTCAGAAAATGGAAAAAAGAGCCAAATGACGAAAACTAGAAATAGCACAAGCACTGGCAAGTTAAATGCAAGGCATTGATAAGGCAGACAAAGAGAGAATTTGAGAAGAAGCTTGCTGTTGAAGAAAAAATGTGTAAAAAAGTATTTTTCAAGTACATTCATAGCAAAAAAACCTGTGAGAGAGTCAGTTGGACCATTAGATGATAGAGGGATAAAATGGGCACTAAGAGGGGACAAGGCCATAGCGGAGAGACTGAATGAATTCTTTGCTTCAGTCTTTACTGAGGAAGATGTAGGGATTTTACACATGACTAAAGTGGCATTTAAGGTGATACTGCAGAACAATTGAAAGAAATATCGATACACCGGGAAGATGTATTACAACTATTTGTTAAACTGAAGAGTAGCAAATCACCTGGACCAGATGGTATACATCCAAGAGTGTTGAAAGAACTCAAATATGAGATTTCAGACCTGCTATTAGTAATCTGTGAACTATCATTAAAATCATCTGTAATACCTGAAGATTGGAGGATGGACAGTGTAACGCCAATTTTTAAAAAGGGTTCCAGGGGTGATCCGGGAAACTACAGACCAGTGAAAAATGGTAGAAACCATCATAAAAAACAAAATTACTGAACATGTAGATAGTCATGGCTTAATGGGAGACAGCCAACATGACTTTAGACAAGGAAGATCTTGTTTTACTAATCTGTTATGTTTTTTTGAAGGTGTGAATAAACAGGTAGACAAAGGTGAGTCAGTTGTTATAGAAAGCCTTTGACAAGGTCCCTCATTGGAGACTTTTGGCAAAACTAAAAAGTCATGGGATAGAAGGCAGTGTACTATTGTGGATCAGGAACTGGTTAAAAGATAGAAAGCAGAGGGTAGGGCTAAATGGCCAATTTTCCCACTGGAGAAAGATGAATAGTGGTACACCCCAGGGATCTGTGCTGGGTCTGCTGCTTTTTAACATATTCATAAATGACCTGGAAATGGGAATAACGAGTGAGGTTATGAAATTTGTAGATGACACAAAACTATTTAAAGTTGTTTAAACCCATGACAATTGTGGAAAATTGCAAGAGGATCTTGATAAATTGAAAGACTGGGCATCCAAATGGCAGATGAAATTGAATGTGGACAAGTGCCAAATTATGCACCTAGGAAAAAACAATCCAAACTATGGTTATACGATACAGGGTTCCACATTAGGAACCACCACCCAGGAAAAAGATTTAGGCATTATCGTGGCTAACATGTTAAAACTCTCCACCCAATGTGCAGTGGTGGCCAAGAGAACAAATAGAATGCTAGGTATCATAGGGAAAGCAATGGAAAATAAAACAAAGGATATTATAATGCTTCTGTATCGTTCCATAGTGTGACCAATGCTCGAATATTGTGTGCAGTTCTTGTCACTGTATCTTAAAAAGGATATAGCATTATTAGAAAAGGTCCAGAGAAGAGCCACGAAAATGGTAAAATGTATGGAAGGATACCCCTCTCAAAGAGACTAAAAAGCTTTGGGTTCTTCAACCTGGAAGAGAGATGGCTGATGGGAGATATGATAAAGGTCTATAAATTAATGAATGGAATGGAACAGATAAACGTAGATCGATTGTTTACATCATCAGAATATAGAAAGACTAGGGGACCTGCAATGAAGCTACAGGGTAAACTATTTAAGACTAATAAGACAAAATATTTTTTTACTCAACGGGTAATCAAACTCTGTAATTTGTTACCGGAGGATTTAGTAAAAGCTGTTAGTGTAGCTGGGTTTAAAAAAGGTTTGGACAAGTTCCTGGAGGAAAGGTCCAAAAACCATTTAAAGGGACCCAGGATATCACTGCTTGACCCAATACAAGTGTTGTGGAACATGTGTCTTTTGGGGAAACTGCTAGGTACTTATGACCTAGATTGGCCACTGTTGGAAACAGGATACTGGGCTTGATGGACCTTGGTCTGACCCATTATGGCATATCTTATGTTCTTATGTTCTTAAGATCATCTGATATGATCGACCACAAAGGTCATAAGAACATAAAAACATAAGACATGCCATACTGGGTCAGACCGAGGTCCATCAAGCCCAGTATCCTGTTTCCAACAGTGGCCAATCTAGGTCATACATACCTAGCAATATCCCCAAAAGACACAGGTTCCACAATGCTTGTACTGGGTCAAGCATTGTTATCCTGGGTCCCTTTTTAATAGTGGTTTATGGACCTTTCCTCCAGGAACTTGTCCAAACCTTTTTTAAACCCAGCTATACTAACAGCCCTTACTACATCCTCCGGTAACAGATTCCAGAGTTTGATTACACGTTGAGTAAAAAAATATTTTCTCTTATTTGTCTTAAATAGTTTACCCTGTAGCTTCATTACATGTCCCCTAGTCTTTCTATACTCTGATAGCGTAAACAATTGATCCACGTTTATCCGTTCCACTCTGTTCATTAATTTATAGACCTCTATCATATCTCCCCTCAGCCGTCTCTTCTCCAGGCTAAAGAGCCCTAACCTTCTTAGCCTCTCTTCATAGGAGTAGCCTTCCATCCCCTTCACCAATTTGGTGGCTCTTCTCTGTACTTTTTCTAATAACGCTATGTCCTTTTTAAGATACGGTGACCAGAATTGCACACAATATTCAAGGTGCGGTCGTACCATGGAGCGATACAGAGGCATTATAACATCCTTTGTTTTATTCTCCATCCCTTTCCTTATGATACCTAGCATTCTATTTGCTTTCTTGGCCGCCGCTGCACACTGGGCAGAGGGTTTTAACATGTTATCCATGATGACTCCTAAATCTTTTTCCTGGGTGATGGTTTCTAACGTGGAGCCTTGCATCGTGTAACTATAGTGTGGGTTGTTCTTTCCTAGGTGCATAACTTTGCACTTGTCCACATTAAATTTCATCTGCCATTTGGATGCCCAGTCTTCCAATTTATCCAGATCCTCCTGCAGTTTTCCACAATCCTCTTGGGTTTTAACAACTTTAAACAGTTTTGTGTCATCTGCAAATTTGATAACCTCACTAGTTATTCCCTTTTCCAGGTCATTTATGAATATGTCAAAAAGCAGCGGACTTACTCTTCTTTCATGCATTGAAGTATTTTATCCCATACTATAATTCTTCCTTTTGTTTTTGCAGCCCAAATGCATGACTTAGCATGTTTTAGCATAAATCTTAGTTGCCAAATTCTCAACCATCCTTTAAGCTTTGCTAGATCCCTCCTTGTGTTATCCACACCTTCCAGGAGTCTACCCTGTTGCAGATTTTTTTATCATCTGGAAAACGGTATACCTTTCCCGACAGATCTTCCACAATATTGCTCATAAAAATGTTAAAAAAACAGGATCAGGGACTGATCCCTGCAGCATAGCACTATTCTGTTGCCTGCCTCTCCACCAGTTTCTAATCCAGTGCGTCACTTTAGGGTCCATCCCAAGGGCACTTACTTTATTTATAAGTGGGCCAATTAGAAATGGTGTATAAGGGCTTGCTGAAATCTGTCAGCTACTCAACCCCCAAAACCTACCCCTGCGCAACTGCTCCATAACCCTGCAAACTGCTCCCACCCCCAAAAATTGTAAATGGAGCAATAGCCTAATGGTTAGAACACTGGCTTGAGAACTAGGAGATCAGGGTTCAATTCTCACTAGCACTCCTAGTGGCTTTGGGCAAGTCACTTAACCTTCCAGTCCCTCAGGAAAAAATCAGTTATCAATGTCCCTGTTTAATGTACATTACCAGGTTTAAGTTACAATGTAAACAGCTTTGACTGAAATAATAAAGGAGTATAAAAAATCAAATTAAATAACCTATACACCCTGCACACTACTCTCTTCTAAAAATACTTCCCACTACTACTCTACCACCCCACAAACTGCCCCATCCCAAAAACTACTCCACAATTTCCCACAGTCTCACCGATTGCCCTTCATATCTGCCCTGTAAACTGCCTTCACCTCTATAAACTATTATCTTACAGTTGCCTCACCACCCTGTCAACTGCTGCAGCCCAAAAACCGCTGTCTCATAACTATCCACCACTCTATAAATCACTCACCCCTAAAAACACCCCCATGCAACTGCCCCACCACAAAAAACTCCCCTTCACAACTGTCCCAGCACGCTGCAAACTACTCCTTACTGTAAAATTACCTCTATGCAACTCTCCCCATCCCTAAAAAATAATCTCTTGGAATGCTCCACCACCTCAACCTATGCCCCCTCAAATGCAACACATACATATCACTGTTCCACACACCTCGCTGAGCCCTGATCGGTGGCAGGGAAGAGAGCAGGATACTGAAACCCCTCCTGCTCTCCAACTCACGGCAAATCAGGGCCCAACACCTCCAGCTTTGAAAAAGAAGCGCCTCCCAGTGCCACCGGACTGCTCCACGCACCTCACTGAGCCCCGATCGGTGGCAGGGAAGAGAGCAGGAGACTGAAACCCCTCCTGCTCTCCAACTCACGGTCATTCAGGGCCCAACACCTCCAGCTTTGAAAAAGAAGCGCCTCCCGGCACACCCGCACCTGAGGGCCCTTTGGCAGGGCCCTTAGGTGGGGAATGTGGGTGGGGAACTTTGAATTTTATAGCAGCGAATTTCCAACATTGCAAAGGAAGTGCTCCCATCAGTCGATAGCAAACACCAGGACGACACCACCATCCACCCCTCCATTGCATCCTCCTGTCTTCAGGCTTCTTCTTCATAAATCTCGGCTCAAGACAACATAACCACTCATTAACACACCTCTGCTAAAGACAACATCATGACATGACATTGGGAAAATAATCCAAACATTCCAAGGACACCTGAAAACACTGACGCCTCCAAGCTAAGTTTTAACTAAGGCACAACACCTCCATTCACTAATCTGTCTTTCTGCTGAAGCATAATTTATTCAGGTTTCTGACTAGATTCTAATCTAATTACAAATATTACATAACTGTTTTGTTGCTACTTCATTCTTATTGTAATCCTAGACATTCCATGCACTGTTAAATTAATAACTACAACTACATTGTTGCCAAATCAATTACCTTTCAGTTACTGTGACCAATAATTGTATTCATGTGCATTTGTTCTTTCTCTGATGTTAGTGTATCAAAATTAACTTTGATCTCCCCAACAATCAGAAACCCCCCATCTGTGTGACTACACAACGCAGTTTACATTTATCAGGAAAAAACTATAATCAATACTGCATACTTGCTTGAATCTACACTGACGCACCATTATAATTCTCCACATACAAAATGGAATACAGGACCATGTTTACCTACATATTTTTGATCATGCTATTAATCTATAATCATATAACCGCCTACACCCACAATCTGACACAAATTCTCCTCTTAGCATACCAATCATTTCAATCTGCAACAGATATGAACCCTGTCATTTCTTTAGAAACAATCATCACACGTATAAACACAGATCCCACGGTAGACGTATACACATTCAACCATCTAACATAACCCAGGCAATGCAACTCTCAGTCACACCCTCCCCCATCAAAATTATGATGATCAACGCAAGATCTGTTAGAAACAAAATCCCTATCATTACAGATCTTATCAAAGATGAACTCCCAGATTACCTATGTGTAACAGAAACACGGCTATCCAAATCAGATAGCATTCTTCTAAACCAACTAAAAATTGACAACTATGATGTATTTAATTGTCATAGAAGTAAACAAAGAGGAGGGGGTGTCCTCATATTTAGCAAACAGAAAAATAAATCCTTCACAAGCATATTCTCTAACATTGATGACATAGACATTTTGAAAATAGAAAATAAAAACTTTGCCATATGTCTTATATATAGAGCTCCCTCCCCTAACTACGACAATCTGACCTCAATTTTAAAATCAGCATGCTTGGCCCCGATAAAGAAACCTCTCGTATAATGGGTGACTTTAATTTACCCTCTCTCTCCACACAACACGCAAACTCATTCATCAAAGCAATGGCAGACATGGGTTACACTCAAATCATAAATTCTCCCAACACATAAAAGGCAACACTCTAGACCTTGCATTCATACCTCTGAAAACATTAGCCCTCCCATCGGCTCCCCAATCCCAACAGGTCCCCTGAACAGACCATTAAAATTTTCAGCCTCAAAATACTCACTACTCATCCCTTTCCACTGCAAAACGCAAAACCACCTATCAAAAAGTTCAGATGCTTCAGCAAGGAAGAATTCCTAGATGAAATTTTCCCGAAGCTACATTCTATGCAATCAGACTTAAACTGTTCTATTAACAATTGGAACACCACTATTCAAAATGCTTCTACTACACCACATATGCAATCAAAACATCCACGAAGATCATCAGAAAGATGGTTCACATAAGCTCTTGGAAGAAACTACAAAAATGTGAATACAAATGGAGAAAAAACGAAACACCAGAAAACAAGAACATATACATGTCAACTCTGAATTCCTACAAGGACACAATTAATAAGGCAAAAAAAAAAAAAAGACTATCACACCAAAAAGCTGAACAACTCCCTTAACTGTCCTCGCAAACTCTTTGATATTGTTAAAAATATCAACACGTGGCATTCATTTCACATGATAGACCTAAAACAGTTACTAAATACCACCACTATAATTAACACTACAACCTCCCTGCTTGATCCTTGTCCTGTATCATGGATTAAGGCTACTAAGTCGGAGCTAGCACCCCACCTACTGTACTTCAAATAGTCAGTCTATCCCTCCAGCAAGGCCTCATGCCAAAGGATCTCAAACATTCCATGATCCGGTCCATACTAAAGAACAAATTCCTAGACAACCTAGACCCTGCATCTTACAGGCCATTAGCCAGTATACTTTTCCTAGCCAAACTAATTAAGAAAAATGTTCAAACCTAGCTCCAGAACTTCATTGATCTTAATGCTCCCCTCGATAAACAGCAATTTGGATTCCGCCCATATCATAGTGCTGAATCCCTCCTTCTAGTTCTTTTTGACACCCTTATACGTGGGATAGATGACATAAAACAATCTTTCATACTTATCTTTCTTGATAAAACATTGGCTTTTGATAATGTCAACCACAACACATTACTGACTAGACTATCACAAATAGGGATAATAGGAACAGCATTCAAATGGTTCCAATCTTACATCACTGATCGTACCCAACAACTGTAGCTAGGACATGATGCCTCTAACATTTTCAAACAGGAACAAGGAATACCTCAGGGCTCAGCCCTATCAGCCCTATTATTCAACCTATATATGCAGCCCAGGAAATTCAAAGTAAATTATGTTATATTTCCCCATTGACAGCCTAAACTCATTCCAACACACAATTGAATCCTGTATCCTGGAAGCGCAAGACTGGTTAACTTCAAATACCTATCTATCAATTTAAAAAAACACTGAGGTTCTATACATATCAAGAAATTCAAATTTCACCCCCCGACAAAACATTACTATAAATAACACTACTCTCCCAGTCAAAAAAGAAGTAAGGTACATCGTGGGGATGGGCAGGATCCGAAACATGCACCATTTCATAATACAGTGGGTGTAGGGACATCCAAAACATTTACCCATGTCCGAAACATGTGGCTGGCTGAATAGCGCTTGCACGTGCCCACTGAACTCTGAATTCTGGTCGCCGTATCTTAAAAAGGATATAGCGTTATTAGAAAAGGTACAGAGAAGAGCCACCAAAATGGTAAAGGGGATGGAAGGCTACTCCTATGAAGAGAGGCTACAAAGGTTAGGGCTCTTCAACCTGGAAAAGAGACGGCTGAGGGGAGATATGATAGAGGTCTATAAATTAATGAATGGAGTGGAACGGGTAAACGTAGATCGATTGTTTACGCTATCAGAATATAGAAAGACTAGGGGACATGTAATGAAGCTACAGGGTAAATGATTTAAGACAAATAAGAGAAAATATTTTTTCACTCAACGTGTAATCAAACTCTGGAATTTGTTACCGGAGGATGTAGTAAGAGCTGTTAGTGTAGCTGGGTTTAAAAAAGGTTTGGACAAGTTCCTGGAGGAAAGGTCCATAAACCATTATTAAAAATGGAGTGGAGGAGTGGCCTAGTGGTTGGGGCAAGGTACTTCAGGCCAGAAGGTCAGGGATTCAAATCCCACTAGAGGACAACAACCTTGGGCCAGAAGGACTGGGGTTTCTAGTCCCACAGGTGCTCCTTGTGGTCTTGGGCAAGCCACTTAACCCTCCATAGCCCATGTTCCCTGTAAAATAGTTATCTCCAAGTTATAATTCCCTCTTCAATGTAATTTCAGTTTGTTCAGTGTAAACCACACTGATGCAGAATAGCACAGTTTATAAGAGAATGTAAATAAATAAATAAAAAGGGACCCAGGATATCAATACTTGACCCAATACAAGCATTGTGGAACCTGTGTCTTTTGGGGATACTGCTAGGTACATATGACCTAGATTGGCCACTGTTGGAAACAGGATACTGGGCTTGATGGACCTTGGTCTGACCCGTTATGGCATATCTTATGTTCTTATGAACACATCTATCAATTTTTCTTGGCAAGCAGCCTTCAATTAGTAACTCTCTCCCTTCTTTTCTCATTTCACTATTTTTCCTCACCTTCTTTCCCACTGATTTCCAATCTTTTCAGTCACCCATAGACAAACACTCAGAAAAACCCTTCATCTCATTCAAACTCTGCACATCCACACCCTCTGTCTCTCATCTCTCCAATTCTGACATCAAACCATTCAAAACCAGCCAAACCAGGGCCCTGTGCACAAACACCTTCACATACATCCCCACTCATCTCCATCCAAGCTCCAACTGGCACTCTTAAAATCTCATCACTCACATTCTTTTTTTTATTATTATTATTGCGAATTTTATAGGTATACACATCAAGCATAACCCCATGAAAACACATTTTAGTAAAAACATAATCAAAAGAAAGAATAATAAAAAGAAAAAGAAAAGATTTTCTAGCCCACATTAAGGGAGGACAATCACTTCTAACAAGCAGAAGCAAGCAAAAACTTACAGAACAATCCAAAACTAAACCACTAAACAAAGTTTAAAAAATTATACTGTATACCATAACACAAAAAGTCTGTAAGACTCTACTTGTTAGTCAAAAGATTTTCCAAATGAAGAGAGTCAATAAAAAAATACTTAATCTTATTCAAAGTGATTAAACATTTACAAGGAAATCGCAAAAAGAAAGTCCCTCTGCAGCCAAGACATGAGGTCTAAGCTGCAGGAAGGACTTCCTCCGCACCTGAGTTGACCTTGCCACATCTGGAAATACAGAAACCTTATATTGAAAATAGAGGAAATCTTTTTTCAAGAAATAAGCCCTCAAGATTTTAACCTTATCAGCCACAGCAGTAAGGACACAATTAACATTGCCCGAGCTGAGATCTCCTCATTAGAAGATTCCAAAAAAGCAGTAAAATCCAAATCAGATTGTGTCTCAACATTGACAACGTCATCATCACGTGTCACTAATCGGGTAGGCCGATAGTAAAGATCAAAAACCCCAATAGACTCAAAATCAGAAATTAATAAAATCTCTTTGCAATATTTTCTAAATAATATTAATGGAGACATCAATCACGTCTTAAGTAACCTTAAATTCTTTGCCCGATGAGCGTTTTCTAGGGCTTCAATTTGTTTAAGCAACACATAACTATTTTTCACTCCCACATGATCCTCCTCTTGCAATAAGCCCAAACGTTTATCCACATCATCCAATTGCTGGGAGCAAGCAGGAATCCTAGTATCCACCTCATTGGACTTAGTAAAAACCTGTTGATAAAACTTCATAATTTGATCAATAAAACCAGATAACAAAGCATTGGCCTCAGAAACCACTTTCCAAATGTCAAATAAGGAAACATCAGCAGAAGAGGCCAAAGGTAATAAACCTAAGGCCTCAGGTTTACCCAACTGAAGAGCCAACACTGAGGTGGGGGCCCTCAGAAACCGCATTCACTGATGCATTACTGGGCCCACCAAGGGGATTACCTCCTCCCCACCCCTGCCAAAGGAGCAGGATTCAGAGGTGGTGTCCTATCGATGGAACTCAGAGAGAAACCAGATAAAAATGCATTAACAGAGGTAGACGTATCAAGCTGCAGAAATTCTGACCCAAGCTTCAGCATATGCTGGTCCATTGGGCCAACACGACCCTTCGGTGTCGAAATTGCTGTCACAGAGTCTTTCTCCATCGCCTTACACTTCCTCTTACCGTGCCCTCTAGGCATCCCCAGTGGCAACAATCAGGAGGGGCAAATGCCCCCCAGGCCCCAAAATGGCACCGAAGGGACACCAAAGGGGCATTCCCCTTTGGTCACGCATCCCTTCGGGCACACAACCTTGTGCTGCGTCCGTGGCTGAAGAACAGCTGTAGGAGTTTAATTGCCAAAGAAACAGTTCCCCTTGATGACGCTGGAAAAGGGGGAGGATCGCAGAGCTTGCACTGACTGGCAAAATGAACTACTCCAACAGACAGCCCCCACTTGCAGAGTAACGTCTTCATCACCCACATTCTAATTAACATTCCATTCATGTCCTTACTACGGCCAACATCATTAAATAATTCTAACATCCTCCTTAAACCATACCTAAAACCCATTTTTCTATAAACCATTTCTACATACCCTTACTGTAGAGTTCATTTAAGGATTTTACAGACTGTTTCTTTCTCTCTTCTGACAGTAATCTTACTTTTCTCCAAACTGCATCATCTAACTGGCTGCTATCAAGCTGAGTCCCTTTGCTGCTTTGTTGCCATTTGAAATTCCTACTCTGTCACCCTCCCCCCCCCCCCCCCCCACATTCTGGTACTTGGACACTTTAAACTTAAGTTTTTCCATTAAATAAACACCTTTTTCATCCAGTGTATTACCGAATCATATCACAAATACTTCAGCACAAATGTTATGGCAGCTTTTCTGGACACTGATGACTAATTTTTTTTACTTTTAACGTTTGCCCATTTTTGGGCCATTTAGAGCAAGTTTAGGGGCTGCATGGCCCCTTTAAAGCTAGCTTCGCCCCTTTTGCGGCCATTTTCATTCCTTTATTCCTTTATTTAATTAATTAATTTAACAGTTTTTCTATACTGCCTTTATCCAAGGCTGTTTACATCAAACAACATAGCAATTACAGAGGAATTGTTTTACATTAAACAAGGGAGTACAACTTGGAGATAAGTAAGAGATAAATTATATGAGGGAAATGAACTATTTACTTGTAGAAGTGGTCTTCATTTTATGGGGAGGCTTGATTGGTTTAACTTAACTGACCTTCTGTGTGGTGTTAGCGCTTAGATGTGTTTTTAGTTGTTTTTTTAATTCGGTGATGGATTTTGCTGATCTTACGTTATCTGGTAGCAAGTTCCACATTGATGGAGCAAAGAAGGAGAATGCGCTGTTGATGGTCTGTTGTGTGGCTGGTCCTGAGGGGGTGGATGTTCAAGAGGTTCTGATTGGAAGCTCTTCTTGGTCTTGTTGAGTATGTTTTTGTGATCAGATCAGAGAGACAGGGAGCTGAAAGATTGTGAATGACCTTGAAGGTGGTAGTGATGGCTTTGTATTTTGCTCATTGTGCTTTTGGGAGCCATTGTAGGTTTTTAAGGATTGGCGTTATATGTTGCATGGTCGAACTGGAGATGAGGATTCTGGTGGCAGTGTTTTGGGCTAGTTGAAGTGGACATAGAACATTTTTTGGGAGGCCTTGGTAGATGATGTTTCCATAGTCAAAGTGTGGTGTAACTATGGCTTGTAGTATTGATCTGAAGTTTGCCTCCTGCAAAAGGTGTTGGAGGGGCTTGATGAGCTTTAGCGTCCAATATACCAATTTAGATGCATTTTTGATGTGAGTAGCCATGTTAAAGTTGCTGTCAATGGTTATATCTAGATATTTGATCTCTTGTTTTATTGTTATTTCAGCATCCTGTGTTATTATCTTTTTTGGTGGCTTGAAATCTTGAATATGAATAGAGCTTCGGTTTTACTTTTGCTTACTGTGAGGTTTATACTGGCTAGGAAGTTTGTCACGGCATTGAAGATATCTGTTATAATTGAGAAGTCTGAGTTGTTAGTGTTAAACGGCATATAGAACATGATATCATCTGCAAAGAGGTGATAATGCATGTTCCATTTCCACAGTAGGTTGCAGATTGGTTGAATATATAGGTTGAATAATAATCCGGAAAGGGCTCAGCCTTGTGGGATACCTTGTGCTGACTTGAGTTGGAAGTGCCGATCTTTACTTGCATGGTTCTGTCAGAGAGGATTAGCTTGAAACATTTTAGTGTATTATCTGTTAGACCAATGTTGCTTAGCCTGTTTAGCATGATGGGGTGAGATACTGAGTCAAAAGCAGCGCTTATGTCAAGGAACAGTAGCACAAATCCCTATTGAGGTTTATCCAGGCCAATGATGAGTCTGTTGAAGAGATCTGTTAGGAGAGTGTCAATGCCATGTTGTGGGCGGAAACCATGTTGGTGTTGGTCTAGCAGTGCATGTGTATTTACATGGTCTTGCGGTTGATGTTGTATATTTTTTTTCAATTATTTTGGCCAGAAATGGGATACTTGCAATTGGGCAATAGAAGCTTGGGAGGGCCTTGTCCAGTGAGGTCTTTTTTATGATAGGATGTATAGAGGCCTGTTTGAGCGCAGGGGGTAGGTATCCTTGCATAAGGGAGGAATGAACTATCTGTAGAATGGTTTGAGCAAATTGGTTGTGTAGATTTTTTAGCCATGTAACAGGACATGGGTCAAGAGGTGAGTTTGTGGTATTGATGTTGTTGATAATGTCTAATATTTCTCTTTTATTTATTAGGTTGAAGTTGTGTCATAGACATTTTTGTCTGTATCTTTATTTTTCTGTGGTGGCACAAAGTGTTGTTGCATTGTTGTGAGTTGTTTGTTGTGAGGAAGTCTGCCATAACTTGTTGGTCAATTTGCATTTTTTCATTTGTTGTGTCGGCTGTGCTGGGGTCATTGGTCAGTTGAGATACAACTGAGAATAGTTCTCTAGGGCAGTTGAATGATTTCATAAGGGTATTTGTGATAAATTCCTTTTGGGTCTTGTTACATAGGTCATTATATTTCTTTGAAAGTTGTGCAGCTGTGTCTTGATTGTATCGTCTTGCATTCTTTTCTATTTTCTTTCAAGGTGCCTAAGTTCTTTTCTGACCTGGTCCAGGTTTTTGGAGAACCATGGAGGTCGTGAGGAGTTTTAGTGTTTTGTGGTGAGTATTTTGTTGAAGGTTGCAGTAGTATTTATTGTCTGGTTCCATGAGTCTATAAATGTGTCCAGATCAGTTATGTCTGAATCTATTAGTGCCGAGGTCTGGTGTGTGAGTGAGACTTAATGTGGATGAGGTGATGATGTGTTTTGCGTCTGTGCCTAGTATTGTGTATGGGTGTATTTGTGTATTGTGCTAGAATGAATGATTAGTAAAAACTGTATAGGATAGTAGAGAAACATAATGGGGAAGAGGAGGAAGGTAGGATGCATGAGAGACAAACAAGTAAAAGTAGGAGTCATGGTAAATAGTGTTGATAGAGTACTACTAAAACACGGCTTACATTGATGTAGCTCTGCTAAGAGGGGTATCTAATAATCTTTCCTTTCTGTCAGGCTTATGCCCAGTTCCATGCCTTAAGTGTGGGCCTGCCAGGCGTTCGCGTGCCGAAAAGTTTCGGTTTAAACTGTGAGAGCGCCGGTGAATAGCTGATGGGCAGTGTTGTGATCACTCCAGACTTGTACTGCAGTTTCAAGCCAAAACAACTGATGAGATTTAAAGAGCCCCCAGGAGACTGTGAAAAGTACTGATCATGAAGCTGTGAGAGAGCCGGTGAATGGCTGATCAGCAGTACTGTGATCATTCCGGTCTCATGCTTTCAGTCCAGATAAGTCCCATCTGAATATCCCACCCATATTTAAGTGCTCTGGATGATCGCTGTGACATCTGAATATTGGCCTTGAAAACTGGGCCCTAAATAAATAAGTAGTTAAATAATAATAATAATTAGATTACAATTATGAGCAGCAATTCAATATGTGAGATGGAAGGGGTGATGGAGGAGGAGATGGAGCTGAGGAGGTGACTGGGGATGGGATCAGAAGAGCAGGTAGTATGTTTGGAGGAGGAAAGGAGAAGAGAGGTTGTTTGAGAGAGGAAGGGAAGGAGAGAAACAAGGGGGGTGATAGGATGGCAGTCAGACCAAAAGATACCACAACTGCATTTTAAAGAATGGCCATCAGATAGCATCACACCACCTGCAATTGATAGCTCAAAGGAAAACCTTCTTCTTTGTAACTCCCCTTTACTAACCCCTATGACCCCATTTTATTCCTCCCTAACCTTCTTCCCTTCTTCTGCCATCCTATCACCACCCTCGTTTCCCTCCTTCCCTTTCTCTCTCCAACTACCCTACTTCCTCCCCTATCTTACCCTCCACCCTTTCTTCAGCTCTCGAGCTTCACCTTTTTCCTCTCATTGATCCCTCCTCTTCCTCTCTCAAACAACCTCATCCTCGTTTCCGCTGTACTGTCTCCTCTCTCCCACACACTCTTCTTCTCTTTCTCCTCCTGGTAATATTAATCCCACCCCTGGTCCCTCTTCTCTTCTCTGTCACTGCCTTATTATATCCCCTCTCCACCTCCCTAATCTCATTCATAACCCTCTCCTCTCTCCCCTTCTCATGTGCCCTATGAAATGCTCATTCCATTTCTAATAAACTTCCCTTTACTCATGATCACTTCATCTCTCATGCTTTCAATCTTCTGCTCTTACTGAAACCTAGCTACTTTCTGATGACACTGCTTCAGTTTCTGCCCTTTGACATGGTGGTTACCAGTTCTCTCAATCTCTTCATTCTAACAACAGCAGTGGTGGTGTTGGCTTTCTACTATCTTCTTCTTTTCAATTTCAACTCCTCCCTCTATCTCAAATCCATTCCTTTCTCTCCTTTGAAGTTCATTCCATTGCTCTTTTTACTCCCCTTCCTCTCCGGATTGCTGTCATCTATAAGTCTGCCTCTACCATCCTAACTGATTTTGATTCTTGGCTGTCCTTCTTTCTGGACTCCTCTTCCCCTTCCCTTATTCTTGGTGACTTTAATTTTCATATTGATAACCCCTTCGACCCCCTAAGCATCCAAAATCCTCTCACTTACCTGCTCCTTCGACCTCCAACTCTGCTCCTCTACCCCCATTCATCAGCCAGGTCACTGCCACGACCTCGTTTTCTATTCCAATTGTTTACCCTCTAATTTCTGTGCCTCAGTTCTTCCCTTATCTGACCATCACCTGTTAAGCTTCACTCTTCATCACTCCCCTCCTGATCCTCAGCCAGTCTCCACTTATAACTTTAGGAATCTTCATGCTATCAATCCATTGGCTCTAGCTATTACTATCTCACCCCTTCTTTCTTCTAATTTGTCCTCTTAATAAGTTGATGTACCGTAGCTGCAACTTTCTTTAATACCACCCTCTTCTCTATCTTAGACTCCCTTCCTCTTCTCATAACATATCTTGTGAGATGTACCACACCTCAGCCTTGATTGTCTTCAACTAAGCACTACCTATGTTCCTGTGCCCGCTCAGATGAGTGCTCCTGGCTCAAATCCTGCTCCCTCTCCAACCTTCTTCACTTAGAACATAAGAATATAAGATATGCCATATTGGGTCATACCAAGGTCCATCAAGCCCAGAATCCGGTTTCCAACAGTGGCCAATCCAGGTCATAAGTAACTAGCAGTTTCCCAAAAGACACAGCTTCCACAATTATTAGGTCAAGCAGTGATATCCTGGGTCCCTTTTAATAATGGTTTATGGACCTTTCCTCCAGGAACTTGTCCAAACCTTTTTTAAACCCAACTACATTAACTGCTTTTACTACGTCCTCCGGTAACAAATTCCAGAGTTTGATTACACGTTGAGTAAAAAATATTTTCTCTTATTTGTCTTGAATAGTTTACCCTGTAGCTTCATTGTATGACCCCTAGTCTTTCTATATTCTGATGACCTAAACAATCGATCTACGTTTACCCATTCCACTCCATTCATTATAGACCTTTATCATATCTACTCTCAGCCGTCTCTTTTCCAGGTAGAAGAGCCCTAACCTTTCCAGCCTCTTTTCATAGGGGTATCCTTACATCCCCTTTACCATTTTGGTGGCTCTTCTCTGTACCTTTTCTAATAACGCTATATCCTTTTTAAGATACGGTGACCAGAATTGCACACAAAACTCAAGGTGCGGTCGCACCATGGAACGATACAGAGGCATTATAATATCCTTTGTTTTATTTTCCATTCCTTTCCTTATGATACCTAGCATTCTATTTGCTCTCTTGGCCACCGCTGTACACTGGGCAGAGGGTTTTAACATGTTATCCACGATGACAAATAAATCTTTTTCCTGGGTGGTGGTTCCCAATGTGGAACCTTGCATCGTGTAACCATAGTTTATGTTTTTCTTTCCTAGGGGCATATCTTTGTACTTGTCCACATTAAATTTCATCTGCCATTTGGATGCCCAGTCTTCCAATTTATCAAGATCTTCTTGCAATTTTCCACAATCCTCATGGGTTTTAACAACTTTAAATAGTTTTGTGTCATCTGCAAATCTGATAACCTCACTCGTTTTTCCCTTTTCCAGGTCATTTATGAATATGTCAAAAAGCAGCGGAACCAGCACAGATCCCAGGGTACTCCACTATTCACTTTTCTCCATTGGGAAAATTGGCCATTTAGCCCTACCCTGCCTCCTATCCCATGACTTTTTAGTTTTGCCAAAATTCTATGATGAAGGACCTTGTCAACTGACTCACCTTTGTCTACCTGTGTATTCACACTTTCAAAAAAACATAACAGATTAGTAAGACAAGATCTTCCTTGTCTAAAGCCATGTTAGCTGTAAGCCATGACTATCTACATGTTCAGTAATTTTGTTCTTTATTATGGTTTCTACCAGTTTTCCCGGTACTGACGTCAGTCTCATCGTCCTGGAGTTTCTCAGAACACCCCTGGAACTCTTTAAAAATTGGGGTCACATTGGCCATCCTCCAATCTTCAGATATTACAGATGATTTTAATGATAGTTCACAGATTGCTAATAGCAGGTCTACAATCTCATATTTCATTTCTTTAAACACCCTTGGATGTATACCATCCAGTCCAGGTGATAAGAACATAAGAACATAAGATATGCCATATTGGGTCAGACCAAGGTCCATCAAGCCCAGTATTCTGTTTCCAACAGTGGCCAATCTAGGTCATATGTACCTAGCAGTTTCCCCAAGAGACACAAGTTCCACAATGCTTGTACTGGGTCAAGCATTGATATCTTCGGTCACTTATTAATAATGGTTTATGGACCTTTCTTCCAGGAACTTGTCCAAACCTTTTTTAAACCCAGCTACACTAACAGCCTTTACTACATCCTCCGGTAACAAATTCCAGAGTTTGATTACACGTTGAGTGAAAAAATATTTTCTTTTATTAGTCTTAAATAGTTTACCCTGTAGCTTCATTGCATGTCCCCTAGTCTTTCTATATTCTGATAAGGTAAACAATCGATCTACGTTTACCCGTTCCACTCCGTTCATTAATTTATAGACTTCTATCATATCTCCCCTCAGCCATCTCTTTTCCAGGTTAAAGAGCCCTAATCTTTTTAGCCTTTCTTCATAGGAGTATCCTTCCATCCCCTTTACCATTTTGGTGGCTCTTCTCTGTACCTTTTCTAAAATCGCTATATCCTTTTTAAGATACGGCGACCAGAATTGCACACAATATTCAAGGTGCGGTCTCACCATGGAACGATATAGAGGCATTATAATATCCTTTGTTTTATTTTCCATTCCTTTCCTTATCATACCTAGCATTCTATTTGCTCTCTTGGCCGCCGCTGCACACTGGGCCGAGGGTTTTAACATGGTATCCACAATGACGCCTAAATCTTTTTCCTGGGTGGTGGTTCCTAATGTGGAACCTTGCATCGTGTAACCATAGTTTGGGTTGTTCTTCCCTAGGTGCATAACCTTGCAATTGTCCACATTAAATTTCATCTGCCATTTTGATGCCCAGTCTTCCAATTTATCAAGATCCTCTTGCAATTTTTCACAATCCTCTTGGGTTTTAACAACTTTAAATAGTTTTGTGTCATCTGGATGATGACACAAATGATGACACGATGATGATTAAATCCAACAAATGTCTACCTACGCTACCTACTCTACTACTCCTGTATATAGTTGTTTACAATTAATAATATAGTTACTCACAATCATGTTGATTGTCAATAATTTAAAAACTGTTGATTTAAAAGTTGATTGTAAATAATTTAAAAAATCTGTTCTATGTAAAACCTGTTCATGTTACACTTGTTATATGTAAACCGCCTTTGATTTAAAAGTTGATTGTAAATAATTTAAAAAATCTGTTCTATGTAAAACCTGTAACCGGGTAAGGCGGCATGTCACCTCTCGCCCCCCCCCCCCGCCCGGGCCCCACCCCAACTTTCCTTTCCCCGACAGATTCATTTAACACAAATCACATGACAACCATTTGGGACTTAAACTGGTCGCAGCTTTAATAACCTTTTAAACATAATACAACATCCACACCTTTAACTCCCCCCCCCCCAAGCCGAGCGAGCCCCCCCCCGCCATGTGAGTTGCAAGGTGACGCCGCATCCGCGTCCCCCGGGCACAGGCCCGACCTTTCCCACGCCCTCCCTCGTCCGGCTTCGCCATCTTATTAGCAACAACCTGAGGGGTTACCCGGGTCGGGGGGACCCCACCCCCGCCCTCATGCTTGCCCCCGGCTCCGGACCCCGGAAACCTCCGGGATCCCGCCAAAGCCCCCCCCCCTCCAGCTGCAACAACCCCAAACCCCCCAACCAAAGCCTCCCCCAGCCCGGGTGGGCGGGCGGGACGTCCGGAGCCTCCAGCCTCGACCCAGCAACTGCCGATGCAGAGCTGGGTCCCCGCGCCACCCACCCCCCCCCCCCCCCGCTGCCGGGTCCTAGCCTCCCCATTGGCTCCCGGGCGTTTTAAACGCCGCGGGGAGCCAATGAGGCGCCCGGCCGCGCGGGCACCAACGAGCCGCGCGCCGCCGAAACCGAGGGGGGGGGCGAACGGCCCGCCACCCCCCCGGTTAGGAGCGGCCACGCGGACGGGGCCCGCGGCCTTACTGTAACCGGGTAAGGCGGCATGTCACCTCTCGCCCCCCCCCCCCGCCCGGGCCCCACCCCAACTTTCCTTTCCCCGACAGATTCATTTAACACAAATCACATGACAACCATTTGGGACTTAAACTGGTCGCAGCTTTAATAACCTTTTAAACATAATACAACATCAACACCTTTTAACTCCCCCCCCCCCAAGCAGAGCGAGCTCTCACCCGCCGTGTTAGTAGCAAGGTGACGCCGCATCCGCTTCCCCCGGGCACAGGCCCGACATTTTCCACGCCCTCCCTCTTCCGGCTTCGCCATGCTATTAGCAAAAGCCTGAGGGGTTAACCGGGTCGGGGGTACCCCACCCCCGCCCTCATGCTTGCCACCGGCTCCGGACCCCGGAAACCTCCGGGATCCCGCCACCGGCTCAGGTCAGCCACGACCAGAGCCGCCCCCCAAAGGTAAGCTGCGACCAGCCCTCGCCCCCAATGGAATACCTTCCAAGGCCTCCTGCCAGTCGTTAAGCAATAAATCTAGCCCTATCGGGGACAAGTGCACCCCATCCGGCCTATAGAGGCCTGGGCAGTCCATGTCCACCCAAGGGTGAAAAATTTGACAGCCCCCTTGCTGGCCCACCCACCGGCCAATTTGACGGTTAATTTTGGTCACACCCCTTGACCACCGTCGCTGAGCCCTACAGGACGGCCTTGGAATGATATCCGACCATAGCAAAATTACATCCGGAAACATCCCCAAAACCACCCCAAAGTCCTTGATAGCTGCTCGAATCAACTGCCGGCAAGTCCATGAAGCGAGATCATTGCCACCTAAGTGGAGCAGCAACACGTCCGGGGCGCCGCTGGTACGCTGGAGGTGCCGAAGCAAAGGCAGGAGTTGGATCCACCGGAGTCCGCGCTCGCCCAGCCATGTGATCGTCACCGCCCGCTCAGAAAGTCCTAAGTTCAGCCCCATTGGGCGCGTCGCTGCTCGCCGCCCAGCCCAGAAGACAAAGGAGTGGCCAAGAATCCAGCAGCTTCCACGCTCCACACCTGAAAGACAAAGAATAGCCCCGTTAGAGCCCCCCCCACTCCCCTACAAACGCACATAGCTGTGGAAAGCTCCCGACCGCCAACGCCCTATGCGCTGAATCTCCGGATCGGGCAGCCCGGCCACCGCCGCACTGGTCGCCGCCCCGATCCGGAAGGAATGAGGGGCGAAGGCACCCGGGTTCTCGCCTATCTGTCGCAATGCTAGCCGTAGCACTGCGGTAAATTGAAAACGCGTAAGAACCCGCTCGTCTTGATGGATAAAAAGGCTACCGCCAACCCTCGGACGAACGCTTAAGTACGCTTGCAGTAACGCGACCGGACACGAGGGGGAACCCTGAACCGCTGCCAAGTCCACCCAGATACCTTTTCCCGCCTGATCCGTCTTAGAACGGGCAAGGCGGATACGAACCCTACTCCCGAGCAAGTGCACATGATGCACATGCACCTCCCTCCCATTGTGAAGCCGCCCCGACTCCGCAACCAGCTCGCCCACCCGAAATGCGCCGAAAAAGGCTAACGAAAAAACGGCCCGAAAGAGCACCCCTTCATAGTAGGAGGACACCACCTGCGGCAAGGCCCCGCATAACCGACGCAGTAAGTCATGAGTAATAGGACGCCGCCAATCCCCAAGCGAGGGACTGGCCCGCTCCCAACCCCGCAACAATGTACGCGGTAAAAATCCCCCTCCCGCCCCCCCCACCCGAGAGCCCGTGCGAAAAAGGCGAAACCTGCTAATTTATTCCGGACAGTGGTCCGTGACAGGCCCTGTTCCTTAGCCGCCGCCACATACTGACCCAGAAGCAGATCCGACGCTGGCCCAGGACGCCATCCATGTAGTAGCAAGAAGGACACCACACTGCAGTAGCCACGTTGATACGCGTCCCAAGTCGCCGAGGAGACGGACTTCCGCAACAGCTCGATCATGGCTGTAGGCCAATCCGCCATAAATGCTCCGGGACCGCAGATCCCACGTCGTCCGCATCCGGCGCCAAGGTCCGAAACAGCGCCCACTTGAAACGGGAAAGAGCATCGGCAATCTGGTTATGACTCCCAGGAATATGACGAGCCCTAATCACTAAATTCAACTGCAAGCATGAAAAGACCACCCGCCGCATCAGGTCGGCTACCGGCTGACATCTTGGGGAATAGTTATTGATGACCGACACTCGTTGTCGCACCACCAGCGCACCTGCCTCGTTGTCGCACCACCAGCGCACTCTGCGATTGCGGAGTCTGTCCGGCCACAACGACAGGACCACTAAAATGGGAAACAACTCGAGGAAGGTAATATTCCTCGTAAGCCCCACCGCTCGCCAAGATTGAGGCCAGCCTTCCGCGCACCATGCACCCCCAAAATAAATCCCCAACCCGGAACTCCCTGCTGCATCGGTATACAACTGCAGATCCGCAGAAGTCACCTCTGGGTCTCTCAGCACCTTGGTACCATTAAAGTCACAAAGAAATTCGTCCCAAATCCGCAGGTCTGCCCGCAAGCTGCGGGATATCCGAATCCGATGATGTGGCCTAAAGACGCCCGCAGTAGCTGCGGACAACCGGCGCAAGAACACTCTCCCCATCGGGATCACCCGACACGCAAAATTCAGGGACCCTACCAAAGACTGCATCTCCCGCAGCGTTAGCTTACGAGAACCCAGCGCGTTGGAGACCAACACCCGCAGACCCGTAACTTTCTCCTCAGGCAAGCGGGCCACCAACGCCACGGAATCCAGCTCCACTCCCAAAAAGGTAAGAGTAGTCGCCGGACCCGCCGTCTTTTCAGATGCTAACGGAACACCCCACACGCGGGCCAATTGGACAAACCCATCCAACAAAGCCTTGCACTGCCCCGTATGCGCCAGCCCGACGAAGAGGAAGTCATCTAAGTAATGCACTACCGAGCCGCATCCCACCCAGTCCACGAATGCCCAGTGTAAAAAAGAGCTAAACTGTTCGAAATACGCACAGGAAATCGAACAGCCCATAGGCATGCATTTGTCGAAGTAAAATTGCCCTTCAAAGCAAAACCCCAACAAAGGGAAAGCAGAAGGGTGCACCGGCAATAAACGGAAAGCGGATTCAATATCCACTTTGGACATCAAGCACCCTGGCCCACAGGCACGTACAAGCTCAACAGCCTCATCAAAGGATGCGTAACGCACGGCACACAAAACCTTGGGAATGTGATCATTAACGGAGGAACCAATAGGAAAAGAAAGATTATGTATCAGGCGATACTTCCCCGGCTCCTTCTTTGGAATGATACCCAACGGAGAAACCACACACTCCGCAAAAGGGGGCTCTCCGAAAGGGCCTGCCACCCTACCTAAGGCCAACTCAATTGCCAACTTGTCCCGTACCAGCTGCGCGAAACGCCGCACCGAAGGCGAATTCCGCGCCTTGTGCACCCCTACACTGCCCACCACCGGTATGGGAAACCCCTCCTTAAACCCACATTCCAAAAGACCGCTGACCTGTCGCTTCAGATACTTCTTAAGCCACGGGCCTAACCCATCAATCGCAACCGGGGTGGGGGCCACACTCCGAGAGGGGACTCTACAAATTAAGGGAAAGTAAATAATTTAGCATGGGTGTAAGGGGATAGAAGACCACCCAATATTAGGATACCAACTTGCCTGAAGAGCCAGGAGCCTCCCGACTCCCCTGCCGCTGGATCGCTGCCCCCGGAGCTCAACAGACGGTGCCGCTCCGCGTGCAGACTCACGCTGCTACCCCAGGCCCGCTCGAGCAACAAAGATCGCGCGCCGCAAGCCCGCACACGTCCGGAGCCTCCAGCCTCGACCCAGCAACTGCCGATGCAGAGCTGGGTCCCCGCGCCACCCACCCACCCCCCCGCTGCCGGGTCCTAGCCTCCCCATTGGCTCCCGGGCTTTTTAAACGCCGCGGGGAGCCAATGAGGCGCCCGGCCGCGCGGGCACCAACGAGCCACGCGCCGCCGAAACCGAGGGGGGGGGCGAACGGCCCGCCACCCCCCCGGTTAGGAGCGGCCACGTGGACGGGGCCCGCGGCCTTACTGTTCTTGTTACACTTGTTATATGTAAACCGCCTTTGATCTATGGAAGAGGCGGTATATAAGAAAGTTTTAAATAAATAAAATAAATAAATCTGCAAATTTGATAACCTCACTCGTTATTCCACTTTCCAGGTCATTTATGAATATATCAAAAAGCAGCGGACCCAGCACAGATCCCTGGGATACACCACTATTCACCTTTCTCCATTGGGAAAATTGGCCATTTAGCCCTACCCTCTGCTTTCTATCTTTTAACCAGTTCCTGATCCACAATAGTACACTGCTTCCTATCCCATGACTCTTTAGTTTTGCCAAAAGTCTCTGATGAGGGACCTTGTCAAAGGCTTTCTGAAAGTCCAGATACACAATATCAACCGACTCACCTTTGTCCACCTGTTTATTCACTCCTTCAAAAAAACATAATTTTGATTTGCTACTCTTCAGTTTATCAAATAGTTGTAATACATCTTCCCGGTGTATCAATATTTCTTTCAATTCTTCTGCACTATCACCTTTAAATACCACTTCAGTCATGGGTAGCATCCCTACATCTTCTTCAGTAAAGACCAAAGCAAAGAATTTATTCAGTCTCTTGTCCCCTCTTAGTGCCCCTTTTACCACTCTATCATCTAATGGTCCAACTGACTCTCTCATAGGTTTTTAGCTACGAATGTATTGGAAAAAGTCATTATTATGTGTTTTTGCTTCCACAGCAAGATTCTTCTCAAATTTTCTTTTTGTCTGCCTTATCAATGCCTTTCATTTAACTTGTCAGTGCTTGTGCTGTTTCCAGTTTTCGTCCTTTGGCTCTTTTTTCCATTTCCTGAAAGATGCTTTTTTGGCAACAACAGCCTCTCTGACCTCACCTTTAAACCATGCTGGCAGTTTTTTGGACTTCCTTCCACTTTTATTAAAGCATGGAATACAGCTGGTCAGGGCTTCCAAGATAGTTTTTTAAACAACACCCAAGCTTGATGTAAGTCTTTAACCTTTGTAACTGCTCCTTTAGTTTTTTTTTAACTATTTTCCTTATTTTATGATAGTCTCTCTCTCAAAAATTAAAAGGTAGTACTGTGGATTTCCTTGCCATCCCTCCTCCATTAATTAAATCAAATGCGGTCATGCTATGATCACTATTACCAAGTGTTCCCAACACCCTTATCTCCTGCACAAGATCTGGTGTTCCACTAAGGACTAGGTCCCAAATGGCTTCCCCTCTGTTTGGTTCATGAACCAGCTTCTCCAAGAAGCAGTCATTTATTTCATCTAGAAACTTCATCTCCCTAGCATGTCCTGCCGTGACACTGACCCAGTCAATACCGGGTTAATTGAAATCACCCATTATTATTACTGTGCTGTAACATTTGTTAGCTTCCCTGATTTCTTTGAGCATTTCATCATCCGTTTCTTCATTCAGGTCAGGCGGTCGATAGTACACCCCCACTGCCATCGCCTTCCCCTTTTTACATGGAATTTCAATCCATAGAGATTCTACAGAAAATTTTGTTTCCTGCAAAACTTTAATCCTTTGTAAATCAATGCCCTCTCCAACATAGAGCGCAACCCCTCCACCAATTTGATCAGTTCTATCATTGCGATACAGTTTGTACCCAGGTATTGCACTGTCCCACTGGTTGTCCTCCTTCAACCATGTGTTCTGAGATACTAATCATATCTAACCTCTTATTTAGTGCTTTATATTCTAACTCTCCCATCTTATTTTTTAGACTTCTAGCATTTGCAAGCAAGCATTTTTGAGACTGTATTTTATTCATATTAATCTGGTTCTTGGTAGACAGGGGTTATTTGGAATCTTTAAGCTCTGTCTGCGCCGTACTCAAGGGCATTTGGGCTACTTTTGTCTTTATTGGAACCTTTCTGCTGATATGCCCTAAGTTCATTATTTTGGTAGTATCCTTGAAGGATACATTGTTCTGAACCATGCACTCTTGGGCGACTGTCGGCTCTCCCCTCTTATCTAGTTTAAAAACTGCTCTATCTCCTTTTTAAAGGTTAATGCCAGCAGCCTGGTTCCATCCCGGTTAAGGTGAAGCCCATCCCTTCGGAAGAGCCCCTCCTTTCCACAGAAGGTTCCCCAGTTCCTAACAAATCCAAAACCCTCATCCTTGCACCATCGTCTCATCCACACATTGAGATTCCAGAGCTCTGCCTGCCTTTTGTGTCCTGTGCGGGGAATGGGAAGCATTTCGGAGAATGCTACCCTGAAAGATCTGGATTTCAACTTCCTACCTAAAATCCTAAATTTAGCCTCCAGAACCTACCTACCACATTTTCCTATATCATTGGTACCGACATGTACCAAGACAGCAGACTCCTCCCCAGAACTATCTAAGATGTTGTCTAGGTAGTGTATGATGTCTGCTACCTTCGCACCAGGCAGGCATGTTACCAGGCAATCCTCATGTCCACCAGCCACCTAGCTATCTACATGCCTAATGATCGAATCATCAACTATAAAGGCTGTCCTAACCGTTCCCTCATGGGCACATGGCCCTGGAGAAACTTCCTCGGTGCAAGATGGTTTTACATCACCTGGAGGTCAGGTCCTAACTACAGGATCATTTCCTGCCACACCAGGATGATGCTGTCCTGTCATGTGACCTCTCTCCTCCATGGTAACAGGGATTCTGCCAGACTGGAGGTGGAACCTCAGGACTATATCCCTGTAAATCTCATCTATGTACCTCTCATCTTCCTTATGTCCTCCAAGTCTGCTACTCTAGCCTCCAGAGATTGGACTCGTTCCCGGAGAGCAAAGAACTCCTTGCACATAGTGCACATGTGAGATCCCTCACCAACTGGGAGAAAATCATACATGTGACACTCAATGCAAAAGACTGGAAAGCCCCCATCTTGCTGCTGGACTGCTGTCTGCATCTTAGTTTAGGTTGTGTTTAGATATTTAAGTTCTTTACTTACTAAGGGTTGCTGGGGATACTTATAGTAATAAAAGTATACCTAACACGGTTAATGTACTTTGTTCACCTGAAGCTTAATTAATCTCAGGTCCTTAATGTATGCCTGATGAGGATAAACAGCTGCACCTGAGAGTGAATATGGCACCTCCTTTCCTTTAAGAGGTTTAAGCACCTATAAAGCTATGATTATCCCAGGGGTGGGTGGGTGTTGGGGAGGGAGGGAGGGAGGGAAAGAAGACCTATGAAAAGCTGGCTGCTACACAATCCCCTGTCCTGTGCTTCTAAGGTAATCTGTGACCAATGTCCAGGGAGAGTCCCACAGTGCTTGCTTGGATAGAGGGAGTCTTGGGGTCTAAATTTAACCAGAAAGCTCTCTGCTGTGTTTTAAATTTAAACTGAAAGCTCTTTGCTGCTACTAGGCCCTGACTGATTTAACAAATATATTTGGGTTCAGGGATTAATCAGTTTTAATCTAAAGAATTCCTTTTTCTCCAAGATTTAGAAAAATTCACAGAAGTAAATACTTACAATTGCAGATCTCTCTCCAGAAGTAGCAGTCCCCTTTTGTAGTCCTTCAAATTCATGCTTACTTCTTTCCAGTCTGCCATTGCTTTTGCAAAGCAAAACTATTTTATCCTTTTGACTAACCATCTTGCCTACCACTCCACCGTCTCATTTCTACCCTCAATTCTCTTCTTAAGGTACCTCAGCCTCCTATTCCTCCTTCTCTCTCTACCCAAACTCCAGATGACTATTTCCATGATAAAGTACATAAGATTACTCTTCAATTACCCACCAAACCTTCTTATTCTTATTCTTCACCTCCTCTTCCCTCTCTCCAATACCAGCTTTTCCCCTCAATCTCTTTCACCCTTTTATCCTTTTCTAAGATCTCTGATGACAAAACCTCTCTTCTCCTTTCCTCCTCCAAACCTACTACCTGCTTTTCTGATCCCATCCCCACTCACCTCCTCAACTCCATCTCCTCCTCCATCTTCCCTTCCATCTCACATATTTTTAACCTTTTGCTCTCCACTGCAACCTTCCCCACAGCCTTCAAACATGCTCTAATGACTCCTCTCCTAAATAAACCTCTCACTTGACCCTTCTTGTGCTTCTAATTATCGACCCATCTCCCTTCTCCCATTCATCTCCAAACTTCTTGAATGTGCGGTTCTTCACCACTGTCTCAAATTTCTTTCCTTTCATGCCTTCCTCAATCCACTTCAATCTAGTTTTTATCCCTTTCATTCTACTGAAACAGCTCTTGCCAAAGTCTCCAGTGGCTTATTTCTGGCCAAGTCCAACGGCCTTTACACAGTTCTCATTCTTCTGGACCTTTCCGCTGCTGCTTATACTGTTGACCACCTCCTCCTGCTCAACACCCTCTCCTCTCTTGGTTTTAGGGACTCTGTGCTGTCTTGGTTGTCTTCATATCTTTCCAATTGGTACGAGGGTTATTTTAAAAGTAAGGTCCGATTGGCTGTAGCTTTGTAAAATTTTTCCCTTTGTAGAAACAAGCATGCGTGCCGGCTCCCGACATGCCTTGTGCAAAAGCAGATGCCATTTGCAGTCATAGCATCACTTTGTACGGTTTATACTGTGACGTTAAAATGTTTAAGACAATTGAACGGCCCTCCGACTGTGAAATACGGTCTGTGATTCGGTTTTTGAAAGCAAGGACCGTGTCATCAGACCGAATCACAGACCGTATTTCACAGTCAGAGGGCCGCTCAATTGTCTTAAACATTTTAACGTCTCAGTATAAACCGTTCAAAGTGATGCTACGACTGCAAATGGCATCTGCTTTTGCACAAGGTATGCTGGGAGCTGGCACGCATGCTTGTTTCTAAAGGCAGAAAAAATGTACAAAGCTACAGCCAATCGGACCTTACTTTAAAAATAACCCTCGTATTTCAGTGTCTGTTCTGGTGGTTCCTCCTCCATTGCCATCCCTCTCTCATTTCGTGGTACCCCAAGGGTCTGTTCTGGGTCTTCTCCTTTTCTCTCTCTATACCCAGTCCCTTGGTGCTCTTATTTCTTCCCATGGTTTTCAGTATCACTTTTATGCTGATGACTCTCAAATCTATCTATCCATTCCTGACATCTTTCCTTCTCTCCAAGATTATATCTCTTCCTGCTTATCTGACATCACTGCCTGGATGTCTAACCGCCAATTAAAATTAAACATATATAAAACTGAACTCCTTATTTTTCCCTCTAAACTTTCCTCTCCCCTTCCTCCATTCTCTATTATTGTTGACAACACTCATCTTCTCCCTGTTTCCTTAGCCCGTAACCGCGGGGTCATCTTTGACTCTCCTCTTTCCTTTCCCACTCATATACAACAGAAAAACAAAACCTGTCACTTCTTCTACAACATTAACAAAATCCCCTTTCTCTCTGAACACACTACTAAAACTCTTGCCCATTCTTTAGTCACCTCCCGTCCTGATTATTGTAACCGCCTCCTTGCTGGTCTCCCTCGGTGTTATCTTTCTCTTCTTCTATCCATTCAGTGCTGTGCTGCACTGATAATTTTCTGCCAGCCCCTATACACTCATATTACTCCTCTTCTAAAATCTCTTCACTGGCTCCCCTTCCACTTATGTATCTAATTCAAACTTCTTCTTATATCTCATAAATGCATTCACTCCACTCCCCTTCATTACCTTTCCTCTCTTCTTTCTTCATACTCCCCCCTCGTGAACTCTGCTCCTCGGCTGTCCTTCTCTTATTGCTCTTTTCTTCTACTGCCAACTCCAGGTTTCAATCTTTTCATCTTGCTGCACTTTAGGCCTGGAACAAACTTCCTGTTTCTTTACATCAAGTCTCTTCTCTCCCCCTCTTCAAATCCTTGCTAAAGGCTTACCTTTTCAAATCCATTTTTGATTTATAATCCCTTATTCTCCTTGTGTCTCCTTCCCTTTTACCACTTGTTTCTTGTACTGTCTGTCTTGACTAGATTGTGAGCTCTTTGAGCAAGGGCCATCTTCTTGATGTGTTTGTGCAGTGCTGTGTATACCTTGGAGCACTATATAAGTGACCATTAGTAGTAGCAGTAAAATAGAAACTGTCTATAAAAAATTAAGTGTAGGTTTATAGGTGTGTGCATGTGTGTGTGCGCGCGTGCTGTGTATGCACACACACACACACACACATACACATATATACTGTATATGCAAAATAAATGGAATGTGTGCCATTGAGTCAATGCTGACTCCTGGCAACCCAGAAGCCCCTGGGTTTTCTTGACAAGGTGTGACTGGAAGTAGACAACTAGGCCTTTCTTCCAAGGCAATAGAGGGTAAAGCAGCTAGCTTGCCTAAGGCCACAAGGAGTGCCAGCGGGACTTGAATCCTTGTCTCTTAGTAGCCAGACCACTGCTTGAACCACTAGGCTACTCCTCCACTACATATGTGTTATAATTAATGCTGTCACAACTATAGGTGAAAAAGGCCAATAAATTAATGTTCTAAGCATGCAAGATGAACAATATAACTGCCAATCACCTGGAGGGTAATTTTATAACGGGGCATTTGTTTAAGGTGGTCAAAATGCACCTATTTTAAAAGTAGGCATCTACTTTTCTTTATGAAATACTACAGTAGCATAAGTGGCTATAAATGCACCTTAATTTAAAGTGTGATCACTTAACACCAGTCCTAGAACTGAAGTGCCTGCATCTAGATTTATACGATTTTTATAGTTTACATGAGCACTTGTGCATCCTGTTCATGCTCCACCCAAACGCCACCGATGCACAGACCCATATAGAACGTATACACCAACGTATACGTGCCCATACTTATATAGTAGTACCCAGCATAAAAAAATGGTAATTTATGCACATAAGTAGGCACGTATGCACTTAAATGACTAAAACACCAAGATTTAGGAACAGTCTTGCCACCTAAATCTAGGCAGCTCTTTATAAAATTACCCCCTTAAGGCTTATTTTAGGAAAGCTTTTTTCGTTTAGGTGTAACATACAGCAAAATCTTTTATGAATGTGCTCTTATGATTTTGGAGAATGCCTAAGTTTAATTGGAGTAAGAAGAAATTGTGTTTATAGAAAATATAAATAAATGAGTGGGAGGGGAGAAGTTTGACTGCAACAAGTTTTGTCCTGAATGTATGTTACATGACACTGCAGGTAAATTAGTGGTTTTAGATAGCTGTAACATGACTCCTGTGCTTAAGCTAAGTGCACCCTGGCACCAACAGTAGATGCTCATGTCTGCTTTCGATGATGGAAAATACGTGATTAAACTTTCAACAGATTCCAGTGTGTTGAAGTGTAGCAACATATTTTGTGTTTTCCAGCATACTTAAGTTATTCTAGGAACCATTTTGCTGTGTGCATAAACTGCCCTATATATAGCTAGAGTATGAAGCTTCTAAAAAACCCAAAATAGAAGTATCATCTGTAATTTATTTACTGATCTTTCTTATTTTCTGTGATAGTAAATAAGAATGTGACTAAATAAACTATTACTGGCACATAAAGGAATGTTGTTGACCATTACACAGTCACATACTGCACAACTAGTAGAGTATATTCAGAGGGTAATTTTATAAGGAATCATCTATTTTTGGCAGCAATGCACCTAAATTTAGGTATTTTAGTCATGTAGTCACTTACACAGATAAATGATCTCTTCTAAAATTTACCTCAGGCTGGAAGGTCAGGGGTTCAAATCCCACTAGAGGACAGCAACCTTGGGCCGGAAGGACTGGGGTTTCTAGTCCCACAGGTGCTCCTTGTGGTCTTGGGCAAGCCACTTAGCCCTCCATTGTCCATGTTCCCTGTAAGTATTAGTGTATGTGACTCATATCCCCTCGTGTTAAATGTATCCCCCCAATTGTGTTTGATTGAAGGATAAGGTGGTATACAAAACTGTCTAAATAAAATACCGACTAGCATAAAAGTATGCATATTGTTTGTGTAGTATCCCTTAAAGTTTGCCTTATTTTGAGCAGCAGAGACTTCTAGTGGCTGTATTAAAATACTGCATGATGACCTTGTATGCCATCTGGGGGCAAATTTACTAAACCGTGTTAACTGAAGAAGATGTAGGGATGTTACCCATGACTGAAGTGGTATTTAAAGAAACATAGAAACATAGAAACATAGAAATATGATGACAGAAAAAGACCACATGGCCAATCTAGTCTGTCCTTCCATATCAACAACGACAACCGTCCCCTTTTTACCTTTAGAGATGCTCTGTGTTTGTCCCATGCTTTTTTGAATTCAGTTACTGTCCTCATGTCTACCACCTCCACTGGGAGACTATTCCATGGATCCACTACTCTTTCCGTAAAGAAATATTTCCGCATATCACTCCTGAATATATCTCCCTTCACCCTCATCCCATGTCCCCTCATAGCAGAATTTCTTTCAATTGAAAGAGGCTCTCTCCCTGAACATTTATGCCATGGAGGTATTTAAACATCTCAATCATATCACTTCTATCCCGCCTTTCCTCTAAGGTGTACATATTAAGATCCTTCAGTCTGTCCTCATATGCTTTATAATGAAGACCACTAATCATTTTAGTAGCCACCCTTTGCACCGACTCCATCCTGTTCACATCCTTTTGAAGGTACAGTCTCCAGAATTGCACACTATACGCCAAATGAGGTCGCACCAAAGACTTATAGAGAGGCATTATCACCTCCTTTTTTCTGCTAGCCATTCCTCTCCGTATGCACCCAAGCATCCTTCTAGCTTTTGCTGTCACCTTTTCTACCTGTTTAGCTACTTTAAGATCATCAGACACAATCACGCCTAGGTCCCGCTCTTCTTTAGTGGACAAAAGTACTTCACCCCCTATACTATATTGCTCCCTTGGATTGCTGCAGCCCCAATGCATGACCTTACATTTTTTAACATTAAATCCCAGCTGCCATATTCTAGACCATTCTTTTAAGCTTAGCTAGATCCCTCCTCATATTATCTACACCTTCCTGGGTGTCTACTCTATTGCAGATTTTGGTATCATCCACAAAGAGGCAAACCTTACCCGACAGCCCTTCCGCTATATCACTATCAAAGATGTTAAAAATAATGTTAAAGGTTAAGAATGTTAAAGGTTAACAAAGATGTTAAAAGAATGTTAAAAAGATGTTAAAGGTGATACTGCAGAAGAATTGAAAGAAATATCGATACACCGGGAAGATGTATTACAACTATTTGATAAACTGAAGAGTAGAAAATCACCTGGATCGGATGGTATACATCCAAGGGTGTTGAAAGAAATGAAATATGAGATTGTAGACCTGCTATTAGTAATCTGTGAACTATCATTAAAATCATCTGTAATATCTGAAGATTGGAGGATGGCCAATGTAACGACAATTTTTAAAGAGTTCCAGGGGTGATCTGAGAAACTACAGAACGGTGAGTCTGACATCAGTACCAGGAAAACTGGTAGAAACCATAATAAAGAACAAAATTACTGAACATGTAGATAGTCATGGCTTAATGGGAGGCAGCTAACATGGCTTTAGACAAGGCCCCTCCACCCTTCCACTTTTGCTGCCCTTCTCCGGGATCTGCAGCAGGCAGTGGAAGACGTAATGTAAAGCACAGAAACCACTGAGGCAGTGCCGGTGATCTCAGATAAGAGCTGCCCTGAGATTACTGAACCATTGCCGCCGCTGCAAAGCCCAGAGAGTTGCAGCAGGGGAACTCCCGAACAGCTGGTACTCTAGACAGCTGCCTGGTTTACCTAATGGTAGCTCTGGCCATAAGAACATAAGAACATAAGATATGCCATACTGGGTCAGACCAAGGTCCATCAAGCCCAGGATTCTGTTTCCAACAGTGGCCAATCTAGGTCATATGTACCTAGCAGTTAGCTGTCAATGTGGCAGATAGCCCATGCTACTACCTGAGAATTCCCTTCTACAACACCTTACACTTAACACACAAAGGCAGATTTTCCACCATTGTCCCTGTATACCTTGCCCCTCTGCATTGTTTTTCCCTATTGTAAATCTTGTACAGCATTAATTGTTTTTCCCTGTTATAAATCTTGTACAGCATTCCCCCTTTATCTGTTCCATGTAATTTCTAAAAGTTGCAATGTTCTATGTAAACCCCTTTGAATGCAAGAAAGGCGGTATATAAAACTTGTTAAATAAAATAAATAAATAACACGGGCAAAATTGCTGCACTGTCTGCATGTCACACTTTAGAAGATGATAGAGGCAGGATCGGTGCAGGCAGAAGGCATGGTGACAAGCGACAGCCAGTGCATGAGCAATTGCAGTGCACTGGCTGTCCAAATTGCCGATAACATGGCTGCAGGCAATGCCACCTCAAGAGCTGACATTAAGTGCAGCTGAACTTTGGAGGTGCCGCTATGTAGCCACTGCTGGTTGGCAAGGGAAGCAGCAGCAGCATGCGATCCATTTGCAGCCCCCTTCTGCTAGTACCATGGATTAAATGATCTGCAGCACCAATATATGTACCGCCAACACCTCCTTTAGGACTTCCCAAACAGCACTCAACATCTAAGTTTAGGCTGTTCAGGCTCCCCCCCCAACCCCAGCATCAATCATCCCAACTAGCCAGCTGGGCCCTCCCCCCCCCCCCCCCCTAGTAAATGTAGACCTTACTGGGTCTTCCCTGGTGTTCCAGCAGTGTATGGGGCAGGAGCGGTCCTTGCCCATTCCTGCCCTATCTCTGGTGCCTTCCAAAATGGTGCTGGTCACAGGATGCTATCCCCTAGTGGTATTGTTTTGCTTAGAATGCAGATGCTCTTTACTGCCTTCCAGAAGCTCTCGCTCCAGGCAGATGCTTATTGTTGTCTAATGGTTGGACCAGCCCCTTTGCCATTTCTAAATATATTTTTGGTGGTACTCTATTTTTAAAAAGTTCTGCTCTTGCTGTATCTGAATCTGTGATTACTCATTTTATGAAGACTTATCTCATGGTAGAATAAATATTAGAGTTTACAATTCTGTTTCTCATGACTTTTTCTCTGCTTATACCAAAAATTCTCTATATTTATGCATTTTTTTACACTTAGGGGCATTTTTACTAAGCAGAGGTAAAGGCGCACTTATATGCCAGCGGTAACAGCAGCGATAAGGGTGTTTTTGTGCAGTTAAAGCTGGAGCGGGGAGTAGGCACTCCAGCGATAAGGGAGCTAGGCTCTACTTATTGTGCGCTAACAGGGTTTTAAGGTGACAAGCGTGCACCTTAATGCCCAAAAATGGCTGTAACATCAATGCAGGATAAGAGAGCCCCAGCGAAAGTCACAGTAAAGCTGATGAATGATAGGAAAGGTAGGAGCTTATGGACCTGACAGATCCATGGGCATCCTATGTGGCAGGGAGTTAGTGGGATGAGCATGTGGGAGGCAGCTGTACTGAATCAGTGAGGGGTGCCCACATAATATGCTGTAATGTCAGTGTGTGGCATAGGATTGGGAAGAAGCGTCCTCCGGCAGAGCCAGAATCACCATGCTGTGTACATCAAAAGGATGACTGCTTAGGAGTAGTGACATGCAGATCACTCACAGGAGAGGTGTGAGTGACACATCAAAACGATGACAAAATTTCTGTGTTAGCCATGATGAAGCAGCTGGCAGGAGACTACATGACTGCATATAATTGGCAGCTGAAGGAAGGATGGCGGTAGATGAGAGTGCGGTCTGGGCTGGCTTCCCCGATGTACCTGATGTGATCTCACAAATGTAGTTGTAGAGTGTGTGAAAACAGTGTAGCTGTGCCATGGGGAAACCCCAATACCAGCTATGTGGGTCCCACAACTGTCCCAGCCTCTGAACCATCATACAACCCACCTGACACATGTTCATGCAACACCTGGACAGGAGTTGCTAGTACTGGCCATATAGAGCAAGAAAGGACATGTGATGATCCCAGCAGGTGGCCGTCCCATGGGTGGGATATGGCTGCATTTAATGCATAGATGTGATGGAGCCAATGATGTACAGTCACAGTTATGATGAAATAGTCCAATCATGTGCAACTCGGGTGCCAAATATCTGCAGGGTGAACATGTCTGACCCTCTTTAATGGAGGCCACCGCAGAGCCAATAAGGTCATGCTGTCAGATGGGCATGATCGCAAATTGCAAGTTTGCAGACCCAATGTGCTATCAGAACACATTAAAAAGCATAAGACTGTGTGTCCACCAGTCAAACCAAACCCCGGATTGTTTCCGGCATTAAAATGAAGTGAGTATCCCACACCCTCAAAGAGAACAAGTGGGATTCAAACCCTGGTCCATCCTTTACTGAGCTAGGGCTTTAACTATTAGGCTACATATCCACACCATGCTGTACAGCAATGTCCTGAATCAAAGAGACTGCCGGTCCTAGTCTGCAACAGGTGAAATCCAGGACATGAAACAACGTGGCTGGCACATTCTGAGACAGTGGTACACCACACCTAGGGCCTGCCTACAGTGGTCCCCATGTAGTACATAATGCAATGGACACAAAGTACTGTAGCTGCACAACTGACGTGCAGCTGCAGGATACATTTCCTGTCCAAAGACCAAAGCACATGTGAGGTCAAGATGCCTGCCCCTCCACTGTATCTCCAACGGCAAACAGCAGTTGCATGCAGGGCTCTGCCTTCATACACTGCACGCAAACCACATTCATAACCCATTCAGTCAATTGCAGACCATCCTAACCTCCCGAGGGGAGCCATGCACATGTATCCCACCATCATAGATGACTAGTAGGTACTGGGCAATGCCCCAATGATCATAGTCACCACTATGGCTGCAATTGGTGTTCTGGGTGCTGGCATAGATTAGCCCCTCCATTACTCATAATGCACTGCACAATCTCAACAGCTGTACACAAATATTCACCAAATGGAGAGTGCAGTGATCCATCACAGCAGCTCTGTAATATGCAGGGACATTGTGTGACCGGTTTCAGCGGTCACCCTGAATGTGAGGGGGGGCACACTTCACCTGGTCCCCAGAGTCTGCACTGCAATAGATGGACTCTCCAGATCCTGGAGCAAATCTATATCATTGCCAGTGTGCTACAGGTATTTTCTGCACAATTTCAGCATGCTAGAGTGGCCTGTCTTAACTGGACCTTATATCCTGCTCCTGTTGGTGAGGGACTCTCCTATAAAATCTCATATCAGTCCCCAAGGTCATAGCAGCTGTTTCCAATGAACCCAAATGGAGTGAGTGCTGTTTAGACAGGAAGGGAGGGGGTGTTATCACTAAGCAGATGGACCAGCCAAGACCATTGTGGTCAGCCAAAGAACAGATGATAGCCTCACATTCTAGGAATTCCAATAACTACAACAATCACAGTCTGCATGTGTCAGCCACTCACATACCAACTGTGCCTAGTCTGCTAGTCAGCACACACTGCATGTGAATATAGCACCCATGTACACCCTGGCTTGGTACAAACAGCATGAACACTCAGCAGTCTGTCCAGTGATTGATCTACCAAGAAAGAAACAACACACATATCACTGCAGCTTGACACAATACAGCATAATGTGGCGACATAGCCGTGACATGGTCACAGCTCGGTCAGAGTGAGAGTGGACCCCTCAGCATGAAATGATGTGTGCACCCAGGCCATGGTCATGGCAGACCAACACTACAATGGCTCAGCCATTGGTCCTTCCTCTGACTCATAAATATCCTGTGCAAACCACTCTGTGTCATGCAGTACCCACAATCCGCCCCTGAACCTAGTTCCCTATAGGCTGCAGCTGCGCCAGGTGGGCAGACACTGTTGCCACAGATACAGATGTTCTGGCAGTTTGAATTATTATTATTTTTTTATTTTTCTGTTTATAGAATTTACAATAATAATCAAGCAACCGCTTGTACAGAAAACAACTACTTGCATAGTAAATATAAGCAACATATAGAAACATACAATAAGGAAAAAAAATACTTATTACAAGAGTTTAGGTAGCCCACTATAATGGGGAAAGTGCCTTAGAAAAAACACAAGGAAGGTGAAGCCTTGATCCACTAACAGGAAAAATATATATCTAGAACGGCATCAGGGGTGCGGGACAGAGAGAACCTAAATAATAACGATCATTGTAATGACAAAGCAATCTGGGAACTAATAAATGATGAAAGATCTTCAGGCTGAAAAAACACATATTTCTTATCCCGAAAGAAAACCATACATTTACAAGGAAATCGTAAAATAAAGGAAGCCCAAATCTGAACCAACCCAGATCTTAACAACAAAAAGGCTTTACGTCTTTTCTGAGTCTCCCTAGAGATGTCAGGGAACATCCCAACCCTCTTCCCCATGAACAACATAGAACGTTTTTTAAAATATAATTTCAAAAGCCACTCTCTGTCAGAAGGTAAGGCAAAAGTTACTAACAATGTGGAGACTGGTAAATCAACTTCCTGAGGGGATTGTAACAGAGCAGAGACATCTAAAGTATCCATAGTTAAAGCACCCTCTGATAACACCCCTACTTTCTTACCCATAGGTAAAAAGTAAGCTCTCACAATTGGGGGAATTAAATCAGTTGGTACTCCCAAATTCTCATGCATATATTTTTTAAATAAATCAATTGGCAACATATTTGCTACAACCAGAAAATTTAACAACCTTATATTGGCAGCGCTGACCACATTTTCTAGATTCTCTAACTTCATCTTCATAGAGACATTATCTTTCACAATAGAGTCATTCAATGTTGAAACCTAGATCATTTTCTGTTCACCCTCCTCAATTTTCAAACGAAGGTTCACCATGTCTCCCTTAACTCCAGATGACGAACTTTCCAATTTTTCCAACCGAGTTGTTGTTAACTCAATATGCTGACTGACCATAGAGGAGAGCTGTAGAATAGCTCCCCAAATCGCCTCCAGGGATATCTCCTTAGGGGACTGCAACAAAGAACCTTTTATAATAACAGCCTTCGGTGTAGAAGTCTTAAGCCCAGCGCCTTCTCCTACATCTCGACCAGATGGAATAGCCGCCTCCAAGATTGAAGCAAAGGTCGTTTCCTGGACCCTCACCTCCGAGGGTTGCACTCCAGCGCCTTCCTCCAGCAAGACCCGCTCAGCAGATGCCGCTCCACCACCTTCGGGTGGGGCAGCCTCCTCCCGCGGGAAGAGGCGCCAGACAGGTCAAACGCCTAGGCGGAGATCGATCGTCTGGGGGAGAGAGAAACCTCCAGGGCATGCACTACCGGAGCCACCACATCTGACAGCACCGTGCCCGCTCGAATCTCCCCTTTCTGCCTCTCTGTCAACTGAACGAATTTATCCATCAGTCCCTGAGAATTGGCAGGTACAGGCTCCGCGGGAGGGGCCTTTGCTTTGCCCTTTCGCTTAGGCATACTCAGCCCAAAAAACGCTCACGCCACCATCTTGCCACAGACCACTCCCCCCAGTTTGAATTATAATGGCTACTCATCTGTGTACAGTGATGTGTCCTGAGGCCAGGAGGCTGTGTCAGAGGTAAGGGTTGCAACATACACACGTGTCCCCCCCTGTTCACTCCAGTCAAACCAGCAGATGATTTTGGAGCTGCACAACAATGTCATGTTGGGAGGTAAGTGTAGGGGAATGCTTTGGTGCTGGGCCTTGTTGATGGTGTAACTGGGAATGCATTACAGTGTCACAGCCACAGGTTGCAACTGCTTATGCAAACTAACCTTCATCTTGTAATTGGTGTCTCACACAGTATGTGGGCTTGCTGCATAGCTGTCCCGCAGCATGCTGTATGCGCAGCCATACAGCCTGGGCACCACTTGAAGGCACAGTGCATTGCTGAAGCTCACACTGCTCTGGTGACACCCACCCACAGACACCCACACACATGACCTTGCTGTGCAAAAGTGGTGTGGGTTGGCATTTCTGCCTGCCCCTTAGGCCTCCTTAGTTGATCAAGCATTGTCAATGCCTGCTCAGTGTGCAGGCACTGTTAGCATGCTCTGCAATGCTCAGGCACTGTCAACACCCGCTCAGTGTACCCATGGTATCAAGCCTGCCCTGCCATCCAGCAATGGGTGGTGCAGCTTCTCAGTGTGTGGACTCTTGTTGTAGGTTACATATGCTGATACAGTTCTTTCAATGTAGGATAAAGTTATCATACCAGGACATACAATTCCTGATCCACAGGTTGATCTTGAACCTGTGACCTTCCTTTCATATACATACTGGCCATGTGTCTGGAGCCACAGAGTTGCCTTGTGGGGTCATCACTATCCTGTACATTTAGCCATCCTAATAATTATTGTAACTCCTACTCCTGACTTTGCCAAATAAAGAAAATATCATCTATATATCGAATCCATTTCACTACCCATGGCCAATATCAGGAAACATACACCACCTATTCTTCAAAGTTACGCATGTATAAACCATTGACCGATGGGGCCACTGTAACTCCCATAGAGACCCCCTCAATCTGATGATAAAATGACCCATGAAAGTCAAAATAATTCCTCCGTAATATCAATTCCAATAAATGGCGATAAAACCCCATATGGATATCCAAATTTTGCAAAGATGCCAAATAACGCATGGAAATGTCCACTGCCTCAACTTGTGGAGCATTTGTATATAAAGCTGAAATGTCCCCCCAGATCCTGCCAGGAATCCAAGAAGGACAGTAAATCACCAGAGTCCCTGATATACGATTGAACCCATTTTACCAAGGTATTCTAAAAAGAGTCCATATATTGTGAAAGGGGTTCCAAACATGAGCCAATCCCTGTCACTACTGGGTGACCTGGAGAATTAATTACTGTAAAATCTTGTGTATCTTAGGAACCACATAAAATGAAGGAATGTGAGGGTGCTTAACATAAACAAATCTTAACAACCATTCTGAAATAACCCCTACATGCAACGCCTCATCTAACACCTTCAAAATCTCTGATTGTATCGCTAAAGTGATATCCTCCAACTGTGGTAGGATATAGGTGGTAAAATGTCTATTTTCTAACTGGGAGAACACCTCCCTTTCATATGTACCCCTATCAAGGATCACTATACTGCCATCTTTATCCGCTGGTTTTATCACAATAGTATCATCCCTTTGCAAAGACTTCAATGCACCCCACTCAGCTTTAGACAAATTATGTTTTACCCTCAGAGCTGGCAATCTTTTAAGTCCCTCCATAATTACTCACTCAAACGTAACAATATTAGGGTCAATCACTCCAGGAGGTACCCAATAGGACTTGGCTCGAAAACGATCCATTGTATCTCCTGATTCAGAGTGATCTGCAAAAAATAAAGCTATCCTTAATTTACAAATGAAAACTTGTAAACTGTAATGAAGCTGACACTACTGAAGCTATGGAGTTAGAAGAAAACTCTGTTTCTTTTAAAGAAACTGATTTACAGAGAATGCAGTTACCAAGAAGTGCAGCTAGAGGGAGTAGGCATGAGGCTGCAGAAGGTAGGCTGACACACCCAGATTGTAATGATGCAATAGCTAATCAAACACACCTGAGTAGAGGGCCAGAAAGCTCACTAGAGAAACGGCTTTATAAGCAGTGCTCGGTCAGGAGAATAGAGAGAGGATCACCAATACGGAGAGGATCACCAATACAGAGAGGATCATGAATAGAGAGACGACCACAGGAGCAGAGAGGACCACAAATACAGAGGGCAACAGAAACCCCTGCTACTAAAGAGAGAGAAAGGGGAAAGCTCCAACTACAGAAGGAAAGGCAGTTAAGCTTGCAGTCCTTACAAGGAAGGGACAACTTCCAGGAAGGACAAGCCCATGCTGAAAAGCTCCAGAAAGAAGTCTCCAGGGAAGACAGTGTAAGCAGGAGAGTGCCTGGTAGAGGGAATACCAGCAACGCACGTCTCAGAGAACAAAGGTACATTCACACCTCCTTTTCTGAATGTGTGCCAGGTCCTAGAAAGGCTTATAAACCAGAGAGCCATAGATATGAGAAACAAAGCTGGGGAAAGCTTTGGAAACCTGTGCAGAAGGTCCTAGATAAAAGCCATATTAATTGTTTGCCAGACCAGGTCCAGCCAGGCTGGAAAGTCTTGGAGAGAACTACTGAAGTACAACCAGTTTTGCCTAGGGAAAGCTCAGGCTTAACAGACACCATATCTGATCAAGAGGATATGCAAACAGACCTTGTAGAACCAGAACCATTGCTACCTGAATATCCTATGGACTGTACTCTCTGTGTAGCTGAGAGTATAGAATCTCTCACAGAGTCATAGCATAAGACATGCTCTAAAATGCCATTGCTTTGTTGAGCTGAAAAGAAGAAGTTTTTGTGTTTATTTAACCTGTTTATATTGAAAAATCCTGCTTGAATGGAAAAGACTGTGAAGCTCCTATAACAGTTTTGGACTTTGTAAATACTTTTGGTAGAAACCCTGAATCAAGGTGAATTCTGTTGTCTTCTTGGAGAACCTTAGCGCATCAAGGGAATAAAACCTTATATTTAACCCAGAACAAGGCTCACACATCTATTCTTTATAAAGAAGGGAACTACAAGGACCATAATACACCTGGTCTAAGTTAGAGTTCCCGGCTTCAACAAACAATAAATGTCCACCCTGACCCTTCAGCACGCTGCCACTGGGAGGGGCTGTGACAAAACTTACATGATATGAGAAACTATTTGGAGGACTGGAGGGTACAAAGGACAACCAATGATTCAACACCAATTCTTCCACAGGCATTAATCTTTGATTTGACAGGTTAAACACTAGTGTAGATCTGCACACATCACCCACCTCCAATTCATTACATAATACCGGTTCCTCCCTTACATCCATGGGTATAGAACTCATGCCAGCATCGATTTCTGCCTCCCCCTCAGGATCACGCTCAACCCTGTGGTGCCTTGTTGCCATACTCTAAAAAATATTCTCGATCAGAGGCATCAGAAGAGTCATCAGATGTTCCTTTATTCTGCTGGCCATTCCTCTCCGTATGCACCCAAGCATCCTTCTAGCTTTTGCTGTCGTCTTTTCTACCTGTTTAGCTACTTTAAGATCATCAGATACAACCTTGCCTAGATCCCACTGTACTTTAGTGGACAAAAGTACTTCACCCCCTATACTATATTGCTCCCTTGGATTGCTGAAGCCCAAATGCATGATCTTGCATTTTATAACATTAAATCCCAGCTGCCAAATTCTAGACCATTCTTCAAGCTTAGCTAGATCTCTCCTCATGTTATCTACACCTTCATGGATGTCTACTCTATTGCAGATTTTGGTATCATCCACACAGATTTTAGTATCATATGCAAAAACATGGATACCATCCCATCAACAATTAGCTGCCTGACTGAAGATCAAAGAAAGTTTAGGACAACTATCCACAGGGTTGCCATGGGCCATCATTTTGTTTAAATAATGTTTAAATAAATAAATATTAAAAATGCTCTACAATTTATATGTAAAATAATAATAATAGTTTCCTATTTTTAAGTTTTTATTTTCTCTGTTTCATGTTCTGAAATTTGTTATATGTAAAATAATAGTTTTCTATTATTAAGTTTTAATGTTCATTGTAAACCGCCTCTGATCTCTGGAAGAGGCGGTATAGAAAAATGTTTAAATAAATAAATAAATCATTTTGATGGCACGTAACTACAACAACAACAACAACAACAGATGTTTTTACAATGACCTGTGCTATGACCTAACTAAACTAAAAGTAGACAAAGCCAAGGGGCCAGATGGGATACATTGAAGAATACTTAGGGAACTTGGGGATGTTCTAGCAGCTCCACTGTCTGACCTTTTCATTGCCTCTTTGGAGTTGGGAATGGTGCCAGAGGACTGGAAAGAGGCACATGTGGTCCCTTTACACAGAAGCAGATGTAAGGATGATATTGAAAACTACAGGTTGGTTAGTCTAACCACTGTGGTTAGTAAATTATTGGAAAGGCTACTAAAGGAGAGAATAGTGAGGTTTCTGGAGTCCATTGGATTGCAGGATCCGAGGCAGTATGAATTCACCAGAGGCAGGTCTTGTCAGACAAATCTGGTAGATTTCTTTGATTGGGTGACCAGGGAGAGCCCTAGATGTGGTGTATTTAGATTTCAGTAAAGCCTTTGACACCATTTCGCACAGGCGACTTATAAACAGACTGAGCACCCTAGGGATGGACCCTAAAGTTATTGATTGGGTTAGAAATTGGTTGAGTGGGAGGAAATAAAGGATACAGGTAAATGGAGCTCATTCTGAGGAGAAGGAGGTTACCAGTGGCATGCCACAGGGATTTGTCCTTGGTCCGATTCTGTTTAACATCTTTGTTAGTGATATAATGGAAGGATTGTCGGGTAAGGTTTGCTTGTTTGCAGATGATATCAAAATCTGCAATAGAGTAGACACACAGGAAGCAGTCAACAACATGAGGAGGGATCTAGCTAAACTTGAAGAATGGTCTAGAATATGGCAGCTGAAATTTAATGCTAAAAAATGCAGGGTCATGCATTTAGGCTGCAAAAATCTAGAGAAGCTGAACAGTCTAGGTGGTGAGGTACTTATATCCACAAAAGAAGAGTAGGACCCGATAATTGTGCCTGACAATCTTAAAGTAGCTAAATAGTTAGAAAAGGCAACTGCGAAGGCCAGAAGGATGCTTGGGTGTATAGGGAGAGCAATGGCCAGCAGAAAAAAAGGAGGTGATAATGCCTCTGTATAAATCTCTGGTACAACCTCATTTGGAGTATTGCGTACAATTCTGGAGACCGCACCTTCAGAAGAATATAGGCAGATTGGAGTCGGGGCAGAGGGTGGCTAATAAACTGCTTAGTGGTCTTTGTTATGAAGCATATCAGGACAGACTTAAAGATCTTAATATGTATACTTTAGAGGAAAGGTGGGATAGGGGCAATGATAGAGACATTTAAATACCTTCATGGCATAAATGCACAGGAGGATCTCTTTCAATTGAAGGCAAGTTCTGCTACGAGGGGACATAGGATGAAAGGGGATAGACAGAAGTAATATGCAGAAATATTTCTTTACAGAAAGAGTGGTAGATATGTAGAATACTCTCCCATTGGAGGCAGTCGACACAAGGACAGTATCTGAATTACTGGTTCTCCGATATCTTCCTATGCATTAACCCGTCTAAGTCTTCTGCCATTTGGTTCTCTTTCAGCACCACCCTCTCACCCTGGCTCCCACTATGTCCTCCCTCCCCATCCCACTCATCCCTACTCTCCGTTACCTGGGTGTTACCCTCGATTCCTCGCTGTCTTTCCACCAGCATATTTCAACCCTCATGCCTAGCTGTTTCTTTCGCCTTCGGAGGATACGGGCTCTTCGGCCCCTTCTCTCTGTTCCCTCCCTCACTACCCTGGTTCTTTCTCTTGTGATTTCCCGCTTGGACTATTGTAATTCTGTTTTTGCCGGTCTCCCCAACTATCAGCTTCAACGTCTCCAATTTGTTCAAAATACAGCCGCTTATCTTATCACTCATTCTTCCCCCTTCGCCCACATCACTCCCTGTCTTCTCTCTCCCCATTGGCTCCCCATCAAATTCAGATTCATTTATAAGTTCCTCATCACCACGCACAAGGCTGTCCACACCGGTATTCCCCAGTATCTGGCTGACCTCATCCATCTCCAGTCTGCTCCTCGTTTGCTTCGCTCTGCCCATGGCTACCGTCTTTTTCTTCCCTCACCATCTCAAGCACACCTTCAACTCACCCGTCGCTACGCATTTTTCTTTCTAAGTCCCGCTCTGTGGAATTCACTCCCACACTCTCTCCGTACTGAACTTTTAATTCCCCGCTTTAAAGCCCTACTCAAAACCCATCTTTACTGCCAGGCCTTCGACCTCCCTGCCCCTGAAACCGTGACATGATGGTTGCAGTGCTATGTATTACCCTTCCTTTCCCCCCTTACCCTCCCACCCCTCAGCCAGCTCTGCCTCTCCGTCCAGCTCTGTCCCTTTCCTATACTCTTCCTACTGCCTCGCTATTACTTTCCTATTAACCAATGGCGTTCTTTTTCTTCCTTTGTTTTTCTAGCAGTCTCTATGATTATTATTGTAGACCACCCTGACACTCCGGTATGGGACGTATATCAAGCGCTGCAAATAAATAAAAAAAAAATGTATGGGATAAACACAGAAGATCTCTAAAGGTAAAAAAGGGACTATTGTAGTTGATATGGAAGGACATACTGGATAGGCCATATGATCTTTTTCTGCCATCATGTTTCTATGTTTCTCTGTATGATGTTTAAAGTTATTCAGTTACATGTGCCCTTTTTAAAAAGGTTTTCTTTTTTTTTTTTCCTTCTATAACATCACGATGAGCCATGGAAGCTCATCTGTTACAGTCTTGTTGGAACTTGGCTGCTCAACAGTACTGTCAGTCAATTTGGAAGGGGGAAGGGGTAGTGGTGGTATCTGCGCTTTTGATGGTATGGCTTGGCAAGCATTCAGCCAAATACTATAAATCCAAAATAGGGAATTTCTGGTCTCTTTCCTTTCGCTTTTACTTAACTTATATTGACTGAGACCCCAGTGTGGAGCGGCAGCCAAGAGAGCAACTAGAATGCTAGGTATCATAAGGAAAGGAATGGAAAATAAAACAAAGGATATTATAATCCCTCTATATCATTCCATGAGTGGAGGAGTAGCCTAGTGGTTAGAACACTGGCTTGGTAACCAAGCAACCAGGGTTCAATTCCCACTAGCACTCCTTGTGGCCTTGGGCAAGTCACTTAACCCTCCATTGCCTCAGAAGAAAGGCCTGGCAATCTACTTCTGGTGACACTGCCAAGAAAACCCAGGAGCTTCTGGGTCACCAGGAGTCAGGACTGACTCAAAGGCACACATTGTATTTGTATCGTTCCATGGTGCAACCACACCTTGAATATTGTGTGCAGTTCTGATCGCCGTATCTTAAAAAGGATATAGCATTATTAGAAAAGGCTAGGGGACACGCAATGAAGGTACAGGGTAAACTATTTAAGACTAATAAAAGAAAATATTTTTTCACTCAACGTGTAATCAAACTCTGGAATTTGTTACCGGAGGATGTAGTAAAGGCTGTTAGTGTAGCTGGGTTTAAAAAAGGTTTGGACAAGTTCCTGGAGGAAAGGTCCATAAACCATTATTAAGAAGGGACCCAGGATATCAATGCTTGAACCAATACAAGCATTGTGGAACCTGTGTCTTTTGGGGAAACTGCTAGGTATGTATGATTTAGATTGGCCACTGTTGGAAACAGGATACTGGGCTTGATGGACCTTGGTCTGACCCAGTATGGCATATCTTATGTTCTTATTTACCTTACAACATCATGATTCTCAAACTCAGTTTATGCAGGTGTCTTACACTTGTAACTGAAGTTATTCTGTGTTTGCTTGAAGTCACATGCAGAACTTTACTTTTAGGCACACTACTGAACATTTACCACCATGTACCCATTACTTTGTATTTTCCATTTATGTGCTGCATTCCTCCGAAAAGACCCTAGAATGGTTTACAACATAGCATAATTAGCAAACAAAATACACCAACCCTTCCCCCCCCCCCAGCATATAACAAAGTACAAACAAAGCTATCAGTAGAGATCAATACCTTTCTCATCTCCTGAGCAAATCTAAAGGGCAAGGCATGCTCCCAGAGAAGTTCCTGTGAGACAAATTTGAGAATAATCAGGCCCATTTGTCAGGTTCATGTCATCACCTGATCTTGTAACTCCTCTTAATAAGACCAAAGATAAGTATACTGCCATGAGGAGATTCTTAGTGACTTTACTTGCAGTCTCAGATGATCCATTTAGGAACCCTTACAATACAGAAAGATAGAACTGCAAGAAGAAAAGGCGCATTCTCATGAAGAGATACCACTCCTTATACAGAGAATAAATTTCTGCCCCTCTCTGACGATCACCTCTTGCACCTCCCAGCTTGGCACACCAGGACTGGAATTCAGAACCTCTGCCATAAAGCAGCAGCCAACAGGGGCAGACACACCCACACCCACACCCACAGGCTCCATTAGCCAAAGCCTCCTGGAGAGGCAGGACATTGGGCCCTGCGTGCATCTCCCAATACTAGCACTTGCATACCGTAGCAATGCCACCCTAAACCTGGGAATACGGTACACAGCTATCAAAAGGTAGCTATGATTACTGGCAGATAGCAATTCCTACGTTAAGCACAGTTTGCTGATTGAGCTCCATCATAGCAACCTTTCTGATGTCTGTGGGGTGTGCTTCAGGTCTGGTGTATGACAGTATTTCCCACCCTGGGGAGTGACCCCCAACAGTATTGCGTACCATATCCATGCCTGCACTGTGCCCAGGACTGGTGTGGTGGCCAGGGCTGCCAGGGCTGCCAGGGCTGCCAAACACCTCTATAATAGCACAATGCTGGCATAGGTGTGTGAGTGTGTGTCTGTCTATCCAGTGTGTGGTGGCTGCAAACACCCTCCACAGCCCACACTGCCAGCACTGTTGCCAGTATTGGCCTGCCAATGTGCATAATGAGGAGCAAGGTACCATGGGTATAGCCCGGACAGGGTGGCCTGGCCAGGATGCATCTGCATAGGGCATAGGGCAATGGCTGGGACATTGTAGTGCCCGGCCACCACCTGCACAGACAGGGTGGCCACAGCATGTTGGGCTCGGAGATCACTCTCACCCTGACTGAGCAGTGACCACGGCATGGCTAGGTTCCCCCATAGTGGCATGTAGTGGTTTTTTTATGTGATATTTATGGGTTCCCTTTTGGGGCCCAGTCACTGACTTATCTGCTTGGTGTGCATGCATTTCCACCAGGAACATGCACTATGGACTAGCTAGCAGACTGTCTGCAGCTGGTATGTGTCTTGCTGGAACACTTTGCAGGGTGCAGCGGCTGAAGGCTTGCTGCAGGAGAATATCAGATAGTGGTGGGGTGCAGCTTAGCATATCCAGGCCTAATGTCTGTCTGCTATTGCTTTATGGATTTGTACAGAGCTGCATTGTCTCATCTTCCAGCACTATAGCACAATTTGTTTTGTTGTAACTATCCATTGGGTTTTCATGGCAAGATACAGAAGTAGATTGCCGGGCCTTTGGTGTTGTTGCCATTGTCACAGAAATGTGATCCTCCGCCGTCAACACTATCCCTTTCTGCTGATGCCCAGATGGGTGGTTTGTCTTGGTCTGGCACCTCAGCTGAGACCTGTCCATCTTGGGAGACCCTGCCAGTAGTTAAACTACCGATAGTTTAGCTCTCAGCATCACTGATGCACAGAAGCCCTTACAGCACGACAAGCTGCAAACCAAGTGAGGGCAAACTATATTACAAGCTACTATTTACAAAGCAGCTTTTCAAATATATAGCAGAATAGAGGATGCTGAGGCAGAACTATTTACAGTGTAGGGTGAGGAAGAGAATGGGATAAGGGTGAAATATATTAAATGGAGTTTCATAAAGAGAAAGGTTTAGAGGGGTGGTGGAAAGAGTAATTACCTAATTAAGCTATATCAGTGAGAAAGAGGTTCAGGAGAGTATGTATTTCTTGTATTTGTATTTCTCCAGTATATAGCGGAGAGAAGTAGGGGGGATCATGGGGTTCGAGGGGGAGTAATAGAGGTGTTGAGGTTAAAGTGCTGAATGACGAAGAACATTTTAAGCTCTTTTCTAAAAGCCTTCATTAGTGAGCACCAGATCCAGCATTGACCCTTCCCTGGTGGACTGCTTCACCAATTACCTGAGAAAAGCCTCTTGTAGGACATCCATAATTTTTCTACTTCTCTCCATATTTGCAGATGGGACACTCCAATCCATATCTGGCAGATTAAAGTCCCCCAATAGCAGCACCTCTCTTTTTACTACCTTTGCAAAATCGTTCATCAAGTCTCTGTCTATTTTCTCCATTTGAGCTGAAGGTCTGTAGACTACACCAGTGTGGATGACAGTGCCATCTCCTTTTTCCAAACCAATTCATAGTGCTTCTTCTTTTCCCCAAGTCCACTGTGTTTCAGCTGCTTTAACACTGTTTTTAACATAGAGGACCACTCCTCTTTTCCTTCCCTCTCTATCCCTCCTAAATAGATTATATGCAGGTATGACAATATCCCATTTATGAAACTCATTAAACCATGTTTCTATAATTACCATAATGTCCAAGTCCATTTCTATTATCAGGGCTTCCAGGCCAGGAACTTTGTTAGCTTGACTATGAGCATATGAGTTCATTGCCATACAGCAGGTTTTGGTAGACTTGCTTCTATTTCGCATTGGTTTTATTCCTGACCCCTCTTCTCCTTTGTTATTGTTGCATGAGTTAAGATGATGTCTCTTTATATTTTTACCATTATTGTAATAATGTACTGAAGCAGAAACCAAACTGGAGGTGCATGCTGGGGCCCTGGATGATCTGCAATGGGCAGTTAATCAACATAAACAGCAGGAGGCTGAACTGTTTTATAAGCTGGATGACATTGAAAATTGAAGCACAGTAATATGTGGTTTCATGGCATCCCAAAGGCGTTGAGGGAAGAGGACATGGAGGCCATGGTGCAAGCCCTGTGTGATGAAATGTTAAAACAAGATGCTCAGGAGGCACGTATGTCCTCTATAGAAACTGAGTGGGTGCATCAAGCACTGGGAATACCCCAGGTAGCAAACTTAAGGACATAATCACAAAATCTTTCAAGTTCCAAGATGCCATATTGTTGCTGCAAAAGCTCCGTGAAAGAGAGACAGTCCCATACAGAAATGCAGAAGTGACTTTGTTTCAAGACCTCTCGATGTTTACACTCATGAGAAGGGAAATGAAGACCATTATTGAAATTCTCATTAAAGAGAAAATACACTATTCTTGGTCCTTCTCATTTCGGATATACTTTGTTGTGAAGGGAAAGAAACTCTCGGTCGAGCATTTGACTGAGCCTGGAGAGTGCTGTGGTTAGTGTGGTTGGCAAAGAATGACAGCTTGCCAACCAGCACAAAAGAGTGAATCTCTCTCAAAAAGTGGAAGTGAGTTGGGGCAAGAATAAGTGAAAAGGTGCCCTCTGTATGTAAGTCTTAAGAAAAGAAGACAGTATGTCGATGCTAAAAGTTGCGGCTTAAAATGTTCTAGAACTGTTTGTATTTCGATAGTAGAAGCTGAGCGAGACAAAAGAGGACAATGGATATTCATAAATGTGAAAATTAGAGGGGAAATCTATACACTAGCTTATATATATGCCCCCAATGACAGCTAAGAGTGGAGGAATAGCCTAGAGGTTAGAACAACAGCCTAGTACCCAAATGATTTGAGTTTAAATCCCACTGGCACTCCTCCTTGAGCTTGGCCAAATCACTTTACACCATAGCCTCAGAAGAAAAGGCTTGGCAATCTACTTCCAGTCATACCTTGCCAAGAAAACCCAGGGGCTGATGGGTTGCCAGCAGTCAGCATTGACTTGATAGCACTTTAAAAAACAGCCAAACTAAATTCTACCGAGGTTAAGGTCTCATTTGGCAGCTTTTGCAAGGGGGGGGGGGTTCATAATTTTGGAGGGGAGACAGTAAACACCCGGTTGGGGTAACAGCTGTACCCTAGTGGTAGGGATGCTCCCTGTTGGGTGGGACTGACTGGGACTGATTTGGATGAAGGACAAAGGCAATGACAGTGATCACTACATGGCATATGTGTCTGTACAATTCTGTGTTTTGGTTTTTCTGGACCATGGGATGCTGTTCCTAGGGTTGCAGAGCAGAGATGGAGTCCATCTATCCAAGAAAAGTCGATGTGTCTTCAGTAGCAGACTGGCTAATCTACTGAAGAGGGCTTTAAACTAGATTCATTGGGGATGGGTGAAGAAAGCCCCCAGGTAAGTGAAACCCCCCCCAGGTAAGTGAAACATTAAATACCTTATTGGAAATGGGTAAAAGGGGCAACATATGGAAAGCGGTGTGTATAAATTCCCATAGTATGGGAAATAAGATTTATTTATTTACAGTCTCTTTTATACCGCACTATTCGGCATCAGCGCGGTTTACATGGAACAAAAATACTCAGTACAGTTAACACGTATGAGTTTACAGATAACAGGGCAAAAAACTTGGATAACAAGAAGCAACTATTTACAAAGCAAACTACGTAAAGTCATATGAACAGGGAGGTTTCATAGAATCATATGAACCACTTGGAGTTAGAGTATCTGTCTGGGCAGGGCCGGATTTACCTATACGCCATGTACGCCATGGCGTAGGGCCCACAGCTGGCAAGGGCCCACAAAAATGGAAGTTAGCCCATTACCAGACAGCCCCCATTAGCCCACAGCCCATTACCAGTCTTAACCCCCCCCCAAAGCCCATTACCAGTTCTAAACCCTCCCCAAACAGCCCACAGCCCATTACCAGTCCTAACCCCATCAGCCCACCTCCAGCCTTAACCCCCCCAGCCCATTTCCTGTCCCAGCCCCAGCCCCCCCAATAGCCCATTACCAGTCCTACCCCCCCCCCCCCCCCGTCGGCCTAAAGCAAAATTTAATTTTTTTAAAAAAACCTGCTGGCTGCCGCCGCGGGGCCCCCTCTGCTGCCGCAGCAGCATGGACTGACCCACGGGGGCCCCCTCTGCAAGGTCGATCCGTCCCTCCCTCCGTCCCTCCGTGCAGGCTGTGAGAGGCGCGAAGGGAGCGTGTCTCCCTCGCGTCTCTGTTAAGCCCCTGCGCCTCTCACAGCCTGCATGGAGGGACGGATCGACGGATCGACTTTGCAGAGGGGGCCCCCGCGGGTCAGTCCATGCTGCCGCGGCAGCAGAGGGGGCCCCGCAGCGGCAGCCAGCAGGTTTTTTAAAAAAAATTAAATTTTGCTTTAGGCCGACGGGGGGGGGGGGGGGGGAGGGGGGGAGGAGTGGTAATGGGGTATTGGGGGGGATGGGGCTGGGACAGGAAATGGGCTGGGGGGGTTAAGGCTGGAGGTGGGCTGATGGGGTTAGGACTGGTAATGGGCTGTGGGCTGTTTGGGGAGGGTTTAGAACTGGTAATGGGCTTTGGGGGGGTTAAGACTGGTAATGGGCTGTGGGCTAATGGGGGCTGTCTGGTAATGGGCTATGGGGGGAAAAGGACTGGAAAGGTGCTTACTCCTTTAAGACTCGAGGTGGGCTGAGGGGGTTAGGACTGGTAATGGGCTGTTGGGGGGTTTAGAACTGGTAATGGGCTTTGGGGGGGTTAAGACTGGTAATGGGCTGTGGGCTGATGGGGGCTGTCTGGTAATGGGCTATGGGGGGGCTAGGACTGGAAATGGGCTGGGGGGTTAAGACTGGAGGTGGGCTGATGGGGTTAGGACTGGTAATGGGCTGTGGGCTGATGGGGGGGGTTAGGACTGGCAATGGGCTATGGGGGGCTGACTGGAAATGGGTTGATGGGGTTAGGACTGGAAGTGGGCTGATGGGGGGTTAGGACTGGTAATGGGTTATAGGGGGGACTTAAACTGAAAATGGGGTGATGGGGGGTTAGGACTGTAAGTGGGTTGATGGGGGGCTAGGACTGGTATTGGGTTGGGGGGTTGCTAGGACTGGAAATGGGCTGATGGGTGGCTAGGACTGGAAATGGGCTGATGCAGGGACTAGAAGGGAATGGATGCTGGGTGAGGCTGGAACTAGAAGGGAGCTGATGTTGGGGGAGGATTAGAATGGGATGGGGCTGGAAGAGTAAAATGGAGAAGGGAAAATATTTTGTGTGGGAGGGATAAAAAATCTACAATTGGCCGGGTATTGGGAGAGTAAGTGGGGATTGAGGATGGAGGGGTAAAATTTGAGTGGATGAAATAGGAATGAGGAAAGAGCAAAAGGAGAAAGATTAGTATGTTAAAGCAGATGTAGAGAGAGAATGGAAAAAAACTAGAAGAGAGAAGAAAGGACAAATGGACAGCAGACGATGGAGAGTTAGCAGAAGACACAAAGAAACCAGAAGAAAGTGGCTGGAGCAATTGCAGCTGAAAAAAATGCACAAAAGGTAGAAAAATATCTCTTTATTTTGAATTTATTAATTGGAATATGTCAGCTCTGGTAAATATGCATCATTAACGTCTGCGCTTTGTTTAGTACAAGAGCAAATTAATGTATAGTTTTATTTCTACAGTGTTGTACATTCCAAGTTTGGCTTTTGGGATTCCCAGTTTAATTATTGTCTTCCTGTTTCTAAATTGTGATTATTTGTTTGGTGATGGTCTATGTTCTGCATGTGTAACTGAGCTGAGGTGTTCTGTTTATATAATTCCTATTTGACATTGCCCCTTGTTCTCTTTCCCCAGTAGGTCATGTATTGTTGTTCTCTGAAATGTATTGGTTTAATATTTGCAGTGTTGCCTTTTGATTGGTAGAGTATGGTGCTTTGTGAGTCCTGGTAGTGCTGTTAGGATACGGCGGGTTTGCTATGGGTTCTAAATGGGCAGTGTTTGTAGTAGTTCCTAATGTGTCTGGCAGTTGGCACTGGATTATAGTAATGTAGAAATCTTTTAGTCTTTCTTTATCCATACACTCATTAAGAGGCACGTTTACTAAAAGTTAGTATATGGTAACATTATGCAAATATTTATGCAAATGAGGCCCCTTATGCAAATGAGGCCCCGCACCCCCCTTGGGCCGCCCCTGTTGGGGGCCCACAATTTTTGTTGGCGTAGGGCCTCACTCAAGGTAAATCCGGCCCTGTGTCTGGGCGTGTTGTTGAGGATCCCTTGATTGCTTGGGGTGTGGTGTCATTGCTATCAATGAGGTACTTGATGAAAAGGTGGTGTTTGAGGGCTTTCCTAAACTGTGTTAGGCTCTTGATGGCCCGAATATTTGGGGGTAATGCATTCCAGCATATTGGCGCGTAGAGACTAAAGGCCCTGTTGGCTGTAGTTGTGGTGCATTTTGTTAGTGCCTTCGGAACTTTTAGTGAGTTTATAGCCATGGATCTTCTTGCTCTATTTGGGGATGTGGTGTGGATGAGGGCAGATTCATTAGGGATGGATGAAGAAAGCCCCAGGGTAGTGAAAGCCCCCAGGTAAGTGAAATATTAAATACCTTTATGGAAATACGTAAAAGGGGTAACATATGGAAAGCAGTATGTATAAATGCCGGTAGCATGGGAAATAAGATCCCTGATGTTGAAGCTTTGGTGGGAGTGGCTGACTTGTATTTAGTGGCAGTTACAGAAACATGGTTCACAGAAACCATGACTGGGATGTAACTATACCAGGCTATACTTTATTCAAAAAGGACAGGGTAGAAACATGACAACAGAAAAAGACCACATGGCCTATCTAGTCTGTCCTTCCATATCAACCACTACAACAGTCCCCTTTTTTCCTTTAGAGATCCTCTGTGTTTGTCCCATGCTTTTTGAATTCAGATACTGTCCCCATCTCTACCACCTCTACTGGGAGACTATTCCACGGATGCACCACTCTTTCCGTAAAGAAATATTTCCATATATCATTCGTGAATCTAATCCCTTTTACCCTCATCCCATGTCCCCTCATAGCAGAGCTTACTGTCAATCAAACGAGGCTCTTCTCCTGTGTATTTATGCCATGGAGGTATTTAAACATCTCAATCATATCACTTCTATCCCATATTTCCTCTAAGGTGTACATATTAAGATCCTTAAGTCTGTCCTCATATGCTTTATAATGAAGACCACTAACCATTTTAGTAGCCACCTTCTGTACTAACTCCAGCCTGTTTATATCCTTTTCAAGGTGCGGTCTGCAGAATTGCACACAATACTCCAAATGAGTTCGCACCAAAGACTTATACAGAGGTACTATCACCTCCTTTCTTCTGCTGGACATTCCTCTCCCTATGCACCCAAGCATCCTTCTAGCTTTTGCTGTCACCTTTTCTACCTGTTTAGCTATTTTAAGTGGACAAAAGTATTTTATCCCCTATACTATATCACTCCCTTGGATTGTTGCAGCCCAAATGCATGACCTTGCATTTTTTAACATTAAATCTCAGCTGCCAAATTCTAGCCCATTCTTCAAGCTTAGCTAGATCCCTCCTCATGCTATCTACACCTTCCTGGGTGTCTACTCTATTGCAGATTTTGGTATCATCTGCAAAGAGGCAAACTTTACCCAACAACCCTTCCGCTATATCACTAACAAAGATGTTAAAATGAATCGGACCAAGGACAGATCCCTGGGGCACATCACTGATAACCTCCTTCTCCTCAGAGTGAGCTCCATTTACCTGTACAATTTGTCGCCTCCCACTCAACCAATTTCCAACCCAAGCAGTAACTTTAGGGTCCATTCCTAGGGTGCTCAGTTTGTTTATAAGTCGCCTTTGAGGAATGGTGTCAAAGGCTTTACTGAAAACTAAATACACCACATCTAGGGCTCTCCCTCAGTCCAACTCCCTGGTAACCCAGTCCAAGAAATCAATCAGATTTGTCTGACAAGACCTGCCTCTGGTGAATCCATGCTGCTTCAGATCCTGTAATCCGCTGGACTCCAGAAACTTCACTATTTTATCTTTCAGCAGCGTTTCCTATAATTTACTCACCATTGAAGTTAAACTAACCGGCCTGTAGTTTTCAATCACATCCTTACTTCCGCTTTTGTGTAAAGGCACCACATGAGCCTCTCTCCAGTCCTTTGGCACCACTTCCGACTCCAACGAGGCATTGAAAATGTCAGTCAGTGGAGCTGCTAGACCGTCCCCAAGTTCCCTCAATATTCTAGGGTGTATCCCATCTGGTCCCATTGCTTCGTTTACTTTAAGTTTAGCTAGTTTCTCACAAACACATTCTTCTGAAAATTGTTCAAGATGCTCCTCGCTTCTGTTCCTGTTTGTGGATGTTTTCTGAGGTCCTGCTCCTGGTTCTTCATATGTGAACACAGCACAGAAATATTTATTAAGCAATTCTGCTTTATCCTCATCAACTTCTACATATTCCTCCCCTTCACCCTTGAGTCTGACAATACCACTTTTGCCCTTTCTCTTCTCATTAACATATCAGAAAATGTCTTATCCCCCCCATTTTATTGCATTAGCTATTTCCTTCTCTTTTTGAATCTTTGCTTTCCTGACTACTTTGCTAGCTTCTCTAAGTTTTTCCAAAATATAGATGCATGTCTTCCTCTTTCTGTGATCTCTTGTATTTCATATTGTAGGAAGAAGGGGGCGAGGAGTGGTACTATATGTAAAAAATAATATTAAAGCTTTGCAACTACAGAGCTTAAAAGGGAGAGAGGAGGCACTGTGGGTTAAACTAGAAAGAGGGAAAGAGAAATCTATTTGCATTGGTGTGATATATAGACTTCCCTCACAGGAGGAAGAGGTGGATGGAGAGTTAATTGAAGACATACACAGCATTGCTAGGAAAGGGGAAGTGCTACTGATAGGGGATTTCAATATGCCAGATTTTGATTGGCACATTCCTGCTGCAATATCATCTAGAAGTAAGGAGATCCTGGACTCTCTACAGGGAGAACTATTCAGGCAACTTGTAACAGAAACCACACGTGAAGGGGCCATACTGGACTTGATGCTTACCAATGGTGAAAGTTTTTCTGATGTTATAGTGGGAGATCATTTTCCATCCAGTAATCACAAGATGGTGTGGTTCAGTATTAGCACTAGGGCTGTTAGAATCCATTCAAAAGCAAGGATCTTAGAGTTTAGGAAAACTAACTTTGCCAAGATGGGTCAATACCTCAGGGAGTCATTAGCGGGATGGGAACAGCTGAGGGATGTAGAAAAACATTGCGCAAAACTGAAAGGGGATATTTTAAGGGCAACTAACCTTTTTGTTAAAATGGTAAATAAAGGTAAAATGAAAAGGAGACCACTATGATTTTCGAAAGAAGTAGTTGAAAGATGAAAAAGAGGGAGGCCTTCATGAAATACAAGAGATCACAGAGAGAGGAAGACAGGCATCTATATTTGGAAAAAAACTTTGAGAAACTAGCAAAGTAGTCAGGAAAGCAAAATTTCAAAAAGAGGAGGAAACAGCCAGTGCAATAAAATGGGGGGATAAGATATTTGTCAGATATGTTAGTGAGAAGAGGAAGGCAAAAGTGGTATTTTCAGACTCAAGGATGAAGGAGAGGAATATATAGAAGCTGAAGAGGATAAAGCGGATTTGCTTAACAAATATTTCTGTTCTGTGTTCACAGATGAAGAACCAGCAGCAGGAACTCAGAAAACACCCACAAACAGGAACAGAACGAGGGGCATCTTGAACAATTTTCAGAAGACTATGTTTGTGAGAAACTAACTAAACTTAAAGTAACAAAGCAATGGTACCGGATGGGATACACCCTAGAATATTGAGGGAACTTGGGGACGTTCTAGTAGCTCCACTGACTGACCTTTTCAATGCATCATTGGAGTCGGGAGTGGTGCCAAAGGACTGGAGAGAGGCTGATGTGGTCCCTTTACACAAAAGCGGAAGGATGTGGTTGAAAACTACAGGCCTGTTAGTTTATATCTCTTCCAGGTTCTGCCATTGAAACTGCCCCATATGATATATGAATGGCTGCTTTGGCAGATGAGTTTTTTTTTAAATGTAATTTTTATTGCATATCAATAGACTTTACAAGTATAATACTTGAAAGGCAAAGCACTCTTAGGCGTAGTTCAAAAGAGAAAAAAAAACTTGCAAAGGAAAAGCATAAATGCTAAGTTGGCCCACTATACAGGGGAAGCATATTTCCAGGAGGAATGCAGAAAGAAAATAAAATTTAAAAAAGAGATATATGGGCACATTACACTCTTTAATAAGCCTCATTTCACTTGAGTAGATGTCTGACACAGGGGCCTTGGTCAAGAAAAATCTGAGTTGTGAGGGTTCAAAAAATAAGTATTTAACATTGTTCAATGTAAGCAGGCATTTACAAGGATAATGTAAATTAAAAGAAGCACCTACATTTATAGCCTCTTTATACATAGCAAAACTTCCTCCTCCTCTCCTGAGTAGGACCAGATAAATCAGGAAACAGCCAAATGTCACGCCACTTAAACAGCTCAGATTGATACTTAAAGATTAAACATAGAGCATGTTCCTGATCCTGAGAGAAAATAAAAGTTACTAACAAAGTTCTGCACTGAAAAATCTCTGATTCAGAGCTCTCAAGGAATGTGGTTAGATCTAATGGATCTGATAGCTTGACTGCGGAAGCTCCCAAGAAAATATTCCAGAGCCTGAAACCTCTTTCTCAATTGACAAATAGTATTCTTTGGTACAAGGCGAAACCACATTTTCAGGCATCTGAAGGATTTCTTTAAGATATGTCTTTAGAATAGATTGTGGCAATAACAATGAAGCTTTGGGAAAGTTAACCTCAAATTGAGAGCACAAATAATATTTTCCATATTTTCATTGGTAAGCAGAAGAGGAAGATAGGGATGAGGACTTCATCCCAAAAGCTTGCGTCACGACAGTCGAAGATCCCGGAGATCCCAAAGATCTGGCCCTATCTCTTTGAGTCCTAGCAGCAGGCCTTTCACCTCCCTGAAGCTCATGTTGGATATTCCAATGGATCCTGGCCAGAAGACTGACTGAAGTAGTGCAGAGTCCAATCTGGTTGTGAAGAGGTGGTCAGGGTGAGAGGTGGCCAACCCAGAAGTGCTGTGCAGGGAGTGTTGGTGCAGGGATGTGTGGAGACAGAGAAAACGACTGGTATAGAAACATCCTTGGGTATTTCCTTGGTGAGTAATGATGAGTTAGCATGGGTTATGGATGTGCAAAGAGTTATTATGAAGATTAGAAGCAAAGCTCCACTGGAAAGACCCTCTAATGTGACTCTGGAAAGATTCTGGCAAGCAGTGGCCTCAGTGGATAGTATAATTTCCATTATGGCTACACAGACATTGGATGTACATTCCAAGCTACTAACTAAAGAAATGGAATATTCTCATCTGGAGTAGCAAGTTAAGAAAGTGGAAGATACCATGATGAAGTTGGGTGAGATTCAAATTGCTGTAATGCAGGATAAAACTGTGACTGCCAGGAAACTGAGAAATGCAGATAATGAGTTTTGTTTGGCAGTATGGGAATTCCAGAGTAATGAGACAGATAACGTATGCCAGGGGCAATTCTATAATGAGACAGAATGAGGTGGCCGCCTTAGGTGGGAAAGTTACGGGAGTGGCAAAAAATACCCCCAAAACAGCCAAGTGGCCGTTATCTCACTCTGCCTTCTATGTAAAAAAAAAATTAAGTGGACCACCTGCTGCCACTGCCACATCCGCTTCTCCAAGGTCAACAGCGGCAGACTGATCCCCTCCCCCCCCCCTCCCGCCACCACTGTCCCAGATCTGAGGACAAGCAGCGGCAGCAAACTATCAACTTTGAAAAAAAAAGAAAAGCAAAAGTGTGGGCTCTTGCAACTTTGGCATGCTTATAAGGCCCTGATGGGTCCTGCCCCCTCTGATGATGCTTTTCATGTCAGAGGGGGGTGGAACCAGCAGGTGCTTATTTATTTTGCTGTATTTATATCCCGCTTTTCACCAGGTCAAAGCAGTTAATTGGGGGATACAAGACACATACACTAATACTTACAGGGAACATGGGCAATGGAGGGTTAAGTGGCTTGCCCAAGACCACAAGGAGTGCCTATAGGACTAGAAATCCCAGTCCCTCCGGCCTGAGATTGCTGTCCCCAGGTGGGACTTGAACCCCCAGCCCTCCGGCCTGAGGTACCTTGTCCTAACCACTAGACCACTCCTCCCACTCAAGATTCTGCTTCTTTGCTTTCCTTTATTCTTTCCCACCCCCCTTTTTTTAAGTTAGTGCTGCCACTGATATTGAGAGAGGCATCAGCAGTGGCAGCAGGAAGGGAGGTAGTGGTGGACTGCATATGCTGGATGATGGTAGGGAAAGGCAGAAGGACAAATGCTGGACAATGAGGGGGGAAGCAGGAAGACAAATAGACAAATGCGCTACGCTGGGTAAGCGCAGTAGAGGGAACGCTGGGTAAGCTCAGCAGAGGGAAGCTGATGTCAGGAAGGCACCATTGCTAGCCGCCCACCCCAACTTCCCATTCAGGATGGCCTGCAGAACACTAGTGGCCTAGTGAAGAACCTATCTGCAGGACACGCTGCTGTCACAGGCAGAAGACTGTGAGAGGCTACAATCACTACTCACAGCCTTCTGCCTGTGCGAGCAGCGTGTCCCATGGGCAAGCTCTCCACTAGCCCGTTGGCGCTCTGCAGTTCATCCTGAATAGGAAGTGGGGGCAGGTGGCTAGCAATGGTGTTGCCCTGATGTTGACTCCCGCGGGCAAGCTCTGTTTCTCTGGGCCACAGCCGCGGCTTGCATAGTCCCTTCCTGCAGAACATGCTGCTCCTGCAGGCAAAAGAGTGTGAGAAGCAGCGATTGTAGCCCAGATCAGAGCCTGCCCATGGGAGCATCATGTCCCATGGGCAGGGGCTGTGCAAGGCCAATTGTGCCCTGCCTCTCTGGGTTGGAATAATGGATTTCACAGTCCCTGCCCGAGGAACATGCTGCTCCACGTGCAAGCTCTACCCCTTTTACATACTAGGGGTGGACATGAGGTGGGGCATTGAGAAGGAGGGAGTAGACATGAGGGGATATTGGAAGATGGATGTGGATGTGCACAGGGAGTCAGAAGACAGATGTTGGATGTAGGGGGAGAGTAATAGGGAGGTGGCAGGGATAAGATTGAGGTGAGGGGCTAGGGAGATAAAAGGAGATACTGGACATGGAAGGGGCATGGAGGAAGGGGCATAGGGAGAAGCAAGGAGGAGAGATGGAGTGCTGATGTTGGCTGGGGGTTATAGGGAAACTATGGGAAAATGCTAGACTTGGGGAGGGGGGACATAGGGAGACAGAGGGGAAATGCTAGACACAGGATCATAAGGGGAGAAGGAAATGCAGAACATGGGGAAATTGGGAGAGAGAGGGGATATAATGGACATGGGGTTAAATAGGTTGAGAAAGAGAAGGAGAGATGCTGAACATAGGAGCAATGGGGTGGGGATGGTATGATATGGAGATGGTATAGATGCTGGTTGCAGGAGGATGGGAAAGGAGAGGGCAGACATAGAAGGATAGGGGGAGAGAAAGTGGAAGTACTGGATGGAGAGAAAGAGAGAACCAGACAGAGAGAGACATTGGATGGAGAACATAAGAACATAACATAAGATATGCCATACTGGGTCAGACCAAGGTCCATCAGACCCAGTATCCTGTTTCCAACAGTGGCCAATCTAGTCATACTTACCTAGCAGTTTCCCCAAAAGACACAGGTTCCGCAGTGCTTGTACTGGGTCAAGCATTGATATCCTGGGTCCCTTCTTTATAATGGTTTACGGACCTTTCCTCCATGAACTTGTCCAAACCTTTTTTAAACCCAGCTACACTAATAGCCTTTACTACATCCTCAGGTAACAAATTCCAGAGTTTGATTACAACGTTGAGTGAAAAAATATTTTCTTTTATTAGTCTTAAATAGTTTACCTTGTAGCTTCATTGCATGTCCCCTAGTCTTTCTATATTCTGATAACGTAAACAATCGATCTACATTTACCCGTTCCACACCGTTCATTAATTTATAGACTTCTATCATATCTCCCCTCAGCCGTCTCTTTTCCAGGTTAAAGAGCCCTAAACCTTTTAGCCTTTCTTCATAGGAGTATCCTTCCATCCCCTTTACCATTTTGGTGGCTCTTCTCTGAACCTTTTCTAATAACGCTATATCCTTTTTAAGATACAGCGACCAGAATTGCACACAATATTCAAGGTGCTGTCTCACCATAGAACGATATAGAGGCATTATAATATCTTTTGTTTTATTAGATATTAGACATGGAGGGAGAGAGAGAGTGAGCAAAAGATTGGGGAATAATGGACCAAGAAAGAAGGGTTGGGGAATAGAAGGAATGGGCTGAAGATTGAAAAGCAATAGATAAATGGTGTAAAAAAAGAGGGAGATCAAGAACTGGATAGTAAAGAGTAATGAAATCTGTGTGGACAGAGAGGGAGAGAGTTAGAAGAAAGTTGAAAGGAAAAGCGTCAAAATCTAAGATGGAAGGAAGTGAAGAAAACAAAATGAGAAATGGCAGATGGACTAGAGACCATAGAAAGACAGCTAAGAGAAGGCAGAGGAGAGCAGAAACCACAGATCATAACCAGCATGATCAGAGAATAAAATGGTCAGGAAACAAAGGTAGAAAAACTAATTTTATTTTCAATTTAGTGATTGGACTTTGTGCTATCTTTATATTTTACACAGTATTATTTCTCTGATGTTGCACCGCATGTGGAATCTGGCTTCTTCGGGTTTCAGTTTAATATGTGTCTGCATATTTTTATTTTTACTTTAGTTTGCAGTCACTTATTTTATTTATTTTATTTGAACAGTTTTCTATACCACCCCTTCCAATGATCAGGGGTGGGTTACATAGAACAGCTAACGTTAAGATTCCATAGAACAATAAATAAACTATATACAGAGAACATTTAACATGCCATCTTTACCCGAGTTGAGTATAGTGGAAGTGGGTGATATAACTATTTACATAATTGAATTCATACAGTATGTAGTGAAAAGAGGTGGCTGGGAGGGGAGGGTAAGCCTGAGAAGGAGTGCTAGGCAATAGTTAGGTTGCTGGGATGTAAGTAGCTAGGTTGTATGATTGTATCATTAATGGAGGGGTTGTTATAGTGTTCGGTAAATAGATGTGTTTTCAGCTCTTTTCTGAAAGCTTGGAGGTCTTTTATTGATCTGATTGGGTCTGGGAGAGAGTTCCAGAGTGTAGGGGCTGTATATGAAAAGGCTCTATTACTGGTTGCCTGTTTTGTTTTTCGGAATGAGGATGGAGTTGCTAGTAGGTTTAACTTACTTTTTCTCCTACTTCTATTTTCTGGTTGGATTTGTATTTTGGTTGTAAGAAAAGATGGGGAGATATTATTGATAAGTTTGAATGTGCTGACTAGGGATTTGTATATTATCCTACTGGCCACCGGGAGCCAGTGAAGGTTGTAGAGGATAGGGGAGATATGATCAGTGAGTCTTGCCTTAGATATGACTCTCGCAGTGATGTTCTAGGCTAGTTGGAGGGTGTGGAGGTTCTTTTTAGGCAATCTTTGTAGTATGCTATTACAGTAGTCCAGATGGGGAGTGATAAGGGCCGATACTACTCTTCGAAAATCATGGGTCTCTAGGAGGGGTCTGAGTTGCTGAATTATCTTGAGTTTGTAAAATATGGTTCTTGCTGTTTGCTTGATTTGTGCTGTCATCGAGAGGGATTTGTCTATTGTAATGCCTAGGTATTTAACCTCATCTTTGATTGGTATGTTTGTGTCATGAAGTTTAAATGTAGTTGGGGGAGTGAAGCTTTGATTTCTTGTTGTGAATAAGATCTCAGTTTTTTTGAAGTTTATATGCAGGTTGTTTTCCTTTAGCCAAGATTCAGCTTCAATTATGCAATTTGTGATATTATGGTAAGTAGGGTTTTTTTTATGTCTATGGGTGTGTAGACCATGATGTCGTCTGTGTAGATGTGGTAGTTTATATTGTATTTCCTGAAAATTGAGCATATACAGTGGTGTGCAAAAGTCTGGAATCACTGGTGAGTTTTGCGTTTTTTGTACTTTCTAACGTTGTTTTTTTTTAATTTTGCGTTAGCCCAACCTATTCATCTTTCTACCACATTAAAAGGGATACATTTGGCTATTAGAGTTGACTTTTTTGCATTCCTTGCTTCCAATTTAAATACTTTACAGACACTGGGAGATAGCTACTGCGATTTTTGTGAATCCTGCGTCAAAACTGGATTGAGATTATCCAATATGCACACGTTATTTCTGACCAATCAGGAGGCTGGTTTCACTAACCAATCACAATGCAGATATCTAGCCAACAGTGCAGCTATAAAAAACGCGTAGAATTTTTGCATTTCATATACTTTCTGGATCGACCATGAAGATGACTCGGACCCTGACGTTGGAGGAGCATGTTTGTGTGTCCTTTATGAGCGAGGAAGGATTTTCAAGCCGTCAGATAGCCAGGAAAGTTGGCTGCAGTCAAAGCTGTTGTTAAGATTGTACAGAAGAAGAAAGAAACGGGTTCAGTGGTGGACAAGCCTCGTTCAGGTCGTCCACGTGCATCAACATCATGCCAGGACCGTGCACTGCGAAGCATTTCACTGACTAATCGCAAGTTGACCTCTCCTCTGCTACTTCGAGAGTGGTCAGACAAGAGTGAGGTCAGTGTCAGCTCATCAACAGTTCGTCACCGGTGTTTGCAGTTTCGTCTCCTGGGCTGCAAAGCACGGAATAAGCCACTGATGACTGACATACAAAGGCGCAACCGGATCGTGTGGGCGAGGAAGCACTCAACCTGGTTGACTGAAATGTGGGGAAAGGTGCTATTCAGCGATGAAAGCACCTTCTGCCTGTTTGGTAACTAGGCCCACACCTATGTGAGGAGATTTCCTGGAGAGGAATTCAAGTCTGAATGTCTCAACCTCACTGTGAAGCATCCTTTGAAGGTCATGGTCTGGGGCTGCATGGCTGCCAGTGGCGTTGGACGTGTTCACATCGTTGATGGAATGGTCAACGGGGCCAAGTACATCACCAAACTGCAAAAGTGCATGGTGCCATCAGCACACCAGCTGTTTCCTGGCCAGTTCCTGTTCCAAGATGACAATGCACCCTGCCATCGCTCCAGACAGGTGATCAGCTGGAAGCAGCGGAACAACATCAAGTCAATGGACTGTCCTGCCCAGTCTCCAGATCTGAATCCAATTGAGAACCTGTGCAGAGGTTCTCACTTTTTCTTTTAGTTCCATGCTGTGTGACCATCTTGCATTTCCTTTGTTTTTTGCAGAACATATATTTACATTAATACAATGCTGGTCCAGTGCATAGTTTCAGGAGTTATATTGTGGTTGCCAAGCCCTTCTTGGTGTTTAAAATGGAGTGGGAGGTGTTGTGTTGGAGTCACAAAGTCCTTCTTGTTTTTCAGATGGTGGGAAGTGCTATGTAGGGGCCACCTAGCCTTTCTTGTTTTTGTGAAAGTGGAAAATGCTGTGTTGGGCACCAAATTGCTCTTGTTTTTGTGAAAATGGGAGGTGCTGCATGGGTGTTGTTGAGCCGCTCTTGTTTGGCATATTTAGCAGCATGTTTCCTAAGCTCTGTGCTGGTAACAAATGTGTGGGTCACATTACCAGCATGCGGCCATAGGCTAACTGCAGAGAGGCAGTTATATCCCCCTGCAGTTACCACATTAGTTGCACCCACTCTACTTGCGCTGAGCCATTATGTTAGCTTCTGCCTGCATGTGAGAGTTTTTTCTCTCGCCTCACTCTGGAGTAAAGTATAATTTTGGAAAAGAAATCCTGAAAACCTAAAAGTAATGGGTAAAAGCATGGAACTTACTCCCTGATTTGGCTGGAAAGTGGCCATGTTATCCTTGCTTTTCTCTCACCGATTTTGCTTATAGTTTCTAGATGTACATTGACTGCATGATTATGTTTTTGATTCCTTCATTCTGTAAAAAATCTTTCTCCTGCATATTTTTTCAAAGAGTAAAATATTTCTGAGCTGTCTGTACAACTGAGTATTTTTCTTTTGATCCATATCTAAAATTTAGCATGCTCTTGGATTATCACACCCTCTTCATAATAATGCTAAACATTTACTGCTGAGTAGTTATTTTTACTCTGGCTATGCATTTGCCCCTTCACTGCAATTTTCTTACAACATGGGAGGGAGGAGTGGTCTAGTGGTTAGGACAAGGTACTTCAGGCTGGAGGGCCGGGGGTTCAAGTCCCACCTGGGGACAGCAATCTCAGGCCGGAGGGTCTGGGATTTCTAATCCTATAGGCACTCCTTGTGGTCTTGGGCAAGCCACTTAACCCTCCATTGCCCATGTTCCCTGTAAGTATTAGCATATGTATCTCATATCCCCTTGTGTTAAATGTATCTCCCAATTGACCACTTTGACCTGGTGAAAAGCGGGATATAAATACAGCTAAATAAATAAATAAATAAACATTGGATATGAAGGAGAAATACTAACATCATGTTAAAAGAGTTCACAAAGGAGTTTTGGGAAAGAGGAGGATGGGGTATAGCCAACATTAATAATAATGAGGGAGGGGGTCCTGATTTATAGGTTGCACAGGGGCACCAAAAATCCTAGCATTAGTCCTATGCTGGACAACAGGATGAGGGAAGCAGGAAGACAAATGCTGGACATGGAGTGGGGTGGAAGCAGAAGGACATATTTCGGCCATGGGGGAGAGAGGGCAGATGCTGGCCATGGGATGAGAAACATATGGTGGGGGAACATAGGGGAAACTGCGGATGCTGGACATGGGAGGGGGAAGAAAGTGTAGATGTTGCACATGGGGGCATGGATAGCAGATGCTGGGCATTGTTGGGGAGAAAGGGCAAGGAGGGTGGATGAAGAGATCAGAGATTCTGGGATCAGGAGGAGAGAGGAGAGATGCTAAGTACAGGGGGAAGAAAAAAGAGAGGAGAGATGGTGGGTTCTTGGTAGGGAGGAGGAGAGATAGGAGGAAATGCTAGAGGGGAGGGATGAGTTGAAATGCTAGACATGGGGTGTGGGAGATGCTGGACACTAGGGAATGTAGAGAAAGAGGGATATATTGGTTATGGGACAGGAATAAGGAGAGGGAGGAATGGTGGACATGGTGGAATAGGGTAAAACAAGGGGATGAGATGCTGGATGGAAGAGAGAGAGAGAGGTAAGAGATGCTAGATGAAGTGGGAGGATGAGAGAAAGAGGCGAGTTAAAGACTGGGGGAAATAAGAGGCTGGTGAAGGAGGGGGTTGAAAAAGTGGTAAATGCAATATCAAGGGGTGATGAGATAGTAGAGATAGAGAGAAAAATATATAGGAAAAAAAACTGAAAGGAAAAGATAAATGCCAGAGATGTAAGGAAGTGAAGAAGACATGAGTGGAGAGAAGTGACAGAAGGGCTGGAGACCCTAAAAACAAGAGAAGAGAAGACAGAGGAAAGCAGAAACCAGAGACTGAGATCAACATGATTAGAGAATAAAATGACCAGTCAAGAAAGTCAGAAAAATTCATTTTATTTTGAATTTAGTGATCAAAATGTCAGTTTTTGGAATTTACATGTTCTGTCTATATATTTTGCACATTATAGGGGCATATGCATCTCTTTCTATTTTCCTTGTGTTGAATTGCATGCAGGGGTGTAGCCAAGGATGGGTGATGGTCCATCCACTCAGAAATCAGGCCCACCCAGTCAGCAGCAGCAGAACAGTTAGGTTAGGGCTCTTCAACTTAGAAAAGAGATGGCTGAGGGGAGATATGATAGAGGTGGAATGAATGGAGTGAAATGAGTAAACATAGATCAATTCTTTATGCCATCAAAAAGTAGAAAGACTAGGGGATACGCAGTGCAGCTACAATGTAACCCATTTAAGACTAAAAAGAGAAAATATTTTTTCACTCAAAGCGTAATCAAACTCTGGAATTCGTTACTGGAGGATGTAGTGAAAGCTGTCAGTGTTGCTGGGTTTAAAAAAATGTTTGGACAATTTCCTGGAGGAAAGGTCCATAAACCATTATTAAGGAGGACCCAGAAAATATATTTAATTTATTTATTTAACTGAATTTGATATACCGTTATTCTGCAAGGCATAACGGTTTACATTGAACAAGTTGATAACGGTACAGATAACTTTACAGAACAGTGTAGTCAACTATGTACAAGGCCAATTCCAACAAACTATATACAGTACAGACAGCTATGCAGAGATAGCTGGTGTTAGGTTGATGGAGTTGATCTAGTGGATGGAAGTAGTGTGGAGCATGTCAAGAGAATATGTGGGTTTATGTCTAGGAGGGGAGAAGGAAAGGTTATGGTGGGGGGGGGGAGAGGGGGATAGTATGAGAGAGTGTGGGATGGTCTTGATGTGGGTTGGATGCTGTGGATGTACCATAGTATTCTTCAAATAGGAATGGTTTGAGGTGCTTCTTAAAAATGATGTGAAATTGTATGCAGCGTAAGGTGTGTGTGTGTGGGGGGGAGGGAGGGGGGGATGGTTCCATAAGGTAGAAGCGTACAATTCAAATGTTCTGGTGCAAATGCATTGGGGTTTCTTGCAGAATTGCGTGGATGGCAGGAGAAGATTGACTGAATTTTGTCGATGGAATCTGTTGTTAATAGCTTGCTTGATTAGGGATTGGATTTATTTATTTATTTATTTTAGCTGTATTTATATCCCACTTTTCACCGGGTCAAAGCGGTCAATTGGGGGATACATTTAACACAAGGGGATATGAGACACATATGCTAATACTTACAGGGCACATGGGCAATGGAGGGTTAAGTGGCTTGCCCAAGACCACAAGGAGTGCCTATAGGACTAGAAATCCCAGTCTCTCCAGCCTGAGATTGCTGTCCCCAGGTGGGACTTGAACCCCCGGCCCTCCGACCTGAAGTACCTTGTCCTAATCACTAGACCACTCCTCCACATCTGTTCAGCCGAAGTGTTGAAATAAGCTCTGTGGATGATGGTGAGTATCTTAAATTTAATGTGGGACGCAACAGGGAGCCAGTGGAGGGATTTCAATGTGGGGGTGATGTGTGAATGTCTTGGAACACTGGCTATGATGCAAGCTACGATGTTTTGAGCAAGCTGGCGAGGAGTAACGGTAGACTTAGGGAGCCCATGGAGAACAGAGTTACAGTAGTTGAGGAGTGGAGTGATGGAGGCTTCGCAGATTGTCCGGAAACTGTCTGGTGATAGGAGGGGTCAAAGTTTTTGGAGGATTCAGAGTTTGAAATATATGTTTTTGGTGACATTCTTGATGTGATGTTGGAAGCTTAGATGCTGATCCAGGATGATGCCGAGGTATTTTGTTTGGGATTTGACTTGTATGTCCACATCTCCGAGTTTGATAGTTGGAGAGAGTGTCAAGTTGTGGTCTTTGGAGACGGAGAAGCATCTCTGTTTTGCTGAAGTTTATTGCAAGGTTGTGATGCTGTAGCCATAGGATGATTTTGTTGAAGAATTCGTTGATGTAGGAATAGTCATTGGAGGAAGTATGGAATGGAGTGAAGATCATTATATCGTCAGCATAGAGTTAGTAGCCGATCTTGAATTTCTGTATGATAAAGCATAATGGTCTGATGTATATATTGAAAAGGAAGGAGGAGAGGGCAGAACCTTGAGGGACTCCTTGAGGTAGGGTGTAAGGCGCAGATGCTTGGTTACCTATCTTTACTGTTTGGGTTCGAGTGGATAGGTAGGAATGGATCCATTTTAGGGGGATGCCTTGAACTCCGATGGCGTTGAGTTGGTTAAGCAGAATTTGATGGGATACAGTGTCAAATGCAGCAGAAATGTCCAGAAATAACAGAATGAAGCCAGAAGAGGGTTTTTCATTTCCAATGATGAGTGTATTTAGTAGGGAGGTGAGAAGAGTTTCGGCACTATGATAGGGACGAAAACCTTGTTGCCTGAGGTCAAGTGGGGCAGATCTGTCCACATGCTCCTGAAGTTGGATTAGGACTGCCTTTTCAATAATTTTGGAAAGGTGAGGAACGCTGGCTATAGGTCTGTAGGATGCAGGAGAGTTGGGATCAAGGTTAGATTTCTTCAGTAAGGGTCTCACAGAGAGGCTTGCTTGAGAGCAGGAGGGAGATATGAGTGAAGCTTGGAGGATGGTGGAGATGAATGGTAACATAGTAGTTTTTGTTTGCTTGATCCAGATTACTGAGCAGGGGTCCAGGGGGGAGGTGGTAGCATTGATGTGGTTGATGATGTTTAATATTTCTTCAGAGGAAACATCTCTGAACATTGTCCAGGGAGTTGTGTTGGCAACTGAGGGAGTGGGAGGGGGTACGATGATAGTGGAGGAGCCAGGAGGTTGGTCTTTAGATATCAGGAAATCGGCTATTAGCTGAGGGTGAATGGTGCCAGTGTGATGAGGTTGGGATGGATCATTTGTAAAGGATTTGACAATGTTGAAAAGTTCTTTTGGCATGTGTATAGAATGCAGCTGTATGTTTTCATGATATTCATGCTTGGCTTTGACGGTGTTGTTGGAGTATGCTGTTCGGTATTTGAGATAGATGGCATGAAGTTGTGGATCTTTGGATTTTCTCCAACATCTCTCAAGATTTTGGAGGGAGCATTTTTGATCTCTGAGGTGAGTTGAATACCAGGGTGCATAGGGGCGATGAGGTTTAGGTGGATTGCGTGGTAGAGCTTTGGCAGCTGCATTGATCGTGGTGTACCAGGAGTGTATAAGAGTGTTGAGGATGGAGTGGAGAAATGCTTGCTTCAGAGTGGGGATGATTTGTTGAGTAAAAGATGTCTTCTTGAAATTTCTAAAACTTTTCACAGAGGGTGTTTGGGGGGAGGGAGATGTTTGGACAGGGTGGTGGGTAGGGGGAATGATATGAGGTGATGGTTGGACCATGGGACCGGAGTAGATATGGGGGAGATGAGGTGTGATGAGGCGAGTGGGTTGGAGGTGAAGAAGAGATCTAGGGCACCATCCTTGAGATGAGTTGAGGCCTTGAATAGTTGTGTAAACTGCAAATCATCCATGGCTTGAAGGAAAGCGCTGCTTTGGTTGATATTAGCTGAAGGAAGATTGAAGTCACCAAGAAGGATAAAGTGTTGGTGTTGGGAGATGTGAGAACATGCAGCTTTGAGGAGTGTGTCAAGTTGATAACAAGCATTGTGGAACCAATTTGCCTCTTTGGGAACCTGCCAGGCACTTGTAATCTGAATTGCCACTGTTGGAAACAGGATGCTAGGCTTAATGGACCTTAGTCTGACCCAGAATGGCATTTCTTATGTTCATATCTTCTAATAGTCGAATGAGAGGATAACTAGAAGCAGTGTCAACATTCACTGCTTTGGGCTCATACATGTTAATCCTAGGCCCAGAACCGGTGCAACTCTTATTCCTACTGCGCCCCATCCCTGCTCCTATAGGTACTGCTGCTGTCACAACTGCCACCCTTCTCTGTGACCCGCAGCAGCAGTAATAACATTAAAACACAGTGCTTAACGAAAACCTCCAATGCTTTCCTTTGACCAATCAATTCTGCCCCCAACAACGCAGATTCCTGTTTGCATGCAGACGGAAGCTGCTGGTCAAAGCACAGCATCAGAGGGTTTGGTTAAGTGCTTTGTTTTAATGTTACTATCACTGTTGCAGGTCCTGGAGAGGAGCAGCAGTGGGCTGCCCTCAGAATTTTGGCGCTCTAGATGATTGCCTACTTTGCCCATGGGGTAGTGCCCAACCTGCCCAGGCCCCACCAAAAAAATCTGTCCTGGCTATGACATGGATACAGAGACTGGCTGCTTTGGGTTTCAGTTTAATTTTTGTCTACATATGCCTATTTTTAGTTTGGGGTGAAGATCTATCTGTGTTCTAGATGTGACTGAAGCTACATGTTCTTTTAGGATGGAGTTTCTATATAGAGAGCTGTAGTAATCCAGCTTGTTCAGTTTTCTGAATAGGTATATAAATATTGAGTCCAAAATGTGGTATTCTCAGAAGCACACTTTATTGAAGAATTCACCAACCAAGGGCCTGTAGTTTTCCGGATCATCCCTGGAACCCCTTTTAAAAATTGGCCTTACACTGGCCATTCGCCAATCTTCAGGTATTACAGATTATTTTAATGATAGTTCACAGATTAATAATAGTAGGTCTGCAATTTCATATTTCAGTTCTTTCAACACCCTCTGGATAATTTGCTACTGTTTAGTTTATCAAATAGTTGTAATATATCATCCTGGTTTATCAATATTTCTTTTAATTCTTCCAATGAATCACCTTTAAATACCATTTCAGGCACAGGTAACCTCCCTACATCTTCTTCAGTAAAGACCGAAGCAAAATATTTATTGAGTATTTCCGCTATGGCTTTATACCCTCTTAGTGCCCCCTTTACTTCTCTATCATCTAATGGTCCAACTCTCACAGGTTTTTTGCTGTGAATGTACTTGAAAAAGCTTTTATTATATAGCAACTATACAGCATTGCTCTGAGAAAAAACAAAATGGAATGTTTTGATTAAGGATGGGAAGTCTTTTAAAAATGTATGGTCCTTGCAATGTTAAAGATTAAGGAACTTATATTTTTGAATTGGTGTATAAGGGTCCAGGGGGGTGGGGAAGGGGTGGCTATAGAGAAGGGGGGGAATTCCCTTTTATTTTTATTAAAACCAATAACAACTGTAAAAATAAGACTGGTTTATTGAAGTTGAAAGTTATGGACTATTGTTTGACTTTGCAGATGAGATGTACTGGTAAGTGGTATATTAATTGAATTAATAAATCCTTTGAGAATTTGTATAAAATATAAACCTCATCTAACTTGTTGGCAGACCAATTCCACCAATTTAGCAAAAAATAGCAAATTAGAAATGGGATGGTAGTTCACACAAACTGCAACAGAATCATTCTGCTTTTTCATAACAGGTCACATGGATGCTACAAACAAAGACAGTTAAGAAATCTATTAAGAGGTCATTTGTGAATTTGATAATAGGTACTGAGACCTTTTCCAATTGGCATGTGGCAAAATTCCAACCTTTGTATAACAGATTCATTAGGCAGATCAAAACTCTGTCAGGTAGGCAGGGTTAGATCACATAGACACCAAAGACATAACTATCTTAGACACAGTTACTGGTTTTACTTTATAAAAGAAGAAATGTGCTAGCTCCTTAACCAATGAACTCAAAACCTGCTGTGGGGAAGGCAAAGCCAGCAATCTCCTCAGTAAATTAACTTAGCAATTTTCTGTGTAAATTAACTTTTCTTCATCTTCACTATTAATTCCTTATAGCTTCTCATTTGGGCATATAGGCTTCTATATTATCTTCTGTCCAGGGCTGGTGCAAGGATTGTAGTCTTGAAAGACTACAAAAAGGGACTGCTACTTCTGGAGAGAGATCTGCAATTGTAATATTTACTTCTGGGAATTTTTCTAAATCTTGGTGAAAAGGGAGTTCTTTAGATTAAAGCTGATTAATCTGTGAATTGAGTGTATTTGTTCAATCATTCAGGGCCTAGTATCAGCAAAGAGCTTTTAGTTAAATTAAAAACTCAACTGGTAGCTTTCAGTTTAAGTTTAAAACCCAGCAGAGAGCTTCTAGTTTAAATTTAATACTCAGCCAGGGCCTAGCAGCAGCAAAGAGCTTTCAGTTTAAATATAAAACACAGCAGAGAGCTTTCTGGTTAAATTTAGAACCCAAGACTCCCTCAATCCAAGCAAGGGCTGTGTGAATCACCCAGGAAATTGGTCACAGATTACCTTAGAAGCACAGTACAGGGTACTGTGTAGCAGCCAGTTTTTAATGTCTTCTTTTCCTCCCTCCCATCCCCAGCACCCACCTACCCCTGGGATAATCATAGCTTTATAGGTGCTTAAACCTCTAAAGGAAAGGAGGTGCCATATTCACTCTCAGGTGCAGCTGTTTTATCCCATCAGGCATACATTAAGGACCTGAGATTAATTAAACTTCAGATGAACTAGTACATTTAACGTATTAGGTATAATTTTATTAGTATAAGCATCCCCAGCAACCCTTAGTAAGTAAAGAACTTAAATACCTAAACTCAACCTTACAACTAAGATGCAGACATCAGTCCAGCAACAAGATGAGGGTTTTCCAGTATTTTGCATTAAGTGTCACATGTATGATTTTCTTCCAGTTGGTGAGGGGTCTTACGTGTGCATTAGGTGCAAGGAGCTCTGCTATCAGGGAATGAGTCTGTTCTCTGGAGGCTAGAGTAGCAGACTTGGAGTACATAAGGAAGACAGAGAGGTACATAGTCGAGACCTATAGGGATATAGTACTGAAGCCCCACCTCCAGTCTGGCAACATCCCTGTTGTCATGGAGGAGAGAGGTGACGTGACAGGAGACTATCACCCTGGTGTGGCAGGAAGTGATCCTGTAACTAGGACCTGTCCTCCAGGTGATGTAAAACCCTCTCGCACTGAGGAGCTTTCTCCAGGGTCTTGTGCCCATCAGGGAAGGGTTAGGACAGCTATTATAGTTGGTGATTCGATCATTAGGCATGTAGATAGCTGGGTGGCTGGTGGACATGAGGATCGCCTGGTAACATGCCTGCCTGGTGCGAAGGTAGCGGACCTCACCCATCACCTAGACAAGGTTTTAGATAGTGCTGTGGAGGAGTCTGCTGTCTTGGTATATGTCAGTACCAATGACATAGGAAAGTGTGGTAGAGAGGTTCTGGAGGCTAAATTTGGGCTTTTAGGTAGGAAGTTGAAATCCAGAACTTCCAGGGTAGCATTCTCCAAAATGCTTCCCATTCCACCTGCAGGACCAAAAAGGCAGGCAGAGATCCAGAGTCTCAATGCGTGGATGAGACAACGGTGGAAGGACGAGGGTTTTGGATTTGTTAGGAACTGGGCAACATTCTGGGGAAAGGAGGAGCTCTTCGAAGGGATGGGCTCCACTTTAACTGGGACGTAACCATGCTGCTGGCATTAACCTTTAAAAAGGAGATAGATCAGCTTTTAAACTAGATAACAGAGGAAAGACAATAGTCGCTCAAGAGAGCATGGTTCGGAAAAAATGTATACTTGAAGGATACTAGCAAAATAATGAAGTTAGGGCATATCAGCAGAAAGGTTCCAATAAAGACAAAAGTAGCCCAAATGCCCTTGAGTACAGAGCAGTCAGAGCTTAAAGATTCCAAATTACCCCTGCCTACTGATAGCCAGATTAATATGAATAAAATACAGGCTCTAAAAAGCATGTATGCAAATGCTAGAAGTCTAACAAATAAGATGGGAGAATATACAGTATAGTATATAGTATAGAGGTTAGTTATAATTGGTATCTCAGAAACATGGTGGAAGGAGGACAACCAGTGTACTACTGTGGATCAAGAACTGGTTAAAAGATAGAAAGCAGAGGGTTGGGCTAAATGGCCAATTTTCCCAATGGAGAATGGTGAATAGTGGTGCACCCCAGGGATCTGTGCTGGGTCCGCTGCTTTTTGAGATATTCATAAATGACCTGGAAAGTGGAATGAGTGAGGTTATCAAATTTGCAGATGACACAAAACTATTTAAAGTTGTTAAAACCCAAGAGGATTGTGGAAAATTGCAAGAGGATCTTGATAAATTAGAAGACTGGGCATCCAAATGGCAGATGAAATTTAATGTGGACAAGTGCAAAGTTATGCACCTAGGGAAGAACAACCCAAACTATGGTTACACAATGCAAGGTTCCACATTAGGAACCACCACCCAGGAAAAAGATTTAGGCGTCATTGTGGATAACATGTTAAAACCCTCCTTCCAGTGTGCAGCGGCGGCCAAGAGAGCAAATAGAATGCTAGGTATCATAAGGAAAGGAATAGAAAATAAAACAAAAGATAATATAATGCCTCTATATCGTTCCATGGTGAGACCAGACCTTGAATATTGTGTGCAATTCTAGTCGCCTTATCTTAAAAAGGATATAGCGTTATTAGAAAAGGTTCAGAGAAGAGCCACCAAAATGGTAAAGGGGATGGAAGGATACTCCTATGAAGAAAGGCTAAAAAGGTTAGGGCTCTTTAACCTGGAAAAGAGACGGCTGAGGGGAGATATGATAGAAGTCTATAAATTAATGAACGGAGTGGAACGGGTAAACGTAGATCGATTGTTTACATTATCAGAATATAGAAAGACTAGGGGACATGCAATGAAGCTACAGGGTAAACTATTTAAGACTAATAAAAGAAAATATTTTTTCACTCAACGTGTAATCAAACTCTGGAATTTGTTACTGGAGGATGTAGTAAAGGCTGTTAGTGTTGCTGGGTTTAAAAAAGGTTTGGACAAGTTCCTGGAGGAAAGGTCCATAAACCATTATTAAGAAGGGACCCAGGATATCAATGCTTGACACAGTACAAGCATTGCGGAACCTGGGTCTTTTGGGGAAACTGCTAGGTACGTATGAGCTAGATTGGCCACTGTTGGAAACAGGATACTGGGCTTGATGGACCTTGGTCTGACCCAGTATGGCATATCTTATGTTCTTATGTTCTTATGACAATATGATACCTATACAAATTATATCATAATGATAGAGCAGATCAAATTGGTCGAGGGGTTGCGCTCTATGTTAGAGAGGGCATTGAGTCACAAAGCATTAAAGTTTTGCAGGAAACAAATTCACTGTAGAATCTCTATGGATTGAAATTCCATGTAAAAAGAGGAAAGGGAAGGTGATGGCAGTGGGGGTGTACTATCGACCGCCTGGCCAGAATGAACTAATGGATGATGAAATGCTCAAAGAAATCAGAGAAGTTAACAAAAGTTACAACACAGTAATAATAATGGGTGATTTCAATTACCCCGGTATCGACTGGGTCAGTGTCATGGCAGGACATGCTAGGGAGAAAAAGCTTCTAGATGAATTAAATGACTGCTTCTTGGAGCAGCTGGTTCATGAACCAACAAGAGAGGAAGCCAATTTGGGCCTAGTCCTTAGTAGAACAGAAGACCTGATAAAAGAGATAAGTGTGTTGGGGCCACTTGGCAGTAGTGATCATAGCATGATCACGTTTGATTTAATAAATGGAGGAGGGAGGGTAAGGAAATCCACAATACTACCTTTTAACTTTCAAAGGGGAAATTATGATAAAATGAGGAAAATAGTTAAGAAAAAACTAAAAGGAGCAATTGCAAAGGTTAAAGAATTTTATCAAGCTTAGGTGTCGTTTAAAAATACTATCTTGGAAGTCCAGACCAGCTATATTCCAGACTTTAAGAAAAGTGGAAGGAAGTCAAAAAACTGCCAGCATGGTTTAGAGGTGAGGTCAGGGAGGCTGTTTTCGCCAAAAAAAGCATCTTTCAGGAAATGGAACAAAAGAGACAAATGAAGAAAAATGGAAACAATACAAGCACTGGCAAGTTAGATACAAGGCATTGATAAGGCAGGAAAAGAGATAATTTGAGAAGCTTGCTGTGGAAGCAAAAACACATAATAAAGAATTTTGCAAGTATATTCGTAGCACAAAACCTGTGAGCGAGTCAGTTGGACCATTAGATGATGGAGGGGTAAAAGGGGCACTAAGAGGGGACAAGGCCATAGTGGAGAGACTGAATGAATGTGGAGTGGAGGAGTGGCCTAGTGGTTGGGGCAAGGTACTTCAGGCCGGAAGGTTGGGGGTTCAAATTCCACTAGAGGACAGCAACCTTGGGCCGGAAGGACTGGGGTTTCTAGTCCCACAGGTGCTCCTTGTGGTCTTAGGCAAGCCACTTAACCCTCCATAGCCCATGTTCCCTGTAAATAGTTATCTCCCAAGTTATAATGCCCTGTTCAATGTAATTTCAGTTTGTTCAATGTAAACCGCACTGATGCAGAATAGCATGGTATATAAGAGAATGTAAAAAATAAAATAAAAATTCTTTGCTTTGGTCTTTACTGAGAAAGATGTTGGAATGTTACCCATGACTGAAATGGTATTTAAAGGAGATACTGCGGAAGAATTGAAAGAAATATCGATACACCGGGAAGATGTATTACAACTATTTGATAAACCGAAGAGTAGCAAATCACCTGGACCAGTTGGTGTACTTCCAAGGGTGTTGAAAGAACTGAAATACGAGATTGCAGACCTACTTTTAGTAATCTGTGAACTATCATTAAAATCATCTGTAATACCTGAATATTGGAGGATTGCCAATGTAACGCCAATTTTAAAAAGGGTTCCAGGGGTGATCTGGGGAACTACAGACCGGTGAGCCTGATGTCAGTACCAGGAAAAATGGTAGAAACCATCTTAAAGAACAAAATTACTGAACATGAAGATAGTCATGGCTTAATGGGAGACAGCCAACATGGCTTTAGCCAAGGAAGATCTTGTCTTACTAATCTGCTGTTTTTTTGAAGGTGGAATAAACAGGTAGATAAAGGTGAGTCGGTTGATATAGTATATCTAGACTCTCAGAAAGCCTTTGACAAGGTCCCTCATGAGAGACTTTTGGCAAAAATTAAAAAGTCATGGGATAGGAGGCAGTGTACTATTGTGGATCAGGAACTGGTTAGAAGATCGAAAGCAGAGGGTAGGGCTAAATGGCCAATTTACCCAGTGGAGAAAGGTGAATAGTGGAGTACCCCAGAGATCTGTGCTGAGTCCACTGCTTTTTAACATATTCATTAATGACCTGGAAATGGGAATAACAAGTGAGGTTATCAAATTTGCAGATGACACAAAACTATTCAAAGTTGTTAAAAACTATTAGGATAGTAGAGAATTGCAAGAGGATCTTGAGAAATTGAAAAACTGGGCATCCAAATGGCAGATGAATTTTAATGTGGACAAGTGCAAAGTTATGCACTTAGGAAAGAAAAACCCAAACTATGGTTACACGATGCAAGGTTCCACATTAGGAACCACCACCTAAGAAAAAGATTTAGGCAGTATCATGGATAACATGTTAAAACCCTCTGCCCAGTGTGCAGGGGCTGCCAAGAGAGCAAATAAAATGTTAGGTATGATAAGGAAAGGAATGGAGAATAAAGCAAAGGATATTATAATGCCTCTGTATAGTTCCATGGTGTGACCGCAACTTGAATATTGTGTGTAGTTCTGGTCGCCATATCTTAAAAACAATATAGCATTATTAGAAAAGGTACAGAGAAGAGCCACCAAAATGGTAAAGTGGATTGAAGGATACTCCTATGAAGAGAGGCTGAAAAGGGTAGGGCTCTTTAACCTGGAAAAGCGACGGCTGAGGGGAGATATGATAGAGGTCTATAAATTAATGAATAGAGTGGAACGGGTAAACCTAAATCACTTGTTTACACCATCAAAATATAGAAAGACTAGGGGACATGCAATGAAGCTGCAGTGTAACCTATTTAAGACTAATAAGAGAAAATATTTTTTCACTCAACATGTAATCAAACTCTGGAATTACCCGAGAATGTAGTAAAAGCTGTTAGTGTAGCTGGGTTTAAAAGAGGTTTGGACAAGTTCCTGAAGGAAAGGTCCATAAACCATTATTAAAGTGGACCCAGGATATCCACTGCTTGCCCCAGTACAAGCATTGTGGAACCTATGTCTTTTGGGGAAACTGCTAGGTACTTGTGACCTAGATTGGCCTCTGTTGGAAACAGGATACTGGGCTTGATGGACCTTGATCTGATCCAGTATGGCATATCTTATGTTAGCATTCTAAGTGGACTCCTCCATCCTGCCCATCTCTCACTCTTCTGCGCTCCTGTCCCGATTGCTACCAGCATCTCCCCTCTCCATGGCCTGCAGTAGTGGGAATGATTCAGAAACCACGACACAGCACTAACCTTAACTCACCCGTGCTGTGTCTGAGTTTTTGTTTTATACTATCTGTCTCTTTCACCCCTCTCCGATGGAGATTTCCTGTTCATGTGTTTTAGTGCCCTCCTTGAATTGTAAAAGTCCTCAATAAGGTCATCTGCATCTAAATGATTAAAATGTACATTAAAATCACCAGTACATATTTCCACCATAACTCCTCATAAACCCTACGTCTTAAAATCTGTGAGAAGGATAACGGAGAAACTTCACCAACAGCAGGATAACCCATAGTTTGGGACAATAAATTTAGGTGCCAAGAAACAATTAAAAGTTTGAAAATTAACCAAATACTAACAAAGTTGGCAAACACACTAATACATGGCTAACAATTGCAGTACACGCTATGATTTATGATCAAAGTGCTTGTATCTTTAGCATGGTCTTTCAGAAGGATTAGCCTTTTGCAGTGCCTTCTGAGATGACAACAGCCAAACAGGGGGTGGGACTAAATAATGCCAACTTCAACAGTTACACACAACCATCAGCGGCTTCTCAGTCTAGGCAGATTCCATTGCATTACTTCTTCTCTCCACTGGTAGGACAGACTCCTCTCCTCTTGGGCATGGGATATGCTAGCAGTGTTTAACAGGACACAATGGATATTGAGTGCAAGCCTAAGCAACCTATGTCCCCCTCCAACCTCACTGCACCCTCCTGATGCAATATCTAACACGGTGATCCATCTTGCTAATACAATGGCTAAACCAGCCAAAAACAGGCCTTTACCTTTGGGTAGAGTCTTTATAGTGGTTGAATTTTCTCTCCCTAGAAGAGTATCCTCCCAGGATTATGTAATTGTAGATAGAGTAACCTCACTTGTTCTGTAAAATTACCAGAACAAATAAAAGTCATGTTGTAGGACCACTCAGAGGAGCAGAACCTAAGGGGCCCCTAATGTCAGGAAAGCAAATTCTTTAGGATGTGTGTGTGATCTCTTGGCTGACTATCAAACATAAGATGTAAACATTTTTGGGCCGGATTTTTAAATCAGGCCCAAAAATGTTTAAACACCATGGTAGACAGCCACGGCACTTATATATTGGTGGGATATTCAGCAACAGTATCTGGATAATAGTTGCTGCTGAATATTTATTTATTTATTTATTAGCTTTTATATACCGCACTATTTAGTATCAGAGCGGTTTACAAGAAACGTTAACAGTCAAGCAACTTTACATAGAACAGGCGTAAAACAGGCATAACACCACAAAGCAGGTAACTTTGCATTAAGGCATGAACAGCAACTATACATTAAACAGGTATGAGCAGCGAAACTTGGTAACAGAGGCAGGGAACTACTGGCATGCAAAAGCGCCAACAAAAGGGGAAGGGTGAGTTAGGGGAGGGACAGGGGTAGGATCGGGCAGGTGCAGAAGGGAGAGGACGTTATGTATCTGGACTGAGCGACGCTATCTGGTTAAGTGCCAACCTTATCCAGATAGTGTCGGCTTTCTGTCGACACTTATCTGGATAGCAATTTAGTCCTGCTTGCTGTGCAGCTTAAGCTATCCAGATAAGGTCAGCACTTAATGGCTGTACTGCTCCTGAGCCATCCATGGACTACCCCTGCACTAACCAGATAGTGCCGCTGAATATCTCCACAGACTGCCTCAGTACTATCTGGATAGTGCTGCTGAATATCTCACTAAGTGCCCTTATCTAGATAATCCCTGTGGGCTCTCTGGATACGGGTTTTAAATATCAGCCACCATATTTTCATCCACCTAACATAGTAAATAATGTTTGGCCATAAACATATCTAAGTCCCAGCATGGGATGTGTTGGTTCCCTAGAACTCAGTCCATATAGAGGTTTTCAGCTATCTCTAGTGCTTTTAATAGATATAACTCCATTGGAACCATAGTACGTAGCCTGAACTTTTTAAATACCCTGTTACTGCTTAAGCTGGTTTGTTCCAGTCACCTTATGTAGAATACAACAGCGGTCTAACCAGGTGGTTATTGAACATGCCCCCATAGGTGACAATCTTGCCCAAGAGAGATTTTTGCTGAGAGTAGAAGCAGTTGGGAGGGTGGAATATTCAATTCCTTGTAAAGTAAATTTCAGCTCTGGGAAGGCGAATGACAACATCAATCCTGATTTTCTGATTAGACCTTCTAGTCTGCAGGCCTAAATGCAGAGCCATAGAACCAAGTATAATAGGCTTTACAATGCAGTAATGGGTGGTGGCTAGTTGTACTGTGCAAGAGTCAGATTGTATGGAGATTAAGTGCTGGGGGGGGGGGGTTAAACACCATCTTTAAAATGCTGTTAGTTTCAAAAATAATCTGAGTTGAAGAGTCAAGATTTATTACCTTTTCTGTTCCCCGTTGTGTGCATGGACGTCAAAGACTATGCATCAGACAGTGGCATAGAGGGAAAAGATCCATGCTACAAAGAGGACATCCAAGGTCTATCTCACCAACAATAAGACTGAAATCCATGACTGAGCAGGCAGTAACCCTGACAAGAGGTTATGCTTCCATTTTAGCAATCCCCAAAATATGCTAGTTTCTGGTAGTTTATTGATGTGATGCTATTTGTCCCAATTTCATGGATGGTCTTAAAAGTCGCTTGTAATGTAGTCCCATCATTAGAAAATGGATTCATGTAATCAGTCTGAAACTATCACAGGGAAAACATTTGACAATAACTTGTGGTAAAGTTCTTAAAAAATGTTATATTTCTGTGTGCAGGTTTAATCTTACCTATCTGCCCCTTAATTATATAATTGCTCTTGTTTGGCCTTTTAAGATCTTGCCTATAACAACATTATGCTGGAATGCCCCACTTGGCAATATCACACTGTTAACTCTTTAAGATGGCATTGTCCATGGGCAGCGAGCTCTTTTCGGCTCCATCTCCAGTCTGACAGCTTGAGCTCTGCAGAGCTTTTAAGCAGTTAAGTGCAGATCGAAGCAGGCTCTTTGTCATAACATTTCAGCTCCAGAGCTTCATTAGTGCACTCTCTCTTTGAGAAGGGACGTACCTTCCTAAGTTGTACTCCAGCAGTAGATGAAGCATGTATTTCTCAAAAACCTCTCACTTTTCTTCTTTTACTTAGTTGCGCAACAAAGATCATGTACTGAACTAAAATCCAAACAAATCTTCTTTTCCTTCCAATGCTGCCATCATTGTATTTCAGTTTCAGCTCATCTATTTGAATTTGTTCAAACAACCCCATTTTCGTGTAATTTTATTTTTCAAAGCATGAAAGTGAAATTAAAAAATAGAATTAGGAATTTAAAAATTGAAGAATAATCTAATATTATATAGGGGGTTTTGTGTTTAAAAATTTGGAGCATTTGACAAGTACTTATAGAACAACTGAATTCTTAATTTTAAAAATGTCCAGATTTGTGTTGTTCTTTCCATTTTGGGGTTCTAGAGAACTAGTACCAGTAACTAATATGTCCTCCCAGTTATCATACATATCCTTCTTCATGGATCAATATTCGGCGGTGGCAGTGACTGGCATAAGTTAAACACCAGCTGTGATGTTTAAAGCAGTGCTGGTCAATATAAAAAGTCGTTCATAAATCACTCAATGTGTTTAAGAAATGTGTTTGAGAAATCTTCTTCTAATCATTCCAGAAATATTTAACTAATGAGGCCTCAGACTTTTACGGCTCTGCTACTTGGACTGACGTCTTCGTAAAAGCAGATTGCCCTTTTGCATCAGCGGCCTCAGGGAACCCAGTCAGGGTGCACACCAAAATTCTTATCAATCTTAAATGGTTGTAATAAATCGTACTTATTTTATGTGCTTATCCCCGCTGGTATGAACATAAAAGAGATCCCGACGCTCTTCCCAAGTACCATTCGTGCGTTTCACACTATGATTTCATCAGGGGATCACTCCTGTTCATGTTCAGTGTCTTGCAAATTTTTTTGCTATAATAAAATAAATCTCACAATTAGTGTGTTTCCCATCTCACAGTACAAATTAGGACGTGGGTCAAACATATCCCTATTATTAACTCGAACTATAAAATAAGCAGTGGGCTACCTTATTTACCTTATTTTTTTAGCTCATGCTGCCCGCGTTATGCCGCAATTGCTTTTTACTGGTTGTGTTCCAAAACTCCGCGCATGCGGTGTAACAATTATTATCACTCTATTTAAAAGGACTCACTGAATGCTAAAAGCTCCAATCAGTTGTTGAAACGTCACACGACGCTCAGCCAAAAAAACTGGCCCTCCGCCTGAATAAAACCAGCTGTTCATACCAGCGGGGATAAGCACATAAGATAAGTACGATTTATTACAACCATTTAAGATTGATAAGAATTTTGGTGTGCACCCTGACTGGGTTCCCTGAGGCCGCTGATGCAAAAGGGCAATCTGCTTTTACGAAGACGTTAGTCCAAGTAGCAGAGCCATAAACGTCTGAGGCCTCATTAGCTAAATATTTCTGGAATGATTAGAAGAAGATTTCTCAAACACATTTCTTAAACACATTGAGTGATTTATGAACGACTTTTTATATTGACTTGCTATTCGTTCAAATAATAGACCTTTAGTATAGTGTAAAGCAGTGCTGATCATATGGAATAAATTAATCAGTAACACTGAATATACATGCTATGTAGTCACTGCCACCAAAGGGATGTTTACTAAAATGAGTTAAGTGTTATCGAGGCACTAAAGTGGGAAAGAAAGTGCCACACTAAAAGCTAACGTGCTTGAAGTGCAGCTGTCGATATCTTCATGCTAGAGGCAGCACAGCAAAATTGGTGACTTTTAGCGCAAGAGGAGGGGGGCCATCCCTGCACCCTGCCCACTGGAGGATATTGTAGGTAAGAGCTAGAGGGAGATTGGGGGAGTGGGGAGCCGGGGGATGGATCTTTGCCCAACTGGCTATCCGGGTCTACTTTTGTAAAGGGGGACTGACTGGCTATCTGAGACTACTTTTGTAAAGGGAGGATGCCTGATACCCCTCTGGATAGTTTCCTATAGGTGCTGGGAGCTGTCAGGGGATGGTTGCTGAAGGAGGGGCATTGGTACCCCTTTCTGAAAGGAGTGGACCCATGGGGGGGATCAGAAGGGTTCTGATGCTTCGGAGAGGACTGAGCAACAACTTGCTTAGTGCTCCCTTTACTCCAGGTCTTTATGCCGTGATCCCTGCATTGACAGGCAATGTGGGAGCATCCATACTACCTGCCAATGCAGAGATCCCTGGGCAGTGTGGTAAGCACTGGCCCTGTATGGTATCTGCAGGGCTGGTGCTGGTCATTTCCTCTGCAGATACCACACATGTTTTGCAGCTTCCACATGGTATTTTCAAATATTCCACATAGTTGCGGCAAAACTGCTTATCACACCTTAGTAAACATGCCCTTTAATTTGTCTTCTATTCAACAGGCTAAAGTAAACTTATACATTATTCAGATAAATGGTGAATATCGCCGCAATCCAGATAATTTTGAGGCCCTGCCTAACTCAGCTCTCCCTATGCCTCTTTCTTATATTGGACTATTCAAACTATACCTAATGCTATCCAAATTAGGACTGAAAACCCATGTATTATGAGCTTCAATATTCATCAGCTACTAGTGAATGCATAACTTTGAATTTCAACCCTCTGGCATCTACAATGCAGCCCCACTTTGAAAGCTGTATCATGATCTAAGAAACAAGGGGCAGCTAAGGCTATGCATGTAAAGAATTTTCCATTTGTTTTTAGATCATTTTTAGATATGTGGAAATTTTTCATTTTATTTCACAAATTAATTTAAGTAAAATTTTGATTAACATGTAAAAATATTTTAACATGCATAAATATGCATAAAGTTGGTTTGTGCATATACTTATGAACATAAAATTTTCTGAACCAAACTAAATTCAAAAAGCAAATGCACATCCCTTTATGCAGGTATGATCACCATTTTAGAAATAACTACTAGGTTTGGGCAAAACACATTCATGAGGATTGACAGATACATAAACCTACTAATTATGCTGATGAATTTTCCATTAGGCAAGAATTCAAAAGCAGAGAATTTTTTTAAATCTAGAGGTTCCCAATCTTTTTGGTTGCGTAAATCACGTTTTAATCTCCATAAAAGTTCCTAGACTCCCAGTTCATCCACACCATGCTTCCTGGCGCCACCCCCCCCCTCCCCCCCACTCAGCACCAAGCTTGTCTCTGCTAGTTCTCTCTCCCTTTTCCTTTCTATCTCCACCAGTCTTTATTTCTAGCCAGTCCCCACAATTTTAGTCTCTTTATCTCTCTCTCTCTCTCTCTCTCCAGCCATCCCCACCAGCTTCTCTCTTTTTTTTTCTTTGGCCTGTAGATTCCCTGTAAGGGTCTTATAGACCCTCAGGCATGCAGGGACCACAGGTTGGGAACCACTGTTTTAATCACATTTCACACATAGCGATCAGTCATATATCTCAGTGATGGCGAACCGATTACATGTCTTGAAGGACTAGAAAGGGGGACTGTTACTTCTGGAGAGAAATCTGCAACTGTGAGTATATACTTCTGGTAATTTTCTAAAAAGAATTCTTTGTATTAAAGCTACTTAATCTGTGAACCCACTGTTTTTTGTTGGATCAGTTAGGGCCTAGTAGCAGCAATTAAAGTTTGAATTTAAAACACAGAGGAGAGCTTTCTGGTTACATTTCATACCCAGCAGAGAGATTGTAGTTTAAATGTAATAGTCACTCAGGGCCAAGTAACAGCAAAGTACTTTTAGTTTAAATTTAACACACAGAAGAGAGCTTTCTGGTTAAATTTAGTACCCAGCAGAGAGCTTGTAGTTTAAATTTCATAAGAAGTTAGAGCCTAGCAGCAGCTAAGAGCTATAATTTAAATCAAATCAGAATTTAGCTTACCTCAGCAGCACAAGACAGGGTACTGTGTAGCAGCCCTCTTTTAATAAGTGTTATTTCCCTCCCTCCCTCCCCACACCCACCCTCCCCTGGGATAATCATAGCTTTATAGGTACTTACACATCTTAAAAGACAGGAGGTGCTTTCAGGTGAAGCTCATTACCCAAATCAGTCATACACTAAGGACCTGAGATTAATTAAGCTTCAGGTGAACAAGGTATATTAAACGTATTAGGTACAGTTTTATTGGTATAAATACCCATAGCAACCCCTAGTAAGTAAGAACTTAAAGATCTAGACACAAACTTAAAACTAAGATGCAGACAGCAGTCCAGCAGCGGGATGGGGGCTTTCCAGTCTTTTGCATTGAGTGTCACATGTATGATTTTCTCCCAGTTGGTGAGAGGTCTTACATGTGCACTAGGTGCAAGGAGCTCTTTTCTCTCAGGGAACAAGTCCGTTCTCTAGAGGCTAAAGTAGCAGACTTGGAAAACATAAGACAGACAGAGAGGTACATAGACGAGACCTACAGGGATATAGTCCTAAAGTCCCACCTCCAGTCTGGCAGCACCCCTTTTGCCATGGAGGAGAGAGCTCACATGACAGGAGAGCATCACCCTGGTGTGGCAGGAAGTGATCCTGTAACTAGGACCTGTCCTCCAGGTGATGTAAAACCCTCTTGCACAGAGGAAGTTTCTCCAGGTCCATGTGCCCATGAGAGAAGGGTTAGGACAGCCGTTATAGTTGGTGATTCGATCATTAGGCATATAGATAGCTGGGTGGCTGGTGGATGTGAAGATCGCCTGGTAACATGCCTGCCTGGTGCGAAGGTAGCGGACCTCACGCGCCACCTAGATAAGGTCTTAGATAGTGCTGGGGAGGAGTCTGCTGTCTTGGTATATGTCGGTACCAATGACATAGGAAAATGTGGTGGGGGGGTTCTGGAGGCAAAATTTAGGCTTTTAGGTAGGAAGTTGAAATCCAGAACTTCCAGGGTAGCATTCTCCGAAATGCTTCCTGTTCCACACGCAGGACCCAAAAGGCAGGCAGAGCTCCGGAGTCTCAATGCGTGGATGAGACAATGGTGCAGAGATGAGGGTTTTGGATTTGTTAGGAACTGGGGAACATTCTGGGGAAAGGAGGGGCTCTTCTGAAGGGATGGGCTTCACCTTAACTGGGATGGAACCAGGCTGCTGGCATTAACCTTTAAAAAGGAGATAGAGCAGCTTTTAAACTAGATATTAGATGAAAGCTGACAGTCGCCCAAGAGCGGATGGTTCGGAAGAATGTATCCTTGAAGGATACTACCAAAAGCAGAGAGGTTCCACAAAAGAGTAAAGTAGCCCAAATGCCCTCAAGTATGGAGCAGACAGAGCTTAAAGATCCCAATTTACCCATGTCTAACAATAGCCAAATTAACATGAATAAAATACATTCTCTAAAATGCTTGTATGCAAATGCTAGAAGTCTAAAGAATAAGATGGGAGAGTTAGAATATATAGCACTAAATGAAAGGTTAGATATGATTGGAATATCAGAGACATGGTGGAAGGAGGACAACCAGTGGGACACTGTGATACCTGGGTACAAACTATATCGTAATGATAGAGCTGATCAAATTGGTGGAGGGGTTGCGCTGTATGTTACAGAGGCCATTGACTCAGAAAGGATTAAAGTTTTGCGGGAAACAAAATCTGCTGTAGAATCTATATGGATTGAAATTCCATATAAAAGGGGGAAGGCGATGGCAGTGGGGGTGTACTATCGAGCACATGGCCAGAATGACCAAATGGATGATGAAATGCTCAAAGAAATCAAGGAAGCTAACAAAAGTTACAGCGCAGTAATAATAATGGGTGATTTCAATTACCCCGGTATCGACTGGGTCAGTGTCAATGCAGGATATGCTAGGGAGATAAAGTTCCTAGATGAAATAAATGACTGCTTCTTGGAGCAGCTGGTTCATGAACCAACCAGAAGGGAAGCCATATTAGACCTAGTCCTTAGTGGAACACCAGATCTAGTGCAAGAGATAAGGGTGTTGGGGCCACTTGGCAATAGTGATCATAGCATGATCGCCTTTGATTTAATTAGTGGAGGAGGGATAGTAAGGAAATCCACAGTACTACCTTTTAACTTTCGAAAGGGAGACTATGATAAAATGAGGAAAACAGTTAAGAAAAAACTAAAAGGAGGAGTTGCAAAGGTTAAAGACGTACATCAAGCTTGGGTGTTGTTGAAAAATACTATCTCGGAAGCCCAGACCAGCTGTATTCCACGCTTTAAGAAAAGTGGAAGGAAGTCCAAAAAACTGCCAGCATGGTTTAAAGGTGAGGTCAGAGAGGCTGTTGTTGCCAAAAAAGCATCTTTCAGGAATTGGAAAAAAGAGCCAAACGACGAAAACTGGAAACAGCACAAGCACTGGCAAGTCAAATGCAAGGCATTGATAAGGCAGGCAAAGAGAGAATTTGAGAAGAAGCTTGCTGCGGAAGCAAAAACGCGAAATAAAGACCTTTTCAAGTACATTCGTAGCAAAAAACCTGTGAGAGAGTCAGTTGGTCCATTAGATGATAAAGGGGTTAAAGGAGCACTAAGAGGCGACAAGGCGATAGCGGAGAGACTGAATGAATTCTTTGCTTCGGTCTTTACTGAGGAAGATGTAGGGATGTTACCCATGACTGAAGTGGTATTTAAAGGTGCGGAAGAATTGAAGGAAATATCGATACATCGGGAAGATGTCTTACAACTATTAGATAAACTGAAGAGTAGCAAATCACCTGGGCTTGATGGTATACATCCAAGGGTGTTGAAAGAACTGAAATATGAGGTTGCAGAACTGCTATCAGTAATCTGTGAACTATCATTAAAATCATCTCTAATACCTGAAGATTGGAGGATCGCCAATGTAACACCAATTTTTAAAAAGGGTTCCAGGGGTGATCCGGGAAACTACAGACCGGTGAGCCTGACGTCAGTACCAGGAAAAATGGTAGAAACCATCATAAAGAATAAAATTACTCAGCATGTAGATAGTCACAACCGAATGGGAGACAGCCAACATGGCTTTAGACAAGGAAGATCTTGTCTTACTAATCTGTTATGTTTTTTTGAAGGAGTGAATAAACAGGTGGACAAAGGTGAGTCTGTTGATATTGTGTATCTGGACTTTCAGAAAGCCTTTGACAAGGTCCCTCATGAGAGACTTTTGGCAAAACTAAAGAGTCATGGGATAGGAGGCAGTGTACTATTGTGGATCAGGAACTGGTTAAAAGATAGAAAGCAGAGGGTAGGGCTAAATGGCCAATTTTCCCAATGGAGAAAGGTGAATAGTGGTGTACCCCATGGATCTGTGCTGGGTCCGCTGCTTTTTGACATATTCATAAATGACCTGGAAAGTGGAATAACGAATGAGGTTATCAAATTTGCAGATGACACAAAACTATTTAAAGTTGTTAATACCCAAGAGGATTGTGAAAAATTGCAAGAGGATCTTGATAAATTGGAAGACTGGGCATCAAAATGGCAGATGAAATTTAATGTGGACAAGTGCAAGGTTATGCACCTAGGGAAGAACAACCCAAACTGGAAGAACCAGCCTGTCAGGTTTTTCTCAAATTTCCTGAAAGACATTTCTTGGCAAAGGTGAAGTGGAAAGGAGTTCCAGAGGAATGGACCTAGAAAAGAAAAAAGAGCAGATGGCAGAGGAAGAGAGGAGAGCCTTGGAAGAATGTATGAGATGCTGTATAAGAGGTAAGATTCTGGCCAGATAGGGGGGATATTAATGTATTAAGCACAGTGGACCAGATTAAAATCTTGTACTTTAATGCATGTAGAGATAGGGAGTCAGTGAAGTTAAACCAGCTGGAGCATAGTATGATCTTGCTGGCGAGCATCAGAGAGCAATTTAGTGGCTGTAGAGTAAACAAGAGTGGAGGAGTAGCCTAGTAGTTAGAGCAACTGCCTATTACCCAGAAGATCAAGGGTTCGATTCCCACTGGCACTCCTTGTGACTTTGGGCAAGTCACTTTACCCTCCATTCCCTCAGAAGAAAAGGCTGGCAATCTACTTCCGGTGATACATTGCCAAGAAAACCCAGAGGTAGCTGGGTCACTATGAGTCAACACTGACTTGATGGCACTAAAAAAAAAAAAAAAAAGAGTAAACAAATTGGAGAAGTTGCAAAGAATAGTGGAATACTATTTTAAAGGGTACAACGTTAGTCTAGTCTAATTGTCATGAGAGACAGAACCAGAAGTTTATACTGCACTGTAGAGAAGAGAGATCCAGTAGACTGAATACGTCTCAATGAGTGAGAAGAGGAAGGGCAAAAGTGGTATTGTCAGACTCAAGGGTGCAGGGGGAGAATATGTAGAAGCTGATAAGGATAAAGCGGAATTGCTTAACAAATATTTTTGTTCTGTGTTCACAGATGAAGAACCACGAGCAGGACCTCAGAAAACACCCACAAATAAGAACAGAAGCGAGGGACATCTTGAACAATTTTCAGAAGACTGTGTTCGGGAGAAACTAGCTCAACTTAAAGTAGACAAAGCGATGGGACCGGATGGGATACACCCTACAATACTGAGGGAACTTGGGGACATTCTAGCAACTCCACTGGCTGACCTTTTCAATGCCTCGTTGGAGTCGGGAGTGGTGCCAAAGGACTGGAGAGAGGCTCATGTGGTGCCTTTACACAAAAGCGGAAGTAAGGATGTGGTTGAAAACTACAGGCCGGTTAGTTTAACTTCAGTGGTGAGTAAATTATTGGAAACGCTGCTGAAAGAGAAAATAGTGAGGTTTCTGGAGTCCGGCGGATTACAGGATCCGAGGCAGCATGGATTCACCAGAGGCAGGTCTTGTCAGACAAATCTGATTGATTTCTTTGACAGGGTGACCAGGTAGTTGGACCGAGGGAGAGCTCTAGATGTGATGTATTTAGATTTCAGTAAAGCCTTTGACACTGTTCCTCACAGGCGACTTATAAACAAACTGAGCACCCTAGGGATGGACCCTAAAGTTACTGCTTGGGTTAGAAATTGGTTGGGTGGGAGGCGACAAAGAGTACAAGTAAATGGAGCTCACTCTGAGGAGAAGGATGTTACCAGTGGTGTGCCCCAGGGATCTGTCCTTAGTCCGATTCTTTTTAATATCTTTGTTAGTGATATAGCGGAAGGGCTGTCGGGTAAGGTTTGCCTCTTTGCGGATGATACCAAAATCTGCAATAGAGTAGACACCCAGGAAGGTGTAGATAACATGAGGAGGGATCTAGCTAAGCTTGAAGAATGGTCTAGAATTTGGCAGCTGGGATTTAATGTTAAAAAATGTAAGGTCATGCATTTGGGCTGCAGCAATCCAAGGGAGCAATACAGTATAGGAGGTGAAGTACTTTTGTCCACTAAAGAAGAGCGGGACCTAGGCGTGGTTGTGTCTGATGATCTTAAAGTAGCTAAACAGGTAGAAAAGGCGACGGCAAAAGCTAGAAGGATGCTTGGGTGCATACGGAGAGGAATGGCTAGCAGAAAAAAGGAGGTGATAATGCCTCTGTATAAGTCTTTGGTGCGACCTCATTTGGAGTATGGTGTGCAATTCTGGAGACCGCACCTTCAAAAGGATGTGAACAGGATGGAGTCGGTGCAGAGGGTTGCTACTAAGATGATTAGTAGTCTTCATTATAAAGCATATGAGGACAGACTTAAGGATCTTAATATGTACACCTTAGAGGAAAGGCGGGATAGAGGTGATATGATTGAGATGTTTAAATACCTCCGTGGCATAAATGTTCAGGGAGAGAGCCTCTTTCAATTGAAAGCAAGTTCTGCGACGAGGGGACATGGGATGAGGGTGAAGGGAGATAGATTCAGGAGTGATATGCGGAAATATTTCTTTACGGAAAGAGTAGTGGATCCGTGGAATAGTCTCCCAGTGGAGGTGGTAGAGATGAGGACAGTAACTGAATTCAAAAAAGCATGGGACCAACACAGAGGATCTCTAAGGGTAAAAAGTGGACTGTTGTAGTTGTTATGGAAGGACAGACTAGATGGGCCTTGTGGTCTTTTTCTGTCATCATGTTTCTATGTTTCAATGCAAAAAATTAAGAACACAGAGTCAATTTAAACCTTAAAAGGTTAAAACAAAGTCCAAAATTATGCCAAGAGTTTTTAACAAAGTTGTAAAGAGGAATAGGTGTCCCTGATAGGAAGGGTGAAGATGGGAAGAGAACTGGGGCTGGACTGGAAAAGGGGATGGCTTCACATTTGGAGATGATAAAAACCTGTCAATGCTCATGGAGCCAGTGACTGACTGACTCCAAGAAGTTTGGAGTGGCGCAGTGTCATGACAGGGGACTTTGACAGTGAGTAAAACCAAGGTATTGTCAATGTAAAATAGGGACTGCACCCTAATGACTGAATGATTAGTGGCAAAGGAGCAAGGAAGATATTGAAAAGGATAGAGGTTAGAAAGGAATCCTGGGGGACCCCAGAAAGTAGACGGTAGGTGCGGGACAACATGGAAGTGGAAGAAACCCAAAAGGATCAATGATCAAGATTTAAAAAAAAAACACATTATAGAACAATTCCCTGAATACCATTATGATGATGCCGATGGAGCAGAAGAGAATGGTCCATAAGGCTGAAAGCAGAGGATAAGTCTAATGTGATTAGTACGACAGAATGACCACGGTGGTCCAGATTTTGTTAAGGAGAGCTATCAGGGGGGATTTGGTGCTGTGGTGAGCCCTAAAGCCAGCCTACCTTCATAAAATAAAGAGTGAGCATCTGATCTAAAAAAAGAGTGAGTTGTTATAAAACAATCCTCTCCAGGACTTTTGATAAAAAGGGTATATTAGAAACTGCATGAACATTTGACAGGGAGAAGGAATCCAGCAACGGCATCTTGATCATACACTGGACAGCTGGTGACCAGTTGTGCTGATTACCACTTGATACAGGACCCGAAACATGCATGCTATGTCGTGGAACATGTGGGATTTTTAATCGCCTTTGCATAAGATAAGTGTTGATTTCACTTCAAAAAATATTTTTGGGTGCGCTGTGGCCCTGTCTGATTAAAAGGGTTCTTTCGGCGGTGAGGGGAAGGTTTCCCTATCCTCCCTCTCATGTCGATTGACCCCGACAAAAAATTGTTTGGTTATTGTAAAGTGCCAGCGATAGCTACTGGCTTGATTTTTCAATGACTTTTTTTTATGTTTTGTACTTCTGCAGTCATTGAATTGTTGGGGGTTTTCTGTCATGATGAAACCAAGGGCAGCGAGGAGTCCTGGTAGAACTAGACAGCAGCAGTACAGGCAGAAAATCTCAAATGCACAACTTGATCACTCTATTTCAGTCCTTTTTAATGTTTTAATTATCCACACCTCAATTTATATATTTTTCATTCAAAAGAATTTTTGTTAAAAATTAAAAATTAAAATTAAATCCGTTGAAAGCCATTGAAAGCTGACACAGCACTGTTTTAAACTTATATCAAAATTAACTCAAAGGTTCTGCTTTAGGGCTGGTTATACTTATCTTGAGATGATTACAAAACCATCCATATTTGTTAATAGGGTTTTCTGTCAATACTACTCTTGTATTTAATAACCCTCTAGGACTTTCTTTTGAGAACGGGAAGGCCGCGGGGCCACGTACTGGCGTGCCGCTGATAACCGGGTGGGCGGCGTGGTGCGTGGCCCCGGCCTCATGCAGAGGAGGGGGGGTCCGGAGAGGCGGGGGAAGGCATCCTTTGAATTCATTGGCTCCCGCAAGTGTTTGGAGCGCGGGAGCCAATGAGGGAGAGCAGGTGGAGAGAGGGCTGAGGTCAGCCGGGAGCTTGCCGGCGAGGCGTCAGTCCTTTGGAGCAGTGCGAGAGGACTGGCGTCTTCGCCGAGCTCCGGGCTGTTGCGGCGGCGATTTGGGGCCTCAGGGACCTGCGATCTTCTTCGGCCCGTCGAGGAGCGGCTGCCGGATCACGGGTCTGGTGCGGTTTGCAGCAAGAGGAGTTCCTTCCGGCAGTGGGGTCCAGGCGAGTGTGCGGCTGGGCTGGGAGGGCGTCTTTTGCTGGCGGGGGGGGGGAGGGGTGGCTCATCCTATAAATAAATCAATGATGAGCAAGGCTTGGATTTTCATTTTAGGAGGACGACGGCAGGGGGGGTTTAAAAAAAAAATTTACAAAACAAAAACCGAAAACGAAGCGGAGGATAATGTTAAGCATAATTGAGGCCCCGGAGAAGGGGAGGGTTTGGAGCTTGAGCTGGGGTTTTGTTGGGTGTTTTGGTTGTCGGGGGGGGGGAGGGCAAGGGGGGTTGGGGGGCTAGCTGGATGGGCGGCTTCCGCTAGGGGCGGGCACTCTGGCAGGAAGAGGGGTGCGTCGGTGCAAGAGGGGGGAATTTGGGGTGAGGCTAAAGGGGCCAGTGTTGGGGGTTGGACGGGACTGGGAGGCTCAGGAGGGGGGTCCCAGAGTCGGTGTTGATCCTTTCCCGGGGCATAAGGGGGGTGGGCTTCCAGGGGGGAAGTGTTGAGTTGAGGTGCAGGTGGGTTGCGTAGGGCGACTGGATGTGGAGGACTGGTAGAAGGGGGAGGGTGGCTGGAGGAATGGGGGGGGCTGGACCGACCCTGCAGGGTCGGAAGGGTGTGCGGTTGGGTAGCTATCGGTGGTTGGGGGGCCCTTGGGGCTGGCAGATGTGAACTGGGGGGTTTTATCCCGCGGCGCGAGAGCATTGGCGGGGAGGGGGGCAGGGATCCTCCAGGGCCGAGTGGCTGAGGGCCTGGCTGCCACCTGGGGCATGGCAGGTTCTCCCCCTCCGTTTTTTCTTTTTTTGTCTTTGCAGGCGCCTGCTGGTGAGGTGAGGAGTGTGGAGCAGTGTGGAGTGGAGACGGTGCGAGGTGACGTGATGGATGCCATGGCGCTGCAGGGTGTTTCGGCCGCGGAGACAAAGGAGGAGCAGGAAGAGATGCAGCATGCGGGTGGTGGGCTGCCGGGTCTGGATGGCCCCGCGGGGGTTGCGCAGCTCCGAACTATGCCTGCTGGTGAGTTGCAAATGGGACAAAGGGATTGGGATCCCGAGGGAGAGGCCTCTGGAGGAGCGGGGGGTAAGGCGAGGGGAAAGCGTCGGCATTCCCTTAAGCGTCGTCGTCGGTCGGGGTCTTTTACATCATCATCTGATGACGTGTCGTTATGTTCTTCGACTTCGGGGGGCCAGGGATCGAGCAGCTGGTGTGGGGAGCGGGGCAGCGGCTGGGTCGGGCAGGGTGGCCACTTTGCTTGCGTCTTCTTCAGAGTTATGGGAGGGTGTGCCGCTAAAGCTGCGGCGTAAGAGTCGGAAGAGGCGATATATTGATAATTTTAGGCTGTTTGAGGGTAGGAAGCGGTCTGGTGATAGTGCACGAAAGGCGGGAGGATGAGAGGGCTGGGGAGGTCCGGAAGGCTTCGCGCAACATCATTATTTGGACGAGAGCCTTCTTGCGGCTGGCTAGAGTATGGGGTCGTCGTACCCCTGGGCAATATGGGATGTTGCTGGCTTATGCAGACTCGATTTTGGAGGCAGTGCAGACTCATGATGGTTGGGCAGGGCTCTACTACGAGGAGAAGTTTTGGGATAAAATGGCGGAGAAAAGGTTTTGTCTTGGGGAACCAAGGACATCAACTTATGGTTGACGCCGATGTCGGCTAGAGGGGGCACAGGGCGGGGGGAGGTGGTCCAAAAGGGGGTGGTTGGTCGACAGCGGGTGCGGTGTGGCCTTTTTGGGGGGGGAGGTGCTCCCGCGACACAGAGAGCAAGCGGCGGAGGGGCTGGGGACGTGTTGGCGCTTCAATGAGCCCTGTGCCCCTTTCTGGATAGCAAGATCTGACATAGTTGTTCGGTCTGCGGGGGGGGGGGCTTTCGGCAGTCAAATGTGCCTTCCAAGCAGTGGCGACTTGATGGGCCTGGCTTCAACACCGATTCGGCACTCAGGCCTTGGTTGAGGCATTACAAACAGCGGGGGGATGGGCGGCTGTTAGAGGAGGGGTTTCGGGACGGGTTTCTCATAACGGTGGTGGGAAAAGGGGGTTCGATTATGTCCCGAAGCGCCGCGTCAGTGAGGCGTTTGTTCACATTGTTAGGGACCAGGTAGCCGCTGAGCTGGAATTGGGGGGGCGACTGGTCCCCCCCCCCCCCTTTTTTCCTGTTCGGCGGTTCGCGCACTTTGTGGTTTCCGCCCTGGGCATGGTTCCAAAGTCAGAACCTGGTAGGTTCCGGCTGCTTCATAACCTGTCCTTTCCAATGGGGGTGTCAGTTAACGATCGCATTCCGCGGGATTTCTGCGCCGCAGTATGCATCTGTTGACAAAGTGGTTGCGCTAGTGCGGGGATGCGGGACAGGATGATTGATGGCTAAGGTGGATATTGAATCCGCCTTCCGCTTGTGGCCAGTGCACCCCACTTCAATTCTTTTACTGGGTTTTCAGTTTCGCGGGACATTATTGTTTCGATAAGTGCATGACGATGGGTTGCTCGGTATCCTGTTCATACTCTGAGTGGTTCAGTCGTTCATGCACTGGGTCCTCGGGGAGATGGTGGGTGGTGAGCATGTGGTCCATTATTTGGACAAAATTTTAGTCGTCGGTAGGGCGCAGTCAGTGCTATGGCAGGAGCTCTTGGATGGTGTCGTGGACTTGGCTCAGGATTGGGGCGTCCCGTTAGCGATGGGTAGGATGGAGGGTCCCATGCCACGCACCACATTTTGGGGTGGGGCGGGATTTGGTGGACATGGTGGCACGCTTGCCGTCTGAGAAAGTGGCACGGTGGTGAATTTTAGTGGCGGATGTGATGGGAGCATTTCAGGTAACTCTGAGGGAGATGCCGGCTCTGATAGGCTCTTTGACTTTTGCGTGTCGGGTCATTCCGAGGGGGCGGGTGTTTCTGCGCAGGTTGGCGGCGGCTATATCGGGCGTGCTTAAACCGCATCTTTGCATCGGGGTCTCCAGGTCTATGCGGGCTGACCTGGGGGTTTTGGTATGCATTCCTGGAGGGTTTTAATGGCATAGCAGTTTTGCGGGAGCCGGAAGGGTCTACCTTCGATATGCAGCTCTTTACTGACGTGGCAGGCGGTGTGGGGCTGGGCCTGTATTTCGGAGGTTCGGGGCGTGCGGGGGCATGGCCGAGGGCATGGAGCGAGGCAGGGCTAGCTGATAGCATAACCTTTTTAGGGCGATGTGGTGGGTGACGTAATTTAATAGGTATGCAATGCGCTGCTTGCGGGTGGCGGCTTTACTGAGGGCGGTGGTGCTAGCCTGTTGACGCTGGATGTGGTGGTGTGGGCTCGTCATGTACTGGGGTGTGCTAACAAGGTTGCGGATGCTCTTTCACGTTTTAGGTGGGAACTGTTCCGGAGATTGGCACCAGGGACGGATGCCGGGGGCCTGCGGATCCAGGAGCACTTATAGCTGCTTGGCTTGCAGGCATGCGGCATCTCTTGAGGAGTTTCCTTGCACCGGCGACCGGCAGGCTTATCGCAGAGGCTGTGACAGCGTCATGGGCTTTTGGCGGCCCGGGGGGCAGGAGACGCGGTCCTCTCGTGGCTGCCTCATGGGCTCGTACATCCGGCAGCCAGCGCTGCAGGAACAGTGCGTTACACGGTCCGGGTGCGCTTGGTGGGCTTTGCCTTTTTTCTCCAAAGCAGTGGGGTGGGATGTGTCCAGCTGGGGTTTCGGGCGTGCCGGTTGGGCTGGGTTGGTAATGGGGTCCCCTTAGCAGGGTGATTGGCGGCGGCTGATTACGCCTGAGCTGCTCTGAACGCTGTGCGGCACGTCGCCTCTAGTGGCAGCGTCGGCTTTTGAGGCCTTGCTGTTTAAAGCAGTGTTTGGCATGGCCTTTTTTCGGGGTTTTTTGGGGTGGGGGAGTTGATGGAGCTGTCCAGCTATATAGCGGGGGGTGGGGCGTTGCGAGTGCAGCATGTGCGGGTGTACCTGGCGGAGTTATGTCTATGGTTGGCACGGTCCAAGATGGATCAAAAGGGCAGGGCTGCGTGGGTGCTATTGCAAGCTATTTCTGGTTCCACGACATATCCAGTGGCTGCCATGATGGCTTAACTGCGGGTGAGGCCGCGGAGGAGCAGGCTTCTTGTTCGCCGTGAGGATTCACGCTTCTGCCGCGGTTTCCATTGTCAGCGGTCTTGCGGATGACGCTGAGCCAGGTGGGCTTAGGGCTGAGTGACTTTGCGCCCCCCTTCATTGAGGGTTGGTGCAGCCACTAGTGCCGTGGCAGCGGGCCTGCATGTGCAGGAGATTCAGTGGATAGACGGAGGGCTTTCTCAGGCATTCCAGAGGGACATGCGTTTATGGGGGGATGCTTGGGGAATTGGTTTAACTGTGTATTCTCTTTTAGATGGGCGCCGGAGGCTGGGTTGCTGCTGGATGATGGGCCATTCCTTGGTGCACTGGATGGGGCAGCAGCGAGGCCTATCGGGGCAAACATCGGTACCATCTGCACATAGGGGAGTCCCCAGAGTTGATGTTGATACATCTCGGAGGCAACGATTTGGCGGCTTGGACTGTTAAGCGGCTGTTAGAGCGGCATAAGAGACTTGGACCCAGTGTTGTTCATGTTTGAAGCTGTTGTCTTGTTTGGGGCAGATATAATTCCGAGGCCTGCTTACCGTGGTCGCCGGTGGTGGTCTCGGGGGTTGATTATAATTGATCGTCAAGTTGGCCGATGGTTTTGTGACGGAATGGCTGGCAGATTTTGCATCCTTGGGTGGAGGTGGATTGTGCTGGCTTATCGGCCAGGCGGAGTACATTTGCCCCCGGTGGGGGTGGATCTACTCCTGAGTGATTGGCGGGGGGCTGTGGAGTATATGTTGCCTGGCAGGGTGGCTGGTCGCAGCTTTGCTTTGGGGGGGGGGCTCAGGTACGGGTGTACCTGAGCCTGTGGCGGGATCCCGGAGGTCCGGGGTCCGGAGTTTTGGCAATACGCAAGGCGGGGGTGGGGTACCCCCGACCCGGAGAACCCCTCGGGGCTTTTGCTAATAATATGGTGAAGCCGGATGAGGGGGGGGGATGGATATTGCCTGGGGGACAGTTCACAGTGGAAGCGGGAGGGAACTCACTTTGCTACTCACACGGCTGGTGAGGGTCCCGCTGCCGGAAACCGTATGATGATGGTATGGTTGTTGACAGATTGTCTGGATAATGTTTACGGTTAATGTTTATGGTTAATAAAGCTGCGACCAGTTGAATGCCAATATGTGTCGGAGTGTTGTTCTTGGGGGAGGGGGTGGGGGTGTCCTGGCCGGGGCGGGAGCACCGAGTCCGCCTTACCCGGTTACGGGAAGGCCGCAGGGCCAAGTACCAGCGTGCCGCTGATAACCGGGTGGGCGGCGTGGTGCGTGGCCCCGGCCTCGTGCAGAGGAGGGGGGTCCATAGAGGCGGGGGAAGGCATCCTTTGAATTCATTGGCTCCCGCAAGTGTTTGGAGCGCGGGAGCCAATGAGGGAGAGCAGGTGGAGAGAGGGCTAAGGTCAGCCGGGAGCTTGCCGGCGAGGCGTCAGTCCTTTGGAGCAGTGCGAGAGGACTGGCATCCCACCCGCCCAGCCCTATGGTGGGTGGATTTGGGGGGTTGCAGCTGGAAGGGGGAGCGGGATCCCGGAGGTCCGGGGTCCGGAGTTTTGGCAATACGCAGGACAGGGGTGGGGGTACCCCCAACCCGGAGAACCCCTCGGGGCTTTTGCTAATAATATGGCGAAGCCGGATGAGGGGGGGATGGATATTGCCTGGGGGACGGTTCCCGGTGGAAGCGGGAGGGAACTCACTTTGCTACTCACACGACTGGTGATGATGGTTTGGTTGTTGACAGATTGTCTGGATAATGTTTACGGTTAATGTTTATGGTTAATAAAGCTGCGACCAGTTGAATGCCAATATGTGTCGGAGTGTTGTTCTTGGGGGAGGGGGTGGGGGTGTCCTGGCCGGGGCGGGAGCACCGAGTCCGCCTTACCCGGTTACTAGAAAATAACCTAATCTAAAGTAGATGAGAGAGTGTATGATCAAGAAGAGAGCTCGAGGTCAAGCAGGTCATCTTGGGAATATAAGGCAATGTCCAAAATCATTCGAGCAAGGGCATCCATATTAATGGCATTTAGATTTTTGACCAATCTATTAGGGAGAGTAATGACTGGTAAGGAGAGGTTGAAAGTGAGGGAACAGGAAACCAGCAGATGGTTGGACCAATGAACTATAGTTGTACATGGGTTCTCAACAGTGAGAAGGATGCTCAAGTGGAAAAATATTAAATCCAAGATAAGACTATCCTTATGGGCAGCTGTACTAGCAAGCTGGAAAAAAAACAAGCTGCACCACATGAGAAATCTTATACCAATAGGGTAGTCCAAAGATCAAGACATTCCAAGAAATATAAATGACAATCTTTAGACAAAAGAGAAAAAAGTTGAAAAAGGATCTCTATTCATAAGCCAAATCACATATTTTTCAGTGTAATGATCTTTTCAGCCATCAAATTTAGTAAAAAGCTTTGTTACTCTTAAACTGTCTCATTTCTCTTATAATACTCAGTATTTAATCTCAATTTTTGATTTTTCGAAAAGATTTTCATATTATCTAAAATACACAGTCAAAATTCATAAAGTTCAAAGATATATGAATTTATTATATTATGAACTGTAATATCTTCACAGGACCTTCTAGCAACCCACATGGGAAAGACATTTAGAATAAAAGATTCACGTTCATGCTCCTCAATGAATATAGCATATATGATCCAATGCAAAAAATATGAAGAAAGGTGCTACATTGGAAAAACAAGCCAAAAACTGAAGACATGTATCAGCTTTCACAGACACACCATAAACTGTTAAAGAAAAATAGAATATTAGCCCTATAAATTCATGCTGTCAGATGGCTATGATTGCTCTGTGCGTGTTCGCAGAACCAATATGCATAACACATAAAATAGAATAATACTAATAATAACGTGTGTCCTCAAGTTAATACTGACTCCTGATGACCCAGCAGCTCCTGGATTTTTGTGGCAGTGTAAGGGGCCTACTTGGCTGCAAGGGCCACTATCTCACTTTACATGGAGGAAGTACACAGAAACCAATTTCTCAGCAATACTCATGAAATCTTTATTACAGTATATACTTTTCTCAGCATAAATTCTTCTCACACAAATTCTACTTACAGGTACAAGGTAGCTACTGTATAGGGATAAATAGAAGATTAACATTAATGGAGCAATTCAGCATACTGTCACCTCCATGGCAGGGCTGAATAAACTCTCCAAAGTTCTCCTTTGTCCTGGTCTGTTTTTTATACATTTTTTTTCTGAAAGGCTGGCATAATAACAAACGTTATTTTTTTCTGCAGCTGGTTTTTTAGTGATACATTGGCACATTTTTACATTTCCCAAGGTTCAAGTTAGCATGGAACGCCATCTCATTTTCGCAAGGCCAGTGCCTAATTAAACCTTTCTCCCTGGTTTCCCCTCATGTCTCCTTTTGGTTTCATTTGTGTTATCTGGTTTTCTTAGCAAAAGCACACTAAATCAGCAACATTCCGTATCATTCTCAGAATTTTCTCATGCTAAGTCAGCAGTTCATTCTTCCCCTGATTCTTCTTTTGGCCTAACAGTGGTCAAGAGTCCCAAGCAGGCCCATGGCCTATATCCAGGCCTGCTTCACAGGCCTAGCTATAGGGGCATTGTCCCGACATAGGTCCGACTCCCTACAACTCACCCCCCCCCCACCCTTCAGGGTTGAGAAGCGGAGCAGACTCTACACTGATCATCTGCTTCCGGCCAGGGTGGGGTTCTAGGGGAACAGCCATAATATGAGTAACTGATTTTTTTCAGAGAGACAGAGAACAGGAACACAGGAAGCAAAACATAATGACAATAAGTAGAGCTAGAAGTACAAATAGCAGATTATTTACCCATAAACTAAGGCCAGTGAACCAGGAGAAAAGATTACTAAACCAATTGTCAATAGACGGATCAACTCCACTCTCAGCATACATTCTAGCTGAGAGATCATGTAATTGTTTAATAATAAGGGATAAATTGCCTGCTGCTCTAGAACTGAGGGGCATACAGATACAGCAAGCCTTGCCAACCAAAGTGCAGACACCTCCAGTCAAGGCAAGAAGATAATCAAAGGCAAGTCTGTTTTGCTGTGTCATAAGGCTATTAGCAGCAAGCTTAGCAGAGAGTGCATTAAAACTATCAGTAGTAGAATTAACTAATAACGTCAAATCATATCACACTTTTTGCCACCATTTAGCATTGGTAGCAGTTTGTACATCTAGGTTAAAGAAAGAAGCAGACCATATTTCAAAGTCAGAGAAAAGAAGGAATTCATAGGGCACATCATTCTCTCTAAAGTAATTAGAATGCTTAGCATGTAGAGAACACGTATGGCGAGCCTGATGGTGAGATGAGTAGATAGATAAAAGAAAGGAGAAGTTCTATAAGGGAAAAACAGCAATAGGGGGCATTAAGAAAACAAGGAAACATATACCTGTCCAATTAACTGGCAGACAAGAGTAAACAGATATACCACATTGATAAAAAAGATCTATGAATGGCATCCCAAATGCTGCATGGGGAATGGAAAGGTTGGTTGAAGAAATAATGGACTTACAATGGGTATTATTACCTACAAAAGGACAATCACTAGGGCCTAGCAAACAGGTAAGTTGATGGGCAGAGCCAACCGTGCGACATGAATGCTGGGGGCAGTGAAAAGACAAGAGGCAAGGTCAGAAGTATTAGGTGAAGCAAATGTAAAGGAGAGTGCTAAGAAAGGAGGAGAAAAGGTGTCATGCTAATAATGAATTAGAAATGTACATGTGATAGTCTGAAGGAAAAAAAGGTATCATTCTGGTGGGAAAGAAGAGCAAGAGTTAAGGGAAGAAAAGAGAAAAAAGACAAATATTTCAAACAGACTCATACAGATACAATTAGGCAAAGAAACATCAGAAACCTTCCCTCAAGGCCAGGGTATCCCTCAGGGATCGGCACTCTCTGCCCTCCTCTTCAATTTATACCTCCAACCAATTACAGACATATTCAAGAAGTATGAAATTAACCATTTCATATACGCGGACGATATCATGCTCGCCATCCCCATAAACACCAACAACCCCAAATACGATAGACTACTCCAATGCATGAATGAGACCACCATATGGCTTGAAAACAACCACCTAAGCATCAATCTCAAAAAGACTGAAGCAATGTTCATAACGAGAAAACCTGACATGGACCACAACTACCCTACCACAATCACAATAAATAACACACCAATACCTATTAAAAAGGAGGTAAAATACCTTGGAATAATTCTGGACCATTCACTCACCATGATCCCACACATAAAACATACAGTAAAAACGATATTCTATAAACTCAAGACAATACAACACCTGAGACCCCTACTCAACACACATGACTTTAGATCAGTGGTCAACTCCCTCATCACCCCCCACTTTGACTACTGCAATAGCATTCTAAATGGCCTACCACTAAAAAGCATATACCTCCTCCAAAGAGCACAAAACATATGTGCCAAGATGGTCACAAAAGCTAAGCTAACAGACCACGTGACCCCAATACTACTAGATCTTCATTGGCTCCCCATAAGCAGCCGAATAAAATATAAAATCCTCCTTACTACCTTTAAACTCCTCAATAACATCTCTCCCTCCCAACTATCTACCCTATTACAAACCCCATCAGAAACTAGAACACGAAGACAGAACGCAACCCACTCCCTCAACATAAAAACTAATTTCAGAAGGACCAGAGCAACGACAAGTGATAGAGCCTTCTCCTTTGCTGCCCCTACCCTCTGGAACGAAATCCCTTTAAACCCTCCGCAAAATAAAAGACCTTCACCAATTCAAAAAAGAACTAAAAACATACCTTTTCACAAAACACTTTGAGATCCCCTACCAACAAAAAACCTCTCCGACACAATCACAGAAACACATTCACAGTTCTCAAGACAGAACAAATGATTAAACATAAGAAAGACACTTACTCTACTCTGCCTTACCCTACAGACAAAGATTTACACAAACAAATGGCTATATCTCTATTGTAAATAATACCGGTAACTCAATTATGTTGTGATGACCTGTACATAGTTTGAATAGTGTTATTCTAGTTAATGTTCAAAACATGTTCAATGTAACTAAACGTGTACATAGTTAACACAAGTTCCATGTAAAATATACAGAAGTATATTGATTTTTGTTCGATGTGAACCGCCCCTGATCTCTGGAAGGGGCGGTATATAAGAAACTGTTAAATAAATAAATAAATAAAAACAAATAAACAAACATGCATTGTGCAAAGAGAGATGAAATATGATACTAGAAAATTATGAAGTTTGTCTATACTCAAGCAATTGTACATACAACAGAATAAGGAACAGAAAACCTAGATAAATGGCAACATAAAGAAGAAATAAAGAATTCAAAGTAAGCATACTCATCAATCCTATATCTAGAAAGCAATCTCTTATTCTAATAATTTCAGTTCAGCAGCCTATGCAGCATTCAGTTTTTTTTAGAAAATGCAAAGTCAATTAGTGCTCAGATAATATGTGAAACTGAAAGTAATGCAGAAAGTCTCTTTTAAAAATTTCTTTTTTACACACAGAGGCTGGACCAAGGCATGGTGATTGTGTCTTGCAGGCGTGATCTATAAGAGTCCATGCAGTGTGGAGGGCAGTAGCATAGGCAGTGACATCATCCTGGATGATGGTTCTACCAGTCAAAAGCTGATGTGGGGTCAGAGAGAATTTCTTCAAAGGGCTGTTTTGCAGGGAAAAAAAAGACTAGGGCCGGAGTTTGGAACCCATTTAAGGCAGAGTCACTGCAGATCTTATGTAAAGTTGTTTTCAATAGTCCATTAACGCTTTCCACTAGCCCATTCGCCTGTTGGCGGCAAATGCACACAAAATGCTGTTTAACACAGAGACGAGCAGATAATTGAGAAAGAAGTTCATTTCTGAAATGTGTGCCATTATCAGAGTATAACACAGCAGGAAAACCAAATCTCGGGATAATTTCACTGCAGAATGCTGAAGCAAGTTGGAAAAGCTGTCCCTCTTCTACAGGGAAAGGCTTCTACCCATCCAGTCAATTGATTAACAATGGCTAACACATTTTTTTTAAACTTTTTACACAGTTTAGGTTGCTTGCAAGAAACACATCACTCAATCCTAAACAACTAAAGACCTGGGGGAGGGGCAAACCATACTTTTATAGACCAGAGAAGTCACAGACGAGATGCACACATTCCTGCAATTTTTTGCAAATTTAGGATTGTACCAGTCTTGTGAAAACTTGTGTTGATATCTTCCCCATTTGCCTTTATGTGTCTGGCCAGGGCACACAGAGACAAAATGTGGATAAGCATTTGGAAATACCACATGGCCAGTGTACGTCTTTCCAAAGCCCATCAGGATGCAAAGTGCACCCAGCTTTTTTCCATTTCCAATTATTTAGCATGTATTTATTTATTTAGACATACTTGTATACCATCTGGGCTGGATGAATTCCTAAATTAGAGCTACGGGAGGCAGCATAATCAAATATTAGGGTTGCAGAGTAGACTATAAGGCTCTTATCAAACAATTGTTTAAGCTTAATATTGTTCTTTAACCTAAAATAGCAACCCTCTAAATAAAAAAACTTTATTAAGCATAACATGACATTTATTAAATAACTATAGCTTTTTCTCTCTCTGCCTGTTCTTCAATACTAAAGGGTAATCTGTGGATGGAAGGTTTTAGAAAAAAAGAAAAAACATCCTCATATTTTTCTGGGAATTCAGTTCAGTCTTTCTGTTAAATGTAGTCTTTATACTTGAAAAATAATATAATTTCAAATCAGTCTCACTCCAAATTTCAACAAATTTAAGGGCAATGCAAATTCAAAAGAAATAGTAATATTTACTCATCCTGTGATTGCTGTAGCACATTTAATTTTTACTTGCATAGGACTTTTCCTCTTTTGTATAGAAAAATGGCTTCATTGGCAGTGAGCCAAGAAGAAAAGTTTTTAAACCTTAGCTTAGGACTGCATTCAGAAAGAACACACAGCACTTGGAAGGGCTCAAATCTCAGCTCTTTTCACAGAGATTTGAGTCAGTGGAAAAATTTATAACTTTCTACTTCAGAATTTTCAGGACAGACAAAGATGGGAGGGGCTCGTCCTCAGAGCCAGCCTGCTTCCTCACAGGGATAAGGGGTGGATTAGCCTGTCCTATACACACAGTTTTAAACAGTCTGAGGGGTATGTTTACTAAAGCGTGCTAAGGTAGCAGGCCCTAGCACACACTAATGGCAGTGATAAGGGGTTATTATGTATAAAGGGCTCTGGGAGTGTAGGAGGCATGCCAGCATAAAGTGTTCTACGTGTCCTTTAACATGCATTAAGGGGACATTGTGTGGTAAGGTGTTACTTTTTACTGTTCGAAAAAGGCTGTAATCCCAACACAGAATAAAGGAGCATTAATGGGAGACAATCTGAAGATGATGGATGGATGGACAGAACCTTTGCCATCTGATGTTGTAGTCAATAAGTGGGATGTGCAGATGACACCCAAGAATAATGTGTCAGTGTGGTGTGCACATGTAACTGTCATCACTGTCAGTGTTTTGCATTGGAGAGGCCTGAAGTGTATCTGAGTGGAATCAACATGGTATTGATGTGGTCAGCAAAAGAAGAACTGAGCATGAATGTTGATGTAGATCAGTCACAGGAGAGGTGTGCTGTATCTGTTGAACAGTTGCACATGTTTCCATATGTGTCATGGTGTAGCAGCTGCATGTCAAATATATGACTACATATGATGGGCATATAGTGAGTGTGGATCAGTGATCCTAATGGTGGTAGCAAAGAGTGTGTTATGTCTGTGCTGGTCTGATGTTGCAAATGTGACGGCACAGATGCATTGGGTCTGTTTGTCCAAGAAGTAGGTGTGCCATGGGGACCCTATTGTAGTGGATGTGTTAGCTGCCTTAGCTGCTCCCATAACCACACAATCTACCTGATACTCATGGGTGAAATAAATGTTCATGTCTGTGTCTCATTCATAATATGGAGCAAGTAATGATGTGTGAGGAGTGCAGCAGATGGCATTGAAGGAGTGGGATATGATTACATGTACAACATATATGTGTCTGAGTTTCCAATGCCCAGTCAAAGTTAGGGTGCTATATTTCAATCATGTGTTGCATGTGTATCATACATCTGCTGACCCAACATTATCAATCCTCTGCAATGTTGTACACCAGAGGCAAGAAAGTATTGTTGTAAGATATGCATGAGTGCAATGTGCATGCCTGACCTGTGTTAAGCCCCATTGTGGAATGGCTATATCTATAAAGATACCTTGGCCTGTGGCTGACAGTATGTTGAGATGAGGATAACAGAACCCTGATGAGAACATGTGGTATCTGAAATGTGGTCCACTCTCCAGAAAGACAGTGCTGCAAGCATTATACCAAACATTCACAGAACCTCACAGAGGCTGCATGTTCAGTATATATACAATGGAGGCCAAGACTGACTCTCACAGTCAGGGTCAAATCTCCCACTGTGTGTCCACTGTGTGGTTCATGCATCTGCTGGGATCACATTACCAACATTCTGTAATGGGCCACAGCTGGGCAACACACTCTGCCCGTCTGATAGCCTGGATTGAAAAAAGCATGCCTGAAATATCTCACAATGAATAGGCACAAGGGTGGATGGGCTGTTGCTGAACCTGCACTCTTTGGGACAGTATCTGGACCAACCCAGAAAAAAATGAAAAAAGGAACATGTTGGCATTGAACTGGGGCTCTGGTGTGTCCAAAGATAGTTCTTTAACCATATGCTAAACCTGCATAGCACCTGCTATGGGAAGAATTACTAATAAGGGGAAAATATGTATCTGCCTGCAATGTATCAGCAGGTCGTCAGCTCATTCTCACTGGACTGTGATCGACCTGCGTCTTCGAAAAAATATCTGTCATGCTTCAAAGTACCTGGTGTCACAGTTTTGTTATTAGATCTGACTCATGTTAAATGCATGTGTCAGACATCTGCTGCCTTCACAACAACAACCCTGTGCAATTTCCCAAAGCTCACCCAAAAAAGAAATGGCCTCAGGTAGATGTCTCTGCCCTCTGCATGTTATGAAAGAGATCATGGGAAATGACGTGTTGGCAAGTACATACAGATACTATATGGTGTTTTGCAGTGCATGCAGGTGAGTCTGTCTAATGCTGCATTCCAACAAGTGCAATTTACACTGGGCAGTGCTGTGTACAAGGACAGTGCAAGAACCCTGATGCTAGGCCCCTACAATGTTTCACTGTGGAAACTCAACAAACAATGCAAAGCATATACCTGCCTGCAATGTGTGAACATGTAGGCACTTCCCCATGTCAGCAGTTGATGTGCTGGTGTGTAGTGCAGTTATGGGAAGAATTCAAAGCATGTTGCCCATAGGTCTCATGTAAAATCATTGATATATCCAAAGCTCATCTCCAGGACAGATCTGGTTTAGGATTATGTGTGTTGTGTATATTGGCCCTAACTTCAGTTCTGCAGTCTGCAGGCCTGATTTTCATGAGCTTGTGTGTAGACAGTATGTGGGTCATTTTGAGCCACCAACACTGAAGATCTATACCATGTCCTATTTACATTCCTACCTGTTTTTTAAACATGCCAATCCAGTTGTCCTAAGCTGTGTTCAGTCTTCAGTCAGGCGGCTCATTGTTGACAAACTGGCACTCATAGATGCTGTTATTGTATCAATCCATTTCATTGCTGGCCTTCCTCTTTTGCGTCGACCTTCTACCTTGCCAAGCATGATGTCTTTCTCTAACGATCTCTCTCTTCACATGATATGTCCAAAGTATGAAAGTCAAAGTCTTGCCATCTGAGCTTCTAAAGAAAGCTTAGGTATGATCTCCTCTAGTACTGATTGGTTTGTTCTTTAGGCAGTCCATGGTATACATAGTATTCGTTGCCAGCACCATAATTCAAAGGTATCAAATTTCTTCCTGTCTATCGTCTTCACTGTCCAACTTCCGCATCCATATGACGTTAGTGAAAATACCATTGCTTGAACAAGTCAAATCTTTGTATGGAGAGAGACATTTCTGCTCTTGAGAATTTTATCTAGGTCCTTCATGGCCATTCTGCCAAGAGCAATGCGTCGTCTGATTTCTTGAGTGCTTGTTGCTTCTTTATTGATAGTTGATCCAAGTAGGTTAAAGTTGTCCACTATTTCAATTTCTTCTCCATCAACAATGAACTTATTGATTTTGCCACTTGTCAATTTGATTTTTGTACATTCCATTGGGTGAAGTCCATGTGTACAGTCTCCGCTTGTGTTGCTGGAAGAAGGTATTTAAGATGAATAGATTATTGGTCTTGCAGAATTCTATGAGTCTTTCTCCAGCTTCATTTCTGTTGCCAAAGCCATATTTTCCAACCATTTTGCCTTCTTCTTTGTTGCCAACTGTTGCCATACTATCAGGATATCCTGTTTGCATGTTTTGTCAATTTCAACTTGTACTTGTTTATAGAACTCATCAATTTCATCCTCTTCTGCAGCTATTGTTGGGGCATATACAGTACTTGAATTATAGTTGTGTTGATAGGCATTCATCGTAGACGAATAGAAATTAAGCATTCACTGATTGCAGTGTATTTCATTACAGTTCTGGCAAGTTTCTTCTTATTTATAAATGCAACACCATTTCTTATTTGTCTTTCATTTCCAGCATAGTAGACCATGTGATCATCAGCTGCACAGTCCCCAATGCCAGTCCATTTTAGTTCTCTGACACCCAACAGATCGAGTTGTACACGTTCCATTTCATTCTTGACCACCTCCAACTTCCCTTGGTTCATGTTTTGTATATTCTTTGTCCCAATATGTAAGACATCTTTGCAGCTTCTGACTCTCATTTTATAGACAGCTACATCAGCAGTCAGACATCCCAAAAGCTTTGATCCAACTACATAATAAATGCTGGCTTTACTATTAAGTCTTCAGCTCCTCCCCAGTAGCCAGTTGAGTGCCTTCCAACCTGGGGGTCTCATCTTCCAGCACTTTGCAATTTTCTTTTTGTGTCTATCCATTGGGTTTTCGTGGCAAGATACGGAAGTAGATTGCCAGGCCTTTCTTCCATGCAGTTTAATTTAGTGTTGTTGCCATTCATCCCATTCTGCTGCTGCCCAGATAGGTGGTTTGTCTTGGGCTGGCACCTCAGCTGAGACCTGTCCATCTTGGGAGACCCTGCCAATAGTTAAGTTACCAATAGCTTAGCCCTCATCATCACTGATGCACACAAGCCCTCACAGCACGACAAGCTGCAAACCAAGTGATTTGACCTACAAGGTGCCAAAAATCATCCTGGATGTGGGGTAATATCTGTAGACAGCATGGAAAAAAGAAAGGAAGGGATGCAGGAGTTGACTTGAAGCTGAACGTTGGCTATGGGATGGCATATTGTGGCACTGGCAGCATGGCTATAACAATTTTGGTTGTTGGGCTGGGATTTGAGCTCCATAATGGAGCTGCCGTGGCATGGAAACACAAACCCATGCAACTGTTTTGCCATTATTGGGCCCTGCTGCGTCAGCTATGTATCTGCTTGCTGTGGACCTCATGAGAATTGTACCATGGAATGCATGTTGAGGCTGTAAGGCCTCATTCTTTACATGTGGTCACAACTTACACCTGTTGTATCACTATCTCATCTATTGCTGTATGCCCCGATGAAGAGCAGCTGTACAGGGTCTGGATGGGTAGCATTCACTGAGTTTCAAACACAATGTGAAGGCAGCATGAAAAACAAATGTGTGCAGTGATGTTGGTAAGCAATCATAAAGATGATGGCTCCCGGGAGGAAGTGGCGTCATCGGTGGGGATGGCAGCTTAAGGAGAGAGCTCCGGAGTTAAACCCCGAAAAGGTTAAAAATTGTTACCTTCCCCCACCAGATGAAGCTAAAAACGAGGAGAGAAGGGGTGGAATGGGCGGACAGCAAGAGGAGAGCGATGACAACCCGAAAAAAGGCGGCGGATTTAAAAGAATTTGCATACGGGGGAAGACAAGCTGGCGGAGGAGAGGTTAAGATGGCGGCAGGAAGTGCGCTGAGCAGAGAGCCTGCAGAGTGGCAGATGCTAAAGCAAGCGGAGATGGAACAGGGAGAAACAGTGGTCAAAAACGTGTCCCAGGAAGAGCTGAAGGCATGATTTGAGGAAATCAAGACGGAGCTGGCTGCAGTTAAATCGGAGGTGGGGGGTGTGCGGTGAGCTGAGAGAGGAGGTGAGCGAGCTGAGCCAGCGGATGGAGGAACAGGAGCAACACATGGAGAGGGTGCAAAGTAAGCAGGCAGCAATGGAGAACTCTATGCAAGCCTGGGAGCGGTGGAAGGACCAAGTGCTTTACAAGCTGGAGGACTTGGAAAATTGCACCCGAAGAAATAATTTAAGAATAAGGGGGATTCCTGAGCATCCGGAGTTTGCCGACAGTAGAAAGGTAGCGGAAGCAGTTTGCAAGGCGATTCTGCTGGAAGGCAAAGGGGAGGAGGTGCCCAGCGTGGTGGTCTTGGACAGGGCGCATAGGGCGCTGGGACCCAGCAGACCGAATAGACCATGCGATATAGTGATATGTGTGCATGACTACATCGTCAAAGAGAAAATAGTAGCAAACATGCGGAGAGCCCGAGATTTTGTTTGGCAGGGCTACAAACTGGAGATATTCGCAGATTTATCAGCAGGGACCCTCCAAAGGAGGAGGGAGATGCAGCCGGTCACCAGCCTGCTGAGAAAGGAAAATGTGCGCTATCGGTGACTGTACCCGTTTGGATTGAGTTTACGGTGGGGACACGCAGCTGGAAGGTGCAAAATTGTAAGAAAGCAGAGAAGGCATTGGTGGAGGCTGGATTGGAGAACACCCAACGGTGACTAGTACAGCTGGCGGAGGAGCAGGAGGGGCAGCAGGTGATTTCAAGAGACTGCTGGTGAGACGGGACGGAGTGGTATGAGGCAGAAGAGTATGCGCATGTCTCAGATGGCAATGACTTGAAAAGGAGAGGTGGACATGACGGTGGACCAGCGCACAGTCAGGATATTGTGGACTTGAATATACTATTGAGCACTGTGGACATTGGGGGACAGAGAACGAAATGAGGAATAACAGTATGTTTCTGACTGAGAAAGGGGGGGGAGGACGGAGGATTGTGAGATAGGGGAAGGAGGGTGGTGGGAGATTGGGTGATGGAAAAGGCGGATGTGGAGAGGGAGGACGTGAAAGGTCGGTGTTTAATGTGTTTGTTATGTTAACTGTTTAAAATACACTGTTAATGTGTAAGACAATATAGTTAAGGTAAGGGGTAAGAAGGAGGGGAGGAGGTTAATGGAAGGAGGGGGAGAGGGTTAGTAGATATAAGGGGATGTGAGAGGATCAAAGAGGCTCTCAGGGGCCCAAGATGGAGGGTGGGGGGGGGAAGGAGGAGGGGGGGGAGGAGGACTAGGATGCTGTGACTGAAGAGAATGGGAAGTGGGAGGGAGGGGTGATAAGAGAGGGAAGGGTTGCTCCAAACCGATGGGCACTACTCTGCAGGAGGCCTCAGGAGGACTGAGGGGAGGGAAGGGGGTAGGGCATGGGAGGGGGGTGCGGGAGGGGGGAGGGGATAGGGGAGGGAGGGGGAGGGGGGAAGGGGGGGAAGGGGGGAAGGGGAGAGGTATAGTGGGGGAACAAAAAATGAGGGTGGTGACTATTAATGCTAAGGGATTGAGAACATGGAGAAAGAGGAGGCTGGTTGAAAAGGAGGGCAGTAGGACTCAGGCAGATTTCATTTGTATCCAAGAAACGCATTTGGAAGTAGGGCAGGAGAAATTGCTGGAATCAAGGAAGTATCCAAAGGTTATTCTGGCCGGGCAAAGAGCGGAACCCCGGAGGGGAGGGGTGGGAATAATGGTGGGGGTAGGGATGGCAGAAAAAGTGGTGGGGGAGTATAGGGATAAAAGGGGGAGATGCATGGGAGTTAAGATACGGATGGGTACGGAGCACTGTGGATTATGAGTTTGTATGGACCGAATGAACATCAAGGGGAATTCTTTGAACGTATGCGAGAGGAACTGGAGGAGCTGGGAGAGGATCCAATTATTATGTGGGGGGGGGGGGATTTCAACTTAACAGTGAACCCAAGGTTAGATATCGGGGGGGGGGGACGGGGGGAGCAAAAGAGGGGATAGAGTGAAAATGTTGAAAATGAAGGAAGGTTTGGGTCTGGTGGATGTATGGAGATGTAAAAATCTGGGGAGAAAACAATACACTTATTACTCAGCACCACATGGGTCCTATAGTCGAATAGACATGATTTGGGTGGGAGGTCGATGGTTGAGCAAGGTGGAGGAGGTGGAGCAGAGGTCCATTACGTGGATGGACCATGCTCCAGTGAGTGTGGAGTTTAATCTGGGCTATAAAGATACAGGACTGAAATTCTGGAGACTGAATGATTCACTATTGGAGGAGCCGGAAATAGTAGGTAGGACGGCGGGGGTAATTAAAGATTATAAGGACCATAATTTGAATGGGGAGGTAGAACTAGGAATGGTGTGGGATGGCCTGAAGGCGGTGGTGCGGGGGCACTTGATAAGGGAAGCGTCACGCAGGTGTAGAATGCAGGGAGAGACAGAGGGACGACTCTTGGGGGAAATTAGGAAATTGGAGGATAGCCACCAGTGTGATAGAAATGAGGGAGTACTAAGGGAACTGCAGAGATTGTGGGGGACGTTAGGACAGCTCAGAGCTAGTAAAATGGCATATGAGTTGAATGTCTTGAGGCAAGCTATGTTTGAGGGTGGGAATAAGGCGGGCCGTATTCTAGCGCATAGGCTTCGAGCAAGAGTGGCACAAACTACTATTGGAAGTATAAGGAATGGGTTGAGGCAGTTAGTCACTGGGAATAATGAGATATGACAAACGTTTAAGGAGTACTATAAAAAGCTGTACAGTAGCGAGGTGCAGGAGGGAATGGCTAAAAGCAAGAAATATCTAGCGGAGTGTGAATTGTCCAAATTAACATCGGAGGAGGTGGGGTGGTTAGATAGGCCAATTGAGGAGGGGGAGGTGGAGGAGGCCATTAACATGCTGAAGTTGGGAAAAGCGCCAGGGTTAGATGGCCTAACGGGGAAGTTCTATAAAGTCTTTCAATCGGGTCTCAGGCCATTAATGGTGGAAGTGTTTAATGGGGTACTCAGGGAAGGGGCAGTTCCAGGGACTATGACGGAAGCGGGGATCACAATATTGCTTAAGCCGGGGAAAGCTCCCATGGTGTGCGGCTCATATCGGCCGATTTTCCTGCTGAATGTGGATGCTAAACTTCTAGCTAAAGTGTTGGCCACTAGATTACAAAGAGTAATGCCCAAGCTGGTAAATGCGAATCAGACGGGGTTTGTGGCGGGGAGACAGGGAGGGGATAATAGAAGACGAATCTGCAATTTAACCTGAGAGGTGCAGCGAATGGGGCAGAAGGCAGTGTTTATCTCAGTTGATGCAGAAAAAGCTTTTGACAGGGTGGAGTGGACCTTCATGATACAAGTGCTGGAGAAGATGGGGTTAGGGGAGAATTTTGTGAATAGGATGCCTAAAGCCAGGGTAGGGTGAATGGGAGCTATTCTGAAGTCGTACGGCTAGAACGGGGAACTAGGCAGGGGTGTCCGCTTTCACCCTTGTTATTTGTGTTGGTTATGGAGCCTTTGGCTGCAAGGGTACGAAGGATGGGGGATGTTAAGGGGGTGCTCATGAATAATTGGGAATCCAAAATCGCTCTTTTTGCGGATGATGTCATTTTTATTATTAGGGAACCATTGCTATCACTGCCAGTGTTGATGAGAGAAATAGAGCAATACAGTGGGTGGCAGGGTATAAAATTAATGGCAGTAAAACGGAGTTGTTAGGGTTTAACCTTGGAGAGGGGTTGGAAAAGAGTTTAAGGAGTGGGTTTCCGTTTAAATGGGTGAAGGGAACATATAGATATTTGGGGATTCGTATGGGGAGGGACTGGCAACAATTGTGGAAATGGAATTTTATACCGTTAATACAAGAAGTGAAAAAAGAAATGCAGAAATGGAAGAGCTTATTCTTAACGTGGTTAGGGAGAATAGCAGTTATAAAGATGAATGTGCTGCCGAGATTTTTATTTCTATTTAGTTCCATTCCATGTAGGATCCACAGAGCATATTTGAAGCAGATCCAGACAATGATATTAGATTTTATCTGGGCGGGAAAGAAGCCGAGGGTGTCGCAATATACACTTTATAGGGACCAAAGGGGGGGGGGTATGGGGGTTCCCTGGATGGACAAATATTTTGTGGCGGCGCAATTGAGAGCATTGGCTAGCTGGCAGGGGTAGGGGAGGTCCCCATCTGGGTGGCATTAGAGCAAGAGGGTGGGATGGGGGAGGGCTTAAAAGCTTAGATTTGGGACCCGGGGGCGAAAAAGGGAGGGGGGAAAGATGGGAATTCTTTCAGGGAATTTACACAAGGGATGTGGCTGGGGGTAAAGAGGCAAATGCTTAATGAGAAAAAGCATACGAGGGAAACATATATAATGGGTATGAGAGGTTTTGGACCGGGAAAGGAAGGGGGTGTATATAGGGAGTGGTGGGACAAAGGAGTGCGTACGTTGGGGCAACTAGTAAAGTCAGGCACGGAGCTGTACTCATTTGAAGAGTTGCAAGAGGAGTATGGGGTGGCGGGGAGAGATTACTATGCATGTGGGCAGTTGCTTTCCTATATAAGGAAGATGAGGGTGAGGGAGGATTTAAGGAAAGTGGATGCTCAGTTTGAGGTGGTAATGCGGCAGGGGGGCTTATGGAAGGTGATGATAGCCAAAATATATGGTGCAAGTTTCAGAGGGGCGCTAGGGGAGGAGTAAAGGGGAAAAGGGCTGGGAGATACAGCTTGGTGGGGGGGAGTGGGATGAGGAGCGGTGGCACAACATTTATAAATGGACAAAGCGTCTGGCTCCGGGAACGAAATATTTAGAAAATAGTTTAAAAGTGCCGTATCATATGTATTGGACACCCTGGAGGATAAGGGCTTTTAAGCCTCAGGAGAAGGGTGAATGTTGGAGGGGGTGTGGGAATAGGGGAGACTTGGAACATATAGTGTGGGGGTGTCCTGCTGTACAGCAGATGTGGAAATCACTGGAGGGTACGAGTAGAATAAAAGACATAGTGAAGGAAGAGATAGTCTTAACAGCGCCAATGGTTTTGTTAAATGAGTTGCCGGAGGGGAAGGAATGGAGTATCTTAATGATGGTGGGGTATTGCATTGGAGCAGCACGGGGTGAGATTATGGCAAAGTGGAAGTGTGTGGATGTACCTAAGATACAAATGATTATGCAGAGATTGGAACACTTATGGAATATGAGTGTGATAGCAGCGCACCAGCATCATAATATGAAAGAGTTTTGGGAAGTGTGGGGGAGTAACGAGGAATGGAGGGGGGGGGAGGGGATAAGGGGGGAAGTTGGGAGGGGGATAAGGGGTAAGGTAAGAGTCTAGCATTGGGGGAGGTAGCAGGGATAATAAAGAGGGGAACAGGTGCAGGATATGCTATGGTTGCACTGTGTAAGAGTTAAAGGTGTGTAATCCCGAAGGTTGTTGTTGTTGATGCTGTTCTGTGCATAAGTTTGAAATATAACTTGCAATTATACAATAAAAAAAAGAAGAAGAAGAAAAAATGGCAATCTAAATCTTACAAGTGTGATAGCTAAGGTAAGGTAAAGTAAGGAACTTAGGAGGTGACATACAAGGCTGGGAGATACAGCTTGGTGGGGGGGAGTGGGATGAGGAGCGGTGGCACAACATTTATAAATGGACAAAGCGTCTGGCTCCGGGAACGAAATATTTAGAAAATAGTTTAAAAGTGCCGTATCATATGGCCAAAATAACGAATCTCTCCTTCTCAACTGGCTCCTTCCCTTCAGCCCTTAAGCACACCTCTATCAGACCTCTGCTAAAAAACTGCAAGCTTGACCCCCAACAGGTGGAATCCTACAGACCCATATCTAGTATTCCACTACTCGCGAAGATCATTGAAAAGGAGGCCCAAAAGCAACTGCAGGATCACATTGACTCCGCTGCACCATTAGACCCCTGCCAACATGGTTTTAGGGAATTCCATGGAGTGGAAACCCTCCTTACCACCCTCTTCTGCAAAATAATCACTGGCATTGACGACATCCGTCAAGGATTTGCACTCATCTTTCTGGACATCGCTGCAGCTTTTGACTCAGTAAATCATGAGCTTCTACTAGGACGTCTGATTGACAAAGGCATTAATGGAAAAGCGCTTGAATGGTGCAGATCCTACCTGTCCGAGAGATGGCAGCATGTTCGTTCTGGAGGGATAAAGTCTGAACCTTTCCACCAAAGCCAAGGAGTACCTCAAGGATCCTCCCTTTCTGCGCTCCTTTTCAATATTTACATGCAGCCAATTTGTAATATCATCCGGTCTTTCAATGTTGACTGCATGTTATATGCAGACGATGTCCTGCTTTACATTCCCTTCTCTACCGAGCATCTCGACCTCTCCCCACTGACGAGTTGCTTCAATGCAATATCTGACTGGCTCCTGTCTCAAAACCTCAGAATACAACATAAGAAAACTGAAGTACTCTTCATAACAAGGAATCCCAATTTTACCCCCCCAAAATATCTTAAAGTAAAAGAAGCGGAGTTGCAATCTAAATCCTCAATTCGATATTTGGGAGTCACACTAGATCAACGCCTAGACATGAAAGCCCACATAGGAAACATAGTCAGATCAGTTTACTACAAGATCCGCTCACTTAGACACCTACGTTCCATGCTTGATCCAACTGATTTCCGGACAATCTTCCAGGCGTTAGTTATACCCCATTTCGACTATGCCAACTTCATATTACAAGGTCTTCCCCAATCTACATTAAACCCGCTTCAGCTAGCCATGAACGCGGCAGCAAGAGTCATCCATGGAGCCTCCAGGTACGACCACATTACGCCCCTGCTGATACAGTTGCATTGGCTTCCTATTCAAGCTAGAATAGTTTTCAAGACCTTGATAATTACTTTTAAAGCTGTCAATAATCTCACATCGGCATCCTTATCCTCACTTATCCATAGCACATCTCCAAATAGAGCAAGGAGATCCATGGCTATAAACTCCCTCAAAATCCCGATGGAACTTACTACTTGCACTAAATCGACAGCCAACAGAGCCTTCAGTCTCAGTGCCCCAATATGCTGGAATGCACTACCCCCTGATATCCGGGCTATTAGGAGCCTGACACAGTTTAGGAAAGCCCTCAAATTCCACCTCTTCAACAAATACCTTATAGAACCCAATGGCGTCACCTAGAGCCCAATAGCACCCACTGATACCAGTCCCAGATAAATCTAGGGTATATCAACAACTCACCAAGTGTGATATTCATTCCTATAGTGGGCTGGTTTCTCTATGTATCTTCTGTGTATATGATTCCATGTAGTATGTTTTGTAAATAGTTACCCCGGTTATCCAAGTTATTTATACCCTGTTACCTGTAAACTCATACGTGTTAAATGTACTGAGCATTTTGTTCCATGTGAACCGCGCTGATGTTGAATAGTGCGGTATATAAGAGACTGTAAATAAATAAATAAAATAAATAAGGAGTACCTTTGGAGATTATTATTTTTAATACAGCAAAACTAAGTTATTTTAAGATGAATGTAGATGTTATTTGTAATACAGCAAAAACTAAGTTATTTTAAGATGAATGTAGATGTTACTCTATATAATAGAAGTCATGAATAATGTACATGAGGCAGAAAATTGTGTTACTTTGAATGTAACGTTACTTTGCCATGTCTATATGTTTGCTTTGTTGTAACGGTATATTTTGATAATAAAATAAAAATGTTAAAATTAAAAAAAAAAAAAAGATGATGGCTCCCCTGCCCCTCCATGATATCTGTCATATGACACAACAGTCTATTGTATGGGTAAAGTAATGCATGTATATATGTGGTGGCTGTGTGCACCAGGGGTGCTGCTGACAGTCCTACATGTGTCACAGGAGCTATGGATCCTGTGCAAGAAATAGGAGGCCAAGATAAATATGAGCATACTTAAAACTTGTCATCTATGTCTCAGACACTGCGTTAACTGGCAAAACTTTCTTTCCAGTAAGGGATGTCTGTGTGAATTACAGGTCAGATATCAGTAATTAAGGCTCTGTTTATGTATGATGTGTGCATAAATATGAGCATCATAGTTACCTCTGAGAAATGACCAGGTCAAAGACAAATAGTGTACCACCCCCCATGGCTGTGAGTTTGTGATCAAACACATTGCTCCCATATCCTAACATTAGCGGTGTGCACTTTTGTACACATGTGCTGTGTCATGGAGGTTTGAACCATGCATACCATATTTGGCAAACCTTACTGCTCACAGATATGTCTGTTATATATCCACACTGGCCATTGATGACCTGGCTGATGTTGGGATGGCAGTGCGGTGAGTGAGTTGGAGGCCATGCGATGTGTCCTACATTACCCCTGGAATCCCCATAACACATATGGGACATGGCTGGTATTCCAACATAGTTGTAGTGAATGTGTATAGGCAATGATAAAAAATGATTTTGTGAGTTGCAGGGACAATAACCTCTCGGATGTGGCACAGGATGTTTAGGTCAATGCATGTTCCCTGATGGCCTGCTAGATAGCAATGAGAAGGTACGAGGGTTGCTCAGAAAGTAATGCCCCACATATTTTTTCTCCGACCAGAATGAAGATAGAGGTGTGAAATTGAAAGGGTAGTAACTTGGAACTTCAAAGGACACGTGTGTAATTTTACAGTTGTCCAACAAATAGCGAGGCAGTAGTGATCCTTCAAATGGCGTCTGTGAGTGACACACGGTACAAACAACAAGCTGTAATTGAATTCTTGGTGGAGGAGAAAGAAAGTGTGAGAAACATTCACAAATGGTTGTGTGCTGTGTATGGAAGTTCTGCGGTAGATAGGAGTACCGTTGGACAATGGGTGAAGAGAGTAAAGGCTTCAGGAAGTGGTAAAACGGAACTGGAAGATCGGCCGTGGTCTGGGCGTCCTGCCTCAGCCACCAGTCTAGACAAGTTGCAGCGTGCTGATGACATTATTCGTGTGGATCGGCGCATCATGAGTTGGGAATTGTCCGTACAGCTTTCCGTCAGTAGAGGTAGTGCAATGGCAATTATTGACTCTTTGGGATATTCAAAGGTGTGTGCAAGATAGGTTCCGCGAAATCTCACAACCGAACACAAATGCCAAAGGAAAAACATGTGCTCTGATTTGTTGGAGCGTTTCGAAGCTGAGGGGGAGGTCTTTTTGTCCCGGATCGTCACAGGTGATGAAACCTGGCTCACCACTATGAACCAGAGACTAAAAGACAGTCCATGGAATGGCATCATGCTCACTCACCAAGAAAAAAGAAGTTCAAGACCACTCCTTCCGCTGGAAAAGTGATGATCACCGTCTTTTGGGACATTGATGGCGTAATTCTGGTGGATGTGCTTGAGAGAGGTGAAACAATCAGTTCAGACAGGTACATCAAAACCCTTCAAAAACTGAAACGGCGTTACTCGCGAGTGCAGCCTAACAGTAATCCAGGAGACATGTTGCTTCAACACGATAATGCTCGCCCTCACAAAGCCTCGGAACCCAAGAGGCAATTGACAAATTTGGTTGGACAGTGCTCCCCCACCCACCCTACAGTCCTGATCTGGCACCATCAGATTTTCATCTGTTTGGACCACTAAAGGATGGCCTGCATGGCACAAGGTTTGAAGATGACGTGAGCGTGATCGTGCTGTAAAAAAATGGCTGCATGAACAGGACACGAGTTGGTACAGAGGAGGAATTAATGCCCTCGTTTCTCGCTGGCATAAGGCCGTAGATGTTTGATGGAGATTATGTAGAAAAATAATATGCATTAATGACACATTAATTTATACTGTGAGTGATTTTTATACATTTTGAATGAAAACTCCCTGAGAAAAATAATGTGGGGCATTACTTTCTGGACAACCCTCATATATCCACAGAAGATGTTGCCGCTATATGTCAGCATGAATGACAACAAATGCTGCTATAGCTCAGGAAATATATGTTCCTTGGGCAGGTGTCAGAGTTAGATATGGCTGCTAAGCCCATGTATGGATGCTATGTGCTGAAATATATGGTGCCCAATTTTCATCTGGGTGGTGCGAAACGTTGTGTCAGTGCATAGCATGACCGTCATCAGTCTAACCTGGATTTCAATGCTGTATTAATATGTGACTCCCCCATTGAAAATCAGGGTCCTCACACAGAAACTGGAACGTGCAAGAGCTAGCCAGGTAGGCAAAAATTACCAGGTTAATCGCTCAGACCCTGTGCCTGAAAGACAGCTGATGAAAACCTGCACTGAGTTTTAACTCCCAGATGGCTATATGTGTTGCATTGAAAAATGTTGCTACCCATCAAGCATTTTTATCTGCCCCTGCCCTGCCACAGAATGCCCCTAACATACCCTGATGCCAACCACATAGCATAGAAACATAGAAAAATGATGACAGAAAAAGACCACATGGCCTATCTAGTCTGTCCTTCCATATCAACAACTACAACAGCCCCCTTTTTTCCTTTAGAGATCCTTTGTGTTTGTCCCATGCTTTTTTGAATTCAGATACTGTCCTCATTTCTACCACCTCCACTGGGAGACTATTCCATGGATCCACCACTCTTTCCGTAAAGAAATATTTCAGCATATCACTCCTGAATCTATCCCCTTTCACCCTCATCCCATGTCCCCTCATAGCAGAATTTGCTTTCAGTCGAAAGAGGCTCTTCTGTGCATTTATGCCATGGAGGTATTTGAATGTTTCAATCATATCACCTCTATCCCACCTTTCCTCTAAGATGTACATATTAAGATCTTTAAGTCTGCCCTCATATGCTTTATAATGAAGACCACTAACCATTTTAGTAGCCACCCTCTGTACTGACTCCATCCTGTTTATATCCTTTTGAAGGTGCGGTCTCCAGAATTGCACACAATACTCCAAATGAGGTCGCTCCAAAGACTTATACAGAGGCACTATCACCTCCTTTTTTCTGCTAGCCATTCCTTTCCATATGCACCCAAGCATCCTTCTAGCTTTTGCTATCACCTTTTCTACCTGTTTAGCTACTTTAAGATCATCAGACACAACCACGCCTAGGTCCCTCTCTTCTTTATTGGACAAAAGTACTTCACCCCCTATACTATATTGCTCCCTTGGACTGCTGCAGCCCAAATGCATGACCTTGCATTTTTTCACCCTACCACAAACAATTCATATAAAACAAAAAGTAAGATACCTAGGTGTCATCCTAGACAAAACACTTAGCATGATTCTTCACCTAAAACAGATATCCAGAACTATATTTTATAAGTTAAGGATCATCTAACACATTAGACCACTCATCAACCACTCGAACTTCAGAACAGTTGTACAAGCCTTAATCACACCCCTCTTCGATTACTGCAACAGCATACTTATGGGAATACCCAAAAAGAATCTAACTATTCTTCAAATGATCCAAAATGTCACAAACAGAATCATAGTTAAAGCAAGACTATCAGACCACATCACACCTATTCTTTACGATCTCCATTGGCTTCCAATTGCTAGCAGGGTAAAATACAAAATTATAATGACCACCTTCAAGATAATTAACGAAATAGCCTCTTCCTACCTCTCAACCCTAAATCACCCCCAACCAGACAACAGAATAAGGCCAAGTATCAACCAGAATACACTCACAGTTCCTCCCACAATCAGGAAAACAAAACAGAACACAAGCAATAGGGCCTTCACATATACAGCCCCCACACTTTGGAGCTCCCTCCCAGAGTCCATAAGAGCAATCAAAGACCTTCAGGCTTTTCTCAAAGAACTAAAAACACACCTCTTCATTGAATACTATGACTTCCAACCCTTCAAAAACAATGCACCCATTACTATCACATACAACACGTATCTCCCCCCCATAACAAACCCCTTAATTTCTCATTTAATATAAGCCATCCTCAACACTTACAATCAAACATATGATCCTAATGGAAATGTATATAGTTTATGTAAATAGTTAAATCTTGATGGTTTAATGGCTTAATGTCATCAATGTTTCTACATCCTAATTACAAGTTTCATGTAAATGTTTGAATGCTTACATTTCGTACCTTGTAAAAGTTATGTTTCATTGTAAACCGCCCCTGATCTCTGGAAGGGGCAGTATAGAAAAATGTTCCAAATAAATAAATAAAATAATTACATAGATGATATTTGATGATGTTAGCCAAATATTATCTAATGTGGAGGACAGCTGGGGCATGGTGCATGTGGTGGACATGGCCTACCTGGAGATGTCATTGTGTGCAACCTGTCATACCTGACCTAGATATGGTGGTTGGAAAGTCTAAACTACATTCCATAATGTGGCAGATGTGAATGATGAAGCATTTTGATGTGCTATCAGACCAAACGTACATGTTCTACAAGGAACACAATGCATGACATGATCACATCATTCACAGGGAGGCATCTGAAAGTCAGCATTATCACTGTTGTGACATCTAAAGGGCCAGTCACACCCCACACCAGGAACCAATAAAAAATATATATGCATGTATAATATATCTATATGATGTTGATCTCACTGCATACACACTGCAATATACAATATATGTGCACTTTGTATCATGGCCCCTGTCTGGGTCAAAGATGAAGCTACTAGGAGCAATGTCATGAGCTCATCCAAGGCCAAATTCATGGTGACTGTTTGGACAACAATGGAAAGAAAAAGATAAATGCAAATTCTACTACTCCCACTCCTATCACATATGTACACACAGCACCATAGTTGGGAATGTTATCAACACTATCTCACCTGCTGAAGTCCAGAGGACTACATAAATACTATATCATAGACATGGTGTATATGTATGCATGCAAGTTAGATTTTGAGCAATATCACTTAGGAACATGAGGAACGATCACCCATATAAATGTTGTTGAGTTCTCTCAATTCATGCAGGTCAATTGACACTATCCCATAAATGTATGTCAAAATTGTTTCCTGTGTAGATATGTCAATGATCACATCAATGCCACATGTCATGGCAACATCATCATTTTGGTTCTAAAAATGGTACATATCCACAAATTCACAACTGTGAAGGAACATGTAAGGGAGTGTAATGCAGATGATATATACGATATGCATACATAAAAGGTGCAGTGGCTGGTGTGGTCATTAGCTGGGTGTAATGGGTATACCAGCCCTCAAAAAACATGTTTATCTTTCAACCCAATGGATATATGGCTCTGAAGATGCAGTCACATCAGCCATGCTACAATTACTGTGTGAAGGTGTCTCAGCCTCTGTACAAAGGTAACATGAAGACATACACATACCATGGCACACAGTAGTGGAGACAAGGGCATACACCTGTGTCCCTTATAGAGTTGTCAAATAACATGTGTGTGACATTAGGTGAACCATGTGCACTAGATTATGGCATGTGTCTAGTGGTGATGTAGGTCTGAGCCTGCCTTTTAAGAACTGTATTGAGCAAAGATCCTATTGCAGGCACAGAGCTCCAGGCAGGTATAGCTGAGATGTGCAGCAAGATTAATATGAGGAGTGTGATGACAGATGGAGGAGGGAGGCTGGCCCGGAGGTGAGAAATTAATCCCTCAGCTACCTGGGGAAGGGCTATTAAGTCTTGGATATGGTAAATAGATGGCAGACATATTCCACCCTGGAGGTGGACCATGTTACCTGACTGCCACCATATGCCTGACCATGTGCAAACTGAATAGGTGAGGGGGTGCAGGAACATCTACAAAGGAACCTATGGGCAGCACATGCCCTATTTGGGGTTGGGTGATGGGTAAATGAACATCTTGGGTCAGCTGTGAATGACATTTCTTGCATGGAAGTGTGTTGGCATAGCAACAGGACATCATGGCCTTGAGGCATCATGCAGCAGCCTGCATGGGCCAGATGGGTGTGTGGCTGGATGTCTGGTGGCTCTGATGCATTTAATGGCCAGTATGTCCAGGTGTGGGGCAAGGTATTCTGTTCCTGTAGGCACTGCTATGTTCATTGGTATCACGGTCAGGTCAACTGTCAGGGTTGTCTATGTTGTATTCCAAACTGATTGCCTACCAATCTTGTGTCTTGGTTTTCCTGGCACATGAATGTACCTGTAGTGACACTGCATCAGACTGCTATGGCAATGTGCCCCTATCTGGGAGATGACATATCTAACTGTTCATAGCCAGACCCATAAACCAGCAGCATGTGTGCTGCTATGGGTTGACATGGTCTTGTGTCATGGTCTGTTGTGGGCTGTGGTCATCCCCATGCACCTTCTCAGAATCATTGCTCACATGTTGTTCCTATCAAAATATGTCTTGTGTGAGGATGGGTTGACCAAGGATGATCCGCTCTCTTGCAGATGCCTATATGGTACAACACTCGGTTCAAAATCGGGCATAATGTTATTGCCTGGAAAATGTGGCAAAGTAAAGGGATATGGACTTTAAATCAATTAGTAGATTCTCACACTTGGAAATCCTTTGAGAGGCTAAAGAAAGAATTTAAGCTGCCTACGTCGTGTTACTTTCAATGGCTGCAATTAAGACACTGTTTCTCTAAATCTAAAGTAGCAGTTGAGATGTTATCCCCAGATTGGAAACTCTTGCAAATTGTTGATACCTGCTTAAGCGTTAAAGGGGTAAGCTCATGCTTCTATGCTACTTTAAGGGAAGGGGCCTCGTCTCACTTGTCAGGGCTAGAAAAAGCGTGGGAAATAGACTTGGAGACCTCGATATCACAGAAAACTTGGGAGGAGATATGGGAACAGGTGAATAAAATCTCAAGGGGAGCTTCGATAACACAAACCTTATTCTTTCTAACTCATCGTGCCTACTTCACTCCTGCGAGGCTTGCAAAGTGGGACCCAAAAGGAGATGATAAATGTTGGTCCTGTGGGGGCTCCCCTGGTATATTGAAGCACATGTTGTTTAGCTGTCCTTATGTCCAAGAGTTCTGGAGGCAAGTGTGGGACAGGATTCAAATAATTCTTTGTTTTAGAGGGCAATTGGCTTGAAGGACTATCATACTGTGTTCCAAAGACTGTACTGTTGCCCTGTCGAAAGATAAATGTCATGTATTTAATTTTATGATGGCTATAGCTATCAAAGTGATTGTAAATTGCTGGAAGGATCTATCTAAATTAGACTCTATGTATTGGTGGAATTTAGTATGCTTGTATGTCAGGTATGAAAAAATTCAGGATAATGTAATGAAGCAAAGAGGAAATATAAAATCGTATAATCTCCAGGATGGTCCCAGCAAATCCTGTAAATTTATAAGTCCTGAAGAGAGTAACAAGTGGTTCTATCTGGATGAGTTTGCGGCACTGGCTAAGCTGAATAACTAATGATTGTACTATGATTGTTAACTTTCATGTTATCTGTGTTCCTTTTATAAGCAAAGGTAGTAGTTGAGTTCAGGCCACAAGGAGACGGGGGGGGGGAGGGGGGGAGGGAGGTAGGGCAGTTGGAGTAGAAGGGTGTGGGGAGGGGCTAGGCGGGGGGAGGGGGTTCGTATGTATTGGTTGGTGTTTTAGTAGAGCAAGATTGTCAAGAAGTGGTGTACATGTATGTAAGGTTGAAAATGTAAATATCAAAAAAATATATACATATGTCTTGGGGGACTAACTAGACCGAAGAGGTGGAAATAGGCCCCTGTCTCTGCAGAAAAAACATGAAAGTGCATGCCAGTTAGCACAATTGGGGGTCCAATGTATGGGGCATAGATAACAAAGATTGCAAGTCCATGTTCTGCCTCTGGCCAGCAGCCATAAACTAAGAGACACTGTTGCACGAGCACAGCTTTTGAAAGGGACAACCTGCCTCACACATTAGAATGTTGCTGTTTTGTGGAACTGGATGCATACATCCTCAGTATAGCACAGGAAAAAGCAATTCCAATGATCACACATGTGTGACATGCTATAGACACTTCTCTGTACGTGTTGCAGGGTATGTCCCCTTTATATGGCATGCAAATGAAAGTGATAGCAATGTGTTAACAGCAGTTAATGCATATTTGATTTGAAGGCACAGCAGAGGGCAGAGACCATGGCCAACCAAACGTTGAATAAGCAAAACAACTTTATTGAAGACCCAATGCTAAAGGTTTCGGCCAAAGGCCTTCATCAGAGGTCAGAAAAGTACATAGAAAGTGTATGGAACATGTCTATGGGGTGGAAAAACCACTCTTCCCAATAGACGTGTTCCATACACTTTCTATGTACTTTTCTGACCCCTGATGAAGGCCTTTGGCTGAAACCTTTAGCATTGGGTCTTCAATAAAGTTGTTTTGATTATTCAGCGTTTGGTTGGCCTTGGTTTCTGCCCTCCGCTGTACCTTCGAATCAATTCTGCGGAAGGCTTCCTTCTCCTGTTTTCATGCATATTTGATTGCCGATATTTATCTGCACCCTGTGAAGATATGGTCATTGTGAGCTATATCTTGGCTACCTGGTTCAGGAGAACAGGACATGTCAGCAATATGTTGGTTAAGAACAAATATATCATTGACCATTTTTGGAATGTCAGGGGTAGGTTTCAGGCAGATTCACATAATTTATTTTATTTATTTATTTGCTTATTTTATATAACGCTTTATCCAAGTAATCAAGGCAGTTTACAGGGAACAAGTGTCTAATACTACTCTAGGCAGTTTACAATAAACAGTTTACAATGAACAAGAAACATTTTGATTGGAACTATATACTAGAAACATTTTGACTGGAACTATTTATTTTATTTTATTTATTTATTTATTTATTTTACATCTCTTATATACCGCACTCTTTGTCATCAGCGCGGTTTACATCGAACAAAAATTCAGCACCATAAGCAAGCGTCTGAGTTACAGTAAACAGGGGAATAAAACTTGGATAACAGGGTAAATACAGCATATATACAGCATTGCATAGCATTATAACAATGTTTTCATCATGTGCAGGCTGCAATGCATTGATGTATAGTAACTATGTACATTGATTTATATACAATGAGATAGATTGTTGTGTTACAGATTAGTGAAATTTACTACCTGGGTAAAGCTGAGAGTAAGGTAAGCATGCGTTCAGAGAGAAGTTTGTTCTTGAATATTTATGTGATCTATGGTGGATTGCTCGTGTTGGTAGTAATCAGCAAATAGGAAAGTCTTGAGTTGCTTTCTCAATAATGTTAAGTTTTTTATTCCTCTTAGATTGTTGGGTAGAATATTCTATAGGGCTGGGGAGAAGAACGAGAATGCCCTGTTGGTTGTTGCTTGGATTGCATTTCTGAACTTCTTCGGTGTAATTAATAGGTTCTTCAAATTATCTCTTCTTCTTCAGGGTCATTCTGAACCACAAATAAGCCATTTGCATGTATGTTGGGGATGAAAGCCTACCAGTGATGTCTAGATGGTATTTTGAATGTGGCCCCACTGCAGTGCAAAGAGATATATGGCGGTGACACTACCTATGTGACCGCTGTTTCAGAGTGCCCAGGATGCAGATGTACAGATCATAATGCATTTAGTAGGGGCATGTACAAGGTGCAGGAGAAGGAACAGGCAGCGCCAGAGAAACAGGGGCAACAGATACATATGTCCACAGTGACTGAGGCAGAGGGAAACACAGAGCCCAGCAGGTGCATGAATACATGTGTAATGCGTGCATGAAACAACAAGGTAACACCTGCACAACCAACACCAGTGCCAAACAAAGCCCAACCCTCACATCCAGGTGCCCCACAACAGCAAAGCACAGACACCCCCATCCCCACCCCCAACCCCCATCCCACCATCCCGCACCACCACTTCCCACTCCCCAACTCCCACCCCACCAGCCTGCATCCCTACCCTCACCCCCTAGCCTCCAACCCTACCCCACTACCCCAAACCCCCAATCCCCACCACGCAACCACGCAACCACCATCCCTTCATGCTGCCCCCACCTCCCACCCCCCAACCCCCACTCCACCATTCTACACCCTACCCCCACCCTCCAACCCCGGCAACAGGCAGGCAACCTAACCCAAGCCTACCTCTGCCCCATCTTTTATCTTTATCTTTATTTGGAAATTTGATATACCGCTTAGTTGAGGCAACAAGCGGTGTACAATAAAAGAAAAAAACAAGGCTACTCGGAAACAGAAAGGAACGCCAATAAATAATAGGAAAGAAGAAAACAGTAGGATAGGAAGAAGAGAAAGGTAGAATGAGGGAAGAGTCAGAGGGCAATAGCAGGCGGGTCAAAGGCCAGGTGGAAAAGGTGAGTCTTTAAAGCAGTTTTGAACCTAGCATAGGAAGGTTCAGCATAGAGGGAAAGAGGCAGGGAGTTTCACAGGGAGGGACCAAGGAAGAAGAAAGCAGAGGAATGAGTACGTTCTAGTTGGGCATGGGTGAGGGAGTGAAGGACCAGGCAGAAATTGTGAATACAGCAGAGGAGGCGTTGGGGGTTGTGATAATGGAGGAGATCGGAAAGACACTGAGGTGTGGCTGAATGAATTACACGATGAACAAACATGTATCCTGACTCGCCCCTGACCCCTCCCCCACCCAGAGGCAACACCACTGGACCCCAATGGTTGGCCAACAGGTGTGTGTGATGGCATGCCCCCTGAGACTGGGCTTCTGCTGCTGGTCTCCCCACCAGTCTCCCAACGTGCCTCATGGAATTGTGGGGCCCCAGAGAGCCCAGGATGCAGGACTGCCCCATGCTGGAGAATCTCAACACAGATGCCACCCATGCAGTGACCCATGTGGACACCCTGCTGGTGGATGGCAGGGCAGATGGTTAAGGCACACCAGCACTGGCAGGAAGCACAGTAGCAGCACATGATGTCAGAGGCATGGACACAAAGGGTAGCACTGGTGCACCAATGGGAACAAGTGTACCCTGTGGCCTGCCCATCTGGGTGACCAGATGGCACACTGAGGCATTCAGGTGATTGGTTGCTGCCAGCTGCTATTCCTGGACCGCCAACTGCCATTCATGGAGGGCCAGCTACTGTTCCCGCAGTGCCACAGTGCACCTGAGGAGTAGTAGCTTTTCTCATGCATGAGCTTCGTGACCCTCCTGCTGGGCAAGTAGGCACTCGGTGCAGTGCACCTGCTGTCCATAGGTGTGTGGGTAGTGCTGCCCATGGCGACCATTGCCACCAGGCAGGAGTTGGGGCCCGGGTGATGGTACGAGCTGGTCCTTGGTATCCACTGAGTTAGTACCCTCAGGCTCTGCACCATTGGCCAGCTCTGCACCTCCATCCACAGAGGCTGCAGGCTGGGAGGTATCCACCTCTGTTGGCACCATAGCCCTGTCCACCGACTGTGGCAGTGGAGTATTCACTGGTGGTGAGGAATGCATGGGGTCAGCGCTGGGTCCAGCATCCGTGGTGGCACCTGCTGAGAGAAGCAAGGATGACAAACCTAAAGTGGACCCCTGCATGCAGCAACCCACCCCCACCTCCACACACATGGGCTGCAGCATTGCACTAAGGCCCCAGGGACACCACAACACAGAGGTGGAGGAGCAGCTGGGAGAGTGCAATGCAGACCAGGGAGGTGTAACCACCACAGAGCCACCCAGTGATAAAGCAGAGGGAGATGTGACAGTGCAACATGAGCATGCATGCCTCACCCCAAACCATAGGGGATATATGTGAGACGGGCAGTGGGTGGTTCAATGGGTCCTCACACCATGGATGCAGGCCCGGGGTGGGAGACATGCAGTAGGTGAATGGCAGCACAGACATGTTCCTTGGACCGGTGGTGCCGTGAGTTGTCCACGTCCCCGATGTCCTCCTATGTGGTGGTGTCTACAGTGGCTAGGACCCGCTGTTCTAGTTCAGTGAGGTGCACCCCCTGACTGTCTGGGCCCACAGCTTGTGCCTTCCTGCATGTGTTGCATCACACCTGCCACCACTTGTGCTTCACATCCTCGATGTCCCGGTTGTTGTGGTAAATGATGTTCAACTTGCGGCATATGGCACGCCACCGGCATTGCCTCTAATAGGTACCTACATGGGCCTTGTCAGTGCCCATGAGGATCCTGAGGTTGGCCAGAACTTCCTCAATGAGGAGGGTCTGCTCCCCATCACTGAAATTATGCTTCCTGGAGGACACCTGGGGACAGCAATCTCAGGCCGGAGGGACTGGGATTTCTAGTCCTATAGGCACTCCTTGTGGTCTTGGGCAAGCCACTTAACCCTCCATTGCCCATGTTCCCTGTAAGTATTAGCGTATGTGTCTCATATCCCCTCGTGTTAAATGTATCCCCCAATTGACCGCTTTGACCCTGTGAAAAGCGGGATATAAATACAGCTAAATACAGCTAAATAAACACCTAACACAGCAGCTATTGAATGGTAGTACCTTCAAGGGAAGCAGTATTAGAATAATGACATTTTGCAGAGGTGTGGCTATGCTGGCATTACATGTTTTATAGTGGATGGACGTACAGCGCTGTATACGCCCAAATACATGGAATACAGAACACATCTGTGCGTTTACACACTCACACATGTCCACGTTTGCCGCACAACGTATAAATACGTGTGTGGCTCCACACATCTTTCTTTCCCCATGAGCAATGCATCTACAATGTTGTGTGAGCTGACGTACCACAAGATTTCAGATTCTACAGCCATATTGCCAATGACACGATAGGTACTAAGGGTCAATGATGTGACTGGTATGGTACAGTATGTGTGCTGGGCCCTGTGCCCATGATGCATGTGTGCAGTGCCAGTGGCCCTGTGAATGACAGTGGCATGCATGGGCATGAGTGCAGAGGCCAGGTGCCCTGCGCAAGCACACACCACAGGGCAGGCTGGGGTGGATATGGGGCTGTCTGGGGTAGGGGCAATCGGCTTGCATTAAGAGGTGGCAGGGCCTGACCACATGGCACCCCTATGCACTAGACCACCCCCCCCATCTGCAGCCTCATATGCACCCATGCAACTACACAGTTGTCACTGTAAAGGGGGTAAACATGTTCGGACCCCACAGGTGCATGCCTGTAAGAGTGTTGTCACCAGTAACTGAACACCTAGATGCAATGGTGTGTATGGAGTGAAAGATATCCTAGCAGTGCATATATGGGGGTATACCCAATCCTAATGGGCATGTCCACAGGCACATATGTGACCATGCAGCAGTGAAGAGTGGACAGGCCACCCACTGAGTGCCCTGATAGCATGTGCATAAGGGGAGGGTTGGGGCGAGTGGTTTAGCACATCTTTTGTCCCCTTGCCACCCACAGGGGGCATTAGTGGGAACGTTAGGTGGCACTCCCCCAGGGCCTGGACTGACCATTGTCCTTTCTCAACCTCCCACAAGTTTTAGGAGCAACAGCCAGGAGTTTGAGGATGGCACAGGAGAGGTCCAGAGCCATGTTTGCCACTGCCCTTCTAGTGGTCACTGACCATGAGTGCCAACGTGCTGCCCACCAACACCCATATGTCAGAGTCCCCAGGCCCCACGCCCACTACCAGTACCCACGCCCCGTATCAGCGATCAGCTGTGCCAAACCCGATTCAGATTTGACGGTGAGGCAATCCATGACCTGTGTCAGGATCTATGATCACAGCTCGCTACACAGGCACACAGACAGGACACTGTGCCTGTCCATGTGAGGGTGCTCACAGCTCTGGCCTTCCTGGGGACAGGCACATTCCAGTCTGTTGTGGCAATGGCAGCTGGGCTGAGCCAGGTAGCAGTGTTGTGCAGCATCAGCCAGTTCCTGGATGCCTTTGTGGGACATGCTGCACATTACATTACCTTCCCATGCATGCCACAGCAGCAGCAGCAGCAAACCATGCTGGCATTCAGTGAGATTGCAGGGTTCCCATCCATCCTCAGGGCTATTGACTGCATACATATGGCCCTCTGCCCACCATGCCTGCTCGAGGCAGCATACAGGAACCAGCAGGCCTACCACTCCCTGAACATGCAGGTCATCTGCAACACCCGGATGGAGATCCTGGATGTCATGGCATGCTTCCCTGGCTTGTGCCACAATGCCTATATCCTGGCCCAGTCAGGGATACATGCGGACTTTGAGGATGGTACCATCACTGGTGGGTGGACACAGGATGGCATCTCATGCACATGCATGCTTACCTCCAAAGCACATGCATGCATACCTCCAGAGGCACAGGGGCATGGTCAGCCGTGTGCATGCAGGCAGGCCATGCCCACAGGGGGGCCACACCACTGCTGTGGGTTGCTAATTTGTGGCAGGGGGGATGCACAGGGGGCAGGGCTTACTGGCCTGGGGTGCACCAGATGGCATGGTTGCAGTGAACATACATGTTGGTCCTGGTGGGGTGGCATGTGGTGCATGGGTATGCCAACACCAGTGTTGCTGGCCATGGCACAACATGTTGACATTCCTGCCACTGTTCTTCTCTGTAGGTGACAGGGGATACCTGCTGAGGGACTGCCTCATGATCCCCCTTGTCAACCCATACACATCTGAGGAGGTCAGATGCAACCGGTCACCTCAGCTGACCCACTCCATCATTGAGCAGACATTTGGCCTGCTGAAGAGCTGCTTCCGTTGTCTTGACCAGTCTGGTAGTGAGCTGCTGTACGACCCAGCCAAAGTGTGCAAGATATTCCTGTGGTGCTGCATGCTGCACAACTATGCCCTGTGCTGGAAGCAGCCTGTGCCTGATGCAGCAGTCAGTGAGTCCAAGGGTGAGGTGGATGACAAAGTGGCCCCCCCCAGCCATCTCATGGTCCTTCCTACCAACATGCTGTGGTGACAAGGAGGACTCTCATGGAGACACACTTTGTGTGAGGTAGGCTGCCCATGCTGGGGGAATGGAGGGTGGATGGTAGTACTGGGCATCAGCAGGTAGGCCCCATGCGCACACACCTAGGTCCGCTGTCCTATGAGCCATTCTGGCCACTGCAGGTGGTCACCACCACCCCACCCCCACATCTGCCATTGTGTGCTTTCCGGTCTTGGTTATATGGCCCCCCCAACCACACCAGCCACCCATGTGCCCCCACACAGGGTGCACCCCTACCCCCCATGCAGACACCCTGACACAGCCAGGCATGTATTCCATCCCACACCCACAATGGTGATGTGTCCCCCCCTGCCCCCACGCAACACTAGTCTGTGCACCCATGGGTTCTACATCGCAACTAGGTCTGTACATGCAGGCCGGGACATTATTCTAGCCAGCCTGAATGTACAGGCCTCTACCCAGCTAATCCGGTCATGGCTCCTGAATGGAGCCACAGCACCATGGCATCCAGTTGCCATTGCTCCAGGCCTCCATTCAGGGGCCATGATCCTTGGCCACTGATCTGTTCCTGGCTTCCCCACAGCCCAAGCCTCGATATGACCTCACAAGGCCAGGGTCGGACTGCAGGGAGGCACCACACCCCCACCTACCTTTATGGCTGCCCGTGCCTCCTGTCCCCTGCCATCTCGGGGGGACATCTTCCACCTCAGAGGTGGAATAGGTTCCCTGTACAGCCTGCTGACCCCAGACATACATGACTGACATTCGTATCTCTATGTCCAGGGTCAAGGACTTCCCACTGCCCACCCTAAATCCACCACTGCCCCCCCTTGCCTACCCCTGGCTAGCCTCCTGTACAAATGCAGGTATGTACTGAGAGGTTAGTCGGGGTTGGCAGAAGGGGCCAAATGGCAGAGATGGATATCCCAATGGGACATCCATCCCCGCTATTCAGGCCTGAGATTGACTCCCTGTGTGGATATACACACAGATGCAGTATTCCATGGTTACTGGGTTTTATTTATGGCAAAGCAGTATACAAAGACACAAACAGTTATGTGCTGAACCGGTAACCCCCCAATAATGGCCACCTGGCTCCGGCACCTCATCCCATTGACCTGGATGGGGATAGGAGCACCTCTGTGAGCCACTGTACTGCCTGGGTGAGGGCCTGAAGGTCACCCCTGATGCCCTGAAGGTGCTCCGCTCTTCATTCCAGGGGCCCCGCTGCTGCAGGAGGCCTACTCCACAACACCCATGGTGCCAATGCCATGCTATGATATCCCAGCCTGTGCCTCCTCAGCAACTGCTGCAGTGCACAGTGGCTTGTCCAGCTTGCTGTGGTTACACAGGTCCCCATCCCCTCCCTCCATCCCCTGCCCCCTCCCATCCCCTCCCTCTACCCCTGCCTGCTTCCAACACTGCCACACCCTTCCATCCCCCCTCTGTGCTCCCCTCTCCTCCACCCACTGGGTGTCCCTGGGTGGCATGTTCCTGATTCCCCCTCCTCCAGGGACTCCTCATCCACCTCACCCTGCACCTCAGGATCACTCCCTCAGGTGTACCCTGCCTCCCTGCCTTCGGCGCCTACTGTGCCTCCCTCTGTGGCCAGGGCCTCCCACTCTGGAGTGCCCTGCCCAGACCCCATTGTACCATCCTGTCTCTCCCCTTCAGGGGAGTAGGGCACCTCCATGAGGGTGAGGGTGTAGACCTCTTCCCCACTCTCCCCTGATGGGGAGGGGCTGGATAGCACTATGGGGCTGGCTGTTGCTGTGCTGTTAGTACACTGGACCCTGTCACATTATGCTGCCACATCGCCAGTGCTACCTCACCCCAATCTGGGGCATGCCCTGTTCTTTTGGGCCTCCTCTGTCCTGGGCGCTGTAAACGGGGGCGCTGGTCGTGAAAGTCCACAGTCTTGGCAAAGGCAAAATATTATTATGACTTGCAAAGGATTGTGGGGGTTTCAGTTCATTCATACCAGAATCAGCCGTTCACAAAATAATGAGTTGTGATGCTCGAGTGTAAGCAAAGAAAAACAGATTTTATTCATGGGGTTAATTCTCCCACACAGATTTACTTGGTAACACAAAAGGACACTTGCTTCAAGTATTGTACTCAGGAAAAACAAAACATGTTATAAGGTAACTGAACTTCTTAAGCAATAAATCAATAAAGACCTTGATGGGAAACAGAAAAGGTCTTTTTGATGGCTCCTGCTAATGACCTTCTTAGAAGTGCTCCAAAAGGCAAAAACAAACCCAAAAGTAACAAAAAACCCTGTTCTTTATCAAGGATAACTTTCTTCTATTCACACACACAAGGAAGAAGCTTCCTTCTAGAGCTCATGTGCACTTGTGCCTGGCTCAATTACAAATAATTAGCCAGCTGCAAACCCCTTTGCTGGTTCACTCTCTCTATGTGGCTCAATCCTACCCTAAAGCTTTCTTGCAGAGACTTTTCTGGGTAGATAAAAGAACAAATTACAGTTCCTTTTGGTGGTTATTGTATTAGTGAGAAACTACTTTAAAACAGCAGCCTTGACAGAGAGCAATCCATGTATTCCATTTGATCATTTGATATATTTCCTTCTTCCTCAAATATCATGGAATCAGTATCATGGTCTGGCTCAGAGGAATTCCTTAATTGATCAGTCTCAGTATAATATTTGTTTCCCTGCTGTCTTCCTGGTGAAGAGCTAGGGCATAGATCAAAGTTCATACCTGTGATCCCCTTGCTGTTAGGTTTCCTCTCCAGGTGTCCTGGCCAGTAAGTAGTCCAGCTTTTATGTCCAGCCTTCCAATCAAGATCCCTGGACACTGGGTCTCTCTTCACATACCTTCTTGCACCGGTCTTAGGGCCCCTTCCAAATGCAGCCGTCTCCTTCAAAGGTGTCGTCTGGGAATTCCTGGCTCTATAACCCCACTCCTCTGGCTTCCTCCAGTCCAATGGAGTATGCTTGCCTCTGGAATCACTCCTAACACACGTACTGCTGTAGGCTCCTTCTTTAGACCTCCAAGATGTCTTTCTCGTCTTCCTTCTGCGTTGCTTCTACTGTTGTAGTCCTCTCTCTTCTTTCTCCAATGGCTTCTCTCTGTTCCTGTTCTGGTTCTGTGTAGAATATCTTTTACTTTTAAAGTGCTTAGAGGGACACTCCACCCTAGCACAGCCCAGGTGTGCTGAATCAAGCCCTGCCCTTGGAGATAAGTGATTGGGGATTACCTCACAGCTCTCCTGATTGAACACACGTTTCCCCACTTCAGCCCTTCTAGAGGCTGTTTGAAACCTGGTGCATTCTGGGACTGGTAGTCTTTTATGAAAACATTCTGTTTTAGTATTTCTACCAGCAAAGACAGGTTGTTTGTTCAGAGCCAATTCACCTCTATTATAGCTCCCTCCTGAACTATGATAAGCTTCCTTATCACAGCGCCTGCATTGCTGACTGGCTGGGCCATGGGCTAAGGGGGCCACAGGGACAGTGCTGCCTGTAACATTCCTTTGGGACCCTGATGCACTGAAAACTCATTTATTCCAACAAGCCTTTGACCTCCCTCCTATTGTGTTTCTTGCACTGTCCTTTCCCTCTTTCCTATTTTACCATGGCGTTCCTTTTCCATAGTTTAATAGCGTGGACCTTTTTTATTTTTTGCAAACTGCTTTAATATTCCGGCCAAAGCGGTATATAAAATGGAGAAATAAAGATAAAGATAAAGATGGGCTTTGCATGCTGGTTTCAGACCTGGCAGCTGACATGTCCTGTTCTATGATTGCAGACCATGCATCTGGGCTGCAGCAATCCAGGGAGATATCATATGTGTGGTGTGGTACCTCTTTACACATTTCAGGGGTGGGATCTGGCCGTGATTGTGTCTGCTGCTCTTACCAGGGCTGGTCATGTGGGCCCAGCAACAGCAGATGGTACTGGGATACTGGGTGCATTGGGTGAGGTATGAACAACAGAGGACAGGTGGTGACAGTGCTTTGCAAAGGTATTCATTCCCTCTGTGTTTGTCCTGTTTTGTCGCATTACAACTTGTGGACATCTCCATCATGGATCTTTGCAGCTCCTTCAGTGTTCTCCTTGGGGTCCTTGTGGCATCTCTGCTTTATGCCCTCCTTGCATAATGCACTCACACCTTTTCAAATTACTTGTTTCTTTCTGTATATGAGGTATTGTATTGTCCTTTCACATCACCAATTTTGGCTATACTATTAGGTCCCTTACCTAACATCCAAATGATCCCTCATCTTCATTCCGGGTTGTACATCATGTGACAAAACAGGACTGACACCAAGGGGATGAATATTTTTGCAGGCTACTGTTGGTCTTCAGTGCATCCACATTTGTGGCATTCTATGCAATTCTGGTGCCCACCCCTTCAGACGGATGATCATAGGTTGGGGATGATACAGAGGGTGGCTACGAATATGGTTGGTGATCTAGATTTTGGCCATCTACATACAGACCTATGGATTTTTTAGGTATACGTTGGCAGGACAGCAGGTTAGCAGTGCTATGATTACAACATTTGTATACCTTCATGCAGCTCTGCTGCAAGATATCATTGGATGGGGGTGGTGGGGGATAGACTCGGGTGTCTTATGCAGGGATGTTTCTTTGTAAACACAGTGATGTCTGCATGGGATAGTTTGGTGGTGCTGTGGACAGTATCAGACTTCATAGGGCATGGAGTAGACACAGGGTTCTCTCAGAGGACTGTTGTGGTGGTTGTTATTGGAGGGCAGCCTAGTTCAGCTATGTGTTCTTTTACTGCCATCATGTTTCTATATTTCTACAGTGCTGTGTTTTGTCTGACATTATTGGGCCATGTTGCTGCATTGTTATACACAGTAGGTGTGTTTCACTGTGTTCATGTTTCCTTTCCGTATGTGCTTTCCCTTTTGTCCTTTCTGCATGCATTACCACCATGCTTTTTTCTTGGCCATTGTGTTTCTGTTTGCTTGTTTCTTGGGAGGGCCCAGTTTTGTGTGTTTACAGTCATTTGGTGGTGTGATGGGTCCAGGTAACCCTTGCTTCTTTTCCTCTTTTACTTTGCAGCTACTTTCTGTCTCTTTGCAATGTTGTTGTCCCACCACATGTATTTCCCTGCCTCCCCCCTTTCCTGCTTTAACCTACTTACTACACTAGGGTGGTCCTGATTCACTCCCAGCCCCTGCGTGCTGCTACTAGGGCTGGCCATCTGTGTGCCATGGGAAGCAGGGCATGCTCATTCTGTATCACCAGCCTGCAGAGCAGGCAGGTCTCTGCCTCCAAAATGTTGACCTGGTAAGTTGCCATTTTCTGAGGTATTGTATGGGTCTTGTGACAGATGGGGGGGGGGGGGGTAATCACTGCTTCCAATTTCCTGTTGTACGTGGGAGACAGTGCAGGTGGGCACGTTTTCGGAATTACACGCCTGCAGCATAGTTCCAGACTTCCATGCGGACGTGGTGCTTGGTTGAATGCACACTACACGTTTAACGGCATAGATGTCCAGCGCTGTATTCTGTGCACTGCTGCACATCGTTGTGTTCGGTCAAGGAATTCCATCTTTGTTGGGGACATACACATGTTGTGCGTTAACCTCCGCCCGGCATGTCTTTCTCTGAATCACCCCCCTTGTGTCCTGTTGCACCTTGGTTGGAGCTATATTGTTTACTGTTTTAAATGTGGTCATTAGAGCCTTGAATTTAATCCTTTGTATTACAAGGAGACAATGGAAGCGGTACAGTATGGGTGTTATGTGCTCTGATCCAGCAGCTTTCATTATTGTATGTGTTACTGTATTCTGTGCCATTTGTAGGGGTTTCAATGTTTGTTTGGGAGGCCCTGGAGAATGATGTTACTATAGTCAAAGTGAGGGCATATCAGCGCTTGTGTTATAACGCGGAAGTCGTCCGGTGAAAATAAGGGTATTAGGTATTGTATCATTCTGGTTTTGCTGTAGACTGTTCATGTTGTCATGTTAATATGTTTGATCATATTGAGGTTTTGATCTAAGATAATCCTCAGGTATTTTATTTATTTTTTTACCTCAAGTGAGGCATTGTTTACTTGTAGTTGCTGAGGTGGATCGAATGCTTTGTTCCTGGTGGTAATTAGTACTTCAGTCTTTTTTAGATTTATTGATAGGTTAACTGAGTTGAGCCAGTGAACCACCATTGAAGCAATTGAAGCAATTGATAATTTTCTCATAGTTTGGATTTGTTGTTTCAATTGTTGTGAATAACATGATGTCATCAGCATATATCCTGTAATCCACGTTGTGTGCTCTGATAATGTCTCAGATAGGCTGAAGATAGATATTTAAAAGTAAGATGGATAACACTGATCCCTGTGGGACACCTTGTGTCTGGTTGAATTGTTTGGAGAAGGTGTTATTGAAATTCACCTGTTGAGTGCGGTTGGAGAGATAGACCTCAAATCATTGAATTATGCTGCTTCCTATTCTTTTAGGCGGTTGACTAGAATTTTATGATTTATGATATCAAATGCTATATCTAGGAATACAAGAATATAAGCCTGTTTTGTGTTTTCATTTCCTTGTATAATTGTGTCAAAGAGGGATATTAGGAGAGTTTCAACTCCATGATATGCTCTGAATCCATATTAGTGTGGGTCAAGCTGGGCGTTTGCGTCAATAAAATCTTGGAGTTGCCTCTGTTCTGATTTTTCTATAACTTTGGATAAGAACGGAAAATTTGTTATCAGTCTGTAGGAGCTGGGGGCAGGACTTGTTAGTGAACTGTGTTTTAAGATTGGGTGGTTGGAGGATTTTTTAAAATCATTTGGTGTTTGCCCTTGGGATAGTGAGAGGCTGACTATTTTTTGGATATATTTATTTATTTTATTTATATAGGGTGTTAACTCTGCTCTGGTTATTTTAATACAGCTGACTGGACAAGGGTCGAGTATTTTTATGTTTATGTTTATTAGTTTTGATATACCGCCATTCAAATTATAACATAGTGGTTTACAAAGTAAAATACAAAAAGGAGGCCAATAGGCCGGAAAAGGAAAGGAAATTACAATGCGACAGGAAAGCACTCGAGACATTTAACACATGTGACTAAGAGGAAAGGGAGTGAGAAAGAAGAGGAAAAAGGTAATTTCACACAGGAGGAGAGGGGAGGTCAAAAGCAATGGAGAAAAGGTGGGTTTTCAGGTCTTTTTTAAATGTTGTAAATTGCTGTTCCAGTCTGAGAGAGATGGGGAGGGAGTTCCATAGTGCAGGACCGAGAAAGAAGAAAGCGGATGAGCGGGTGGTTTGCAGGTGGGCACGAGAGGGGGAAGGGAGGTGAAGACGATTGACATGCAGTGACCGGAGTGAATGGCTAGGAATATGGGATTGAATAAGGTCTGCCAGGTACTGTGGTGTGTGGATGTACATGACGTGGTGGACCAATGTAAGAATCTTATAACGTATTCAAAATTTGATGTTAAGCCAGTGAAGGTGAATCAATAGGTGGGGGTGATGTGATCCCGGGGAGAGGAGTGAAAGATAAGACTGTATGCTGAATGTGTTCAAAGCAATAGATTTGCGAGTGTGGGAGACCAGCCAGAACTGAAATACAGAAGTCAACGCATGATATGACAAGAGAAAGGAGAAGAGTGGTGAGAGCCTGAGTGGTGAGAAAGGGGCGAATGGTGCGAATTTGACGAAGAAAGAAGAATGAGGTCTTGGAAACATGTGAAATGTGATCCCGGAAAGTGAGATCAGAGTCAAAAAGAACCCCCAAATAATGGAAACAGGAAACCAATGGAATAGGTGAGTCAGCAAAGGAGGGTGCAACTAAAGGAGAGGGACCACCAAACGTGAACCAGATAGCAAGTGTTTTAGTCAGGTTCAGCTGAAGACAGTTAGTGATAAGCCAGTCAGTAACAGCAGAAAGACAGGAGTTGAGGGGGGTAAGATCAGGATGGAGCGGAGAAGTACGGTGGAGAAGGACCAGATCGTGAGCGTAATAGAAAGCTGAAATCCCAAACTATTGAATCAGAAGTTCCAGTGGTGCCAGAAAAATATTGAAAAGAAGGGATGCCAGAACAGAACCTTGAGGGACACCATAGGGCAGTAGAAAGGAGTCAGAAGTGATGGCCGGGGCAGATGAAGAGACAACTGCATAGGAGTGGGAAAAAAGGTAAGAGTGAAACCAATGATGAACCATGCTGCAAAGGCCAGCCTCGCGTAGACGAGAAAGAAGAAGTGAGTGGTCGACAAGGTCGAAAGCTGCAGAAAGATCCAAGGACACCGCCACCGAGAAATCACCACGGTCGTGAGCCTCGTGAAGTTCATTAAGAAAAACTATAAGAACAGTCTCCACGCTGTGACCGGGCCGAAAACTTGACTGATGGGGATGAAGAAAAAGGGTGGAATCAAGATGATGTGACAATTGTGCAAGGACCGCTTTCTCCAAGATCTTAGAAAGAAAAGAGAAGTTGGAGACAGGTCGGTAGTGGGCGGGAAGCTGAGGGTCAAGTGAGGGTTTCTTAAGGATGGGATGGACACGAACATGCTTCCAAGAGTGAGAAAGACCCCGGTGGAAAGACTGGTGTTAATCATGGTGAGGACATAGGGGATGAAAGCAAGCGAGGGGGTAAGGAGCCATGAGGAAGGAATAGGATCCAGTGCACAGAATGTCTTATGAGAAGAGGATATCAGATTCATAAGCTCAGAGGTAGTGATTGAATGGAAGGAGGCCCAGGTATGTGAAAGTTGAGAGATAGAGGGAGGGGAGAGAGGAGGAGGAGAAGAGATGGGTGGAGGACAATAAGGCAAAAAGTAGTGAGTAGTGAGGTGATTGTATTTATGGATCTGTTCTTTGTTGCTTGGGGAGAATGTATCCCATTTTGAATTGTTGGTTGGTTCGTCATGTGAAGTTTCAATTAGGTTGGTTGTTTTGAGTTTAGATTTTTCCATGTAGTGGTTGGCTAGTTGTTGGGCACTTATATTGTTTTTTTGAGGGTATTCTGAATTTGTTTTTTTCAATTAGGTTTTGAACAATGAGAACTAGTTCCCTAGGTCGGTTTAATGATTTCGTCAGTATTTTTGAGAAGTAATCTTTTTTTAAATTGGTAATACTTTGACAATATAGCTTTAATGTGTCCATGTATTTCAGCCAATCTGTATCGGATTTTGTGGCTCTCCATTTCCTTTCATCCTTCCTCAATGCTCTCTTTAATTCTCTCAGACTCTGGGAGTACCGTGGCTGGGAGTTTTTGTGTTTCTTTGAGGTGTTCCTTTGTTGGTTAGTTGATACTGCATTTAGACTGTTGTTCCAGATCATAAGGAGGGTGTCGAGGTTGTCACTGTTATTTGTCAGTGCGGATGTGATTTTCTTCAAGAAATCTTCTTTGTCGAATTTCTTGAATTGATGATGTGTTGCACTTTATGGTCTTTATTAGGTGAGTAGGTGCCTAGTTCTGTACTGAACTGTATAAGATAGTGATCAGACCAAGGCACTGGTTGTGTTCATATGGTGGAAATCTTTCTATTATGCATCCACTTTTTAGTGAAGAATATAAGATCCAGTGTGTTCCCTCTTGAATGCGTTGGGGTGTCAATGTTTTACTTGTAGCCAATGTAATCCATTGCTTGAGGGAATGAGGTGCTTTGGACACTGGTTATTGAGGAGAGGTTGGACTCTCCTCATATGATGTGTTCTTTGCCGATTGGGGTTTCAGTACAATTAATTAAATAAACCCCCCCCCCCCCCCCGGGCCTAAAAAGGTTCCACCAAGCCTAAAAAATCCATAAAGCATAGAAAATTATTGGATCCCAAAACAGAAGGAAAGCTTCCTATGTAGAAACAAAAAGTAGATTTTTTTTTTGTCAGACCAAACGTCTACCCACCAAAGCAAAGTGCATGTAGAATGCTCCAGTGGGAATAAGACATGTCCATTTTAATCAGAAAAAAAGCAGTTAAACACAATGGCCCAAAAACCTTAATTGCCAAAAAACATTTTAAATGTCCAGTACTTAACTGCAGAAATGGCGAAATAACATCCAACAAGGGTGATCAAACATGAAACAGTCCTGCTTTTCGGGTCAATCATTTAAAGACCCTGCTTCAGGTTAGCACTTGTCACCACCAAACGAAGGAACACCTCAACAAGAGCTCCAAAGGAAGTCACTTTAAAAACCGGCTTCTGACGTAGCAGACCAATCACTTGCTAACTACTTATCCAATCAGGGGCTGAAAGCAAAAAAATGCTAACGCCTCCTCGAAGGAAGATCAGAGCAGACTGTGCCAGTCCAACTCCAGATTCAAACCTTTTAGAGCAACCGTATCAAGCCTGTAGATCCAACGTTGTTCAGCATATTGAAGTTTAGATATCCTGTTCCCCCCATGATGGAAGGGGGAATCCAGTCTATAATCCTCCAGGAAAATTGCTCAAAAGAATGATCACAAGCAATTGCATGTTGAACTAAGGATGCTGAAAGAACCTTTGTATGAATTTGTGAGGCATGCTCTGCTAGACGTATCTGAAAAGGACGGGTAGTGTGGCCCACATATTTAAGGCCACAAGGGCAATATGATAAGTACACAACAAAAGATGAATCACTTGTTTGGATACGTCTAGCAGAGCATGCCTCATGAATTCATGCGCGACGGCAACATATGTGTGCATGGATGCCCAGATGGTAATACCTGGGTAGGACAGCTAGCACAGTATGTGGTCATGGCTGCTGTGGCATGCAGACAAGCACATGGCATCGCTCTGACCATGTGCCTCCACAGGGCAGGGGGTGATCTGTGTATGTAGTGCCACTGTGCCAGACCCATGCTGACCACCGCCCATTCTGCGTGGGTATGGAACAGATGCTACTGGCAGCAGCTGCACTTCATGGGTATAGCACAGGCACTAACTGCGTAGGTATGGCACAGAGGCACTACCTGTGCAGTGCTGAGACCACCACTGTTCTGCATGTGTGGTGCCTCAGTGCCATACCCATATGCACGGACATGACCCACAGGGCACACACTCCATGCCCACAACCCCCAGACCTCCTCCCACGGTCTCCTATACCACCCACATAGACCTGCCTCCTTGCCCCCACAAAATGGACAGCACATTGTGATTGCAAAACAAGAACAGTTTATTTGCAAACCTGTCACAAATATAACAATGGTGGCAACAGCAGTATAGAACCAACAGTGATACAAAATGTGATCCGCCCCATTACAGCCCACTGCAAAGCAATCCCTGGCATGGGGACAGCCTATGGTGCAAGAGGCTCTGCTTGTGCCCTGTCACTGCAGCAGTGAGGGGCATCCACAGGGGGCAATGTGGGCAGGTGCATAATGTGCACATGGGTCCATCGCTGGTAGCATGTGCCCCTGTACTGCCCATCCATGCTGTACCCCGGCCATGCGTGTGTGTGCACTTGCACGTATTGGGTGCCAACTGGTGCACAAGGGGGATAGTGGCATGGATGCCCCAAGCACATTCCCATCATTGTGTACAGAGAGTCTACCACCAGATGGTCTGCCTGCACCTGTCCAGCAGCCATGACTGCAACCCCCTGCATCTGCTGGGCTCCATTGTGTACCCCACTGACCTTCCTTGGCCGCCAGCCACTCCCTGCATTTGTTTCAGTCACCTCTGATGCAGTGTCAATTAGTGGCACTTCAGGGCCTCCAGGGTGTGTTGCATGCATTTTCTTTGTGGGAGAGAGGGGGAGGGGGCACATATGGGCTCAGTTGGGTGCTTCCATATCACCTGTTGCGCATACCTGTATTCTGCCTCAGCCTGGTGGCCTGCCCATCCTGGGGGTAGGGGCATTCCCATGGTTAGCAGGTGTAGGGTGTATGTGATGGTACACTTCTAGTGTCTGCCACTGGATTTCTACCCACCACTCCCCTGGACCATTGACACCTGCTCTGTACCACCAATGGTGCCATCTGGGACACTGATTCACTGTATCAACTCTATGGACCCTTCGGCCACCTCTGCAGTCCTCCACCCTTCCCTTGCTCCCATCTGTTGCACACAGGCCTGCCTTAGCAACATAGTACATGGTTGTGGGCCACACATGGCCTTGGCTGTGGGCACATGTCATGCCAGAGGGCATTCATTGCCTCAGGGGCCACCTCACTGCATGGTTTGTTAGGCACGATGCAGGACAGGGTGTTATGGTTGTGCATATTTGCTTTCACACATCTGTCAGGTTCTGTGGCATCACATCTTTGACAGGCTGTCACAGCTGTACAGGGGGTGGCAGGCAGTGGTGGCAGATCCGCTTGCAGGAATAGACAGACAGCACATATGTGGATTCTGCCTTGTGCTGCGGAGAGCCAGGGATGGCACCTGTAACAGTGCATGGCCCATCCCCCCACTGACATACATTGGGGCTGCCACCAGCATGTGGCTTGGCACCACAGTCCTGTCTCCCTGTGCTGATACACAGCTATGTCTTTCAGGATGTGTCTGGCCTAGCTTGGTACTCAGCATCCCCCTTGCACTTTCAGGCCTCTTACCTGTGCAAGTGGAGTTAGATGGCCCTCCATATGGCCATGGCCAGCCAAAGGTTCAGCTGCCGGCCCCCCCTGGGTATAAGAAACCTCGTACCACAGCACAAATCAGGCAAGGGTCTCTGACTCATCAGGACTGAAAATCACTGTTCTCCTTGCTGCCATGCCACTGGTGTCTATCCGCCCAGCAACAGGGGGCTCTTGCACAGGCAGACTGCGGGGCCTGTGTGACAGTGTCATCAATGCGTGGATATACCAGATGGGCAATACACAGGTTCATGCATACTTGCCTTCCTGCTTCTCTGGCCACTGGTTTGGCTGCATATATGGGTATTGCCCAGGTTCCAGACCCTGCACCTGGGTGTATAGCGCTGTGCTCAGTTCATGTGGAGGAGTGGAGGAGTAGCCTAGTGGTTGGGGCAAGGTACTTCAGGCCGGAAGGTCGGGGGTTCAAATCCCACTAGAGGACAGCAACCTTGGACTGGAAGGACTGGGGTTTCTAGTCCCACAGGTGCTCCTTGTGGTCTTTGGCAAGTCACTTTACCCTCCATAGCCCATGTTCCCTGTAAAATAGTTTTCTCCAAGTTATAATACCCTGTTCAATGTAATTTCAGTTTGTTCAATGTAAACCGCGCTGATGCAGAATAGCGCGGTATATAAGAGAATGTAAATAAAAATAAAAATAAATGTTGCATTTTCAAAGCTTGTCCATTTTGGAGGCACATGACTCATGATTCAAGCACTTTTCCTGTATGTTTCTGCGGGTATGGCATGCCTCAGCACCTTGTTGAATATCGGGCCCAAAGTTTCTTAAATGTTTTGCTGTCATTCACAGACAATAAAAATCCCAACTGTTAGGGAGGTAGACTTTGTGTCTGGTTATCCCTCTGTAGCGGAAGTTAGGTGCAGCAAAAGCAGCCCTAACTTTTGCCACCAAAGCTAACCGGGCAGCGACTGAATATTACAATGCCTGGTTAGCTTCCAGATTCCATGGTTAACCCAGATATTCAATGCTAGTGGTCAGATATGGCCCCAGTATTGAATATCTGGGTTTAGTGTTCAGCGGCAATGGCTGGGTACTGTAATCGCGCTAACTACCTCTGCTGAATATCTGGCCTTTTAATTAGAATGAGCAAACTGAATATTATTTAATTTATTCATTTAGAAGTAAATAATTTGAAAATTTTACATCTCGGTGTCTGACACTATAATTTCAGATTTCAACACTTGCCTTATAGCTTGCTAGTGAGTGTCTGAATTATTGTTATTTAACCTGTGCCACAACTATACTAGTTAATGCCTGAAGCAGGGAAAGTAAGACAATCATTCTCCAGTCCAAGCCTTCAACAAGTTCTAAAATCAGTACGCTTAATCATTAGAAGAGGTAGGCCCTTAAGTTATTTCTTCATGAAATATTTGAAACATGTCATTATAAAATTATAAAGACCTATGGCAGGGCCTGTTTATGTGATGGACCTGATGACGAGTCCCATACATATGCAATTTTCATAGGTGCACACTACTGCACAGAAAATGTTTTCTTCAGTTTTTGCACCAAAGAGTCATGACACAGACTGATACTCCTGCAGTATGTACAGAGCTGGGCACTGAGGTCATTTTTCAGGACTGCCATGGAATGCCACTGACTGTGCTGATGCCTTGGCTGTCGGCACTTGCCTAGGGGTCATCTTCTGTATTTTGCACCTTAGTGGCATTTTACCATAATGCAAATATATTTTTACATCGGGCAAAAGGCTGAGACAACTGTAACATTTTGTGTTGGTCAGCCACCTGCAGGGGCAAATCTTGAAACCCATTAGCAAGAAGAAACAATCAAGCAGATCAAATTCCTTTTAGGAATTGATGATTACTAGTGGTCTTCATCTGTTCATAACTACTTTTTAAACTTTTCACAATTTTGGGTTAATTTTCTTCACTTGCATAATGAGGAAAAAGCCTGAACATCTCTAGGCAGTAGCATGAATGAGAAAAAACTGAGAACAGGATAGGGCTTCCTGTGCATGCCTGAAAAGATTTCTAATTTTTCCTGGCCTCTGAAAGAATTGTCAGATGACATTACCCCTCTGTGTGTCTGATTCATCCTGCTTGTCATAATGTCTATGTCTAGGTTAATTTAAAACTTAATATACCACCTTTCAGAGAACAATTACAGAAAACTCTAAATGAGTTCTCTGTAATTGTTCTGTTTTGAGTTATACTATAATTCGCTTTGATTTCAAGATAAGGTGGTATAGAAAACTTGTTAAATAAATAAATAAAATCATCAAAGCAGTTTACAAAAAGGTCATAAAAAATAAAGGTAATGTAAAACATTAATAAATAAAAATTAGAAACTAAAATCAATGGAGGAAAAAAAGTAGATAATGAAAAACAATTTTAAGAAATGGTTAAGTGCTCCGTCACTAAGCTACCATCATTTCAAATCGAATGCCTTTTCAAAAAATCAGGTTTTTGAAGCTCTCTCACAGCTTATCAAGGTAGGTTCTTTTCTAATGTAATATGAGCTAGTATTGCACAATGCACACAGCAAACAAGAAAAAAATAGGTTGTCTAGTTATTTCCAAATGCAGAAAGCACCAATAGATTATTAGTCTGAGAATGCAGTGTTCTGGTAGCAACACAAGGAATCAGTTTTTCAGAAAAATATAAAGAATAGCTTGTATGTAATGCTCTAGAGGTCAAGGTCAAAATCTTGAATTTAATCCTATAAATGACTGGCATCCAACGGTGTTTGATCAATAAAGGTGTTACATGATCAAAACTTTTGCAAAAGAAATAAGCGTATGGTATGTAGAACTAACTGTAGTCTATTAAGTAATGTTAACCATAACCCATTATATAATGAATTACAATAATCTATTTATTCACTTATTAAACTGGGTTTATATACCGCTCTATTTTGGAGGGAGATCGGTTATAGAAAACATTGGGGTATGTTTACTAAACCGGGCTAACAGTTAGCCCGGGCCATCTGCCACTAGGTCCCATATTATTCAATGGTACTTAGTTGCAGATAGCCTGGGTTAACCGTTAGCCCAGTTTAGTAAACATACCCCATTATAACAGAACATTTTACTTTAAACAGGAATGTTAATTTCAATGAATTTATAAAAATCATTAAACATTACATAGTAACATAGTAAATGACAGCAGATAAAGACCAGCATGGTCCATGTAGTCTGCCCAGCAAGATGGCAAGAGTAGGTGCACCTGTCACTCTGTGCAGGCCACCCCTCTCCATGTCTTTGTTTAGGGGTGAACCCACCACTCCATGTAGGACACCCCTATTTGAGACATTAGATGGTTCAGAAGTTAGATGGTACAGTTTATTTTGTTTTTATCCTGTTGCTGTAAAGGGATCCACTGTGTTTGTCCCATGCCGTTTTGAATTCCGTCACCATGTTTGCTCCCACCACTTCCATCGGGAGGGCATTCCAAGCATCCACCATCCTTTCAGTGAAGAAATATTTCCTGACATTGCCTTTCAATTTACCACCTTGCAGCTTCATGTTACGCCCTCTGGAGAAAACTATTTTACAGGGAACATGGGCTATGGAGGGTAAAGTGACTTGCCCAAGACCACAAGGAGCACCTGTGGGACTAGAAACCCCAGTCCTTCCAGCCCAAGGTTGCTGTCCTCTAGTGGGATTTGAACCCCCGACCTTTCGGCCTGAAGTACCTTGCCCCAACCACTAGGCTACTCCTCCACTCCTCCACATGAACTGAGCACAGCGCTATACACCCAGGTGCAGGGTCTGGAACCTGGGCAATACCCATATATGCAGCCAAACCAGTGGCCAGAGAAGCAGGAAGAGGTTTGTTTGTTCATCATTTCTCTTTAAGTATTTAAAGGTCTGAATCATATCTCCCCTGTCCCTCCTCTCCTCCAAAGTGTACATATTTAGGTCTTCAAGTTTCTTCTCATAAGGCTTCTGACGCAGGCTCCAAATCATTTTGGTCGCCTTCCTCTGAACAGTTTCCAGTCTTTATACATCTTTTTCAAGATATGGTCTCCAAAACTGAAAACAGTATTCCAAGTGAGGCCTCACCAGTGACTTGTACAGTGGCATAAGTACCTCTTCCTTTCTGCTGGTAATCCCTCTTTGTATGCAGCCCAACATCCTCCTGGCTTTTGCCACTGCCTTGTTGTACGGTTTTGCCACCTTGAGATCTTCAGAGATAATCACACCAAGGTCTTTCTCCTGAACCGTGCATACCAACCTCTTGCCCCCTATCATGTACATTTCCCTTGGATTTCTCCTACCCAAGTGCATGACACTGCACTTTTTCACATTAAATCGTAGTTGCCAAGCATTAGACCAGTCTTCCAGTTTTTGTAGATCTTTCCTCATGTTAACCACTCCCTCGGGGGAGTCCACTCTGCTGCAAATTTTTGTGTCATCTGCAAAAAGACAGACTTTTCCATTCAGTCCTTCAGCAATATCACTCACAAATACATTGAACAGTGCCGGGTCCAGGACCGAACCCTGGGGCACCCCGCTAATCACCTTCCTCTCATCCGAGTGAGCTCCATGTACCATTACCTTCTGTTGTCTGTCAGTCAACAAATTTCTAATCCAGTTTACCATCTTGGGACCCATCCTCAAGCTACTGAGTTTATTGATAAGCCTCCTATGAGGAACAGTATCAAAGGCTTTGCTGAAATCCAGGTAGATGACATCCATTGCATGCCCCTGATCTAGTTCCTTGGTCACCCAGTCAAAGAACTCAATCAGATTTGTTTGGCAAGGCCGTCCTTCGGTAAAACCATGTTGCCTCGGATCTTGCAACCTGTTGGTTTTGAGAAAGTTCACCATTGGCTCTTTCAGGAGCACCTCCATTACTTTTCCCGTCACCGAGGTAAGGCTCATGGGCTTGTAGTTTGACACTTCTTCCCTGTCACTACTTTTGTGTAGAGGTACAACATCAGCCATTCTCCAGTATTCATTTCTGTGTTCTTCTGTTTGCAAGCTTTTGAATTTTGCGAAAGCTGTGTTTTTTTGCCTTTATTTGAGCAGCCACCTCTTTGGAAAACCAAATAGGTTTCCTTCTCCTCTTGTTTTTATTTACTTTTCTTACATATTTATCTGTTGCCCCTTTTATTGCCACCTCTAGTTTAGCCCATTGCAATTCCACTTCCCTTATCTCCTTCTACCCCGTCATCTCCTCCTTTAAGTACTCGGCCATTTTATTGAAGTCAGTGTTTTTGAAATTTAGGACTTTGAGCTTGTTATGATTGGCCTGTACCATGGCTTTTATCTCAAACCACACCGTGTGATGGTCACTGTTGCTCACAGGGGCACTCACGCAGACATTCGACATGCTATCACTTTAGTGAGCACTACATCCAGCGTTGAGCTTTCCCTGGTTGGTTCCATCACCATTTGTCTAAGTATTGCATCTTGGAGAGCATCCACAATTTTTTTGCTTCTTTCCAGATGTTCTGAAGGAGTAATCCAATCCACATCAGGTAGATTAAAGTTACCCAATATGATCACTTCCCCCTTTGTTGCTATCTTGGCAATATCTATAATCGATTCGTTATCTCTCTCTTCAATTTGATTCAGAGGTCTGTAGACTACAGCAATATGGATGACAGTACCATCTCCTCTTTCCAACGCAATCCAGAGTGCTTCTTCTTTTCTCCATGTCCCCTGCATTTCAGTAGCTTTAATATTGCTTTTGACATACAAGGCTACTCCTCCTCCTTTTCCATTTTCTCTGTCTCTTCTGAATAGATTATAGCCAGCTATGGTTATATCCCAATCATGTGATTCATTAAACCATGTTTCTGTAATGGCCACAAAGTCCAAATCCATTTCCACCATTAAGGCTTCCAGGTCCGGAATTTTGTTGGCTAAGCTTCGAGCATTTGTGCTGATTGCTTTCCAGCATTTACCTGGCTTGTGTGTACATAACCAAACAACTTTATATTTAAATAGGAATTAACTTGGGTGATTTATAACACTATGGCATAACATAACCAGTAGTGATGTACAATAATCTTTGTTTTGAGAGGGGTGATAAGGGTAGGGGTTTGTTGATGTGCTGGGCAAGTAGATGCTGGGGATGGTTGTTGGAGGTTCATGTGCTTGTTATCAGATTGGCTAATAACAAGCACATGAACCAAAGTGATTAAGGATTTGAGAAGAGTAACCCAGGTACAGTACATCACAAGAGAAATGTTTCTTTCCACAAGGAATATCAAAGATGGATTTTTGAGTTTTCTGTACTGTTCTCTCTCCCTTTTTTGTTCTTTTTTTGTTTGCATTTGTCTTTTGAAAGTGCTCTTATTTTTTGTTTTCAAAGATATTTTTGGAAACAGCAATAAAAGGTGAATTTAAAAAGTGAAAAAAAATTAAACATTGCACCACAAAAGTGAAAGGAGCCTAGGATCTGCAGTCTGCTTGTTCTCACGTGTTGCCCTTTCATCCTTTTAACTTCACATGCCACAGAGAATGTAGAGTATGCTCCTGTAGCAGGGATAGAGCAGGCTTCTCTCATTGATGGAATCCTTCAGGGAAATCTACCTATTATATTAAATAAAGTTGTAAAGTTCAGCCATTGTTGCTAAGATTAAAGGCAATGTAGTGGCAATGTACAATACTACAAAACATATAAAAAAGCCTGTATGTACATTTTTTATTCCACAGAACAAAAAGCTTACCTAGTTAGAGTACAGAATTACCTATGTTAAAAACTTGACTTTCCCAGAAGACTGGCTTTCCTTTTGTATGCTACTTTTTGAAAAAACAATACCATGAATAATCCTTCAAACTACATACTGAAGATCCCCAGCCAAGCTGCCTTTTTCTTCCCATGGCTATATGAATGGGCTCGATGAGTTTTAGGGCCCTTCCTTAATCCTCCAGTTACTGTGCAAAAATACAGCTTTTAGTAGCCTGTCTGTCATAGGAAGTGATGGCTGTCAAACCTTCACAGGGTGTGGTACAGCCAGACATACATTCTTCTTACCTGAAACCTGTCATGAGAACATCAGGCCAGGGGTGAAGAGAGGAGAGAGTATGTACAGAGATAAGCATGCATGTCTAATTCTCCACATGCAATGAAAGTATTCTCTGTAATGGACAGCTCCAGGGAAATTAAGGGTACAGACATAGACATCACCCAAGAATAGCATACACTTTCTTCATTCCTGCTTCAAGCACCAATAATGTGTGACTTTGGAGCTGCTGTTCTAACATCTTGGGCCCCAAGACTGAGCCAACATAGTGACTGTTGAGTAGGTTATCTGGATGGTGGCTGAATATCTCTGCTATCCAGATAATCTTTTGGCCTGCCCTTGCTCTGCCCTAAATCCAACCACTTCTTATTATGCAAAATATCTAACTGAACAGCTAGATACTACTTACACTTCAAAAATCTACAGAGGGAAATAATGAGGCTGATTTTGGCCCCGGCATGTTTGACCACGGTGGCCGCCAAAACCTTTACATGCTGGGGTTGTACCCGATTCTGCTGCCGCAGGGCCTGGACGTCCCCACGGTGGCAGAATCGGGGACTTAGACATTGGCAGAATACCGGGCCGGTGTGGCCCCTGCAAAACACTGCCCCATGGCCAGAGTTGGGTAGCCTGTGCACTCCTGTGGCAGCGCAATGTGGCGGGGGGGGGGGGGGGAACCTGCAGGCCATAATCAGGAGGGTGCCCAGCACTTATTACACCTCCAAGGTGGAATAAGTGGGGCATCCAGCAGACAACAGTGTACATATAGGGCCCTGACCTGAATAGGCCCTTTATGTCCAGCCACTCCCTGGCCCCACCTCAATCCCGCCCCCTCCCATCCCCATCCAGTGCTCACCGCACAGTATGCCTGTACGTATGGGGAGCCTGGTAAGCTGCATACAGTCCCAGCGAATAGCAGGGGTTGCACATCCAACCTGGACATACAGTCCTGCTATTTGGGGATCAGAATGACCTCCTATGGGGGTTATTTTAGAAGAGATGAACATGAGATGGATGTCCCAAGAAGGCAATGTGGTATTCCTGGACATATCTGCTGCCTTTGACAGTGTAAACCATAAAATACTCATCTCGAGACTCAGCCAATTAGGTATAAAGGAAGTTGCTCTCAATTTGTTTAAATCATATATATCTGACCGTTCACAATATGTGCAAATTGACCAAGTTGCCTCACCACCATTTCCACAGGAACAGGGAATTCCATAAGGTTCCGCGCTATCTGCTCTCCTATTTAACTTATACCTGCAACCGATATGCACCATATTCAAAAGACATAATATAAACTACCACATTTATGCGGACGATATTATGTCGTTCTCCCCGATCAACATATCTAACCCCAACTATGACAACCTAGCAGCCTGCCTCACGGAAGCTGAACTCTGGCTCCAATCAAAGAATATGCACATTAATTTCAAAAAGACTGAAGTACTATTTACTTCAAGAAACCACAAGTTCACACCTCCATCAGACATTAAGCTCCAGAACTTTACCCTCCCAGTGAGGCAGGAGGTAAAATATTTGGGAGTCACCCTTGACAGGACTCTTAGCTTCACTTCTCACATTAAGAAAAATAGCTAGAACAATCTTCTTCAAGCTTAGGACCATTCAACAACTCAGACCACTTATAGAAAAAGATGATTTTAGAACCATTACCCAAGTCCTAATAACACCCCACCTTGACTATTGCAATGGTGTCCTCAAAGGCATAACAAAGAAGAATCAAAATATACTACAAATGGCACAGAATGTTACCGCCCGAATAATTTCCAGGGCTAAGATAACTGATCACATTTCTCCCATCCTATACTCACTACATTGGCTCCCCGTTGCTAGCAGGATCCAATATAAAATCATATTGACTACCTTTAAGTTAATTAATAAGATTGCCCCATCATATCTATCTACATTGATTCATAGCCCCCCTGAAAATAGATTGAGAAGAAGAAGGAACCTCAATACCATTCTAGTATCAGACTCAATAAGAAAGACAAAACAAATAACAAGCAACAGCACTTTCTCATATGAAGCACCTACCCAATGGAATAATCTCCCAGACCAGCTAAGGGAGATAAAAGATCTCCAAATGTTCCGAAAGGAACTAAAAACATATTTATTCACTCAACATTACTACAAGACAGGCCTTTACTCAGATCTGGCCCCCCACCCCCCTAGCACGAACTGACAATCCTACCCAATTACTCACATACATTTAATTTTGTCCAAATCTAAACCTTAAGTTATGTCGCAAGTTGTAAACATCTCAAAGTTTTGTTGCAAGTTATAAATAGTTACTATGTTTATACTGTTTCATGTATATAGTTGCAATTTTGCATAATGTTCTATGTATTTTCACCTTTGTTCTATGTAAACTGCCCCTGATCTTGGGAAGTGGTGGTATATAAAAGTTTTTCAAATAAATAAATAAATAAATGTGGACATCGGAAAGGCAGGGACACACGAATGGAGATTTCAGAACCATGCAGATCTGAACGTCCCTACGGATGCCACGTCCAAGTGTGGCTGTTGTCGCAGAGCAGAGCCCATGGAGATAGATGGAGAAGCAGTGGATCAGGCTGACACTGACGTTTTGAGAAAGCACATGTCAGGAAGTTGCTATGAGCAACAAAAACAAATGTAGTCACGAGCCAGAGAGACACACCCAGCCAGCAGGAAAGCTAGGAAGTTATCACCTGATGCAAGTCAGCTGGGGGGAGGTGCTGCTCGGAGGTACGTAGATAAGCACAACTCACAAACAGTTAGACAGAGCTGGAGACAGAGTCGTGGACAGAGTCGTGGAGAGAGCCTTGGAGAAAGCTGGAGAAGGGGCCAGAGAGAGAGCTGGGGAGAAAGCCTGCATGATAATCACTACGGAAGCCTGAATGGAAGTTTGAATGATTACCATGAGTGCTTGAGAGAGGAGCCAAGACAGCTGGACTCAGAGTGTGAAAGTGAGGATAACGGCAAATGTGAAAAGAGCTACAGAGGAGGTAGCAAAGCCAGGAGAGGAAGCCTCAGATATCAGAGGAGCCCAGAGAGTGTTGGAAACAGCTCAGGTTGGAACGGAGCTGGGAGGAGAAAGGTAAAAGCTGAAGAGTTTTATTTTCATCCTGAAAGGGGAAGCACAGGGCTTGGCTATAAGAAGCAGTTCCCAGAAACGCTAAAGCCTTATGAAGCCAGCTTAAGAGAAACAGATAAGTTTTATTACCCTTATATCAGGCATTGGAAGGTTAAATGCTTTTTACCTGAAGAGGCTAGTATCTCTGGAAATGATTTAAGGAGCAGAGTCTCTGCAAAACTGCCATTTCAAACTCCAGCCATACACAGGATCCTGAGCCAGTCAGAGCAGAGAGGTAAGCCTATTTACCTTAATAGAAGTGCAAGGGAATATTGCAATTCACCTAACAACCACCAGCAGGGGAGAGGCTCTTACCGAAGGCAGTTCAGTGAATGTGGTAATAGCATTCAGCACACTCTCACAGAGAGAGAAAGAGAGTCACGTCAGAACAGAGAGAGACGGTTTGAAGAGGTCCCAAATGCTGAAAGGAAAGAAATATTAAATGCTTGTGAGGAAGCGATGCAATGTGAGCCATCAGAAGCTGAGACAAGCATTGAACATATGGATTGCACGATTTCAATAGCAGACAGCATTTCCTCATTGAGATAAAGGGAAGTAAGAGCTGTTGAAGCCTAACATTGTAAGGAAGGGCTTGTATGTGCTTTTGAAAGACTGTTTTGATGTACATTTGCTTTATTGGTTAAGAAGCTGAAGAGAAGCTATTTTTGTTCCATTTTTCCTTTATTATATGCCCAGGAAGGGTTATGTTTTCCTTTTGTTTATACCACGATAAAAAGTCCTTTTGGAAGGGGAAATAAATCCTTTGTTAACCTTACCATCGTTTCACAACTGATTTTTAACTGGCAACTCACAACTACAATTACCAGAGGGCCAAACAAGGCCTACGCAGCTAATTGAGCCAGTTACACTGAAGCCCCAGCGCAGTGCCCTGTCCAACCAACAGGTACACAGCACGAAGGGGTGACATAATGGCGTAGTATTTTAGGATTTTTTTTTTTGCTACGTGGTTTTTCCTGAGAGAAAAGGAGGAAACATAAAGGGAAAAGGACGTCTCTGAAGGAATGGCTACCACAAGGAGTGCTGTCTAAGGAGGATTTTCGCTGGCAGGTCGGCCAGAAAAGCAAAGACCTTTCTCACATGCTGAAGTCTGCCAGGAACCTAAGATAACGGTAACCTGGGCGGACGGGTAGAAGGATACCAGTGAGAAAGGGGGCGTTATACTTAGACAGGGATTTTGCAAAAGAAATACCGCACTTGGTGGGTCTTTCTGTTCTTTTCACAGGTGGTGCAACTCCAGGAAGATGGATCCGCGTGACGTCCAGATATGGATGCAAGCACAGTCGGACAGACAAGCAGAGCTTGTGCAACGTCTCCAGGAACAATATGTGAATGCTATGAAGGAGCAACAGCGGCCTTTGTTGGAAGCAATAGAAGCTCTCTTAAAGAAGTCCCAGGAAACCGGAGCGGCGAGTTCATCCATGGTGCCGCAAGTAGAACTGAACAGTTGCCATACTTTTTCTATGGGACAACTAACACAACATGACGATTTAGATGACTATATCGAGTCATTTGAAAGGATAGCAGAGACCCTTAAGTGGCCTACAGAGCAATGGGCCATGCGCTTTGCCATGACTTTGACTGGCGAGGCTCTGTCAGCATTTAAGGGAATGCCTGCTACTCTTGCTACCAATTATTCAGAAATTAAAAAGGCTGTAAAAGATAGATTGGGCCTTACACCCAGACATTATAAACATCTGTTCAGGGAGGCAAAGATACAGCATAGGGAGACTCCCAGAGCCTTATATCAGAGGTTAAAGAGTCTAGCTTATAAATGGCTAAACCCAGAAGAGAGGTCATTAGACTCCATTATGGATGATATAATACTGGAGCAATTTATGCAGTCTGTATCCCCTGAACTGAAAACCTTCCTCACCTTACAGGATTGCCGTAATACGGAAGAGGCAACCAATATGGCAGATGTATTTTTCGAGGCTAAAATGGCTGATACCTCTGGCATTGGCATGTTAAAAATGACTGGCATTGGAAATCCTGATAAGATGAGAAGAGGTGAAAAGGTTAAAACACATAAAAGGAATGTTTATGATGATAATGGTGATGATCTATCTGTTAATAGGAAGTGTTACAGATGCGGGAAGCCGTGTCATTACAAAAAAATTGTAGGGTAAAAACGGTCCTGGTAACAGGGGCTGAGAGACAAGTCCCAGAGGGATTCCTCCAAATGGTCCAGGTGGAGGGAATAGAGGCCCTAGCGTTACTTGATTCAGGGGCCGATCAGAGTATGGTTTCTCAAAAACTTTGGGAAACCATCGAGAACCAGCGGTCGTCGCCTCCGAATCAAGCAGAGGGCCAGGTGCGCATACGGTGCGTACATGGAGAGGCTTCCCACTATCCCTTGCATGAGGTAGGAATAAAGGGTTTCGGAATCACACGTCAAATATTAGTAGCTGTGGTCCCCAAACTACCCTACGCAGTTGTCCTCGGGAGGGATTGGGCACCCTTCTGCCAAGAAATGGAGAGAGGTCTTCAGAGTGTGCTAGCCCCTACACCCGCACGGTGCCAGCCGGCAGTGGTAGAAACAGGAGCAGAGGCCTTAGCAGCTAGTATTCCCAGTCCTTTATTCGAGAAAACTCTTAAGACAGGTTCCCAAAGGCAGCCACCTACCAAGGCGATATTGCCCGGAAAGCAGAAGTTTGTACTTCAATTCTGTAGGACCAATGATCAGGCTAAGGGCCCAGAAAGAGCCACCGCGGCAGCAGCGGGATATGATCTCTTTAGTGTAGAAGACACCCTGGTTTTAAAAGGGGGAAAAACACTGGTAGACACAGGTATCCAGATAAAAATCCCGGACGGATGTTATGGACGTATAGCGCCAAGATCCGGGTTAGCGGTAAAATATTCTTTGGATATTGGCACAGGGGTTATTGACCCCAAATATCAGGGCCCCATAAAAGTCTTGTTATTCAATTTCGGAAATAAGGACTTTAAGATACGCGCAGGTGACCGAATCGCACAATTAATCTGCGAGCGCGTAGGGTTCCCCTCAGTGGAAGAAGTACCCTCATTACCACCGACGAAACAGGGGACGGGGGGATTTGGCTCTACAGGGGAGAGAGAAGTTAAAAACTTAACAGCCGGGGGGCGGAGCCTGATGTCCAGCGGGTTAGACGCTTCGCGCTGAAGCTCCCGAGAGGCCTACTCAGAATCCTGACTTAATACCTACATAAACTTAATATTTTGCTCCGAACTCACCGGGGTACCTCGGGGGGGGATGGCGGCCCACAAACCAGCGCGCTTAGACTTCGGGTCTCCCTCTTCTTCACACGGAAAACGCTCCAAAACAGAGTTGTCTTCCCCACAAAAGATGGTTCCACTTCGGGAAAACCCCGAAATGCAACAGGAGATCTTGGAGGAAATACGCGGTGTGAAGGAACTGGTACAGTCCAACGGAGAAGCGCTCCGAGCCATGCGAGAAGATTTCGGTATGCTTCAGGACCGGCTTGAAGGTCTTTCACTACGGCAGGACAATATGGCGGGGGTCCTCGACTCGCACGCGGTGCACTTGGCGAAACTGGACAAGGCTGAGCGTCAGATACAGAATCTTCAAAAAGAGTTAGAGGATAGCAATAATCGAGCCCGTCGCAACAACGTAAGGCTCATTGGAGTACCGGAGGGGGCGGAAGCAGGAGATATAAGAGAATTCCTGGTCAAAACTCTTCCCTCCTTGCTGAAGATTACCTTTCACAGAGATCTGGAAATTGACCGAGCACATCGTGTTCCTACCAACATGGCGCTCAATCGGACGACCCCCCGGCCTATCATTTTTCGATTACTGAGATATCAGCAAGTTGAGCAAATTCTAAATGCTGCCCGGGCGAATCATCATCTGGAGTTTGAAAGTCATAAAGTCTCCTTCTTCCCTGACTTGGCAAAGCCCACAGTTGACCGTCGGAAGAGACTCCTTGCTTTTCGCCCTAGACTTCAACAGCTACAGGCTCGCTTTGGCCTATTGTATCCAGCGAAGCTCAGAGTGACTCTCCATAACCAAACTAGAACCTTCGAAGATCCTGATCTACTAGCAACATTTTTAGATTCCAAAGAGGCAGACCAGATGCGCTAATCCAACATCTTGGATCTGTAATCCGCCGGATCTGCCCGCCATTTTGAATGGCCCGACGCGGTGATCACAGCCTGGAACAGAGACTGCCTGGACTTTTCTTTCTTTTATATATAACTTTCTTGGTCTCCTTTCCCTCCATGATGTGCACCTCGGTTGGATTCGGAGCACGCACAGCTATACAGGTTATATGTTTCAATTTAGGCCTTCTCTGGGGTTTCTCCCCGCAGACATCTGGTCGCCAGTAATTTCTGGGGTTTTGCTTCTTCTCTAATGCACCTCGGTGCTTATTTTTTTATATGGGGCGCTTCATTGTTTTACATTAGCTTATTTTCTATCATGTCATGTGTACAGCCATATACAGTTAATATGAGGGACATTGTGAAATTATGTGCGTTATCATGTTCTTTCTCAGAATTTTTAACCCTTCTGAATGGCCTTAGGTAAGATCTTATCACTGAACGTAAAAGGCATCAATAGTCCAATCAAAAGGAAGAAAATCCTTAGCTATCTTAATCATGAACATGCTGATTCAGTGTTTCTTCAGGAAACGCATTTAAACTCCGTTGAAACACTGTAACTTAATGCTAAGCCTTACATGGTGGCTGCCTACTCTCCCGCCGTTTCCAAACGGTGTGGGGTAGCCATCTTGGTTAAGAAGTCTTTGCAAGCTACTGTAATGGATACTAGCTCTGATAAGGAGGGTAGATGGGCCCGTGCACACCTTAAGGTTGGAGATAGTGAATCCACGTGTATTTGTATTTATGCTCCGAATGTGGATAACCCTGCTTACTATGCAAGTATTGCGCAGTTGGCACAGGCCTCTGCCAGTACTCCATTAATACTTGGCGGCGATTTCAACCATGTACTTGATCCTTTGATAGATAGACTGCCGCCTAGAACGAGTGGTCCACCCAAGAGTCTTGCTACCCTTACAGCTCTGATGAAAGATCTTGCGTTAGTAGATATATGGAGGCTGCTTCACCCCTCCGACCTAGAGTTCACTTTTTTCTCAGCCCCCCATCACTCACAATCTAGAATAGATTTTTTTCTTATCTCCAAAGCACTGATATCCCAAGTGGACATGGCTAGGATTCATCCTCTCCATATTTCAGATCATGCTGCCATATCTTTCTCATTACATGTCACTACGCAAGGTGAACATCCCCGTGCTTGGTTTTTTGATAGATCCCTACTTGACCAAAAAGATTTTCCGGTTGACATAAAGGCCGCTATCCAAGACTACTTTCATTTTAATTCACCCCATGACATTGCGAGCTGGGCTTGGTGGGAGGGTTTCAAGGCGTCTATCCGTGCAACTATAACTAGCTATCAAATTCGACAGGGGAAACAAAGAAAGCAACATTTACTGATTCTAGAACAACAGATACAAGCTGGAGAGCGTCTCCTCACGTCCCGTACTGACCCATGTATTTTACTTCGCTTACAACGCCTTCGTTTCCAATACAATCAGCTTTTATATACCGCTGCTGCTAAAAATATTGAATCACAACAAGGGATGTACTATCGGGAAAATAACCGTGCTGGCAAATTGTTACTTTATGTAATACTGTAAATAGAGGCACTCCTACAGCACAGAAATCCTGGGAGCGGGAAATGCATGTAACTTTGACCCCGGAGCAATGGAGCCTAGTCTGGAGCAAGGTGACACGGGTCTCTCGATCCGCCTCACTTACTCAGACACTTTTCTTTCTAGCCCACCGATGTTTCTATACTCCTGACAGGTTAGCCAAATAGAACGCCACCCAGAGCAATAGATGCTGGACATGCCAGGCGGCCATTGGTTCACTAACTTATGTTATTTATGAATGCCCCGCATTACAGTATTACTGGAGTCGGGTCTGGGGTCGTATTCAATCTATTTTGCACTTTCAGGAGCCCCTCTCTTGGAAGATAGTGGGACTCCACTCAGCTGCGGGGATCCCCTCTCTTCCCAAATCGGCTTACTTCCTTTTAGACTATATGCTGGGCATAGCTATTTCCCTAATTACGAAATACTGGACAAATAGCTCCCATCTGAGCCCCAATGAATGGCGGAATCATGTCTGTCTCTACAGTAAATATGAGCAAATATCTTGTATGTTAGCCTCTTCCGCTCAAACCCCCCACCATTTGTCTAAATGGAAGATGCTCAACGACTATGTTCAAACTGCTAAATACTCTCATCTGACTGTTTAAATCTGTGTTAATCTCTGTCACATGATTATTCTGTATCGCAGATACTATCTCTGTTTGTTTTGATGTACAATTACTGTTGTTTGTAAGCGCTTATATGATGATACTTATCAGCTTAGAGAGGAAGCATAGGGGTGGGGGGTAATTGGGGTTGCTTTTCCTTATTGTATGCTTGTATTTGTTTCCTTTGGTGTGTTGTTTTCTTTTTGCTTGTTGTAAAATGAAAATAAAAGTTTAAAAAAAAAAAAAAACTTAACAGCCTTAGGTGAGGAAAGAAGTGAGGATCTGGGCCCTCAGATCGAAGATTGGGAAAAACAGCCTACCCCTAGGATAGGTACCGAACTGTTGCCCCAACAACAAAAAGAGTTAATACAAATATTAGGGAAATTCTCTGATGTACTAACAACTCGACCGGGCGAAACCCATCTCGTGGCTCACGAAATTATTACAGTACCCGGACGCGTAATTCGGCAACGGCCGTATAGGATGCCGGAGACCCGAAAACAAGAGGTAATCAAACAGGTAAAAGAAATGCTGGCCACCGGCATAATAGAAGAATCGCGAAGCCCGTGGTCCAGTCCTATTGTACTCGTGCCAAAACCCAATGGAACCCTACGGTTCTGCATTGACTTCCGTCAAGTCAATGAGATCTCACAATTTGATGCTTATCCCATGCCCCGTATAGATGATCTCCTAGATCGCTTAGGGCAAGCAAAATACTTGACCACCCTAGACCTCAGTAAAGGATATTGGCAAATCCCCTTAACAAGGGATTCAAAGCCCAAGACGGCATTCAGTACGCCAATTGGGTTATTCCAATTCCGACGGATGCCATTTGGCTTACACGGGGCAGCCGCCACGTGCCAGCGTTTGGTGGACCACGTTTTAAGGCCTCACCATGAATACGCCCTAGCGTATATGGATGACGTGGTAATATATAGTACAACTTGGGCGCAACATCTTGCTAGGGTGGAAGTGGTGCTGAGAGCACTACGGAGGGCTGTCCTCACCCTCAATCCAGAGAAATGTTTATTCGCCACGGAAGAGGCCAAATATTTAGGCCATATGATAGGGAAGGGTCTGGTAAAGCCATTAGCGAGTAAAATAGAAAGTGTCAGGGATTTCCCCAGACCCACAACAAAAAAACAGTTCCGAAGCTTTCTAGGGTTACTCGGCTATTATCATCGATTCATACCCCGCTTCGCAGAAGAAAGTATTCTCTTTACCGCAATGTTGAAAAAGAATGTGCCTAACCGGGTACAGTGGACCCCTGAGGCGGAGACAGCGTTTGTGGCCTTAAAAGAGAAACTCTGTAGTTCCCCAGTGCTACAAGGCATAGATTTCAACTTGCCATTCATAGTTCAAATGGATGCATCGGACACGGGGTTAGGGGCGGTGATGTCCCAAGTCTTTGAAGGAGCCGAGCATCCGGTAGCCTACCTTAGTAGGCAGCTTTCCAAGGCAGAGAGAAATTATGCCATGATTGAGCGAGAATGTCTAGCTATAAAATGGGCCATTGAAGCTCTCCGTTTTTATCTCACCGGACGGAAGTTTTTGCTGATAACCGATCATGCCCCATTAAAATGGCTCAACCAAATGAGAAATAATAATGCGCGGTTGACAAGGTGGCACCTAGCGCTACAATCTTTTAATTTTACTGTTCAACATAGAGCAGGGAAAACACACGGGAATGCGGATGCACTATCTCGAATTACGTGCTGTCCGCCTGAGATTGCGGCAGCCCATAATATTTTAAGGGGGGGAATCTGTCGCAGAGCAGACCCAGCAGAGCCCATGGAGATAGATGGAGAAGCAGTGGATCAGGCTGACACTGACGTTTTGAGAAAGCACATGTCAGGAAGTTGCTATGAGCAACAAAAACAAATGTGGTCACGAGCCAGAGAGACACACCCAGCCAGCAGGAAAGCTAGGAAGTTATCACCTGATGCAAGTCAGCTGGGGGGAGGTGCTGCTCGGAGGTACGTAGATAAGCACAACTCACAAACAGTTAGACAGAGCTGGAGACAGAGTCGTGGACAGAGTCGTGGAGAGAGCCTTGGAGAAAGCTGGGGAGAGCTGGGGAGAAAGAGAGCTGGGGAGAGAGAGCTGGGGAGAGAGAGCTGGGGAGAAAGCCTGCATGATAATCACTACGGAAGCCTGAATGATTACCATGAGTGCTTGAGAGAGGAGCCAAGACAGCTGGACTCAGAGTGTGAAAGTGAGGATAACGGAAAATGTGAAAAGAGCTACAGAGGAGGTAGCAAAGCCAGGAGAGGAAGCCTCAGATATCAGAGGAGCCCAGAGAGTGTTGGAAACAGCTCAGGTTGGAACGGAGCTGGGAGGAGAAAGGTAAAAGTTGAAGAGTTTTATTTTCATCCTGAAAGGGGAAGCACAGGGCTTGGCTATAAGAAGCAGTTCCCAGAAACGCTAAAGCCTTATGAAGCCAGCTTAAGAGAAACAGATAAGTTTTATTACCCTTATACCAGGCATGGGAAGGTTAAATGCTTTTTACCTGAAGAGGCTAGTATCCCTGGAAATGATTTAAGGAGCAGAGTCTCTGCAAAACTGCCGTTTCAAACTCCAGCCATACACAGGATCCTGAGCCAGTCAGAGCAGAGAGGTAAGCCTATTTACCTTAATAGAAGTGCAAGGAAATATTGCAATTCACCTAACAACCACCAGCAGGGGAGAGGCTCTTACCGAAGGCAGTTCAGTGAATGGTAATAGCATTCAGCACACTCTCACAGAGAGAGAAAGAGAGTCACGTCAGAACAGAGAGAGACGGTTTGAAGAGGTCCCAAATGCTGAAAGGAAAGAAATATTAAATGCTTGTGAGGAAGCGATGCAATGTGAACCATCAAAAGCTGAGACAAGCATTGAACATATGGATTGCACGATTTCAATAGCAGACAGCATTTCCTCATTGAGATAAAGGGAAGTAAGAGCTGTTGAAGCCTAACATTGTAAGGAAGGACTTATATGTGCTTTTGAAAGACTGTTTTGATGTACATTTGCTTTATTGGTTAAGAAGCTGAAGAGAAGCTATTTTTGTTCCATTTTTCCTTTATTATATGCCCAGGAAGGGTTATGTTTTCCTTTTGTTTATATCACGATAAAAAGTCCTTTTGGAAGGGGAAATAAATCCTTTGTTAACCTTACCATCGTTTCACAACTGATTTTTAACTGGCAACTCACAACTACAACTACCAGAGGGCCAAACAAGGCCTACGCAGCTAATTGAGCCAGTTACACTGAAGCCCCAGCGCAGTGCCCTGTCCAACCAACAGGTACACAGCACGAAGGAGTGACACTGTCTAGGAATGGATGAGTCAGGAAGAGTTCCAGGGCATGGCCAGGATGGAGCAAGAGCCTGCATGTCGAAAAGGGATTTTGCATTGTGTTCAGAATGTCCCAGGTGTGACAGCCAGATGTCCCAGCCTAAACCAGCTATAAATAACAAATAGGTAGGAGACTTTGCTGTCCATGCTGGAAACAAATGAAATTGTCTACAGGAACGTGGTGGAGAAAGGAAAGTCTGCCTGTCATCCCTGTCTACTGACTACCATGTTGTGTGAAACCCCAGTGTGTCTGCTTTGCCACCCACCCCTCCATCAGTGCCCTCTGTTGTCCTAGGAAGCCCCCTTTGCTAGCCCCCAGCACTCGCCCATTCCCATCCCTAGGCCAATGGCTACCCCCTCAACCCAGTTGTGTGCCCCCTGTCCCACAGTACCCACATATACCGCTATCCCCACCTGTGTTTGTCCGAGCTGTGACAGTATGAGAGTGTATATGTCTGCTTGTTGGTGTGCAGGAGTCGAAGTGAGTGAGTGGGCAGTTGCATTGGACGAAGTATCTGTGTTCATTTCTCACAGTCAGTGAGTCTTTCTTCCTGAGTGTCCATGTCTCATTGAACACAATGCACTGCATGTTGGATGTAGTACAAGGTGGTGGGTCTGAATGGGTATAGGTGGAGGGTGTAAAAGGATGTTGGTGGTGAGAGTCTAAAGGTGCTGGTAGTAGGTAACAAAGGGCACTGGTGGGCAAGCTGAGACCCCTTGCAGCTATAAGTATGCATCCAGCAATGGGAGGAGAAAACAAGACCATAGAGGTGAGGATGAAGGACACATAGACACCCCAGATGGCATAAAGAGTGTGTATAGGTGGTCACCTACTGCAGAACAATTACCCATCTACAAATTACCACTGTAAGAATGAAGCTGTTGGCATGACTGACCGGTTAGAGAGTTGTGAGAATCAGTTTATCCATAGCAGTCCCATATAGCCACCCGCTGCTGCACCACATTTTTCCATCCAGAGTCCTGTATAGATGTCCACAGTCAGAGGGTTCCCTAGGGGTCTACACAGCCTAGTTGGGGATGTGAGGTCCAACAGGCAGTGGGAATGGACATAACTTAAAGCAGAAACTCAGGGTGAGGGGGCAAGGGGATGTGCTTGCAGTCCAGTCAGATACCCTTGGTAGAAAAGCAAAATGAACAGTAATGTGAGGTGGGAACAAGTAGCCACAAAAGGAAGAGCTATAGCTGTTCAAAGGGCTACTCTAACTGGAACCAGCATTAGTAAACCCCCACCCATATCTCTTACAGGAGACAGAGGATACCCTCTGAGGAACTGGCTGATTGCCACAATTTTAGCACCCTGGAATGAGACAGAGGAACGCTACAACCACTCACACCAAACCGCTAGGGCAGTCATTGACAGAACATTCAGCCAGTTGACGACCAGGTTCAGATGCCTAGACACGTCAGGGGCCTACTCCTTTACAGCCCTCAGAGAGTCTGTGAGATCTTTATGGCATACTGCATGATACACAGTCTAGCATTGAGGAGGCAGCAGCTCTTTCCCCTGGACAACCAAATAGTGGATGCAGATGCTGAGGATGGACCAGCTATGGGCAAGGATGAAAATGAACAGCTCTACAAACAAGACTATACCTCTAGAAATCAACTCATCAAGACTCATTTCATGTAAAGGTAAGCCTTTATTGACATATAGCTTGCACACGGGTTCCTCTCCTGTTTGCTCCCATACCCAACCACATGGCCCACACACAAAAATCACATTTTATTTATTTATTTATTTATTAGCTTTTCTATACCACCCCTTCCAAAGATCAAGGGCAGTTTACATTGAACATAACACAGTAAAGTTACATTATAACATAGAAAACGTTAAGTAACATATTAACATCTGGCTAGAAAACATATTATAATCAACCTATGTACAGAATAGCAGAATCAATTATCCATGAGTATTCTTGCAAAATCAATTATCTGTGAGTATACTTGGGTCGTAATTATCCTGGTAGGCATGATGTTTGGGGTCCTATGTAAAATTAATGAGATAGTTAAATTACTATACAGATATTTGTGGGAGAATAGGGATGAGGGACATTCTAAATAGAGTTGGGACCAAGGAATCCAATGTGAATAATAATTTCTATGTCAGATGTAATTCAGGGTTGTCTGTCAAATTACCATAATATTTGATGAACAGGAATGTTTTGATCTCTTTGCAGAACAATTGGAGATATTTTATGGCTCTTAATTTATCCGCGAGTGCATTCCTGAGTAAGGGGTAATGTAGGTGAATGCCTTATTACTTGTGGAATGATTGGTGTTATGGAAGTGATGGGGTATTTCAATTGTGTTTTGAGAACAGCTCCTTCTGATTCTTGTATTAGAGGGAGTAGTGAGCAGGGACAATAGATATGATGGGGCTATGTTATTGAGAAGTTTAAAGACTATCATCAGGTACTTATATTTTATTCTGCTTGCAATGGGCAACCATTGAAGCTTATGAAGAAGAAGGATGATGTGGTCTGAATGATGAGCTTTATAAATGATATGTGCAGCGAGGTTCTGCGCCATCTGGAGCTGAATGATTGTTTTCTTATGCAGTCCTTGCAGAATACTGATACAAAAATCGAAATGTGGTATGGTTAAAGCCTGGAGAACAGATCTAAAGTCATAGCTTTCTAGTAGTGGTCTGAGATGATGCATAATGTGTATTTTGAAGTAAATAGCTTTAGTAACTAATTTTATATGTGGTATTTTGTTTAGGGACTGATCGAGAGTGACCTCAAGGTATTTCACCTCATTTTTGACATCCAGTTCAGTCCCTTGGATGGAGAATTTTGATGGTGGGGTAAAATTGCGGTTTCTGGTTACATACAGCACTTCAGTTTTATTATAGTTTATTTTTAGGTTGTATAAGGTAAGCCATTCTACTGCATCATTAAGGCAGGATGTTATTTGATGATATGTGGGGTTAATTATATCTATGGGGAGATATAGCATAATATCGTCCACATAGATACGATAACTCACCTTGTGTTTTTTAAAGATATTACATATTGGTTGGATATATAGATTACAAAGTAGAGCCGAAAGGGAATGCCTTGTTCCTGTTTGAAGATTGATGTTGTTTGTCCAATCTGAATTTGTTGTGTATGGTCAGTTAAGTAGGATTGAAACCATTGTATTTCTGTGCCATTTAGACCAATCTGCTGAAGTCTTGTAATTTATTTATTTATTTATTTAACATCTCTTATATACCGCGCTATTAAAATCAGTGCGGTGTACATTGAACAAAATATACTGCAATGTGTACAGGTAACATCGAGTTTACAGAGAACAAGGGAATATATAACATGGAATAACAGGGATAACTATGTACAATCAACAATGAGTATTTTATGACTTATACTCTCAAAAGCCGAGGCAATATCAAGGAATATTAAGACAAATGCCTGCCTATGGATATTCAAGTGATATATGTAACTTGTAACTGCGCCTATAGTGCCCCCCAGCAAAAGCATGTAGGGCTTAAGCGATCTGTTATCCTTCCTGAACAGCTACTTGACTTTTCCATGAGGCAAAGCCCCCTGGGAAATGTAGTTTTTCACTGTCCAATGAAGAGTAGTGTGGACTCAAAGTGGTTTTCAGCAAAAAGGATTTATTTCCCTTCCGGGCGGATTTCAGCATCGAAAACAAAGGTAACAAAACCATATACTTCTGGTAAAGGACAAAATAAAAGTCTCCAACAGAAATAGCTTACTTCAGCAACAAACATTTGCTTCCCAGCAATTAGAGTAAAACAGTTTGGTTCCTCACAGCTCTGTGCTTTTATCTTAAACTTCTGCAGTTTTCTGCAATGCTTAAATTCAGCGCAGGGAATATATTTCATCTGACCTTGTAATCGTACAATCCATCAATTCTTTGGATACATTTCCTAGCCCTGGCTCCGTTTCCATTAGCTCCTCATGGGAGTTAGGTAAGAATGTTTGTAATGTTGTTTCTGGGGCCACGCCCCTCCTCTCTATCTTAGGCTTTATATCATATTCCTGAATCAGGTATTGCTGCAAATGGTCATTATCAGTGCAGGTATTATAAACACAGTCCCAATCTTCTGGATAACTAATATCACACTGGTTATTAACAGCCCTATTTAAAACCCAGTCTTTGGGCTTATCTCTTTGCCTGCTTGCAGACTGTTTTCTTTGAACTTTTGAAACAGCTGTGGGTTCAAAACCTGGTTTGTAAAATGAGCGTTGGAATTGCCTTCCTGACTTTCTCTTCTCCTGGTTATTCTTACAATACTGCAGTCGGGCCTGCTTCTGCTATCTTCTTCTCTGGAATAAAGCTTTATAAATGGCTCTCTCTGTGCCCTTAAACTTGGCTCTGGTTCTGGGCTTTTTCTCTGCCTTACTGAACGTTCCGTTAGGCGTGCCACGGTTTCTCTCCCCCGGTTCTGGACTGGGACTCTGCCTGTAGCTCTGCCTTGGCCTGGAACTCGGACTCCTCTCCAGTCCTCCTCTTGGTCTGTTAGCTGATCTGCTAACTGCTCACTTGGCTGGCCTCTTACCGGAACCCTTGGCTGGCCTTGTAGCTGAACTCCCAGCTGAGCTTGTGATGGAGCTTTTTGTGGAGCTCCTAATGACCACCCCTTCCTCTCTACTGAGGCCTCTTTATGTTTCTGACTTCTAGGGCAGTGCCTGACTCCTCCTCCTAGCAGGTGCTCTAATTCAGCTCATGACTGTTGAGCTAACTGGCAGCAAGGGCGTGTTTCTCCCCCTTGTGTCTGGTTTCCGTGGCGACTGCAAGCCATATGCTTTTGTTTACCACCCAGCACTGCTTCTAGTTCTTCCTTTTTGGCTCTTTCTAAAGGGCTGGAGGGACCCACCATGTCACAGATCCCCCCCTTAAAATATTACGGGCTGCCGGAACCTGTGACGGACAGCACATAATTCTCTTCAATGGGTTCCTGTAGTTTTCTCTAATGGCTAACCTTACCGTTGCCAACCGTTCTTGCCAGGGTTTTAAAATATTAATATGGTATATTTGGCGACGGCCTTTATTATTTTCTATGAGGTACAAGACGGGGCCTACCCTCTCTACGACAGTACAGGGCCCTTTCCATCTCGACTCAAACTTGGGTCCTACCTCTGCTACCATAATTATAACTTTATCTCCCACCGCCAATTGGCGGGGTTTCGTTCCCCAGTTGTAATATTTTTTCTGCCTCTTCTGGCTGGCATGTAAATTTGCCAAAGAGATTTTGGATGTTCTTTTTAAACGACTCCTGTGGTGAACAGCGCCCTCCTGAGCCTATGGAAACGGATGAAAATCCTGAGGTTCAGCAGGATTTATGCCTATTTGAGAAACCAAGGAAGAAAGAGAGACTCTATTCCACAGAGCTGAGCATGGAGACTAGCCCAGGGGAGGAGTCCTGCAGTCCTGATTGGGCACACCCTGCCCTTGGAAGGGGCGTGTCCAGGAGAGAACGTGGTTTTAAACCAGAGCATGGCTTTGCTAGTCAGATGGAGAATGGGATTAAGATTGAGGAGAAGAAGGAGAGACAGATAAAGAAGAAGCAGGAGAATGATTGGAAGTCCAGAAGACAGTATGCTGATACTTGGGAACCTGGCATTGGAAGGAGACCTGCAAAGTTCTATTCAGAGGCAGTGAGTAGAAGTCCCAAGGAGAGAGGACCTAGCCCTGAAATAGATAACCAGGCTGAATTGCTCCTACAGAGTTTTAAGCAGTTTTTAGAGTTGCAAGCTAGAAGACAGCCAGTGTTACCAGAAGCCAGTAATTCCATACAGCTTGAAGAGTTAACACAAGATAATACAGACCTACCAGATTGTGAGAGCATGGATTGCACGGTCTGCTGTGTAGAGATGCCAAGCTGAAGGAAACTGCTTTTTACCGTATGTGAATTGAATGCTACGGAGCTGTTGTACTGACTTGCTGAGAAAGCTCTAATTATGTGCACCTGATTTTCCCCAGCACTGTGAAGGTAACAGTGGCTGAAAGAGGCTGCAGTGAATCTAACTGACCTCTTGGGGCAAAGTGAGTAATTTGCTGAGAAGTGAAAAGAAGCAGTTATACTTTGAGTTGCCTTTATCCTAAGTTTTCCTGTTAGCATTTGAAGCACCTATTTTGTTTGCATTTATTTGCCATGTGATGGAACAATATCCTTTACTATAATAAATATTCTGGAAACCCCATAACTACAACTCTTTATTTCGGAGCGAGAGGAGCAGGAACTACAATACCCAGCATTCCCTGGATACAGGTTACTCTCCTTCCTCACGAAGCATCAGACCGCCGCTCCTGTCTTTAGCCGCAAGGCCGGGCAGGAGCGCCGCACTCCTCAGGTCTCTAAGGAACTGGGGTACTTCGGTCTCTTCCTTGTCTGGCTCTACCCACTGTTCTCGCAGTATATCGAGAACCCCCCTGGGGGTCCTACCGAACAACAACTCATATGGGGATGCCCCTAGGGACGCTTGTATACGCTCTCTACACGCGGATAATACGAAGGGCAACAAGGTATCCCATTCAGCCACCTGTCCATCTAGTCCCCGCCGAAGCATTTGCTTAATGGTCTGATTCATTCTTTCGACCATCCCATTGGACTGAGGGTGATAAGCTGCAGTACGCACATGGTGTATGCCAAAGGCGTCCCACACAGTAGCTAAATATTTGGACATAAAGTTGCTCCCCTGGTCGGTGAGCATCTCCTGTGGGAAACCGACCTCACAGAACAATTTAATTAGTTCCTGGGCAATTGTTCTGGCGGAGGTACTCCTAAGGGGTATGGCCCATGGGAAGCGTGTAGCCTGATCAACGATTACCAACACATATTGGAAACCCCGGGGAGTTCTAACGAGTGGCCCTGTAATATCCATCACCATCCGATGGATCGGTGTGGATATGGCAGGTGTGGATCGGATCGGTGTGGATATGGCAGGTATCATAGGCACTGCCCTCGGCTTTGAGGCAGTAACTCGCTGGCAAGTGGGACACGCTTCACAGTAGCGTGAGGTTTCCTTGAAGACCCCCGGCCAGTAAAAACGGGCCAGGACCTGGTCCAGTGTCCCTTGAATTCCCTTATGGGCTCCTATTGGGTGATCATGGGCCAACCGCATAACTATGGCCTTAAACGTGGTCGGTACCACCAGTTGCTTTCTTACTTCACCTGTAAGCGGGTTATTACTCTCCCTATATAATATATCTTTATCTAAAAGAAATCGGGGTAGAGTATTCCTTCCTTCTTGTGCATATGTGAAAGCCCGTTTCAAAGCGGGATCCGCTTTCTGTTCCTTTGGGAAGGAAGGGAACTTTTTCACTAGTTCTGAGGGAATCCACGGTAACCCATCCCCGGCTTCCATTTCAGCTCTCCCTTGGGTTCGGTGTTGCCTTTCCTGTCTTCTCTTTGCCCTTCCTTTTCTGACTTTCTTGGATGGGGCACCAAAAAGGTCAGTCTGTGTGGGCAATGGGCCTGTTACCTCCTCTTCATTTTCCCTTTCTTGCTCCAAGAACTCCTCCCTATCTCGGGATGGACCTGCTACTTCCTCCGCAGGGTCTTCACTAACAGGAGAGGTTCTTATTTATTTATTTTTATTTATTTAAACTTTTCTTATATACCGCCTCTTCCAGAGATCAGAGGCGGTTTACAGGTAACAAGAACTGAACAAAGTTTTACATGGAACAATTTTGAACTATTTACAATCAACTTTTGAACAACAACTCTTGCCCGGGACCTGGTAGAGACATAGCCTGTCTTTTCTTCTATACTCCCTCTCTATCCCCTGACAAAATGGGGGCCAATCGTTTCCTAGAATAATATCATATAAAAGTTGTGGGACTATTGCCACCTTTACCTCCCTTTCCGTCCCTAACCCATTTATTGTAAGGCCATACACGGGGTAATAGGAGGCCATCCCATGTACACACTGTATCCTAACTTGCCCCACTGCTTGACTCGGTGCTGATTGGGCTTGCATGGCCTGCCAGAGCCGTTGGGACACCATACTCTGGTCAGCACCAGAGTCAAGCAGTGCCTGGGTCTCTATGCCCTCTACTTGTACCGGAAGTAAAAAGCCTGCATGGATTTTCTTTCCATCGCCAGACACCAATGCAGTACGTAAGATACAATTTTTTTGAAAATGCCCTAATTTCCCACATTTAAAACATTTCCCTTTAACATTGGAAAAACCTGCATTTTCATAAGGTGGTTTACTTCATATATTCTTATCTAAACTAACGGCTCTTGTCGCTCCCAGAACGCCTGATTTCGAGGTTTTTGCAAACTCGGCCTCGAAATATCGTTCCGACAAGATGGCCGCTTCCTCTGTGGTTTTACAATTCTGCAGCATGAGAAAAGTTTTTACCTCTGCTGGTACAGCTTCCATATATTGTTCTAAAACCACATTATCAAGTATGGACTCTACAGTCTTCTGTCCTGGGTTAAGCCATTTCCAGGCTAAGCCTCTTATTCTGTAGTACAGTGCTTTAGGGGTTTCTCCAGGCTTTAATTTAGCCTCCCTAAACCTGCGCCTGTAGAATAAAGGGGTTAGCCCTAAACTATCTCTTACGGCTTTTTTGACTTCACTGTAATCTAATGCCAAGGGAGCAGGCATTGATTTATAAGCAGACAAAGCTTCGCCTGATAGGGACATCGCAAATCTTACGGCCCACTGCTCTTTAGGCAGCCTTATGGCCTCAGCAATACGCTCGAACGCATCTATACAATCGTCCAGGTTATCTGTAGGAGATAATGGTCCTAGCGTGAGTGCGCCATTATTAGGTAGTCCTACCCCTTGGGTATACATAGGCATGTCTCTCGCTGGCTCCTGCTGCTGCTTCACTAGCTTCTCCATGAGCTCTCTGAAAGGCTTTTGCTGTTCATGGATAGCAGCCACAGTTTGCTCCTGCACCTGTCGAGTCATCTCGAACTGCTTTTCCCATTGTAGGGACATCCACCTCAGCAACTCCTGAGGATCCATCTTGGATATCTAGATGCCTGTGGAAAACAAAAAAACACCAAGTGTGGCCCAAAAAAAAATTTTCCTCCCCTCTTTTTTTTTTTTTTTTTCAATACTGTGCACTATATCTGTGCACTACCCCTTTCTCTGGCTTATCCCTCCACACCCGTGCCTAGCCACCATTACCTGGCACAGTGCAGAGTCAGGAACTGAGAATGGTAGCTTCTTTCCTGACCGATTGTCAGCCGAATAGTGGATCCTTCTGCTCCTGGATGTCAGCTTTTCCTCGCTGCTGGGACCTTGTCCTTCAAGTGTCCTTTAATCCGGGCAAAAATCCATACTACTACGCCATCTTGTAACTTGTAACTGCGCCTATAGTGCCCCCCAGCAAAAGCATGTAGGGCTTAAGCGACCTGTTATCCTTCCTGAACAGCTACTTGACTTTTCCATGAGGCAAAGCCCCCTGGGAAATGTAGTTTTTCACTGTCCAATGAAGAGTAATGTGGACTCAAAGTGGTTTTCAGCAAACAGGATTTATTTCCCTTCCGGGCGGATTTCAGCATCGAAAACAAAGGTAACAAAACCATATACTTCTGGTAAAGGACAAAATAAAAGTCTCCAACAGAAATAGCTTACTTCAGCAACAAACATTTGCTTCCCAGCAATTAGAGTAAAACAGTTCGGTTCCTCACAGCTCTGTGCTTTTATCTTAAACTTCTGCAGTTTTCTGCAATGCTTAAATTCAGCGCAGGGAATATATTTCATCTGACCTTGTAATCGTACAATCCATCAATTCTTCGGATACATTTCCTAGCCCTGGCTCCGTTTCCATTAGCTCCTCATGGGAGTTAGGTAAGAATGTTTGTAATGTTGTTTCTGGGGCCATGCCCTTCCTCTCTATCTTAGCCTTTATATCATATTCCTGAATCAGGTATTGCTGCAAATGGTCATTATCAGTGCAGGTATTATAAACACAGTCCCAACCTTCTGGATAACTAATATCACACTGGTTATTAACAGCCCTATTTAAAACCCAGTCTTTGGGCTTACCTCTTTGTCTGTTTGCAGACTGTTTTCTTTGAACTTTTGAAACAGCTGTGGGTTCAAAACCTGGTTTGTAAAATGAGCGTTGGAATTGCCTTCCTGGCTTTCTCTTCTCCTGGTTATTCTTACAATACTGCAGACAGTCGGGCCTGCTTCTGCTATCTTCTTCTCTGGAATAAAGCTTTATAAATGGCTCTCTCTGTGCCCTTAAACTTGGCTCTGGTTCTGGGATTTTTCTCTGCCTTACTGAGCGTTCCGTTAGGCGTGCCACGGTTTCGCTCCCCCGGTTCTGGACTGGGACTCTGCCTGTAGCTCTGCCTTGGCCTGGAACTCGGACTCCTCCCCGGTCCTCCTCTTGGTCTGTTAGCTGATCTGCTAACTGCTCACTTGGCTGGCCTCTTACCGGAACCCTTGGCTGGCCTTGTAGCTGAACTCCCAGCTGAGCTTGTGATGGAGCTTTTTGTGGAGCTCCTAATGACCACCCCTTCCTCTCTACTGAGGCCTCTTTATGTGTCTGACTTCTATGGCAGTGCCTGACTCCTCCTCCTAGCAGGTGCTCTAATTCAGCTCGTGACTCTTGAGCTAACTGGCAGCAAGGGCGTGTTTCTCCCCCTTGTGTCTGGTTTCCGTGGCGACTGCAAGCCATGTGCTTTTGTTTACCACCCAGCACTGCTTCTAGTTCTTCCTTTTTGGCTCTTTCTAAAGGGCTGGAAGGGCCCACCATGTCACATATATAAGTTTGTGAAAAAGAGCTAACATAAGGGTCTCTACACTATGGAAAGGTCTGAATCTATGTTGTTGTTCATCTAGCTCAATGAAGTCCTGTAGTTGGATCTTTTTTGATAACCTTGGCCATGAACGGGAGATTAAACCTTGGGTGATCCTTGTCAACCAAGTTTGATTTTAAGATTGGATGGATAATTGCCTGTTTTAGTGCAATGGGAATGTGGCCTTGAAGCATGGATTGATTAACTATTGATAGGATGAATGGGGTGATTTCAGCTTTAGATGCTTTTAACCAACTGACTGGACAAGGTTCACTAGGTGAAGTAGTTGTATTTATGTTGGTAATTATGTTTTTAAGGTGTATTTAGTCAATAATGTGGAATGTATTCCATTTGTTAATGATTGGGAAGTTAATGTCATTGGGGGGATATCCTCTGTTTGATGGGGTTTAAGTTTATTCATATAATAATTGGCAAGAATCTGCAGTTTGATGGCTATATGATTTTCTTTTGGATTAGGAGTATGTGTTAGAGATTTGACAATTGAAAATAGTTCCTTAGGCCTATTAGTGAGAAGTGTGGTATGATATTCTTTCTTTCTTTTGTTAGTAGTTTCCTTGTAAGTAAGCAGGGTATTCATGTGGAGCCTTTTATCGTTTTCAGATTTTGTAAACCTCCATCTGTGTTCTATTTTTCTCAATTTTTGTTTTAATTTTCTTACGTCATTATTCTACCATATTTGAGATATCCTATGTCTTGTTCTGTGGTGCGGTATTGGAGCTAGGGCTGCATTGGAAATGGTAGAATTCCAATTTGATTATATGTCATCCAGATCTACCAGGGTGGCATCGATGTATGGGAGGGATTCAAGAAGGCATCCTTATCAAATGATCTGAATTTCCTTTTATGTGGGACTACTTCGCTAGTTGACAGTGAGGAAGAAAGTGCTGGTAAAATGAAATGCAATAAGAAGTGATCTGTTAATAGGACCTGAAGGGATTGGGGGGGGGGGGGAGTGAGTAGAGGTTGTGTTGCAAGATCATTTTAGGAAGAAATATTAGGTCTAAAGTATTTCCTTTTATGTGAGTTGGCATTTGTACTACTTGTTGGTAACCCATATCTGATATGGCATTGATGAAATGGGATGTGTGTTATAGCAAAGGGATGGCATGTTGAAGTCACCTAGAATAATGTGTAGCTTATTTAATGAAGATGTACATGCAGTTTCTAAGATAGAAATGAGGTTATATGATATGGGTGATGGTGGCCGGTATATTAGGGAGATTGACAGGTTTTTATTTTCAATAATCAAGATGTCCATACCATTGATGTTTTTGCTTAATCCTTTCCAGGCTGAGCCCAAAACTGTCGGGATCCAAAATTCTGACTAAATATTCCTACCAAATGATATATAATACATGACCATAGCAGAAGGAACATCACTATTAGAACATGTTGAATAAGACAGGTACAATTTTCCTGAAATAAGCACAAATTAACCCAACTGCAGAATGTGGATTAAAAATTGAAAGTAAGCCTTCAAAGGGTTAAGTGGAGGGTCACTTTTAGATCATGTTTTACTAAAATTAGACTCATCCTCCTCTTTTGGATGCCCTGGGGCATTGGAAATGTTATATCCCATGAGATTCAGTTGATTACTCAGTACTGTATCTGAATCTGATAACCAGGTTTCCGTGAGGCACTGTAAATCAGGGTTGTTGTCATTAACAAGGTCTATTATAACTGGTAATTTATTTCTAATAGATCTTGTATTTAAGAGAATACATTCAATAGGATTTGCAGTGATTGGGGTGTATGTTGAGAATATCTTGAGGTTTGAAATATATTAGTCTGTGATGATGATACTTAAGTTAGCAGTGTGAGGAAGCATGATGAGGATGTGAAAGGCTATATTTATAACGGTTCTGTATGATAGGGATATGGTAGAATTGTATTGTGGCTGATTAGAGAAAGTGAGCTAGTGATACTAGGAGAAAGATGATTAGTAAGATGTAGATGCAGCAAGGCAGACTGCTGTTCTCCATTGTGAATATGCTGTTAGAATATAGGGATAGTTAAAACTGAGTACAGCATTACTATACAGTGTATGTAATTGCTTATATCTAATTATTGCAAGAAACTATAATATACAGCCTTGGAATAACCAGTGAAATACTACACTGATGTATGATGCCATTAATATAACATGTTTAGCAGGATATTAGGACAGAGAGTCTTATCGGGTTGTATAATTTGCTCACAAACAGACTTGAGGGAAGGAGCTCTAATTAACAAACTGATCGCCTGGAGACATGCTTTGGATAGGAGCTTAGATTAGCTTAATCCTTTAGGTTGTATTATTCACATCAGCACTCACATTTCCCTGTTTCTTTCTGCATCCCCATCTCATTTGGATAAGGCTCTGATACCATCACCCAATGCCCGCACACTGCAATGCTGCCTTCTGTGCCCTCCTTTCAAGAAAAAGACAGGATGTGGCACTAGAAACTGCCAACAGCCTACCCACAAGAGCTGCATATCCCTGGAGAAGCCACTGTAGATACCTGGATGTCTGGAACTGCCCATTACACACAGGCTAGCCACATGGGGCCAACAGAGCTTTCCTGTCAGCATTGTAACTTCCTTTTCCTTCTTCCTGACCTCGTGCCTACCTTAAGGTTTAATTTTGTATATTGTAAACCGCTCTGCTTTTCCAAAAAGGGCGGTATATCAAATAAAATAAACATAAACATGATTTTCACCTCCTCCATCCCTTGCCTCTTCCTCATATGCCTCTCTCCATTGGACCCTGCCCTTGACTACATGGGAGGCACTGGGGAGTTTCATAACCACTGTCACTGGAACCAGAGGAGACTGTATCATCTTCCACCTCTCTCCCACCACCCCTCTCCTTGGCAAAATGGAAGTCTGGTAAGCATGGAGAGGTTATTGTGCCATGGGAGGAAGTACACATGGTACATTGGATGGTGGTGGTATGCTGTCTGCCACCTCTGTTGATGGTTGCTGATGCTGAAGGAGAATAGGGAGCTGACTGTATACTGATACAGGGCCTACTAGATGGTGGCTGGATTTGGGAGCCAGGCAGCTTTAACTGATCCATGCATCCTCTCAGAGTGCATGCAGTTCCACCAGGTACTCACGGGCATAATCTCTTTTTTTCTCTCTGTACTTCCAGGGACTGGCACATGATGTCAAACTGCTCACAACAGATCAGAAGGTACTCTGCATTTTGCTGCAGTAGACATTACCCACAGCATATTAGATGCTGGTTTCTGCAACTTGCGTCGCGGCACCCCTCCTGTGGCTCTAGCTGTGCTTCCTCAGCAGGTGGGTCATTGGAAGTGGATGGGGGCAACTAGACCATCTCTGTCTGTTACATCATCCTCACCAGTCCTCTCATCATGTAGCTCCTGAACCATGGTCTCACCAGTGGCTCCATCCTCTCCAGTTGGTAGCTCCTCTTTCATGATGTGAGTATCCAAGGATAATAATCTTCTGCTGTTTCTGGATGTGACTCTGGGCTGGCCGTGATGCCAAATGGGTAGTCATCATCTCTGGAACCATATGGACCATCAGTACCATACCTAGGACCTGAGGTGAGACTAGGTCAGGGTCTGCCTTCACATTCTCTTTCTTGTAGTAGAAAAGTACATATTGTTCCTATACCTTGTGCAACTTACACATGAGCATGCAACTTGATAGGATAATAGTCAATTTAAATGCTTCTACATCTCCACTGGATCCTTGCCCAGAACGCTGGATCAAACAGGCAAGAAAACAACTTGTCCCAATATTCCTTAATATTACATATCTATCTCTTACTTAAGGTACCTTTTCGGTGGTTCTCAAGCAGATGGTCAGATGTGGAAATGTTCAATCAAGCTCATTTATTCTACACCAAGGTGTTCCTCTGGGTTCAGTGCTGTCTGCACTACTTTTTAACATTTATCTACAGCCGCTGAGCTCCAAGATAAGCAAGCATAATATCAGCTACAAGATTTATGCAGATGATTTTATGATCTTGACCCCTTTCAACACTGATCAGCCGGATCACTCTCGGATTGCAATTTGCCTTAGAACAATGATAGTCCGCCTTAATAAGCTAAGTCTTGCAATCAATTTCACAAAGTCTGAAGTCTTTTATGTCACAAAAAGCACCTCTTTTACACCACCTAAGAATATACATATTCTAGATTATGATCTAGTTGTTAAGCAGCATGTAAAGTATGAGGGTTGCTCAGAAAGTAATGCCCCACACATGTTTTTTCTCAGTCCAGAATGAAGATAGAGGTGTGAAATGGAAAGGGTAGTAACTTGGAACTTCAAAGGACACGTGTGTAATTTTACAGTCGCCCGACAAATAGCGAGGCAACAATGATCCTTCAAATGGCTTCTGTGAGTGACACACGGTACCAACAACGAGCTGTAATTGAATTCTTGGTGGAAGAGAAAGAAAGTGTGAGAAATATTCACAAACAGTTGTGTGCTGTGTATGGAAGTTCTGCGGTAGATAGGAGCACCGTTGGATGATGGGTGAAGAGAGTAAAAGCTTCAGGAAGTGGTAAAACGGAACTGGAAGATCGGCCACGGTCTGGGCGTCCTGCCTCAGCCACCAGTCCAGACAAGTTGCAGCGCCCTGCGATAGCTGCCAGTGGGCATTAAAATACTGTAAGCTGTTGCAGTGTGCCTTGCATACACATTTGAATATCCCAAAGAGTCAATAATTGCCATTGCACTACCTCTACTGACGGAAAGCTGTACAAACAATTCCCCACTCATGATGCGCCGATCCGCACAAATAATGTCATCAGAGCGCTGCAACTTGTCTGGACTGGTGGCTGAGGTAGGACGCCCAGACTGCGGCCGATCTTCCAGTTCCGTTTTACCACTTCCTGAAGCCTTTACTCTCTTCGCCCATCATCCAACGGCGCTCCTATCTACCGCAGAACTTCCATACACAGCACACAACCATTTGTGAATGTTTCTCACACTTTCTTTCTCCTCCACCAAGAATTCAATTACAGCTCATTGTTTGTACCGTATCACTCACAGATGCCATTTGAAGGATCACTACTGCCTCGCTATTTGTCGGATGACTGCAAAGTTACACACATGTGTCCTTTGAAATTCCAAGTTGCTATCCTTTCAATTTCACACCTCTATCTTCATTCTGGACTGAGAAAAATCATGTGGGGCATTACTTTCTGAGCAACCCTCGTATCTTGGTATAACTCTTGACTAAAATCTCAACTTCCAAGAGCACATTAAGAGAATAACTAAAAAGGTTTATTATAAGTTCCAAACAATTCAGAAATTAAAAACTTTACTAAATGAATGTGACTTCAGGATGATCTGTCAATCTTTGATAACACCTACTCTGGATTACTGCAATTTAATCTTTCAAGGCCTCACGATGAAATTGACATATCCACTATGTACAACTTGTTCAGAACACAGCTTCACAAATGGGAGCCTCCAAGATGAATCACATAACACCAATTCTATTTCAGTTATACTGGTTTCCAATTCATATGCGTTGCAAGTTTAAATTTTATTTATTTTATTTATTTAACAGTATTTCTAAACCGCCTTATCTTAATAATCAAGGTGGTATCACAGCAAACAATCAGGTAAGGTGAGTGTGTTGATACATGCAGTGAGGGTGAAATTTAGTTGGGTGAGTGTTGTATTGTGTGCTAGATTGGTATGAGCTATGTACAAAGTGGGCTATATACAGTGGTTCTAAATACATTTTCCATACATACATTGTTTAGGCGGGGTCATGTGCTGTTATACATTCTCTGGGGTTATGTGATGTGTCCATAGTGTTCTATGAACAGCATGGTTTTCAACTGTTTTCTAAAGTCTTTGAGGTCTGTGGTTGCTGATCATTCTAATCATTTTCAAAATTATACATAATATTTTCAAGTAATCCTTCAACCTTTGATTATGATGAGACCTAACAATAGACAGAGAAGAGCTTCATGTAAGAATTTAAAATCTATACCTAAATGACATACAACTGTAAAGCAAATAACTTGTAACCATCTTTGTACTCTTCATCCCCTTGGAACTCTTTGTCAGGGGAATTAAGATCCATATCTGATATCAAGGATTTTAGGAAAGCTCTGAAGACTCAGCTCTTCAGGAAGCATTTTGGATCTGATATGTTAGCCTAGTCTCCATTTGTTTATTTATCCTCTCATATTATGCTTTTGTAATACTCCAAGTTACATTCCCTGTTTAATGTATCTATTTTGTGTTGATGTAAACCACATTGAATTTAAGAAATGCAGTATAGAAGACCTGTTAAATAAATAAATAAGTACAGGAGGAGCACCAGTACATGAAATGTGTGTGCCTGAGGTCCTGACACCCACATCCCAGGGAATTTGTACAAGAAGGGCAGTGATGTATGTGTGATGGAATATCTGTGATGTGAAGGGAGTGGAGGCAGTGTCTGAGAAAACCTTGTGCAAGGCAGGCACTGCTCCAGCATATTGCAGCAACCACTCTGTCATGTTTACAAACATCTGTCAGGCTCCAACACCTGGGCCACATAGTCTGGGTGATGCACGCCACATCTACATCTGGCCTGAAGAGTGCTGGTGGGGCTGTAGCCATGGGTCTAGAGGGGAAATATGGGATGTAAGCAAGTGAATGAGCAGTGAGGTGGCACTATAAGCTCAATGCATAACCCTGGAATGTGTCTGTGAAGGTGGAAGGGGGACAGACTGCAGGGTGACACAAGACCTGCACTGCATGCATGCTAGACTGACACTACTGTTTGTGTCTTGCAGGTGTACTATACTCACTTTAATGCTGGGAGAACTGTAAGCTTCATCCAAGGTGATCAGAACATGTTGTTCTAATTCTCTGAATACAGGAAGCTGACCATTACTACTTTGAGCAGCTGCATTGTGCTTTGCCCTTCTCCATATGTCTCTCCACTTGCGCTTGACATCTTTGATGTCCCTGTTTCTGTGATAGATGATGTTGAGTTTGACACAGATGGCTCCCCATCCACATGAGAATCAAATACAAAGTCTCCCTGACCATTTTTAAGACCATTCACCCCCTCTCAGTGAATATCTTTTACACTCTCCTGCAACATCCTCCCAACAAAAGAGTGACAAGATCAACCAATGACAACCTCTTATCTGTTCCAAGTGCATTCACCCACTCCAACACCACCACAACCAACAAAGCCTTCCTGGAACACTTTGAATCAAACTCTTAACTACCTGCTCACTATACCTAGACTATGTACACTGAACACCACTCCCACATGTAAATAGTTCTATGTACACTGTTTAATTTTGTTGACTATTACCTTTGTTCTATGTTCTATGTAATTTTCTTGCTTGAAGCATTCCACATACAGTGCTGTGACTTGTAGATACAACAGTATAAAAAAGTTGCTAAATAAATAAATAAAAATAAATATTTTCCCATCCAGCACCTCTGTCATCCCATGCTTTCCTACTAGTAGAATCCATCTGTCCCCCTCTGACTATCTTGGCATGTGGACATATTATCTGCCCTTTCATTGGTAGGGCATGCATTTCATTCTACCTATGGGTGGGACTACCACTCGCACACAAGCTCCCTTACCTCAGCAACTCTGGAACATTTTGGCCTCCACTTCCTGTACCTGTCTGTCCACTGCCTGCCACTGCTTGGCTTTTGAATGCATGTGATTTCTGCCTCTTACTGGTCCACAGTGTGGACTGTGCCCCTGCAAGGTATGGCCTGTCTTAGCTCTCCCACTTAGTGACTGGTGTGGCCAGTGCAACTGAGGGATTCACTTCATCCATCTGATCTCCCATTCCAGCACAGTTTTTGGCCCGATTACCTGCTGCCATCTCCTGCTGGGAAATTACTGTACCCTGGCCATGCTTGACCCCCTCCTAATATACCCCTGCCTACTCATGTCCCTAGAGTATCCCCCTGTCCATGGTAACATTGGTCCTTACTGAGAAAGGCTCTGGCAGATCCACTGCCAGATTGTATGAGCCTCTCAGTAGGATGACCTGTGCCCTCTCGGTGGATACAGCATGTGCTTGTGTTCAGTGGCATTCCCAACCCTCTCTGCACCTGGGGCTGGTGCCACCCATGCTGCCGGCACTGCCATGTGGCACGGCGCTGCACACCGTGATGCATCCCCACCTCCCAGCTGGGGCCACGGCAACACGGCAAATTTATATTTAAGCTGGCTTTGCCATGGTGCCTCATGCTCCAGGAGCCAGCCGCTCTTCCCTCCTGCCCAAAGTCTCCCAATTCACGAGATTTCAGTCAGAAGGGAAGAGTGGCCGGTCCCTGGAGCATGAGGTACCACAGAAAAGCCAGCTTAAAGATAAGTTTGCCACGCTGCCTCCATGGGCCCGGTAGGCATGCCCCCCCTTCCTGGTCAGCACCTGAGGTAGGCCACACCCACTGCTCTGCCCTTGTTGTACCACTGCTTGTGTTTTATTACTAATCAACAAAGCAGCCTCATCTTTGCATGGGAGAAGTTGGGCAACCACGTCACCATTGCTACAACTTCTCTCCATGTCCTTGTGGTCTGCCACTGTGTGCCATATCTGCTTGCATCGCACATGCACATCCATGTCTCCTTCTTTGCACGTAGGGCTGGCCCATACACTAGGTAGGCTAGGCTGCCACCTTGGGCGGCAAACCTTGATGAGCGGCATGGTGGCTTTGTGCTGCTGCTTTGATGCCTGCGGCAGGCCATATGTTTTGGCACACATGGCCTGCTGCTTCTGACCCCCTCTGCCTCAACTTCCTGTCAGAAGGGGGTCAGAAGCAGCAGGTCATGTGTGCCAAAGCACATAGCCTACCATGCGCACCAAAGTGGTGGCACAATGCTGCCACTTTTAAACCCCCGCCTCTGGTCCCCCAGAATACCAAATCAGCAGCAGTGGTAGTGGGAGAGGATGGCATGGAGGGTGGCTCAGCACTGTAGGGGGGTGACTTGGCTCAGCGCATCTGCAGAGGATGGCAGCACTGCCAGGGCTCCTGCCTGGAGTGACAGAAACTCTTGGACTGGCCTTGTTTGTACAACATCCATGCTGTATTCTCAAAGGGTAGCATATGTGGCTGTCTCTTATATGCAGTATATCCATCCTCCCATATGTTCACAGACCCTGCCCATTCATAGGACCCAGTTCCCAAATCACCTACATTTTCTGCACGTCCTCTTTTTCACGTTCCCCCTGTTGCCACAAAGTCCTTTCTAAAATACCTCTTCACATGTTCACTGGCTGTCAGTTATAATTTCTTTTGAATCTCGGGCTGTTATTTTTTTATAATATGAATATTATCATCCAAGGCCTATTGCTGGGGTCAACAAAATAGCCATATTTTGAGATCCACAATCACATACATGAATATTAATACACCTCCACACACATACCTAATACATACATACAGTGGAAGAATACTTTCCTGATATCTCTATTTGGATAAAAATACTTGCCTACCTGCATAGAAAAATGATCTGAAAATTCCATCTCCTAGAGCAATTAAAAGTATTAGGCTATTAAGACGGCGTTAACTCAAAGAAAGTAAAGTACTCTATGGGGTATGTCTACTATGCAGCGGTAGCAACGTCCGTGCGATATCGGAGCCAGGCCCCATTGGCTTCAATGGGGCTGTGGCTCTGATATCGCACGGAAGCTGCTACCACTGCTTAGTAAACATACCCCTATGTGTACCTTTGCATTCGCACTTGGCATCTTCTTCAAAGCAGATACAAAGTACATGGGTACAAAGGGACTACATTCCCCCGTTGACCTAGATTTTCAAAGGAAAACTCGAAGAATGTTTCACTCTGAAAATTTGCTTTTGGTTCTCAAGGTTTTGCAGCTGGGTGTCTTTTAAATGTTTTGTGAAATACCAGAATATGAAGTATGACTTTTCTTTGAGCTATCTCATTTTGACAACAATGGTGTTGTCTCCCATCTCTCTAATATCACTCCCTTGAAATGTGAGTAAATCCGAGTTATATTAGAGATTTCAGGAGTTCATTAACTCTGTTTTAATGTATTTTCCATATTCTTTATTTCCTTTGTTTTTCTTGTGAAATGGATCTCCATATGCTAGACTTCTAAAATACCAGTAATTGCTTGCTGTTCTGCCTAAGGAATTATTTGATTGTTAGATCTTTCCTGTTTTTTTCTTTTTTCCCCCCAAAGTTCCTCCTATTCTTTTATACTTCAGCAGAGCCACCCTCACTCCCATAAGTTATGTGACCAGGTCATTAATTTTTCCCTATAATAATATATAGGCTCCATAATCTCTACTGGTAATATGCTATAGGTGGATATTTAATATATAAACCACTTTTCCCTATACAAATTGTGTGGAAGGTTTCATGATAGAATAATGGTTGAGTAATAGGGCTGTGTCCTTTTCCTTGTCTCTAGTACCTGAGAGTGCTGAGAGCCCAAAACATGGGAGCACTTGAGCTTCAGGATGGTGAATCCCCACTGCCATTTAGAATTAAGGTGTATATTTATTTAACAGGTCTTCTCTACCACCCAATCTTTCATTTAGGGCAGTTTACATTATAACATCAACAACTTTACATTAAACGGGGAATTAAACCTGGAGATATATACATATAACATATAAGAACTTAAATGAACTATTATACAGTAGAATTATACAGTGGAACATTAGGACTTTGAATTATCTGTTATATTGGAGTATTGTATGGGTAATGGTAGGTTATGTGGTGGGAACTGATTGTATAAGGTAGCACAAGAGTTTGTTCGTCAGGTTATGTTGGCATAATGCTCCGTGAATAGGAATGTCTTTATGGCTTTGCCAAAATCTTAGAGATCAGTGGTGGCTCTTATAGTTTTCGGTAATGAGTTCCAGAGCGTTGGTGCATAGAGGGAGGGTGCTCTGTTGCAGGTCAGCTATTTAGCTTTAGTTTTTGCCTTTGGTATGAGCAATAGGTTTCTTGTCGAGGCTTGTCAGTTTCTCATTTCTGGATCTCTGAATTATTGGCTGGAGGGTGACTGGTGCCAGTTGGTGAATTATCTTAAAAATGATCATGAGTGATTTGAATTTGGTTTTTTGAAGGATTGGGAGCCAGTGTAGTTGTTTTACTGTGGGGGATATGTGTGTGCCCCTCAGTGTCCAAGATATTATTCTTGCTGCCGTGTTTTGTATTAGTTGTACGGGTTGGATGCAATGTTTTGGCAGACCCTGATAAATGTAGTTGCAATAATCCAGTATCAGCATGATCTTTGCCTGGCAGATTGTATGGAAGCTCTTCTCATCCAGGAGTGGTTGGGGCCTTTGAAATGTTTGTAGTTTATGGTATGCTGATCTTGTTGCTTTAGATATGTGGGTTTGGAAATTTAAGTTATGGTCCAGTATGATTCCAAGAACTTCACTTCCTGCTTGATCTCTATGTCGTCCTGGTGTAGGTTAAGTTTGTTCAGGCTGTAAATGAGATATGATGGGTTATGAAGAGTGCTTCTGATTTGGTATAATTTATGAGTAGGTTTTGCTGATGTAGCCAGTTGGTCATTGTTTCCAGACAGGATATAATTGTGGAGAAGTTGGATAGAGCAGTGTGGAATGGTGCAAAGCCCATTATATCATCTGCATAGATTCAGTATTCAATGTTGTAGCTTTTTATTATGTCACACAAGGGTTGAAGGTATATATTGAAAAATACAGCAGAAAGCGCTGATCCCTGAGGAATCCCTTGTGTTTGGTGAAGTATCCTAGAGTATTTGGGACCAGACTTTACTTGTATTTTGCATTGACTGAGGTAGGAAGAGAACCATTGGAGAAGAGATGGCTGAGGGGAGATATGATAGAGGTCTATAAATTAATGAATGGAGTGGAACGGATAAACGTGGATCAATTGTTTACGCTATCAGAGTATAGAAAGACTAGGGGACATGTAATGAAGCTACAGGGTAAACTATTTAAGACAAATAAGAGAAAATATTTTTTCACTCAACGTGTAATCAAACTCTGGAATCTGTTACCGGAGGATGTAGTAAGGGCTGTTAGTATAGCTGGGTTTAAAAAAGGTTTGGACAAGTTCCTGGAGGAAAGGTCCATAAACCACTATTAAAAAGGGACCCAGGATATCAATGCTTGACCCAGTACAAGCATTGTGGAACCTGTGTCTTTTGGGGATATTGCTAGGTACGTATGACCTAGATTGGCCACTGTTGGAAACAGGATACTGGGCTTGATGGACCTCGGTCTGACCCAGTATGGCATGTCTTATGTTCTTATGTTCTGATGCAATTTAAGCCCATTTTCTTCAGACAGTCCAATAGTGTTGAGTGCATTATAGAGTTGAACGCCACTTTAATATCAATAAAGATCAAAAGCACATCCATTCTGACATCACGATAGTGTTTATGATTCTATCCAGTATGTTTATGTTTATGTTTATTACATTTAGAGAGGTGAACAGCATTTCCACACTATGATTTGGAGTTCCTCAAAAGCCTGTACATATAAACAGGCTACTGATGGGGTTACTGTTGCACCCATCGCTACTCCATGAACTTGGTCGTAAACTTGATCCTGGAATTAAAAAAAATTACGTTTCAGAACCACAGTTAATAATTGTGTTATAAATTGGAGATGCATTCCAGAAAACGTTTCACAATTTTAATATTATGTGGCAACTGAAATAGCTTGTTCCTGTGGTATGTGTGTATATAGAGCTGTAATGTCCATAGTGATCAATTGCCAAGTAGGTTGGACATCAGTATATGTGCTCAACTTCTGTATGAACATGGTGGAATCCTTTACTATATATAGAATTGAGCCTGCACCACTAATGGACTTAAATATGTGTCCACATATTGAGACAAAGATTCTAATAGTGACCCTTGCACCAACACTATTGGACTTCTGGGGGAGGGAGTAATTAAAGATTTATGTATCTTAGCTCGGTGTGGCTGGATTCTTTCTAAACAAAGATGTAAACGCACTCCGTGACCAGGTGATGTATCAACACCCTCTCTAACACATCAAATATTTCTGCTTGTATCTCCTCAGTGGGATCCTGATCTAGAAGGGTATAAAACATTCTATTTGCCATCTGAGTCAGGGCTTCACATTCATAATCTATACGATTCATCATCACAATTCCTCCTCCTTTGTCTGCAGGTTTAATAGCAATTGATTCATCATGAATCAAAGATTGTACTGCTGTCCATTCTCCTCTGTAAGAAATCCATTGATTTCAAATCCTTTAATACCAGCTGTTCATATGCAGCTATGTTAGTATCTACCAGTCCAGGAGGAATCCATGACGAGTGTCTTTTAATGCATTCATTTTGAATAGTTTGAGTTTTATCTGAAAAAAAAAGACAATCTTCATCCAAAAAAACTTTTACATTTGTGTATTTGTATGTGAAGGGAGGAGTGGTCTAGTGGTGGGGCAAGTTACTTCAAGCCAGAAGGCCAGGGGTCTGAATCCTGCTAGAGACAGCAACCTTGGGCCTGAAGGACTGGGGTTTCTAGTCCCACAGGTGCTCCTTGTGGCCTTGGGCATGCCACTTAACCCTCTGCTGCCTCAGGTCCAAAAACATAGATTGTGAGCCCTTTGGGAACAAGGGAAAAATATATATATATACAGTACCTGAATATACATTGCTTGACTGGTAGAAAAGCAATATATAAGCCTATTAACATGTCACATTGTGTGGTTGGTAAGAAGAAAGGCAGCATTATCAGCCAAAACTAAGGGCCCCTTTTACTAAAGTTCGCTAAACTGTTAACATGCATGATAATGTGTGTTAGCTAGTGCAGAGCAGATGCATTAAGGGGTAGCATGTGATGCGAAAGGGCAGCACGCATTAAAACTGCTGGTAAATGGCAAATGTGAGAAGGGACTTGGAGTGGGTTTTCTGAGGGCATGGTTCACACGCAACAGCTAACATGATGGGCATTGAAGACAGACTCAGCCACATAGTGCAGATTGCCTAACGAAACCTCCGGAAGAGTCACTAACTGTACCCATGTTGCTGGAAGCATGCATAGCATGTAAAACGCTGACTGAGAGTGGAGCATCAGCCAGAAAGAACCACCCCAACACAACAAGCTGCTAATAAAGGGTCTGCCATCTCTCAGCAATGACACGCTCAACATAGCTGTTGTCACAGGAGCGATGCTGATGCTGATGGCTGAAAGGGAGGAGGAGCAGCTATATCTGCCTGTGGTAGATGTGGCCAGCGTGAGGCATGACACAGGACTCCATAGACAAGAGAGGTTTAAAGAAAATATACTTTCTTTGGGGAAAAGCATCCAGACAACTATCCTGACCCTCCTTGAGTTTTAGCTGCACATAGGGTTAAACCTTTTCCCCACCTGTGAATTTATAATGCTCACTATCTAATACCATTGCTACACTTACATACTCTTTTTGACAGACTCCATTTTCTGGAAGCAGCTATCATTCAGCTGCCATCATTGATTAGTCCAATTTATTTTTAAGCATTAAAAACTTGAAGCTCTTACAGCATTATTCTATTTGTTTGTTTGTTTCAGAAATGAATAAGTGTGCAAAGATGTCAACACTTCTGTTTCAAAAGGGCCCAATTTAATCCCGGATGTCCTGGCCCTCTGAGCGTCTGATCAGAACCAGACGGACAGAGGGGGGTCACGATTCTGATCCTGCCTTCCCCAGCTAACTCTGTCAGGGCAGTTCAATGGAGCTGTGGCGCCATGGTGTCTGGTTGCCATGGCACCGTGGCTCCATTGAAAAGCTGTAATCCCCGGCTGCTGGCTGCAAAGGTGCTTTCCCCGCAGCCCGACCCCCAATCAGGTATCCTAAGGCCAGGGTCGGGCTGCAGGGAAGCTCCTCTGCCCCCTCTCGCTGCTTCCCAGTCCCAGGCCTGCCAGATCCACTCGAATGAAGAACTTATTCCAAATCCGAGGTGCAAGCTGCCGTGCAAGCCATGCAAGCCACCGGCCCCAGACATACAGGGCTGACATTAGAATTGTCCCTGTATGTCCGGGGCCGACGACTGCCCACTGCCTGCCCTAACGCTGCCCCCGATCTGCTCCTTTCCTGCCCCATCTACCTTTCCCATACAACACGTGGAGAAGGTGGACAGGGCCAGGAAAGGGCCTGAGTTTGGACGTCCATCCCCGCTATTCGTGCGTCAGAATGAACTCGAAAGTGAATAAGCTGGTAGAAATCCGCCTTTTCCTGTGCTGATGTCTCCACCAATAGAAGCATGAAGTCTAATGTACACTTCATTAGAATTCTGTTCCATTTTTGCAAAAAATCTGTATCTGAATTAAACTTGGATTGCTTTAAACCCCATAATCGCTGGGTAAGTCAGCCATGGTAAGACCACTACCTCAAGCGTCTACGATCCCATAGTGGTTTAAAGCTTGCTCCATCAGATATGTCCGTTGATCTCCATGGACACAAACTAAGGTCACGAGCTTCTCATAGTTGATCTGATGCCTTGTTCTGGTGTCCCAACTCATGAGAGTTCTCATGCTTCCTGAGCCCACCAGAGCTTGCCAACAAGTGCTCTCCAGCTCAACGGGTATCATAAACATTCCCCCCTCCACTCGGGACACTTTCATAACACAGCACTCATGGGAGGTCATAAAATTTATATCAGTTGGTTTCCCTATCGCCATGGGGTACTCACAGTCACAGTGGCCCCTGTCCCCACACTTGAAGCAGGTTAAATAGCCACCCCCAGATCCTCAGAGGGCTGGTGACCACAGAGGCCTTGATGTGGGGGCCCGCAAAGGCTCAGGTTTTCCTCCCTGGCCCCCTTGGGATATAGGTGGCATTGTTTCCTTCGCCTTGGGTGCCTCGGCTTCAGGCTGAGCTTCATAAACTCCTTCTGCTATTTCCATAGCGCTTTCCAGGATCAATTTAGAGAACTGGCGGACCCATTGTCTCATGGGGGAGGTCAAGCCCTCTAGAAACTGCTCCAACAGAACAATCTTGGCCACCTACACGCCGGTCTTCTCCTTTGTACGGTGGAGAGGTCAGAGCCCAGGAGGTGCATAGCTTTTCTTCTGTCACGGGATTAAGAAAAAGCATCCCTCTCCTACCATCATATGTGGTAGATGTGGCCAGTATGAGGTACGACACAGGACTCCATAGCCAAGAGATGTTTAAATAAAATATACTTTATTTGGGAACAAGCATCCAGACAACTGCACTGGACCGCCTTGAGTTTTAGGCACATGTAGGGTTAAACCCTCTGTTGCTCCAGACTTTTCCCCAGCTGTAACAAGTCCTTAATTGCTATCAGTAGGACTACTCTACTGTATAGCCAAGTGCTGCTCCAGCACAGATGGTATTTCCAAAGCAAAACAAAACTGGCTCCTCAAAGTTTCTTCACTTCGGGCAGCACAATTCAGCAACAATCTCCCAGCCGAGTAGAACTTGGTGGTAAGGCTGAGCAGACAGTAATAAATTCAAGCATGCTTCTTACCTTCAGAGCAGGCTGTCTTTTACAGGTAAGTGATCTTCAGGTATACTCCAGGACTCCAGGCTCCTCTCTCCCCCAGGTCTCCTGCTGCCTGGTTTAAATCCCGGGACCTGACCACACCCTCCACAGGCATTCTCCAGCCTATCCTTTTAAAGGGTCAAGGCTTTAAGCTCTAACCAGAGCAATACCTCACTGATTTTGGCCTTGGCTGAGGAGAGTCCCTGCAGGAGATGGGGATTTTCCTATACACTCCATCAAATTGCCACAGCAGAGAGTAGAACAGATATTGCAGGTGTTACAAGCACAGCATAAGAACATAAGAACATAAGATATGCCATACTGGGTCAGACTAAGGTCCATCAAGCCCAGTATCCTGTTTCCAACAGTGGCCAATCTAGGTCATACGTAGATAGCAGTTTCCCCAAAAGACACAGTTTCCACAATGATTGTATTGGGTCAAGCATTGATATCCTGGGTCCCTTTTTAATAATGGTTTATGGACCTTTCCTCCAGGAACTTGTCCAAACCTTTTTTAAACCCAGCTACACTAACAATCTTTACTACATCCTCTGGTAAAAAATTCCAGAGTTTGATTATATGTTGCATGAAAACATATTTTCTCTTATTAGTCTTAAATAGTTTACCCTGTAGCTTCATTGCATGTCCCCTAGTCTTTCTATATTCTGATAAAATAAACAATTGATCTACATTTACCCATTCCACTCCGTTCATTAGACTTCTATCATATCTCCCCTCAGCCCTCTCTTTTCCAGGTCACACACCACCTTCAGAAACAAACTCAAAACCCATCTCTTTGCCCTTGCCTTCGACCTCCCCGACCCCTCTGTGTAGCCCAGTTCCCCCTTTCCCTCCTCTCCCTCTCTCTTCTCTCTTAGTCATGTCGAATGATTCTGTCTGGTTTGCTTTCCTGTCAATATTGTAACTTCCTCTTTCTCTTTCTAACATTTGGTTTACTATGTGAACTGCTCTGATATGTATTTGCTGAGCGGTATATTAAGTTCAATAAACATAAACATAAAGAGCCCTAACCTTTTTAGCCTTTCTTCATAGGGGTATCCTTCCATCCCCTTTACCATTTTGGTGGCTCTTCTCTGAACCTTTTCTAATAACGCTATATCCTTTTTAAGATACGGCGACCAGAATTGCACACAATATTCAAGGTCCGGTCGCGCCATGGAACAATATAGAGGCATTATAATATCTTTTGTTTTATTTTCCATTCCTTTCCTTATGATACCTCGCATTCTATTTGCTCTCTTGGCCGCCGCTGCACACTGGGCGGAGGGTTTTAACATGTTATCCACAATGACGCCTAAATCTTTTTCCTGGGTGATTGTTCCTAATGTGGAACCTTGCATCGTGTAACCATAGTTTGGGTTGTTTTTCCCTAGGTGCATAACTTTGCACTTGTCTACGTTAAATTTCATCTGCCATTTTGATGCCCAGTCTTCTAATTTATCAAGATCCTCTTGCAATTTTCCACAATCCTCATAGGTTTTAACAACTTTAAATAGTTTTGTGTCATCTGCAAATTTGATAACCTCACTCGTTATTCCCTTTTCCAGGTCATTTATGAATATGTCAAAAAGCAGTGGACCCAGCACATATCCCTGGGGTACACCACTATTCACCTTTCTCCATTGGGAAAATTGGCCATTTAGCCCTACCGTGTGCTTTCTATCTTTTAACCAGTTCCTGATCCACAATAGTACACTGCCTCCTATCCCATGACTCTTTAGTTTTGCCAAAAGTCTCTGATGAGGGACCTTGTCATAGACTTTCTGAAAGTCCAAATACACTATATCAACCGACTCAACTTTGTCTACCTGTTTATTCACACCTTCAAAAAAAACAACAGATTAGTAAAACAAGATCCTTCCTTGTCTAAAGCCATGTCGGCTGTCTCCCATTAAGCCATGACTATCTAAATGTTCAGCAATTTTGTTCTTAATGATGGTTTCTACCATTTTTCCCGGTACTGACATCAGGCTCACCGGCCCGTAGTTTCCCGGATCACCCCTGGAACCCTTTTTAAAAATTGGCGTTAAGTTTGCCATCCTCCAATCTTCAGGTGTTGCAGATTATGTTAATGATAGTTCACAGATTACTAATAGCAGGTCTACCATCTCATATTTCAGTTCTTTCAACAACTTTGGATGTATATCATCCGGTCCAGGTGATTTGCTACTCTTCAGTTTATCAAATAGTTGTAATACATCTTCCCAATGTATCGATATTTCCTTCAAGTCTTCCACATCTTTAAATACCACTTTAGTCATGGGTAACATCCCTACATCTTCCTCAGTAAAGACCGAAGCAAAGAATTCATTCAGCCTCTCCGCTATCGCCTTGTCACCCCTTAGTGCCCCTTTAACCCCTCTATCATCTAATGGACCAACTGACTCTCTCACAGGTTTTTTGCTAAGAATGTACTTGAAAAAGTCTTTATTACGCGTTCTCTTTCGCCTGCCTTATCAATGTCTTGCATTTAACTTGCCAGTGCTTGTGCTGTTTCCTGTTTTCGTCGTTTGGCTCTTTTTTCCATTTCCTAAAAGATGCTTTTTTGGCAACAACAGCCTCTCTGACCACACCTTTAAACCATGCTGGCAGTTTTTTGGACTTCCTTCCACTTTTCTTAAAACATGGAATACAGCTGGTCTGGGCTTCCAAACTTGATGTAAGTCTTTAACCTTTGCAACTGCCCCTTTTAGTTTTTTCTTAACTATTTTCCTCATTTTATCATAGTCTCCCTTTCGAAAGTTAAAAGGTAGTACTGTGGATTTCCCTACCATCCCTCCTCCACTAATTAAATCAAACGCGATCATGCTATGATCACTATTGCCAAGTGGCCCCAACACCCTTATCTCTTGCATCAGATCTGGTGTTCCACTAAGGACTAAGTCCAATATGGCTTTCCCTCTGGTCGGTTCATGAACCAGCTGCCCCAAGAAGCAGTCATTTATTTCATCTAGGAACTTTATCTCCCTAGCATGTCCTGCCGTGACACTGACCCAGTCGATACCGGGGTAATTGAAATCACCCATTATTATTACTGCGCTGTAACTTTTGTTAGCTTCCTTGATTTCTTTGAGCATTTCATCATCCATTTGTTCATTCTGGCCAGGCGGTCAATAGTACACCCCCACTGCTATTGCCTTCCCCTTTTTACATGGAATTTCAATCCATAGAGATTCTACAGCAAGTTCTGTTTCCTGCAAAACTTTAATCCTTTCTGACTCAATGCCCTCTCTAACATAGAGAGCAACCCCTCCACCAATTTGATCAGCTCTATTATTACGATTCCACCATGTCTCTGAGATTCCAATCATATCTAACCTCTCATTTAATGCTATATATTCTAACTCTCCCATCTTGTTTTTTAGACTTCTAGCATTTGCATACAAGCATTTTAGAGACTGTATTTTATTTATATTAATTAGGCTATTGGTAGGCATGGGTAATTTGGAATCTTTAAGCTCTGTCTGCTCTGTACTCAAGGGCATTTGGGCTAATTTAGTCTTTTTTGGAAACTCTCTGCTTTTGATAGTATCCTTCAAGGATACATTCTTCTGAACCATGCGCTGTTGTGCAACTGTTGGCTTTCCCCTATTATCTAGTTTAAAAGCTGCTCTAGCTCCTTTTTAAAGGTTAATGCCAGCAGCCAGGTTCCATCCTAGTTAAAGTGAAGCCCATCCCTTCGGAAGAGCCCCTCCTTTCCACAGAATGTTCCCCAGTTCCTAACAAATCTAAAACCCTCATCCTTGCACCATTGTCTCATCCACGCACTGAGACTCCAGAGCTCTGCCTGCCTTTTGGGTCCTGCACATGGAACAGGAAGCATTTCGGAGAATGCTACCCTGGAAGTTCTGGATTTCAACTTTCTACCTAAAAGCCTAAATTTAGCCTCCAGAACCTCCCTACCACATTTTCCTATGTCATTGGTACCGACATGTACCAAGACAACAGATTCCTCCCCAGCACTATCTAAGACCTTATCTAGGTGGCACATGAGGTCCGCTACCTTCGCACCAGGCAGGCATGTTAACAGGCGATCCTCAAGTCCACCAGCGACCCAGCTATCTACATGCCTAATGATCGAATCACCAACTATAATGGCTGTCCTAACCCTTCCTTCATGGGCACATGGCCCTGGAGAAACATCCTTGGTGTGAGAGGGTTTTACATCACCTGGAGGACAGGCCTAGTTACAGGATCACTTCCTGCCACACCAGGGTGATGCTCTCCTGTCACGTGACCTCTCTCCTCCATGGCAACAGGAATGCTGCCAGACTGGAGGTGGGACTTCGGTACTATATCCCTGTAGGTCTTGTCTATGTACTTCTCTGTCTTTATTATGCCTTTCAAGTCTGCTACTCTAGCCTCTAGAGAACAGACTCATTCCCTGAGAGCATTGAGCTCCTTGCACCTAGTGCACTGGTAAGACCTCTCACCAAGTGGGAGAAAATTATACATGTGACACTCATTGCAAAAGACTGGAAAGCCCCCATCTCACTGCTGGACTGCTGTCTGCATCTTAGTTTTAAGCTTGTGTTTAGATCTTTGAGTTCTTTACTTACTAAGGGCTGCTGTGGATATTTATACTAATAAAAGTGTACCTAATACATTATACCTTGTTCACCTGAAGCTTAATTAATCTCAGGTCCTTAGTATATGACTGATTTGGATAATGATCTGCACCTGAGAGCGCCTCCTTTCCTTTCAGATGTGTAAGTACCTAGAAAGCTACGATTATCCCAGGGGTGGGTGGGTGTTGGGGAGGGAGGGAGGGAAATAAGACTTATTAAAAGAGGGCTGCTACAAAGTACCCTGTCCTGTGCTTCTGAGGTAAGCTGTGACCAACTTCCTGGGACATTAACAGTCCTTACTTGGATAGAAGGAGTCTTTCAAAATGGCCTTTTGACCTGCCACCTGGCTTGAACACCTATTGAAAATGTTTCACAGGTCTCTTGCCCCCTAGGTAGAAGGCCTCTTTGTAAAGGTCTCTAGAAGACTTTATTTGTTGCTGAAACAATACTGACCCTGTTTTGCCTTTTATGCTAAATTATATTGATTTGATTTAAATTAAAGCTCTTTGCTGCTGCTAGGCTCTGACTTATTATGAAATTTAAATGAAAAGCTCTCTGCTTGGTTCTAAATTTAATCAGAAAGCTCTCTTCTGTGTTTTAAATTTAAACTAAAAGCACGTTACTGCTACTAGGCCCTGAGTGAGTATTAAATTTAAACTACAAGCTCTCTGCTGGGTTCTAAATCTAACCAGAAAGCTCTCTTCTGTGTTTTACATTTAAACTTAAACTGCTGCTACTAGGCCCTGACTGATTTCACAAGTATACTGGGTTCACAGATTAATCAGCTTTAATCCAAAGAAGTCCCTTCAGAAAAATTCCCAGAAGTATATACTCACAATTGCAGATCTCTCTCCAGAAGTAGCAGTCCCCTTTTCTAGTCCTTCAAGACTGAAGATCACAGAACTCTGGTTGAACTATTTATGCCTGTGCTGCTGAGGTAAGCTGTGACCAACTTCCTGGGTGATTAACAGTCCTTGCTTGGATAGACGGAGTCTTTCAAAATGACCTTTTGACCTGCCACCTGGTTTTAACACCTATTGAAATGGTTTCACAGGTCTCTTGCCCCCTAGGTAGAAGGCCTCTTTGTAAAGCTCTCTAGAAGACTTTCTTTGTTGCTCAAAGAATACTGACCCTGTTTTGACTTTTATGCTGTTATATTCGTATTTGATTTAAATTAAAGCTTTTTGCTGCTGCTATGCTCTGACTTATTATGAAATTTAAACTACAAGCTCTCTGCTGGGTTCTAAATCTAACTAGAAAGCTCTCTTCTGTGTTTTAAATTTAAACTTAAACTGCTGCTACTAGGCCCTGACTGTTTTAACAAATACATTGGGTTCGCAGATTAATCAGCTTTAATCCAAAGAAGTCCCTTCAGAAAAATTCCCAAAAGTATATACTCACAATTGCAGATCTCTCTTCAGACTAGAAAAGGGCAGTAGCAGGATCCCCAGCCAGTGCAGAGGCAATGCCGTCATTGGAGAAGGGAGGTACACACTCACAGGCCCCATATGTTCCACCCACATACTACCTTTCTGGGCCTCCATGGGGACCAGGTGGTAACCCTCTACTGGCTGAGATCAGCATCTATGTTGTCCTTGTATGAGAATCTGAGAGCTGATCTAGATCCCATGACAGACAGGTTTAATGTTCCACCTGGATTTATTAAGCTGCTGAGCACTCTACATTTTATGGCTTCTGACTCTTTTCAGACCACTGTGGGCACACAGACCAACATTCTATGTATATAGTTTTACCCCCATATTATTCAAGTTTATCGAATCCAAGTTTAGCGTCCTGTTTTATGTAAAACCGAGCAGCCTGTTGTTCTGGTCTTTGGTTATCTGTGAACCGCGCTGATTGTAAATAGCGCGGTATATAAAAAACTGTAATAAATAAATAAATAAATGAGTGTAGTTAGTGTTTTCAGATGTCTCCACCAGGTACTGTGTGCCATAAGGAGATGGGTTGGGAATTACATTTCATTTCCCAATGACAGGCAATAGTGCATGAGCCTGAAAGAGATCTTCCATAGTATTGCTGGCCTACCACACATGTTGGGAGCAATAGATTGCACACATGAAGGTTTATCCCACTCAGTAAGAGGGAAGCCCTCTTCTGTAACTACAAGCACTTTCATTCCCTGAATGTGCAGGTGGTTTGTGATGCGCACGTGGTTATTCTGAATGTGGCAGCCAGATTCCCTGGGTCCACCTATGATCCATATATCCTGCATCACTCCGCCTTCTATCAGCAGTTTGAAGAGCACCAGCATGGTCATGGATGGCTGCTGGGTAAGTAACCAGGATGTGAAAGATAGCATATCAATGGTAATACCAGATTGCTAAAGGTTACCCATGTGCTGTGAATCTAGTCTAGGTGTTATGATTGCCAGTAAGTCTGATAATATTTCCAGTGCAGAAGATCATGAAGATTGTAGACCTGCCCATACTGGCCATTGGTATCCAGAAAATACACATAGGCACAACTGCATGGCATCTCGTAGAGCATCCGTGTAACCAGTATTCTCTCAGCTTTGCTTAACAGATGACTCCAAGCATTAGGGGCAGATTAAACCAGTCTGCGTTTTATTGCATATAGTCTAGCATGAAGATGTTTCCCCCTCAAGGGGGAGCATAGTCTGCATGCGCCCACTATATCCCTGGTTACCAGGAGGCCTCAAAGAATACAGGTGTCACAGTCAGTTGTTGTAAAGTATATAACACACCCTGGGGAATACAGCTATTGTGTGTATATAGCCTACTACTGTGAACTAGTTTAGGATGTTGCTCTGAGTATGGAGGCAGCACAGGTTCAGTTCCCTATAACATGCTTGAGCAGTATTCCCAGCTGGCAGAGCTGCTTGCCCATCACCAGCCCACTTGTTGTCTGCAGATTCAGCCTCCATGCATCTATTCCAAGAGAAGTAAGGCACTGTTATATCAGAGTACATAGATGTATTGCTGGCAATGCTCATGTGCATGTGTGGCAGGCAGGGGGGACAGAACTCTGCCCCAAGAAAGCAAAATGTGTGCCAGGTGTATAATGTGTGGGTGTGGCTGCTCAGGGCAAACACTGGCTAACCGATAAGATCTGTAAAGGTTTGCTACTGTGCAGTGATGTGCGGTGATATTTACAGAAGTGGAGTCAAAAAATGTTCACTATGATAGTGCTATATGTAATCTCAACCAAAATTTATGTAGTCCCCTGTTATGGGCTAAACTGATGATACAGCTTCCAAAAAGAACCATAAACAGGACCTTAGCATATGAACCAAACCAATGGAACAGTGTCACATCTTGCTCTCTTTCTGAGAGCCCTGTGCAACATATATTGCAGCACGGTGCTCTGAACATCTTGCTGCTCCAGAAACCTGTAACTAGTAGGTATGGTAGCCGCCAACTCAGGGTCTATTTAAATGCTGTGGGAATGGATGCTTTCTACTGGTCATCTTAAAGCTCCAGGCCCACTCCATTGCCTTGCTTTACTAATATTCTTGGTAAACACTTTTTTCCTTTTTACCACACTCAGAGTGCAATAATATGTTGGCCTGAGATACAGGTGCTGAAAGTTAAGATGTCAGTTTTGGGCCATTATACACAGAGAAACTGTGATGCATTTACTTGCCAATCCACTGTGGAGCACCCTTAGTGTATAACACTCTAAACAATATGGGGGTCATTCCGAACAATGAATAGCAGGGATGGATATCCCGTTGGGACCTCCATCCTTGCTATTTGTGCCCTATCATGGTCCCATCCTCCTTCCCCACATGTTGTATGGGGAAGTTAGACGGGAGGCGGGAAAAGGGCATATCGGAGGTGGCATTAGGACAGGCAGTGGGCGATCATCGGCCCCAGACGTACAGGGCCGATTCTAATGTCGGCCCTGTACATCCGTGGCCGGCGACTTGAACAGGGAAGTTATTCCACCTCCGAGGTGGAATAATTTCTCCGATGCAGCAGGAACAGCAGGACTGGGGTTGGGATGGGGCAGCAGGGGACAGAGGGCATTCCCTGCAGCCTGACTCTGCGAGGCCAGATTGGGGGTCAGGCTATGGGGAAAGCACTTTGGAAGCCGGTGGCCGAGGATCGTGGCTTTTAATGGAGCCGCGATGCCATGGCAACTGGATGCCATGACGCCACAGCTCCATTTAAAAGCCCTGACTGAGTTAGCTGGGCAAGGCCTGTACACGCAGGCCGGCTGAATCATGGTCCCGGCCTGCACATACAGGCCACGATTCTGATCCTGCGAGGCTAGATGTGCCCCGCGGGATCAGAATCATGACTCCGTCTATGCATCCGGCTCCAACCGGGCGCACAGAGGGCCAATACGTCCCGGATGGAATCGGGTCCTATGCTAATAATTTGGGAAGAAGCAACAAAATGTGGTTTTTAGGTGAGGGCGTTGAGGATAGTGTGGTCTACAAAGCGCATGCTATTCACAAATGCCATGGTAATATACTTCCCTGTTTATGTGTGTGTGTGTGGAATTATTGCTGTATGAGCAGGATGCTGTGAGGCTGATCAGTCATAGCAAGGACATGAGATGAGCATTTTCTGTGGCACTACTATCACCACCATCCTCTTGTTGACCACATAAGCATCTCCACGCCCTGCTCTGTGTTTGCCACCACCTATTGGAGTATGGCTTGTACTGTGACATGGCAGTCTTACATTATAGATAGAGATCACACACTTCAAGGTGCATGATCCATGAAGTCGAAGACTAGTACATGATTCAATCATATGCCCAGTGTGAGACTACAATGATTGTGGGTCCCTCCAACATTGCCTGCTAATTTCTGCCTGGTTGGGATATGCATGTGTGCCATCATTCAGAGATATTTCCGCCATCATACTGTACATTGTTTAGTCTATAATTACGCTTACTCTCCAATGCCAGTTGGACTGTCCACATTGCTACTAGGCAAAGGGACTATTGATTATGGTGACATTACTGCCATCCCTCCAAAGCAAACCTCTAGGAGTACAGCGACATTGCCATGCAACTCATTTTTGAAACTAAGACCATTCACTCCTCATCTCTAACAACCTGTATTCTGTTTCTAATTGGTGATGCAGGATATGGCTGTCATGCCTGGATGATCACTCCCATACATCACCCTCAGAAACCTGCAGAGAAATGGCACAATGAGGCACATATCTCCACCCACTCAATCATAGAACACACCTTTGGTATCTTGAAAACTTGCTTCAGGTGTCTGGATAAAACATGTAGTGCCTTACAATAAAATCCACAGTGGCTGAGATAGTCCTGTCATGCTGCATCCTGCATAATTTTGTGTTCAGGCATCGCATCCCACTGGATATTAATCTGAATTTGGAGAAGGTTCCTGTGTGTTCCACTGCAGGTGCCCAGGAGATGACAGTGAATGGGAGTCAAGTTTGCAGTCAACTCAGTGTAGAATATGTCTCTAAAAAGTCCTGTGACATATGTCCATGCAAAGCTCATGTTTGTGTAAGATGTGATAATGTGATTGGGTGCCACCTAATGTTCCATGCCCACATTTTGGTTTCCAGGATCTCCTGCCCCTGCTTTGTATTGTACACCTATAATGGCATGAAGACTGCAAGTTAACATGGTATATGTCCACAAATTGGTCAGTTTGCTGGTTTCTGTAGCCTCTGCCTGGCAGCAGAACCTCTCCTCAATTATGGCACCCAGGTTGTCAACAGCACATAGGCTGTCACATGGTGCCTCACAAGGGTACACAGATGCTCTTGCATCATCACCATGTCTTCATTCTGTGATGACACATTCTCATGGAGCAGATTGGAGAGCACCTGAAATCTCCTACCCTTGTCATCACCATTGTGTTGTAAATCAGGATCCCTGTGGATGTCAGGGAGTGATGATTCCTCAGACCAATTGCCATGACCCTCGCTGTTACCACTCCCATGATCTGAAGGCAGTGGTGAATTTGTATGCAGAGATGGAGGATCTAATAAACATACAATATTTCTAATGAAAGACTTCAATTGACACTAATTCATGCTCCCCATAAACAATTAAATCCAATTTCAATTCAGAAAACAACTGAAAACATTAATCTTTACAGACTATTATCAATGTAAGCAGCCACCATAGATCTCTTCCACTTCCTTATCAAAAAATAATAGTCACACTATTCAACTCCTTCCAATCACCATACACTTGATGCACACAACTCCAAAATATAATAAATAGTTTAATACTACGTTGCTATTGTTAAATATCTTTTGAACTTTGATTGTTATTTCTACAATTGTTCCCTGTAAACTATTATATAACTGTTTCTTGTAAACTGACTTGTGCAGTAGTTAAAATGTTATATGTAAACTGCTTTGATTACCATGACAAAGCAGTATGTAAAAAACAATAAATAAATAAATAAATTTGAAATTGCAGCAATTATATTCTGAATATCTCCCAAAAAAATGTTTAGAGCAAAGAGAGACCATCATCAGGGAATATTTATTTAACTGGTTTTCTATACTGCCTTATCCTTCAATCAAAGCAGTTTACATTATGTATTCACTACAAATAGGTACTGAATACCTTCCCTTGTTCCCAAAGGGCTTGCAATCTATGTGTGCTTGAGGCAATGGAGGGTTAAGTGGCTTGCCCAAGGTGTGCCAATTGGACTAGAAACCTCAGTCCCTCTGGCCTGAGACTGCTGTCCCCAGGTGGGAATTGAACCCCCAGCCCTCTGGCTTGAGGTGCTATGTCTCAACCACTAGGCTACTCCTCCCTCTATAGGGCTTGTTTACTATGTTTACTTGTTTATGGTATTCCAAATGCGGGCCCACCTGCACGTACAAAAGTGATCTGCATGTATCTCTGGAAGTGGGCCGGGAGGGGCGTGATGGGGGCATTGCTGACGGTGAGAATATCTAACCCGTATTCCATTGAAATGCGTGTATGTCTATGGGAATACCGTGGACGTCTACATTATACCTGCTAAAATGTGGAATAACAGACATAGCAGGAATAAAATAAAGTAAAGAAATCATATGGTGAAGCAGGACACACTGCCCTGAGCCCCACTACAGCTCAGTGAGAGGTATGGCGGTGATACTACCTGTGTTGCCACCGTATCTGCGTGCCCAGGATGAAGATGTACAGACTGCAATGTGCATAGGAGGGACATGTACAAGGCACAGGGGATAGTACAAGAAGCAGCAGAGGATCAGGGGTATCAGGTACATATGTCCACAGTGCCAGAGGCAGAGGGAAACACAGAGCCCAGCAGGTGCCTGTCAAAATGTGTGATGCATGCATGACACACAGTAACACCTGCACAACCAACACCAGTGCCCAGACATGCCCACCCCACACACCTAGGTGCCCGCTCACAACAAAACACAGATTGCCCATACCCCCACCCCCCACACCAGTGCCCAGCCATGCCCACCCCACACATCCAGGTGCCCCCAACAGTAAAACACAGACTGCCCATACCCTCATTCCCCACACTCCAACCCCCACCACACCACCCTGCACCCCCACCCCCACCCCATTCTCACTCCACAACCCCCACCCCACCCTCCAACCCACATCCCACTACCATAAATCTCCACCCCCACCCCCCATCTCAGGCAACAGGCAGGCAAATGAATCCAGGCCTACATGTGGACACCCGGCTGGTGGATGGCAGGGCAGATAAATGAAGCAAGTGAGCACCAGCAGGGGATACAGTAGCAGCAATGAGGACTGGAGCACCCTGTGAACTGTTCAATTGGGCAACCAGCAAGTCGATGCATGTCCCAAGGTAACATATGGAGGCATTCAGGTGGTGGGTTGCTGCCAGCTACTGTTCCTGGACTGCCAACTTCCTGTCATGAAGGTCCAGCTGCTGTTCCCACAGTGCCACAGTATGACTGAGGCAGTGTAACTTGCATGCGCCTCGTGGCCCTCCTGCTGGGTGAGTATGCGTTCTGTGCAATGCACCAGCTCTACATAGGTGCATGGGTGGCATTGCCCATAGTGACCACTGCCATCAGACTGGGGTTGGGACTCAGGTGATGGTGCAAGCTGGTCCTCAGTCTCCCCTGAGCTACTGCCCTCTGGCTCTGCACCACTGGCTGGCTATGTACCTCCATCCACGGGGGCTGGAGGCTGGGAGGCATTCCCCTCTGTTCACCATAGCCCTGTCCACTGACTGTGGCAGTGGAGGATTCTCCAGCAGCAAGGCATGCATGGGGTCAGCACTGGGTCCAGCATCCATTGCAGCACCTGCAGAGAGAAGCAAGGATGACCAAAATAATGCGGACGTATGCACGCACTGATGCTCCCAACCCCCACACACATGGGCTGCAGCAGTGCACTAAAGCCCTAGAGACACCATACCACAGAAGTGGAGGGGCAGTGGGGAGAGGGCAATGCAGTCCAGGGAGGTGCCACCATCACAGAGCCACCTGGTAAGACAGCAGTCGGGACATGTGTGAGAGGGGCACTGGGTGGTTCATTGGGTCCCCACACCATGGGTGAAGGCCTGGGGCGGGGGGCATTCAGCAGATGCATGGCAGCACAGACACATACTTTAGGCCGATGGGCGCTGTGAGGTGTCCATGTCCCTGATGCCCTCCAATTTGCGGTGTCCACAGTGGCTAGGACCCACTGTTCTAGTTCAGTGAGGCACACCCCCTGACTGTCCTGGCCCACAGCACGTGCCTTCCTGCAGGTGTCACGTCGCACCTGATGCGACTTGCGCTTCACATCCTCGATGTCCCGATTGTTGTGGTAAATGGCGTTCAACTTTCAGTATATGGCAAGCCACCTGCGCTGCCTCTCATAGGTACCTATATGGGCCTCATCAGTGCCCAAGAGAACCCCGAGATTGGCAAGAACCTCCCCAATGAGGAAGGCCTGCTCCCCATCACTGAAATTATGCTTCCTGGAGGACACCTTGGGAGCCATGGCAGAGAACACAGCAGCTATTGATTGGTAATAGCCTCAAGGGAAGCAGCATTGGAAAAATGGTGTTTTGCAGAGGCGTGGCCACACCAGCGTTACATGTTTTATAGAGGGTGAACATGCAGTGACATATACTTTGAAATGCGTGGAATACGGAACATGTCTGTGTGTCTGATCACATGTAGACATCCATGTTTAACGCACAACATATAAATGTTTGAGTGGCTCCTCAAGTCTTTCTTTTCCAGCAAGCAACACATCCACGATGTCCTGTAAGATGACAAGAAGAGAATATTGGATTCTACAGCCATAGCGTAGAGGCTTACACTAGGGGGAAAATTTTGAAGGACCAGTTAGTTCATACGTCTTTTAATCGAGATGTCCCCAAGCTAGTGGGATCTGGACAAGGTCATTGGGCTTGTGGCAAATGCAAGTATTGTTCCACCACCCTGGAGGGCATTCAATGGTGCCACCCTGCCACGGGCCAATCTTTTTCGTTCATGGGGTCCTCTACCTGCCAGTCTACTTTTGTTGTCTACATGCTCAATTGTCCCTGTGGGTTGTCCTATGTAGGCAGGGCGATCAGACCCATTCGGGTTCGACTAGGAGAACATGCCTCTCAAATAAAATCAAGGAATCTCTTGGCCCCTATCGTTGACCATTGCATTCAGTTTAATCATACCTTTGCTGACCTTCGTTGGAGGGTCATAGACTGTGTTCCTTTTACCTCTAGGGGTGGGCATCGCGAACGTCACCTACAGAAGCGTGAACAGTGTTGGATTTTCCGTTTGAACACTGTCATCCCCACAGGACTTAACTTGGAATGCGATTGGTGGAGTCTTTTGCAACTTTATATCTTGGTCAAGACTCCTTGTTATAGTTTTTGGTGATTTGGCATTTCGGGCATTCTTTGTGCTGCTTTCACCAATCAAATGCCTTTGGATATTTTTAGACTGGACACTCCTCCTCTGACGTATCAACCAATCAGCTGCCATTATGGTTCTACAAATGAGGCCGTTGGGTTCGTCGTTTTTTAGGGCGATGGATTTTCAACACGGGATACTATCACTTGAAACAGGGCTTTTGATGGGCCTGAAACATGCATGTCATGTGTGTGCCTAATGCTTTGGTGTTCCCTCACGATGGATATATATCGCCAGTTCATGAGATAAGTGGTTCTTCACTATTTCAACTGTTCTGTGCAATGTGAAATTTCTTTGCTTAACAAAAGGGATTTCCCGGAGTGGAGGGGAAGGGTTTCTTCCTTCCCTCTCTTGCCGGGGAGGCCCGACATAAAAAAAGTTGGTGGAGTTCTATACTTTCAGAACTCAACGATGCATGAAAACATGGCAGGACCTGGCCACATGACACCCATGTACACAAGACCACCCCCACATCTGCGGCCTATGCCTAAGCAACTGCACTGTGGTCACTGTACAGAGGGTGTATATTTATGTTCTGACCCCACAGGCACATGCCTGTAGGTGTGCTGTAACCAGCACCTGCTCACCTAGATGCACTGGTGTGTGTGGAGCGCAGGACACCCTAGCGGTGCACATATGGAGATGCATCCGGTCCTAATGGCCATGTCCACAGGCACATATTTGCCCATGCAGCAGTGCACGGTAGATGGCCCACACACTGGGTGTCCTGTTAGTGCATGTGTGGGGGGAGGGAGCGGGGCCAGTGGTTTAGCAAATCTCCTGTCCCCCTGCCACCCACAGGGAGCATGGGGGAAACATTCAGTGGCACCCCCTCAAAGTCCAAACTGACCAGTCCTGTTTCACCCTCCCACAGGTTCCAGGGGCAGCAGCCATGTCTGAGGAGATGGAACAGGAAAGGGTCAGAGCATTGTTCTCCAATGCCCTTCTGGTGGTCGCCAACCATGAGCGAAGACGTGCCGAATGCCATTATCCATATGCCAGGGTCCCCAGGCCCTGCACCCTGTACCTTGACATCAGTGATGACCTGTGCCGGACACGGTACAGGTTTGACCATGAGGCAATACATGACCTATGTGAGGAGCCGGGGTCACAGCTCGCTGAACAGGCACACAGATGGGACACAGTGCCTGTCTATGTGAAGGTGCTGGCAGCTCTGGCCTTCCTGGGGACCAGCACATTCCAGTCTGTTATGGGAATGCCATCAGAGCTGAGCTTGTCAGCAGTGTCACGCAGCATCACCCAATTCCTGGATGCCTTTGTGGGCCATGCTGCCCAGTACATCTTGTTCCCACGCACCCCACAGCAGCAGCAGCAGCAGACCATGATCACATTCAGCAAGGTTGCAGGGTTCCAATCCATCCTCGGGGCCATTGACTGCTCCTATGTGGTCCTCTGCCCACTGTGCCTGCATGAGGTGGCCTACAGGAATTAGAAGGCGTACAACTCTTTGAACATGCAGGTCATCTGCAATGCCCAGATGGAGATCTTAGATGTCATGGCATGCTTCCCTGGCTTGTGCCATGATGCCTACATCCTGGCACCATCAGGGATACATGCTGACTTTGATGACGGCACCATCACCTGTAGCTGGCTGCTTGGTGAGTAGATACAGGTTGGTGTCACATGCACATGCACATGGGGGAGAGGCACATGGGCATGGTCAGCTATGTGCTTGTAGGCAGGCCATGCCCACTGGGGGGCCACACCACAGTTATGGGTTGGCCATATGTGGCAGGTGGGCCACAGGTACCCCTATCATTGCATGGTTAAGGGGAGGCCAGCAACAATCACAGCATGGACATGTTAGGGGCTGGGGATGTGCCACTGCTGGGGATGCACAGGGGTCAGGGCTGGCTGGCCCCAGACATGGGTGGTGGGGCACCACATGGCATGGAAGAGGTGCACATCCATGTTGGACCTGGTGGGGTGGCACCAGGTACATTGGCATGACAACACCTGCGTAGCTGGCCATGGTGCTACATGTTGCCCTTCCTGCCACTGTTCCTCTCCTCAGGTGACAGGGGATAACTGCTGAGGGAGTAGCTCATGACCCCCTCATCAACCCATGCACCCCAGTGGAAGTCAATTACAACCGGTTGCACCAGCTGACATGCTCCATCTTAGAGCGGACATTTAGCCTGCTCAAGAGCCACTTTCTCTGCCTTGACCGGTCTGGTGGAGAGTTGCTCTACTCCCCAGCCAGGGTGTGCAGGATATTCCTAGTGTACTGCATGCTGCACAATTACACACTGTGTCGGAGGCAGCCCATGCTGTATGCAGCAGTTGGCGATTCTGATGGCGAGATGGATGAGATGGTGCCCTCCCCTAGCTGTCGCATGCTACCTCCTACCAAAGTGCAGTGGCAACTTGAAGATCCCTTGTGGAGATGCACTTTGTGTAAGGTAGGCTGCCTTTGTTGGCAAAACTGGGGGGTGGGTGGCAGGGCTGGGCATCAGTACACCACAGTTGGCTGTCCTGTGAGCCTTTCCAGCCACTGCAGCCAGTCCCCACCTCACCCCCACCCACTCTTCCCATCTGCCATTGCATGCTTTCCGGTCCCTGGTGCATGGACCCCCCTACCCACACCCAGCCACACATGTGCCCCAACACAGGGCACACCCATAACCCCCATGCAGGCACCCCAGCACAGCCTGAAACATGTTTCACTGCACACCCATGCTGACGGTATCACCCCCCTGCCCCTGCGCAACACTGGTCTACATACCCTGTCCAGCCCTGGCCATCTGCAGATGTACCAAGCTGCAGTACCAGCTCATTCAGCATATGGGACATCTGATGCAGCATGCTGCATCCCCTGTACTCCTGTCCCAGCTGGCCAGGCAACTGGGGATCCCCCCCCCCCACCACTGCAGCCAGTGGCAGTCATACAGGCACAGTTTGTGCAAGGGGGCCACCCACACAGGCACCCCATCCCCCCTCCCATTATTGGTTCGGTACCTTACCTGCCACTCTGATTCGGTTGTTGGGCGCCTGCTGTTACCCCACATTGCTGGTGCCTGCATGGGGGTTGTGACCCGTGCATGAGCATGCCCTTTCCAGACACACATTTGGATCATGTGTGCTTCCATGCCCCCTGTAGCCCACTGTGGGACCCATTCCGATTGAGATATCCATCCCTTGTACGACTGATCGGATTTGTTCTCACTGGGGCAGACACAGCATGGTTCCCACATGGTGCATTATGCCATGTGGGTTCCACAATGCAACTAGGTCTGTACATGCAGGCCGGGACATGATTCCAGCCAGGCTGCACATACAGGCCTCTTCCCAGCTAACCTGGTGGTGGCTCCTCAATGGGGTCATGGCACCATGGTGTACAGTTGCCATGGCTCCATGCCTCCATTCAGGGGCCACTGTACCCAGCCACTGTCCCGTTCCTGACTTCCCCACTCTGGCTCAGTCTAGGCTCAGTCTGCAGGGAGGCACCTGCACCCCCACCTACCTTTATGGCTGCCTGTGCTACCTGCCCCCTGCTGTTTCAGGGGATGTCTTCCATCTCAGGGTGGAAGTAGTCCCCTGTACAGCCTGCTGGCCCCAGATATACAGGGCCAACATCTGTATCAGTCCTCTATGTCCAGGACTGCCGATAGCCTGACCTAGCTCTGCCCCCCCCCCCCCCCCGCCACTTTCACACCCCTGGCTTGCTTCCCTGTATGAACACTTTGTTTGTACTGGGATGTTAGATTGCTCCCCTATGTGGAAACACACACAAACACAGTGACCTATTTTTCTTGCATTTTATTTATGGCACAACAGCAAAAATAAATAAAGGGGGTGACTGACCATGTGCTGCCCAGTCACCCCCCTCTTCTGGCCACCTGGTTCCAGCCCCTCATCCCATTGGCTTGGGTGGGGACAGGAGCGCCTCTGTGAGTCACTCCACTGCCTGGATGAGGGTCTGGAGGTTATCCTTGATGCCCTGTAGGTACTCCACTATGCATTTCAGGGACCCCACTGCTGCAGGAGTCTGCTCCATGGCACACATGGTGCCCACGCCATGCTGTGGTATGCCAGCCCATACCCCCCCCCCCCAGCAACTGCCACAGTGCACAGCAGCTCATCTGGCTCCAGCTCACTGTCACCATGCTTGTCCCCAGTCTCAACCACATGCTCCCCATCCCCTCCCTCCACCCCCTGCCTGCTCCCATACCATCCCCTCCCACTAAATCCTGCCCCTTATGTCCCTGCCCTCCACCCCCTGCCTGTGTCTATCCCCTCCTTCCACCCCCTGTGCCCTCACATCCTTGTCCTCCACCTCCTGCCTGCTCCCGTCCCCTCCCTCTGCCCTTGCACCCTCACATCCCCACTCTCCACCCCCTGCCTGCTTCTAACCCTGCCTCCCCCTCCCATCCCCCCTCCATGCTTCCCCATCCTCCACCCACTGGGTGTCCCTGGGTGGCATGTCCCTGATCTCCCCCTCCTCCATAGATGCTTCATTTACCTCCTCCTGCTCCTCAGGCCATGCCTCCCCACACTCAGCCCATGATGTGCCTCCCTCTGTGGCCAGGATCTCCAACTGTGGTGTGTCCTGCCCGGGCCCCATGGTACCATCCTGTCCCTCCCCCCCAGGGGAGTGGGGAACCTCCATGAGGGTAAAGGTGTAGACCTCTTCCCCACTCTCCCCTGATGGGGAGATGCTGGATAGCACTATGGGACTGGCTGTTGCTGTGCTGTTGGTGTCTGCGGTGGCCAGGTTGTGGGGGCTGGCTGTTGCTGGCTGCTGCTAGTCCCCTTCCTCCACCTCTTCATCCTTTGCCTCCTCCCCTTCATTGTCATCCTCTTCCTCCTCCTCCTCCGCCACAGGGGGGGGGGGGTGAGTCTTGACCAGGATGGCTGTGTAAGGGATGCAGAGAGGTGGCTGTTAGTTACAGTGGGTAGGGGTGTACAGCTGACATGTCCCTGTTGTCCAGCACCTGCCCAGGCTCTGTCTGCTGTTTTCCATGTGATGCCCAACCACTCCAGCCCTGTGCCATGTTGCATATCATGGCCCCATTCCTGTGCCATACCTCCTCACTCACCTTGCTCCCACTGAAGCTGCTGCAGGAGTCTTGCCAACATCCACGGGTACATGCAGCATATGGCCCAGAAACATTGGTGGAGGCAGGAGGGTGTAACCACAAGGAAACGAAGGGAAGTGGTGGTTGATGACTCTCTTCTGAGGGATACTGAGGCATCCATCTGCCGGCCAGACTTGATGTCCAGGGAGGTATGCTGTCTGCCAGGTGCCAAAATCTGAGATGTTACAGAGAGTTTGCGGAGACTCATCAAGCCCACTGACTATTACCCAATGTTGCTAATCCATGTTGGAACAAATGATACTGCCAGGCATCCCTCTGAGCATATCAAAAGTGACTTCATGGCTCTAGGACAAAGGGTGAAGCAGATAGGGGCGCAGGTGGTGTTCTCTTAATCCTCTCTGTTAAGGGTAAAGGGCAAGGCAGAGAAGCTCGCATCCTGGAGATGAATACATGGCTACGTGGATGGTGTCATCGAGAGCGGTTTGGTGTCCTGGACCATGGGATGCTATTCCAAGGGTTGCAGAGCAGAGATGGCGTCCATCTGTCCAAGAAAGGTTGACATGTCTTTACTAGTAGACTGGCTAATCTACTAAAGAGGGCTTTAAACTAGACTCATTGGAGATGGGTGAAGAAAGACCCCAGGTAAGTGAAAGCCCCCAGGTAAGTAAAACATTAAATACCTTTATGGAAATGGGTAAAAGGAACAACATATGGAAAGCGGTGTGTTTAAATTCCCGTAGCATGGGAAATAAGATCCCAGATGTTGAAGCTTTAATGGGAGACGCTGGCTTGGATTTAGTGGCAGTTACAGACAAATGGTTCACAGAAAACTATGACTGGGATGTAACTATACCAGGCTATACTTTATTCAGAAAGGAAAGGGTAGGAAGAAAGGGAGGAGGTGTGGCACTATATGTAAAAAATAATATTAAAGCTTTGGAACTGCAGAGCTTAAAAGGGAGAGAGGAGGCATTGTGGGTTAAACTAGAAAAAGGGAAAGAGAAATCTATTTGCATTGGTGTGATATACAGACCTCCCTCACAGGAGGAATAGGTGGACGGAGAGTTAATTGAAGACATATACAGCATTTATTTATTTATTTAACCAGTTTTATATACTACTTTATCCTTCAATCAAAGTGGTTGACAACACAGTGGGTCTATATTGAACGAGAGGGGAAGGGAAACAAGATGTACATACAGACTTTCCTGCATTGCTAGGAAAGGGGAAGTGCTACTGATAGGGGATTTCAATATACCAGATGTTGATTGCCACATTCCTGCTTCAGTATCATCTAGAAGTAAGGAGATCCTGGACTCTCTACAGGGAGAACTATTCAGGCAACTGGTAAAAGAATCCACATGTGAAGGGGCCATACTGGAGTTGATGCTTACCAATGGCAAAAGTGTTTCTAATGTTATAGTGGGAGATCATTTCGCATCCAGTGATCACCAGATGGTGTGGTTCAGTATTAGGACTAGGGCTGTTAAAATCCATTCAAAAGCAAGGGTCTTAGACTTTAGGAAAACTAACTTTGCCAAGATGGGCTAATACCTCAGGGAGTCATTAGCGGGACGGGAACAGCTGGGGGAAGTAGAAAAAAAGTGGGCAAAACTGAAAGGGGATATTTTAAGGGCAACCAACCTTTTTGTTAAAATGGTAAATAAAGGTTAAAGTAAAAGGAGACCGCTATGGTTTTCAAAAGAAATAGCTGAAAAAGTGAAGAAAAAGAGGGAGGCCTTCATAAAATACAAGAGATCACGGAGAGAGGAAGACAGGCATCTATATTTGGAGAAGCTAGCAAAGTAATCAGGAAAGCAAAGATTTAAAAAGAGGAGGAAATAGGCAATGCAGTTAAATCGGAGGATAAGACATTTTTCAGATATGTTAGTGAGAAGAGGAAGGGCAAAAATGGTATTGTCAGACACAAGGGTGAAGGGAGGAATATGTAGAAGCTGATGAGGATAAAGTGGAATTGCTTAACAGATATATCTGCTCTGTGTTCACAGATGAAGAGCCAGGAGTAGGACGTCAGAAAACACCCACAAACAGGAACAGAAGCGAGGGGCATCTTGAACAATTTTCAGAAGAATGCGTTTGTGAGAAATTAGCTAAACTTAAAGCAGACAAAGCGATGGGACTGGATGGGATAAACCCTAGAATACTGAGGGAACTTGGGGACCTTCTAGCAACTCAACTGACTGACCTTTTCAATGCCTCGATGGAGTCAGGAGTGGTGACAAAGGACTGGAGAGAAGCACATCTGGTCCCTTTACACAAAAGTGGAAGTAAGGATGTGGTTGAAAACTACAGGCCAGTTAGTTTAACTTCGGTGGTGAGTAAATTATTGGAAACGCTGCTGAAAGAGAAAATAGTGAGGTTTCTGGAGTCCAGCGGAATACAGGATCCGAGGCAGCATGGATTCACCAGAGGCAGGTCTTGTCAGGCAAATCTGATTGATTTCTTTGACTGGGTGACCAGGGAGTTGGACCGAGGGAAAGCCCTAGATGTGGTGTATTTAGATTTCAGTAAAGCCTTTGACACCGTTCCTTACAGGCGACTTATAAACAAACTCAGCACCCTAGGGATGGACCCTAAAGTTACTGCTTGGGTCAGAAATTGGTTGAGTGGGAGGCAACAGAGGGTAGAGGTAAATGGAGCTCACTCTGAGGAGAAGGAGGTTACCAGTGGTGTGCCCCAGAGATCTGTCCTTGGTCCGATTCTTTTTAACATCTTTGTTAGCAATACAGCAGAAGGGCTGTCGGGTAAGGTTTGCCTCTTTGTGGATGATGCCAAAATCTGCAATAGAGTAGACACTCAGGAAGGTATAGATAACATGAGGAGAGATCTAGCTAAGCTTGAAGAATGGTCTAGAATTTGGCAGCTGAGATTTAATGTTAAAAAATGCAAGGTCATGCATTTGGGCTGCAGCAATCCAAGGGAGCAATATAGTATAGGGGTGAAGTACTTTTGTCCACTAAAGAAGAGTGGGACCTAGGCGTTATTCTGTTGGATGATCTTAAAGTAGCTAAACAGGTAGAAAAGGCGACGGCAAAAGCTAGAAGGATGCTTGGGTGCATAGGGAGAGGAATGGCCAGCAGAAGAAAGGAGGTGATAGTGCCTCTGTATGTCTTTGATACGACCTCATTTGGAGTATTGTGTGCAATTCTGGAGACCGCACCTTCAAAAGGATATAAACAGGATAGAGTCAGTACAAAGGGTGGCTACTAAAATGGTTAGTGGTCTTCATTATAAAGCATATGAGGACAGACTTAAGGATCTTAATATGTACACCTTAGAGGAAAGGCGGAATAGAGGTGATATGATTGAGACGTTTAAATACCTCTGTGGCATAAATGCACAGGGGGAGAGCCTCTTTCGATTGAAAGCAAGCTCTGCTACGAGGGGACGTGGGATGAGGGTGAAAGACATGGGATAGATACAGGCGTGATATGCTTCATTCCCTGTATTTAGTTATTAGCTGAAATCAGCAGTTTGCTATGTTAAGTTGTTTTATCCTTTAACCCCCAGCACTCCTTGTTTACAATGTTCCATGTATAATTTTGTTAAATGAAATTTTTTTAAATGTACTTTTCTTTTCTTAGAGTTCATTGTAAACTGCTTTGATTCACGAAAGGTGGTAAATAAGCACAAATAAATAAATAAATAAATATTTCTTTACGGAAAGAGTGGTGGATCCGTGGAGTAGTCTTCCAGTGGAGGTGGTAGAGATGAGGACAGGGGACAAACAGAGGATCTCTAAAGGAAAAAAGGGGAATGCTGTAGTGGTTGATATGGAAGGACAGACTAAATAGGCCATGTGGTCTTTTTCTGTCATCATGTTTCCATGTTTCTGTTTCTATCTTACATATGCACTTTCCTTCCCCTCCCAGGTCTGTGACCTCAGCAATCTGCCTGCCATTCCACTGCCTCTGTACACTGGACCGTGTCACATCATGCTGCCTCATCTCCAGTGCTATCTCACACCTCACCCCAGTCCAGGTCTTGCCTTGGTCCTCCGGGCCTCCTCTGTCCTGTGTGCCTGCATTGCTTACTGGCCAGGCCAAGGGCTGAGGGGGCCACAGGGACAGTGCTGCCTGCTAAATTCCTCTGTGACCCTGCTGCATTTTCTGCCTGCCCTGTGTTGCACATTGTGGGCCTCGCATGCTGGTTTCAGACCTGACCGCTAACATGTCCTGTTCTATGGTTGTGGGCTGCGGTAGTCCAGAGGGGCTCTATCTTGTGTGTGGTGTAGTATCTCTGTACACATGTCTGATGTGGGACCTGGTCGTGATTGTGTCTGCTGCTTTTGCCAGGGCTGCTCGGTGGGCCAGGCAACGACAGATGGTACTGGGATGCCTGGGTGCATTGGATGCAATATGTACAACAGAGGTCAGGTGGTGATAGTGCCTTTGTGTACAGTGCATTGCAAAGGTGGCCTTCCCCTCTGTGTTTCTCCTGTTTTGTCGCATTGCAACTTGTGGACAGATGCTCCCTTCTCTGCTGTGGATCGTTGGAGCTCCTTCAGTGTTCCTCTTGGTATTCTTTTGGCATTTCTGCTTTATGCACCCCTTGCCTAGTCTGTGAGTTTCAGTGGGCGGCCTTCTATTTTTGAATTTGTCGTGGTGACCTGTCCTTTATATATTGTTTTGGTGGGGTTCATGGAGCTTCATTGCATGTTCAGTCTTTGCGATATTGATTTCTGCCACAGCCCTAGTCTCTATGTCTTCTGTCTCTGACCTGTTTGGAGTGCTCCTAGTTTGTTTTGTTGCTTGCAAGGTGGTGTTGTGGTATCTGGGCCTTTTGTTACTGGTATATTTGTAGAATCATCATGTGGCAGATCATGTGGTACTGCTTGCTCACAGGTGGACCCTGCTACCCTCATTATGTGCCATCTGTGGTTCTTTGGTTGGACATGATCTTTTTTGGGGGTTTCATGGACACTTTATTTGAGATATATGCGCTCACACCTTTTCTGGTTTTACTTGTTTCTTTCTGTCTATGGGGTATTGTGCTATCCTTTCACATCACCATTTTTGGCTGTACTATCAGGTCCCTTACCTAACATATGACTGGCCCCCATCTTCATTCTAGGTTGTACATCAGGCGGCATAACAGGACTGACACCAAGGGGATGACTACTTTAGCAGGCCAGTGTAGGTCTTCACTGCTTCCTCATTTGTGGTTTTCTATGCAATTCTGGTGCCCACCCCTTCAGACGGCTGATCACAGGTTGGGGTTGTTACAGAGAGTGGCTAGGAATATGGATGGTGTTCTAGATTTTGGCCATCTACAGACTGACCTATGGATTTTTTGGGGTATACATTGGAGGGACAGCAGGTTGGTAGTGCTCTGATTGCAACATTTGTATACCTCCATGACATGTATGCAGAGGTTGGGGCCTCCTTCAATTGACAGCTTGCTGTGCTGCATGGTCTTATTGGTTGGGGGTAGAAGGGAATAGACTCAGGTGTCGTATGCAGGACTGTTTCTTTACAGACCCAGTGGTGGCTGAATGAGATAGTTTTCCATTGGAGGTGGTAGTGCTGTGGACAATTTCAGACATGGGGATGGGGCAGACACAGGTTTCTCTCAGGGAACTGTTGTGGTGTTTGTTATTGGGGGACAGCCTAGTTCGGCTGTGTGTTCTTTTAATGCTGTCCTGTTTCTATGTTTCCACTGTGCTGTGTTTTGGATGTCAGTATCGGGCCATGTTGCTGATTGTTACTCACAGTAGGTGTGTTTCAATGATTTCATGTTTCCTTTCCATATGTGCTTTCACTTTAGTCCTTTCTGCATGCATTACCACCATGCCTTTCTTTTGGCCATTGTGTTTCTGTTTGCTTGTTTCTTGTGCATGGCCTGTTTTTTGTGTTTACAGTCATTTGGTGGTGTGGTGGGTCCAGCTCTCCTTTGCTCCTTTTGCCCTTTTACTATGTAGCTACGTCCTGGCTCTTTGCAATGTTGTCCCACCACGTGCCTTTTCCCTACCACCCCCCTTTTCTGCTTTGTCCTATTTACTGCACTAGGGTGGTCCTCATTTGCTCCCAGTTCCTCGTGCTGCTGCTAGGGCTGGCCATCTGTGTGCCATGGGGAGCAGGGCATGCTCATTCTCGATCACCAGCCTGCAGAGCAGGCGGGTCTCTACCTCCAAAAAGTTGACTTGGCGAGTTGCCATTTTCTGAGGTGTTGTATGGGTCTTGCAATGGATAGCGGGGGTACTCACTGCATCCTGTTTCCTGTCACATGTGTGAGACAGGACCCAGTAAGAACGTGGAAAGCAAATGGAAGAACCAACTTTATTGCAAACTTATTATACAGGAAATAAAAGCCTATGGCCCGACACAGGCCGTGTTTCGTTTCCTTCTTCAGGGGCAGGCTAAAAAACAATAATGTAAAACATAAATAAATAAATAAATATATAGTTAAAAAGCATACACTGTTAAATAAAAAAACGTAACAAACATATGAATACACTCAGGATCCAAGGATACCAAAGCAAAACATTCACAAAATAAATATATATATATAAATATATGAAAAGTAAATTCATATCCAATATATATTATAATACCACATAAAAAACCACATAAAAAGACGGTGATAAAAGATCAGCACAGCAAAAAGGGGGGGGGGGAAACAAAGGGAATTAATACACATATAAGAACAATATAAATTAATAAATAAATAAATAACTCAATAAAAGGCAACTAATACATATATAAATATGTTACATATATATGATTATAATTAAATAACACATTAGTAAAAAAAGAATCAATAAATAATTCAATTATAAAATGACTAAAAAACATTGTTATCATAAATACATTTAAAACACACGGATATGAGAGATAACATGAAAAAAATAATGAACAATCCATACCTTAATAGGCAAATCACACATCCACAGTGTACTGAAAAGAACTCTGTAAAGGAGTAGGGACAAGGATGAGAGCCAATAGGATAGGTACTGTAATGGTCTTTCTAAAATATGTCATAATAAAACCGAATATACCACAGGGGCAGAGTAGAACACTCAAATGAAAGGGTGGGAGAGACGGGACCCATTGATCCTAAAGAAAACTTGAAAAGATACACGATTCTTATTGAGACTCCTAAACACTTTCCAAGAGGACACGATAGCCATAAGAGGTGCAGGGTGAACCAATACCTAACTGATTATATTAGTGCCTTAAAAGCTATAAACAAAGAAACACCCGTGGTGCAAATCTTCACAACTTGTTCTGTGTGAGGATTTTCAACAATGTAAGAATTAATCCTTACTACTCAACCAAGGGGAATGCACACGCCAGAACCATTCACTTCTTGATGCAGACGATCAACTTCTGCAGTCTAATCCTAAAATGTATATGCGAGTGTCAGACGTTGCAAAAAACGACATCAGAACTTTCTTTCTTAAAAAAGGCTTTTAAATCGCCAGTGTTGTGTATCCACATGAGGAAACACTTTCTTGTGACAAATCCAAAGCATACTGCATTACTAAATAATAAAAGAGTATACTTTAGAGACTCACTTAGATCACCAGCAATGCATCCGCACAAGGAGAAACCTTCTTGTGACAAAATGAAAGTAAAACGCCGACGTCTGCGCACTACAAGCATATGTCTCCCGCGTTATGCAAATCATAAGATGACATCACTCACAATTCCTTAGACTCCTCAGATATTTAATAGTAGCGAAACTCTCTTAGGGACTCATTTGAATCGCCGGCGTCATGTATCCTCACAAAGAAACCTTCCTTGTGACAAATCAAGATTAAATCGGCAATGTCTGCACACTATAAAAACTTATCTCCCACATCATACAAATTTAAGATGACACATACGTTCCAACAAGAAAAAAGCAAAAACGGGGCATGTTAAAAATGGGAGAGAGATAAAAGGAGAAATACTTCAATCCATTAGACCATAGTTAACAATCAGTCTACAATCCAATGAGCCTGTTTGTCTTTCTATTTCTAAATTGTGATCTCTTGTTCTTTGTTTGGTGATGGTCTATGTTCTGCATGTGTAACTGAGCTAAGGTATTTTGTTTATGTAGTTTCTATTTGACAACTTGTTCTCTTTTCCCAGTAGAAGATTATTTGTATTCTCTGAGATGTATTGGTTTAATATTTGCAGTGTTGCCTTTTTGATAGGTAGGGTTTGGTGCTTTGTAAGTCCTGGTAGTGCCGTTATAATATGGTAGGTTTGCTATGGTTTGCTGAAAAGTTCCACATAAAGAATAAACAGCCACAGCACAAGAATCTTCTATCGATAATCCCAGATAAGGACGCTTACCCCGCTCCAACAAGCACCCCCATGGAGGCAGCCTCTTCATAAGCCAGTACCTTTTTCTTCATCTCTCAGACCCTTTCAGCGAAGAGCGAGGGAAGGTCACGCTCCGGTTCACCTCGAATCACCTGGCCGCTGGACCTCCCACCGACCTTGGCACTACTACACACCAGGTGAGCACCCCAAGATCCGCCCGGAGGCACTCAACCCATCACAGCCACATACTAACACGAGACCAAACCTAGGGGACCCTGCCCCCAGACTCAAACACCAAGTCAAAGCAAAACAGGAGAATTCACCGGCAAAAAAGTGAAAACAGGCAAACTCCCTTCCGCATACTTCCCGGGAAGCATACATGTATACCAATCACCACTATTTCCTGGTCTACCTTACCTTGCTGCTCCTAGCACATCGAACTCAGCCCTGTACACACATGCCAACTTACTCATTTCTGCCAACTCTACCAATTTACTTACCCTAGATTACTGCCCCCCAGACTTACCAGCACACCAGGCAGCAAACACCAAACAGAAAATACAACGTTGGTCATACTCCACCATCACAAACTTCGACCAGCAACCCCATCCTTGCATCTGCTATCAACTGTGCACTACTAAATGCTAGATCGATTAGAAATAAGTCAAATACCATCTATGACTACATTTTGGATCAAAAGCTGGATATTAAATGCATCACTGAGACATGGCTTACAGATACAGACCAAGTCATCCTAACCCAAGTTACACCGCCAGACTTCACAGCGTTCAGCTGTCCTAAAATACAGAAGAGAGGAGGAGGGGCGCTAATATCGACCAGAAAAAACTACAGATTTAAAGTTATCTCCACATGCAACTCTGCCGAATCAAGCACAATAATCATATCAAATCACTACGTCAGCTTTTGCCTCACATACAGGCCCCCTAACGCCAAGGCAGAACATCTATCAGCAATACTGGAATCAATCTGCACATTCAGCAACCACTACAAGACACTCATTGCCCTGGGAGACTACAACCTAACCTCTGCACCCAACAAGGATACCAGAGCCTTCCTCAAAGCCCTGGAAGCACTCAACTACAGACAGATGGTCAGTGCTCTGACACACCAGCATGGAACTACACCAGACCTTATCTTCATACCGATACAACTAACCAAACAGAACCAGTTCACAAACCCAACACCCACACCAGTACCCTGGTCAGACCATCATATCCTCACATTCACCTTATACCTGGAGACCCCCACTCACCCCACCAATGGGGAGAACAGAGCAAGAAGATTCAGAGCCTACAAAAAGGAAACTTTCATGAAGGAAATAATGCCACAAATACTACAAGAATGCGACAACCTAGACGAAACCATAGAAAAATGGAACCATTCCATATCCAAAGCAGCATCAGCTCCAACCAAGGAAAAGCTATACACACACAGAAGAACCAATGCCCCCTGGTACTCCAACTCAATCAGAGAAGCAAAGCGCTCACTCAGATGACTGGAAAGAAAATGGAGACGAAACAACATAGTAAATGATGGCAGGTAAAGACCAGTATTTAGACAGTTTTGTATACCACTTTATCCTTCAATCAAAGTGGTCACAACACAATTGGGGGATACATTTAACATGAGGGGATATGAGACACATACACTAACACTTACAGGGAACATGGACAATGGAGGGTTAAGTGGCTTGCCCAAGACCACAAGGAGCACCTGTGGGATTAGAAACCCCAGTCCTTCCGGCCCAAGGTTGCTGTCCTCTAGTGGGATTTGAACCACTGACCTTCCAGCCTGTGGTACCTTGCCCCAACTACTAGGCCACTCCTCCCTAGTAGAAACATAGAAACATAGAAACATAGAAATATGACGACAGAAAAAGACCACATGGCCTATCTAGTCTGTCCTTCCATAACAACTACAACAGTCCACTTTTTGCCTTTAGAGATCCTCTGTGTTGGTCCCATGCTTTCTTGAATTCAGTTACTGTCCTCATCTCTACCACCTCCACTGGGAGACTATTCCACGGATCCACTACTCTTTCCGTAAAGAAATATTTCCGCATATCACTCCTGAATCTATCTCCCTTCACCCTCATCCCATGTCCCCTCGTAGCAGAACTTGCTTTCAATTGAAAGAGGCTCTCTCCCTGAACATTTATGCCACGGAGGTATTTAAACATCTCAATCATATCACCTCTATCCCGCCTTTCCTCTAAGGTGTACATATTAAGATCCTTAAGTCTGTCCTCATATGCTTTATAATGAAGCCCATTAATCATTTTGGTAGCAACCCTCTGCACCGACTCCATCCTGTTCACATCCTTTTGAAGGTGCGGTCTCCAGAATTGCACACCATACTCCAAATGAGGTCGCACCAAAGACTTATACAGAGGCATTATCACCTCCTTTTTTCTGCTAGCCATTCCTCTCTGTATGCACCCAAGCATCCTTCTAGCTTTTGCCGTCGCCTTTTCCACCTGTTTAGCTACTTTAAGATCATCAGACACAACCACGCCTAGGTCCCGCTCTTCTTTAGTGGACAAAAGTACTTCACCTCCTATACTGTATTGCTCCCTTGGATTGCTGCAGCCCAAATGCATGACCTTACATTTTTTAACATTAAATCCCAGCTGCCAAATTCTAGACCATTCTTCAAGCTTAGCTAGATCCCTCCTCATGTTATCTACCCCTTCCTGGGTGTCTACTCTATTTCAGATTTTGGTATCATTCGCAAAGAGGCAAACCTTACCCGACAGCCCTTCCGCTATATCACTAACAAAGATGTTAAAAAGAATCGGACCAAGGACAGATCCCTGGGGCACACCACTGGTAACATCCTTCTCCTCAGAGTGAGCTCCATTTACTTGTACTCTTTGTCGCCTCCCACCCAACCAATTTCTAACCCAAGCAGTAACTTTAGGGTCCATCCCTAGGGTGCTCAGTTTGTTTATAAGTCGCCTGTGAGGAACAGTGTCAAAGGCTTTACGGAAATCTAAATACACCACATCTAGAGCTCTCCCTCGGTCCAACTCCCTGGTCACCCAGTCAAAAAAATCAATCAGATTTGTCTGACAAGACCTGCCTCTGGTGAATCCATGCTGCCTCGGATCCTGTAATCCGCTGGACTCCAGAAACCTCACTATTTTCTCTTTCAGCAGCGTTTCCAATAATTTACTCACCACCGAAGTTAAACTAACCGGCCATAAGTTTTCAACCACATCCTTACTTCCGCTTTTGTGTAAAGGCACCACATGAGCCTCTCTCCAGTCCTTTGGCACCACTCCTGACTCCAACGAGGCATTGAAAAGGTCAGTCAGTGGAGCTGCTAGAACGTCCCCAAGTTCCCTCAGTATTCTAGGGTGTATCCCATCCGGTCCCATCGTTTTGTCTACTTTAAGTTGAGCTAGTTTCTCACGAACACAGTCTTCTGAAAATAGTTCAAGATGTCCCTCACTTCTGTTCTTATTTGTGGGTGTTTTCTGAGGTCCTGCTCCTGGTTCTTCATCTGTGAACACAGAACAAAAATATTTGTTAAGCAATTCCGCTTTATCCTTATCAGCTTCTACATATTCCCCCCCTGCACCCTTGAGTCTGACAATACCACTTTTGCTCTTCCTCTTCTCACTAATATATCTGAAAAATGTCTTATCCCCCCATTTTATTGCATTGGCTATTTCCTCCTCCTTTTGAATCTTTGCCTTCTTGACTACTTTGCTAGCTTCTCTAAGTTTTTCCAAATACAGATGCCTGTTTTCTGCTCTCTGTGATCTCTTGTATTTCATGAAGGCCTCCCTCTTTTTCTTCACTTTTTCAGCTACTTCCTTCGAAAACCATAGCGGTCTCCTGTTCCTTTTGCCTTTATTTACCATTTTAACAAAAAGGTTGGTTGCCCTTAAAATACCCCCTTTCAGTTTTGCCCACTGTTTTTCTACATCCCCCAGCTGTTCCCATCCCACTAACGACTCCCTGAGGTATTGGCCCATCTTCGCAAAGTTAGTCTTCCTAAAGTCTAAGATCCTCACCTTGGAATGGATTCTAACAGCCCTAGTCCTAATACTGAACCACACCATCTGGTGATCACTGGATGCAAAATGATCTCCCACTACAACATCAGAAACATTTTCACCATTGGTAAGCACCAAGTCCAGTATGGCCCCTTCACGTGTGGGGTCTGTTACCAATTGCCTGAATAGTTCTCCCTGTAGAGAATTCAGGATCTCCTTACTTCTAGATGATACTGCAGCAGGAATGTGCCAATCAACATCTGGCATATTGAAATCTCCTATCAGTAGCACTTCCCCTTTCCTAGCAATGCTGCGTATGTCTTCAATTAACTCTCTGTCCACCTCTTCCTCTTGTGAGGGAGGTCTGTATATCACTCCAATGCAAATAGATTTCTCTTTCCCTCTTTCTAGTTTAACCCACAATGCCTCCTCCCTCCCTTTTAAGTTCTGTAATTCCAAAGCTTTAATAGTAGTTTTTACATATAGTGCCACTCCTCCTCCTCTTCTTCCTACCCTGTCCTTCCTGAATAAAGTATAGCCAGGTATAGTTACATCCCAGTCATTGTTTTCTGTGAACCATGTTTCTGTAACTGCCACTAAATCCAAGTCAGCCACTCCCACCAAAGCTTCAACCTCAGGGATCTTATTTCCCATGCTACGGGCATTAATACACACTGCTTTCGATATGTTACCCCTGTTACCCATTTCCATAAAGGTATTTAATGTATCACCTACCTGGGGGCTTTCACTTACCTGGGGGCTTTCTTCACCCATCCCCAAGGAATCTAGTTTAAAGCCCTCTTCAGTAGATTAGCCAGTCTACTACCAAAGATGCGTTGACCTCTCTTGGACAGATGGATGCCATCTCTGCTTTGCAACCCTTGGAAAAGCATCCCATGGTCTAGGAAACCAAAACGCTCTCGATGACACCATCCACGCAGCCATGCATTCGTCTCCAGGATGCGAGCCTCTCTGCCTTGGCCTTTACCCTCAACAGGGAGGATTGAAGAGAACACCACCTGTGCTCCTAACTGCTTCACCCTCTGTCCCAGAGCCATGAAGTCACTTTTGATACGTTCCGAGGTATACCTGGCAGTATCATTTGTTCCAACATGGATTAGCAACATTGGGTAATAGTCTGTGGGCTTGATGAGTCTCGGCAAACTCTCCGTAACATCTTGGATTTTGGCACCAGGCAGACAGCATACCTCTCTGGACATCAAGTCTGGTCGGCAGATGGACGCCTCAGTACCCCTCAGAAGAGAGTCTCCAACCACCACCACCCTTCGTTTCCTTCTGGTGACTGATTCCGCAACTTTGGGGTACTTGAACTCTGGTTCTTCCCTTTCCAGGGATGCTTTCACCTCCTCCACTTCCAGGGCTGCATAATGGTTCTTCAATTCAAGGGATGGAGAAGTTGGATTGGTGATTTTGCAGGCCCTGGTGACTTGTGTCCAACCATCGACATTCTGTTGGCACCCATCTTCTCCGGAGCTGGAGAGCTTGGTTGCTGCAAGTAGCATCTCATCAATGTACTTCTCACTGTCTTGAATGCTCCTCAGCCTCGCCACCTCCTCTCTGAGTTCCTCCACCTCTTTCCTCAGAGCTTCAGCATGCAGGCACCCTGCACATGGAACCGGTCCTTCAACCGGCATTAGGACCTCTGTCTGGACCGAGGCAGAAGCTGTAACGGGGGCAACAGCTTTAGCAATACGATTTTTCCCAGCCATTGTTCTTTTCGTGGAGCTTAGGTATCTGTTAGAGCAAAAGAGAGAGATCTACCAAGTACCAGCCGGTTTCGCAGCTGTCTTTATAGAGAAAAAGCAGTTAAAACACTTTAATTACATACAAATGTGCTGGTCCAATTCACTGTGATTTGTGAAAGGGGAGGCGCCCTATAAAGCAAGGCTGCTCACTAGGGGTGGGTGGGAGTCGGGGTGGGTAGGGCGGGAACTAACACCTGATTAGGTGTTAGCAGCTTCTAAAGCTGAGGAGGTCACTGGAGTCAGCAACCTACTGTGCTCAATAGTATGGTCCATCTAGTCTGGCCAGTAAGATGGCAGGAGTAGGTGCACCTGCCGATCTGTGCAGGCCACCCCTCCCCATGTCTTTGTTTAGGGGTGAACCCACCGCTCCATGTAGGACACCCCTATTTGTTGAGAAATTAGATAGTTAAGTTTATTTTGATTGTATCCTGCTGCTGTAAAGGGATCCACTGTGTCTGTCCCATGCCATTTTGAATTCTGTCACTGTATTTGCCCCCACCACTTCCATCGGGAGGGCATTCCAAGCATCCACCACCCTTTCAGTGAAAAAGTATTTCCTGACATTGCCTTTCAATTTACCCCCTTGCAGCTTCATGTTATGCCCTCTAGTTTTACAGCTTCCCCGTCTTTGGAAGAGGTTTGTTTGTTCATTATTTCTAAAGGTCTGAATGATATCTCCTCTATCCCTCCTCTCCTCCAGAGTGTACATATTTAGGTCTTCAAGTCTCTTTTCATAAGGCTTCTGACACAGGCTCCAAATCATTTTGGTTGCCTTCCTCTGAACAGTTTCCAGTCTTTTTACATCCTTTGCAAGATATGGTCTCCAGAACTGAACACAGTATTCCAAGTGAGGCCTCACCAGTGACTTATACAGTGACATTAGTACCTTTTTCTTTCTGCTGGTAATTCCTCTTTGTATGCAGCCCAACATCCTCCTGGCTTTTGCCACTGCCTTGTCACACTGTTTTTCCACCTTGAGATCCTCAGAAATAATCACACCAAGGTCCTTCTCCTGGTCCGTGCACACCAACCTCTCGCCCCCTATTGCATACATTTCCCTTAGATTTCTGCTTCCCAAGTGCATGGCACTGCATTTCTTCACCTTAAATCTTAATTGCCAAGCATTAGACCATTCTTCCAGCTTTTGTAGATCTTTCCTCATGTTAACCAATCCTTCAGAGGAGTCCACTCTGTTGCAAATTTTCGTGTCAAACAAGTCGCAGGATACTTTGCACCAATACAGAGCTGAAGAACTAACATACAATAACCTTATCAACGATCGCAAACAACAACATCACACCAACCTAATTATGAAAGATGCAAATAAACCAAGGGAACTTTTCAACATCGTGCAAAAGCTCACTAGAGACAACCGTCAACACAGCACCCATCAACTTGACTCCCAAGAATTCGCAAACTACATAAAGAACAAGCACGCTAGTCAAACCCCCACTCACCTCCCTGCAACATGCCACCCACCTTGGACAGAAACCCATCAAACCCGGAGCAACCTTTTTATCCCAACAGCCCAGCACATAGAAGACATCGTGGACCCCCTAAACACAACAACATCTCCATATGACCCATGCCCAGTGGAATGGATCAAGGATGCGAAGGACCAACTAAGTCACCACCTTCACAAAATCATGAAGGAATTCCTCCAACAAGGACACATGCCACAGGCACTCAAGCAAGCTATGATACAACCTGTCCTCAAGAACGCAATGCTACGCACCTCTGACCCAAAATCCTACCGTCCCATATCAAGCCTTCCATTTATATCCAAGATCATCAAAAAAGTGGTACAAAGACAACTACAGGATCACATCGATCTACATGCCCCGTTGGACCCCCACCAACATGGCTTCAAGCCACAGCACAAGATGGAGACCCTGCTCACATCTCTCTTTGATAACCTACTGAAGGGCCTAGACAGAATAAAAAATGGATTTCTGCTAGTTTTCATAGACATCTCAGCGGCCTTCGACACGGTGTCCCACTCCTTAATGCTAAATCGCCTAAAGGAGATCGGGCTACACAACAATATAATAAAATGGTTCACCTCTTACCTGAGCAATAGAACACAGCAAGTCAAATGCGACCAGAGAAAATCAGTACAGATCCCCATCACTCAGGGAATACCTCAAAGATCAGCTCTCTCGTCCATCCTATTCAACATATACATCCAACACATTTGCAACATTATCAAACGCTACAGGATACATTATCACCTATATGCAGACGACATCATGGTATATGCCCTGAAAGACACATATGCACCTGATATGACCCCTATGACCCAGTGCCTTGAAGATATGAAAAACTAACTCGCCAAAAATAACCTGAAAGTTAACTTTGACAAAACAGAGGCAATGTTCATTTCCAGGAACCCCACTTACAACCACCCCAAGCAATCAGTATCCTAAACAGAACAATTACACTAAGGGATGAGGTGAAATAACTAGGCATCACCCTTGACAAGATTCTGAACCTGCAATCACACATAAACAAAACTGCTGCAAAGGCATACCACCGACTGAAGCTCATCAGAAGACTCCAACCAATTCTCAGTCAGGAACTCTTCTGCACCGTATGCCAAGCAGTCATCACCCCAGTATTGGACTATGGAAACTCATTATATCAAGGTCTACCCAAGCAGTCTACCCACCCACTTCAACTGGTGCAGAACACTGCAGCAGGCATCATTAAGGGCACAGCCAAACACGAACACATCACACCTATACTTCAACAACTGCATTGGCTACCGATAATTGCATGGGCAAGATTCAAAGCAACTATAAACATATTCAAGATCATACATCAGTGCTCAGCAGATGTTCTTCAAAGCACATTAATCAAGGATACAACCAGCAGACCCAGACTAGCTAACGGCAGTAACAGACTTCGCACATTCACAGGATACCATAAGACAAAGCAGGCTACCTCCAATAGAGCTATATCACTCTCAGCACCGGCCCTTTGGAACTCCCTCCTGGATGAATTAAGAGCTCTAAAGGACATCAAGGATTTCCACAAATCCCTCAAAACCCTCCTGTTCACGGAATTCTATGACCAGGTAACATAGAGAACCTCCACCCTACTGACATGCCCATATGAGAACTAAGATCTAATTGCCTGAAGTCTATGTGTACGTCTAGTCACCCCTCCCCTCCTGTTCAATGTAGACCCACAAATGTGTTTCCAGAAAGATCTTTGCTGGAATAATGCGTGAGGTGGTCTGAAAATGCCTTTCCCCCCCAAGTACTGAGCACACGCTTATAGCCACAGCTCATTCATGCCCATAAAATGCATTTTCTGAATCTAAGTTGTCCCTTGCACCTTTAGCTTGGTGTCACCAGGCAGCACGCTGGCTGCCCTCGGTCCATATGGGACACAGGGTGAAACACTTTAAGACAGTGGCGTGGATTCTGTCCAAACAGCCCCAGCAGTGGCAGGGGGTCCAAGGAGGAAAAGGACCCACTTGGAGCCTCTCACAGATCTTTTCAGGTGGATTCTTCCTGCCTTGGGGGCCCGAAGTCTGACCTTCTGTATATGGCTGTCACCCCATGGGCCTCCATGATTCCAGCGCAGCACCAGTGCATCTTCATAGGGCGTCCTGCAATCATCTCGTGCCCTGCTTTGCAGGAGCTGGCCTGTCACCCCTTCAAATCCACTGCCCTGCTACAAATTATAGTCTAATGCAGTGCAGATGTGATTTCCTGTTTAAGTTCTTTCTCCTGTTGTAGTGAATCGCTCGTGGAACAGGTTTTACTTCTGCTTGGACTGACCGGTCCCAATAAACCTCGGCACCTTCCTCGACAGAATGCAGGAGGCGCAGAAAGAGGAGGGCAAGACCAGGAACTGCCTCACTGGCTGGTGGGAGACAGGTAAGTCATGTCTCTGGAAAAAGGACATGCTGCTCGTGCCCCCAGGCATGGTCCCAGTCCAGTGAGCAGGATAAAACCAGTGTGGACACATTTCCCCCCACTATCCAAGGAATAGTCAGGATTTCATCTAAAATCTGCTTCTTTTCAGATTGCAAACAGAACTGCAAGAGCAGTCTGGAGAAGGTGCCACAGAACTTTGCACTCCTCTCTGAAACTATTCGTGCCAGCAATGTGGGGAGATCATCCATCCTGAAATCCACATGAGTCCAAGAGCCTGCCACCCTGCACCTTTACTGCTTGGAAATTATTTGTCTTCTGCACGGGAGCAAAAATGCCTTCTCGTTCACTTATGGCAGTTCACAGGTGGCAGTACCAGCAATGGTAAACATCTCAGCCAACTACAGGCCTACATATCCAATGTGGCCTACTGGGGGCCACTCCCATGTCCCTGTAGGCCTGGTGGGGATGTGTGGGTCTCTGTGAGACACTGCATCTCCCAGGAGAGAGCCTGTAGGGCCCCACTGATGCCCTGTAGGTGCCACGCAATGAGCTCCAGGGGACCGGCATGGTAAGCATGACCCTGGTCAGCACTGCCCTCCGTGTATGGTGTGCTGCAGGATTCTGGGGTCCACGTCACTGGCCTGGGGCTCATTGCACAGCACAGTGCCAGGGCACATGTCACATGGTGCACCCATGTCCCCACCCTCTGCCCCTTGCACACCCCATCTGCTCCCTACTCACCCTGCCTGCAGACCGCAGCCCCTTCCCCCACCTGCATGCTCCCTGACCCGGCCCTGCCCCCCTGCTCACACACATCCCCACGCCACTCCATCTGCCCACTGCCATCCCCAACACCATCCACCTGCTCCCCTCCATCCCCTCCCACCTCTGCTGCCTCGCTCACATCTCCCCCCATGCCCCTTGGCGCGTCCATACACCCTCCTACTTCCCCTGGCTCACTCCCATTCCCTCCTACCTCCACCTGCTCACAAGCACCCCTCCTACTACCCCTGGCTCGCTCCCATTCCCTCCCACCTCCCCCTGGTTGCTCCAGCCCCCTTGTTCTAGCACCTGCCAGCTCCCATCCATGCCTCCCCCAGCTGGCCCACAACATCCCCCTCCACCCCCTGTGGTGGACCAGCACTGGCTGGTGTGTTGGGGATCTCACACTCCTCAAGGGGGTCTGTGTCCCTGGACCCCTCACCCTCCTCTGGGACACCTCCCAGGCAGCCTCCCAATCACAACCCTCAGCCCATGATGACTCGCTGGCCTAGCAGAGGTCCTGCCATTGTGTGGTGACCTCTGCAGCCCACACTGTGCTCTCCTGCACTTCCACCCCAGGGGAGCAAGGGACGTCTGTTAATGTGAGGGTGACACCCTCCTCCTCTGCACTCTCCCCTGAGGAGGGGGATCTGGATAGCACTATGGGGCTGCTGCTGGCCATTGTTATGGTGTACCCAGTGGCCTCAATGCTTGGATTGCTTGGCAGGGGGCCCTGCCATGTGGCCACCCATGTTCGTGGCTGCCCCCGTGCCTTCCCCGCATCACCTTTACTGCCTTGTTGTCCTCATCGCCATCCTCCTTCTCTTCAGCATCATCCTCCTCAGTTGCAGGGCGTGGGGAGTCCTCAATCAGGATAGCTCTATGAGATACAAGGGGTCAAGCATTAGTGGCAGTGTGTGTGGGTACATGATGAGCATGTCCCTGCCACATGATCTGCCTGCAGGCACCCCTGCAGTGGGTTCGCTCATTGTGTCCAGGGTGTGTGTGGGGTGCAGGCATGTGACCTGTCATAGTTCCTGCATGCTCACCCTACTCCCACTTCAGCTGCTGCTGGATCTGGTGTATCAGCCAGGGACATGTGTACTGGAGGCCCTGTAGTGCATATGATATGCTTCAGTGTTCCTGATGATGCGGAAGCAGCTGTGGATACAAACAGTGGTGAACTACATGACTGCCTGTGTTTCCTCCCTTTGGTGTGTGATGGCCCCCCACCTAAGGCTGCTGGGGCAGGAACCATTGTGCCGACACCTACCAGATGCTACCTTTCCATGGACTGAATCTGATCCTGCTCCCCAGCACCCCCTGATTCATGTGTGTCTGTAGATCATCATGGCTAGGCCAAGGGTTGGGGGCCACGGTGAGGGTGGTCACTGCCCTAATGGACCACAGGCCCTGTCCCCTGTTGGGCCTTCATGATATGCACCCTGGGCTGGGGCAACCATCGTTGCCTTTGCATGCTGTTCACCTGCCTGCCATTGCTATCTCTCACCTGTAGTCAGCACTAACGTATTAGGGGGTGGGGGGGGGGGATAGCATATTATGACATTGCACTGCACATGTCCTGCCTATGTCTGTCTCTGCATGGCAGTACTGGGACATTCACTGCAGACATTTTGCATGTACACAGCCTGCCCCATGCTGGGGTGTGTGTGTGGGCTACTGGTGCAGTGACTAGCTTTGGGGCTTGTTTGGGTTTGCTGCTGGTATGCCATCTGCTCCTACTCAGTTCTGGGTTTTCAGGTTTCCATGTGGCTTTCTCTGGGCATTTTCCCCACATTGCTAACCTTTGCAGAACTCCCTTGCACAGTGGGGTGGCAGCTCTACCTCCTCTATTGCAGGGCTCACCAAGGACATACATCTATCCAACCTGATGGGGGGGTTGGGCTGCCCTCAGTTCACATGCAGCTGCCTTTAGTTTGGGGCCCAAACCGCTTTTGTATGCCCACTGCAGTCCTCCATCCTCTGATGTTCAGGATAGGTCATTCGGTCTGTTGCCATATTGGTGGGCTAGATGGTTGTGCCACAGGCCCTTGTATATGCAAGATCTGCAAGGTTTTACCATGTGGTGAGACTGCTCAGAGACTGCCACAGGGACATAGGTGAACCACAAACAGTGACTGTGTGGGTGGCACACCAGTATCAACCCACATCAGGCAGGGCTGGTGGGGATCAGATACTTGGGCCCCAGTGCTGGGAACCATGCCCACACCTCCAGGCTGGGTCCCCACTCCCACAACATATGACAAGAAGCAGTGCCCACTCATAGGCACATGCTAATGGGCAGGGAGAGCCTGGGACACAGCCACTGCAGCAACAAGCCCCCTTTCACCATGGGATGCTGCTGTGGCCGCAGTGAGGTGTGCCAACCTGTGCTGGTGTGCCCAACAGCAGCAGGGCTCCTGGGACATGGGGATCAGCCACCACATAGGCTTGTCCATCTGGGTACTGGCTAGTTCAATCCACACAGATGCCTATATCAGCCTGTCAGGGCAACAGAATCTCACATTCACCACGTAGCCATAGGCTAGCCCCACATATTAGCAGGATTGGCAGAGGTACATATCTGCCAGTGCATGCATTGGACAGGATGTTATCTCAGTGGGGGCACAGGTCCACCCACCTCTCTTTAACAACAGTGGGGTCACATGCCAATGCGGGTTTCGCTGCTGCTTTGACTGAGTTTCAGGGGTCTTGGTTCCCTTCCCCATCTCCCTATGACTGGGATGGGGGGAGGTCTCTGGCCTGGTGGTATGCACACAGTTTTTGTGTCTGGGGGCTGGGGGTTCAGTGCTCATCTGCTCTGTTGTCTTTAGGATGACCATTGCCTGTGGTGGACTCATGTAGGCATGGTTGGCTTTGCTCAGGCATTATCATGTTGCACAACTTGGGCTGGCATGATCACATGGTGCTGCAACACTGTTCCATATGTATGGGATGGTTGATGTGTTTCCTAGGGTTCTGTCTATCTAGTTTATTCAGGTCTCTGCCTCCCAATGATATCTCATCCTCAGTATTGCACATTCTATGGGTACATTGTTGTGTGTGTGTCTGTGTGTCTGCACTTTTTCACTATTGGTTTATCTGGCCCTGGTACCTGGATCACCTGCCTGCTATTCTCTGGGGCACAGTGTTTCTGGCTGTCTGTGTCCTGCTCTTCCCTATGTGCTGCCTTCCTTCTTTCATGTGGGCCCTGTTGTGTGTATCCAGGGTGACCTGGTGTGGTCTCATTATGCATGCACAACCTCACTCACATAGCTTTGGGGCTGCTTGCCTGGCTCTGTGCACTGTTCATCTCCCTGCACAGGCATTCTTCCCACCCTTGCCCAGCCCCATCCCCCTGTTCCTGCAATCTCTACTTGTTGCACTAGGGTGGTTCTGATGTGCTCCCAGCCCCTGTATGCAGCTACATGGGCTGGCCTTATATGCCTCATGGGGAGCAGGGTTGCCTCCTCCTCCAGCAATAGTCTGCAGAGCAGACATGTCTCTGCCTCTGAGAAATTTGGCAGCTGTGTGGCCATTTTCACACTCTGTTCTGTGCTTGCCTGCGGGGAGGGGGGAGGGCATTACTTCATCCTGTTTCCTGTTGTATGTGGACCACAGTGCAGGTGTGGATGTTTTCGGCCATCCATGTGGATGTGGCTTCAGACCCACATATCCCCACCAGTGCCGGGGCGCGTGGGCACGTGGCAGGAGGATTTATGCATGCATAGAGCTTTTGTATGTGTATGTGCAGGTCGCGCAGGTGGCCCCATGCGGGCTGGCCATATATGTGCTTGTACATTTTTGCCCGTATTCTGTGTACCAGTGGATATCGATTTGCATGCACACAGTATTGGGTCTACATGTGGGTCGTCCACATCTTGCATGTTTTCGGTAGACCTGGATGTCCTCATCTGAATTGGCCTCCACGCCTCAAATATTATTTTTCTTTTTAATAAAAAGAAGCAATGGCTCCAGAGCCAAAACAAAAAGTAGTGGAGAGAGAGGACTACCCTGTCTAGTACCTTTCCCCAAGTTGACCGGATCAGATAAGATGCTATTGATAACAAAACGTGACTTAGGGGAGGAATACAGCACCTCAACCAAAGAATAAAGTCAAGGCCACATCCAAACCACTTTAATACTGGCAACAAATACGGCCACTCCACACAGTCAAATGCTTTCTCAGCATCTAAAGATAATCCAACTGTAGGACAGTTCATACGCTGAGTGAGCTCCAACAAATTATGAAATGTGTCGGATGATCTTAAAGTAGTTAAACAGGTAGAAAAGGTGACGGCAAAAGCTAGAAGAATGCTTGGGTGCATAGGGAGAGGAATAGCCAGCAGAAGAAAGGAGGTGCTAGTGCCTTTGTATAAGTCTTTGTGTGACCTCATTTGGAGTATTGTGTGCAATTCTGGAGACCGCACCTTCAAAAGGATATAAACAAGTTGGAGTCGGTACAGAGGGTGGCTACTAAAATGGTTAGTGGTCTTCATTATAAAGCATATAAGGACAGACATAAGGATCTTAATATCTATACTTTAGAGAAAAGGCAAGATAGAGGTGATATGACTGAGACGTTTAAATACCTCTGCTATGAGGAGACATAGGATGAGGGTGAAAGGGGACAGACTCAGGAGTAATATGCATAAATATTTCTTTATGGAAAGAGTGGTAGATGCGTGGAATAGTCTCCCAGTGGAGGTGATAGAGATGAGGACAGTATCTGAATTCAAAAAAGCATGGGACAAACACAGAGGATCTCTAAAAGAAAAAAGGGAACTATCATAGTTGATATGGAAAGGCAGACAAGACAGGCCATATGATCTTTTTCTGCCATCATGTTTCTCTGTTTCTATGTCCTTGCATTGTCTCCAATAAACCTGTCTTTTATGAAACCTTTCTACTCTTGCACAATTAGACAATGAATTATCTTACTAAGTCTAGTTGCTAATATCTTAGCAAGAATTTTGTAATCAATGTTAAGTAGGGAGATGGGTCGATAATTTACAACTGAACTTTCATCACCAGCTGGCTTGGCAATGAACACAATATTAACTTCTGAAAAATTTGATGATAGACATTGTTTCTGTAATAAACACTGAAACAGCAGCCGCAATTTTGGTGCCAAGATTCCCGCAAACTGTTGATAGAACTCAACTGTATACCCGTCCGGACCAGACATCTTGTTTCTTGATAGGCTCTTAATTGCCTCTAGAATTTCACCAACCTGTATTGGGGCTCCAAGAAATTCCCTCTGCAAATCATTAAGGACGGGGCGATCAATTGCTCTCAAGAAGGACTCCCTGCGGTCTTCATTATTTGAACTGGTAGAAGTGAACGATCTCTATAAAAAGTTAGAAAGGCCTTCAAGATGTCCTCTGCACTAGTGACTGTACTACCTCCCCCCCCCCCCCCCTACACTTATAGTAGAAATACAATGCTTCTTCTTCTGGAATTTCAATAAGTTTGTGAGTAACTTTCTCGATTTATCACCTCCCGCATAGTAGCCTGTACGATAAACAAGTATATCTTTTTCAGCTTGCTGCATTTAAATTTTATTATAATCGTATCGTAATTTCATCAAGCATTGGAAGATTAAATTACAATTTGATCTGATATGAATCCTTTCCATGCAGCTAATCTCTTCTCCTAATCTATTGACTTCTTTTAATAAATATTTCTTCCTCCAAGCCGTAAGGTTAATGATCTCGCCACACATAGTTGCTTTGAAAGCCTTCCATATGATACCATAATCAATGTTCTCAGTCTCATTTTTTAAAGAAAATTCCTCAATAAAAACCCTTAACTTGTCTACCATAGTCGTATCCAGAAGAAGTTTATTCTGGAACTGCGACGTTGGTCTTTGGGTATCACGAGACCATGCTCTAAAATTCATACAAATAACTGTATGATCCGAGATATATGTATTGCCTCAATATTACAATTAAGGATGTCAGAGAAGAGAGGCTTTGATACAAGTAAGTAACCAATTCTTAAGTACTATTGATGTGGGAATGAGAAAAAAGTGTATTCCCTAGCAGCCTGATGGAGACAACGCCAGACGTCTTCTAAGCATAAGGAATTCAAAACATTCTGAAATGCTTTTGTTGATTTTTTTGGCCCACTCCTACTTTCAGAACACCTATCTAAATTGTCATTGAGAACAGTGTTAAAATCTCCAGCCAATATAATATCTCCAGTCCCAAAGGTTAGCAGGGACTGTAGTACTGAATCAAAGAAATATGGGGAGTCCGCTACAGGGACATACACATTCATTAATGTGCATCTACGGCTTGCAGTTGACAGATTGACACAAACTCATCTACCCTCAGTGTCAGCTTCCTGTTGTTCAATTTTAACAATCAATTCCTTCCTTATAATTATGAAAACCCCATTTTTTAAATTCACCCCTGGAGAGAAAAAGTGTTCATTAGCCCATCTTATTTGGAGCTCGACACAGGAATCAAAAGGCAGGTGTGTTTCCTGGAGAAATACCACATCGGCATTCAGGGAATTAAGATAGTTCAGTATCTTCCTGCATTTTACTGGATGATTAATACCCTTAACATTTAGGGAAATAATCCTAATCCACATCTATAAGCTTTTGACAATGTGATCTTACAGAAATCATATATTGAAATAAAAAAATAATATAGATCTCTGTCAAAATACAATGTAGACTTAAAAACCTTAATAACTAAAAACAAAATATCCCATGAATAGTACCCCTCTGCCCCCTCCTCCCATTGCAAGCCAGTTCGAGCCACCAAGACAGAAAATGGCAACCCACCCTAAGGACTAATACTTTTAAAACATGAACTTAAAACCTTCTCTCTAGAATATACAAGCATACTTCCAGACTTATCCAGTCCATTAATATACTCTCCCTTCAGTCGAACTCTCCTTAAAAATGCAGTGGATTGGAACAAGGGAATGCAATAAAATAATTGCAGCCCAATGCTGTTCAAGGCAGTCATAACATCTCACAACCCGAAAGACCAGAATGGTGCAATGAAACTCAAACATTTGAACAAAGGACCTCTAGCATCATATTGCAACAATATAGACCCTCAATTTGGACAGCTCAGAGGAATTAAAATCCATAACGTCATTTTTCTTTTAGAAGCACTGTCCATTCAAACAGTATGAGCACATATCCTGTGTTAGAAACTATTGCTTATTAGATAGTGTTGTAAGCACTGTCCCTGTAGCAAATACCAGTGGAAAAAAAATCTTCACCCCTGTGTCTGCATCTTACGTTTGAGCCCAGATATGAACATTGCCGATAGACACCTTGCATAACCAATCATCTTACAGGTATCAAACACTAATATTATAAGTGCAGGCATTAAATAAATTCTGTACAAAATCCAGATTTGAGTTATGGTATGACGTTCTGATGTTAATCTGAACAGACATGAAAGAGGCTGCTTCATTTTTCTCCAGCATGCGCAACTGCAGTGAAGGTTTCTGCTGCTCAAAAACAAGCAACAGTAATTAACCTAAATGCAGGCATCCATAACAATTAACAATTGTGACTGCTACGAACAGCACAAAGCAGCAGGACTGGTCTTAAAACCAGCTATTCTCCATACTGCACAAGATGACTGCTAAGTATGTACATGTTTCCTAGCAACAAGATGACATAACCAGAATCAAACAAAGTTTACATACGCGCGTGCCACAGAAAAATAAAACTGAGTTGTATTTTTATATGTAAATATACAGGCTTCTTCAAATTATAAAGAAACACTCTCTCAAATATACAAACACACTCCCTTCTTCCCATACACCAATATCAACTTACTCACATACATACATATTCTAAAAAAAACTAGCATTAACATTTGATTCATTTAAACGTAGCCATAACATATAACATCGGCTCCATTCAGAGTTACTGTATCAAAATGAAACTAGATCGCAAATAACAGTGAGATGGAAAGTACAGCTTAAGTCATTTTCAGTGACTCCAAAAATTGCTTGAGATCATCAGAATCCTGATAGGTAGCAGTGTGGCAGGCTATGGTCTAGAATAGCATGTAAATGTATGAGAGGCCTATAAGCTAGGCCTGAGTCCCAGCCCCCACCTGAGAATAAGAATGCTCAGAAAAACCAAAGTCAGTAAGAATTAGAGAATCTGCTCAAAACTGCTTTAAACTGCTTTTTGATAAGATTGTATAAGTCCTTTGTTGAATTATTCTATGCTGATGACAGACATGTTCCAGTGCTCTGTATTCACACATTTTCTAAGCTAGCAGTGACCTTGTAAGAGAAAAGTATCAAAGTCTTAGAACTGTGCCTTTGTTAGAAGATTCTGAGCAGGGGGAACAGAGTACTGGGCCCACAGAAAGATCCTCATTGGATGGGTGCAAGGGTCAGTAGGACCAATAGAAAGTTTGCCTGTATTGTTTACTGGACTCCATTGCTCAGACCATTTTGAATGTGACATTTGCCTGAGACTTGTGCACAATAAATTGGCTTGGATCTTCGAACTGACTCCTGGTTTTATTCATTGCGTGCACTTCGCTGCAACATATTCCTGGTGCGTTGGCCGGGAAGGTGGGGTACGTGAATGGTGCGCAAGTGAATATACCACGTATTACCGCCTCCAGGTTTGGTCCGATCGGGACCGCGGCCGACCGACAGCAGAGAGGACCCCAGGCGCCACCGGTCCCTTTGTATCGGAGAGGTTTCTGCCCTGCCTCGGCGGCCTGTCGGGTCTGATCGGCCAACACCTCTGAACCCGAGGGGAGTCCAGAATTCAACCCAAGGAGGGACTGGTTGCGCAGCGCATTAGTGGCTGGATCCGGTGAGTAGCAATTTGTCTGGTTCTAAGTCCGTTAGCTATGGAAAAGTCCCGCATGCGCGAGACTAATATGGTTTAAGGTAACAGTTTAAGGTAAAGAGAGCCTGATCACCTCTCAGGGTATGGCCAAGTACTCCTTGCATGAGTATGCGCGAGGACGAAACCCCACCCCTCATGAATAAGTAAGGTAGGCCTTTATGGAATTTTGGGAACTCGGTGGCATGCCTGTTTGTTTGAATGAATGAGAGGTCTTGCAATACAGACCAAGGGAGAGTGGACTCCTGAGTAGCGCTGTTCCTGGCCGGGCGACCGCACCCAGGTCGCGAAAAGGAGGAAGCGTTTGGTGTTTGTCTCCCTTACTGTTCCGTAGGCTGTACGGACCCCTTACCTGCAGCCATACTACCCGCCCTCTTTGTCTGTTGTCTTGTACGTCATAATGGGAGGGGCGGGGTCTGTGCAAACTCCGCTGAATTGTATGATCACGAATTTTAAGAAGGAATTTAGCGGTGATTACGGGACGAAAATGTCATTGTCCCGATTAGAAAAATTATGTGGTAGGGAGTGGCCGGTGCTGGACACCGCGTGGCCACCAAATGGTACTTTTGATGTTAGAATTGTGTCCCGAGTGCATGGGATAGTGCGTAGGAATTACCCCGACAAATTTCCCTATATAGATCCTGGTTAGATGTTTGTGAAAGGCAACCCTCTTGGATGAAGCGTTGCTGTGAGGAGCAGTGCAGGATAATATCAGCTACTACAAAGGGGGTCCACGGGATGAAGGGTGAAAAGCCTCCCATTTACTCAGCCCCAGAACCTGCAGAAATCCCGAATTATCCACCCCAATTCTTGTATACACCAGTCCCGTCAGCTCCAGCATTACCCCGAGTAGAGCCAGGAGAAGAGAGAGTTCCCCCAGCGGATGTGTCCCCACCCCATCAGCCACTTCCATTGCCCGGAGGAGAGCAACCCCCTTCCCGAAGTAGGAGTCCCAGTGCCGAACAAGGTTCCCCAGCAGGACTGCCATCTCCTGAAGGGACTGCCAGCGGGGGATCAACTGCCAGTCCAGGGTCACCCATTAGTCCTAGTCCAGGCCCCAGCGGGAGAGTCACTGCTGGGCGCGCAAATATACGTTACGCCCTCCAAAGCAGGGAGACGAGCCAGAGGGAAGTTCGCCAGATGCCATTATGCCAAGTCCCCCGATTACCTATTCTCAATGACGATGGTCAGGTTGTGGTCGGGCCAACTAGTCTTGTTTATGTGCCCTTTTCTACCACAGACTTATTAAACTGGAAAACGCACTATGCCTCTTATACTGAAAAACCCCAAGATCTGACAGAATTAATATCCAGTATCATGCAGACCCACCAGCCTACCTGGTCTGACTGCCGCCAGCTCTTGTCTACCCTTTTTACTACTGAAGAGCGGGCACGAATAGTGCAAGCAACTACCCGATGGCTGGAAGAGAACCCTGTAGACAGAAGAGACCTAGATCCCCGACAGGCAGCGGCCGTAGATTTCCTGAATGAAGATCCAAGATGGGATCCAAATAGTGCAGAAGGAGAGAGGGCCCTTACCCGTTTCCGCCAGGCCCTACTGCAAGGCCTGAGGAGGGGAGGCCAGAAAGCCATGAATGTTGGGAAGGCAGCAGACGTTCTTCAGCGCCCAGATGAAAGTCCGGCTGCCTTTTATGAGCGCTTAACTGAAGCCTACAGACTTTATACCCCATATGATCCAGCAGCCCAGGAGAATTTGCATATGGTGAATTCTGCTTTTGTGAGTCAGTCCCAGGGAGACATAAAACGGAAACTGCAAAAGTTGGAAGGATTTGCGGGCATGAATACAGCACAGCTAATGGAAGTTGCCCAGAAGGTATTTGTGAATCGTGATCAAGAATGTAAAAGGGAAAGTGAAAGAAAGATGAAGAAGAAAGTCGATCTGCTTGCTGCAGCACTAGTTGAAGGACGTGGAGGATACCCAAATAGAAGGACCCGAGGATGGGGAAGGGGTCGAGGGAGCACTCGGTCCCCCTTAGGTGCAAATCAGTGCGCCTATTGTAAGGAAGAAGGACATTGGAAGAATGAATGCCTGACTAGTAGCTCTACCCCCTGGAGGGGAGGAGGGAGCACCAGGAGAGTGGGGGGGGGGGGCGATTCCAGCAGCGAGGTGGAATGCAGCGTGCACAGTTTCAGTTTCAGCAGGAAGAAGCTGCCGCCGTAGAAGGAGCAGCAACCACCGAAGATGACTATGTGGATGAGGACTAGGCCAGACCGGGCTCCAAGTTTTCCCTGGGTCCCCAGGAGCCTATGGTCAACTTAAAGATTGGGGACCAGTACATGGACTTTATGGTGGATACGGGGGCCGAACATTCAGTAGTGGCTAAGCCAGTGGCTCCCTTGTCTTCCCAATCTGTCACCATTGTTGGTGCCACTGGAACTAGAACCACAAGACCTTTCTTGCAGAACTGTGCCTGCGAATTAGGGGGATGGAAAATAATGCATCAATTCTTGTACAAACCTGAATGCCCAGTTCCCCTTTTGGGCCGAGACATGCTTGCTAAGCTCCAGGCGCAGATATCCTTTGTTGAAGGAGGAAAAATGGAGATGACTGTGAACTCAGAATCTGCTGGCCTGATGGTGCTAACTGTCCCCTGAGAAGAAGAATGGCGGTTCTATAGTGTGGTGAGGCAGGTGCAGCACAGACCTGGGAAAGAGAAAAAAAAAGAAGGTTTTTCTCCTAAGAGGGGGATGGGCTCCCCTAAGCACAGGTCCCAAAATGAAAGTAATGCTGAAACACACACTTGCAAGGCTAGCCTGAAGCCACACCCAGTCTCCAGGGCAACAGCAGGGAGAGAGAGGGTGGGGCCAGAAAGGGAAGCACGCTGGCAAACATTTAAACGTGGTCAGTCAGCAAGTGAAGAGAGAGAGCACAGAAGGGCTGAGAGAACTGGTGAAACCAGGAGAAGCAGACAGAACTGCCAAAGCAAGTGGCAGGGCCAGAGAAGAGCAGGAAGAAGCTTGAGAGAGTTCCAGGACTATAGTTCTAACTCAGAAGCAAGCAGCTCAGACTCTGAGCAAGAAACGGAGCCTTTTAGAAAGCCTAACAGAAGGAAGGTTTCTACAAGCAAGGTAAACCAGACAGTATCTTTAAGCGACTCACTAAAGGGAAGGAAATCTAGGAGCACTGACATTATTCCAGGGGGAAGAAGGAATGTTCATTGGGGAAAACTTTTTAAGCTTTTAAAGAAAGTGAAACTAGAAATCCCTGAACGTATCCCAGTCCCTGAACCTTGTAGCACTAAGGAAGAAATGGAGGTGGAATTCTATAAAGGGGATTCAGATTCTACAGAAGTCTCAATGGAATGTTCATTATGCATTAGAAGTGCTTAGAAAGCATTTATTAGATATTATGAAGAAAGCCAAGAAGTAGTTTATGCTGAGCCATTGATACTGTGAAGTGCTGGAAGGAAAGAAGTCTCATTTTTAAAGCTGAAATAGTACTGGTGCTATGAAACTGTTTCAACAGCAGTTTAGTTCCTATGCTGAAACGTAGAGAGTGTTTTCAAGCTTACCTGAAACAGCTGGGAGAAGCTAACAAGGTTAGCTGGACTTTACTTGCAACAGTGATTTTCAACTGTGGTTTTGTTTGGATGAAAAAGGAAACTTGTTTTGTTCCAAAGACTGAAGGAAACTGATTTGTTATAGCACTGCTGAAGTACCTTCATAAATAAGCTTTTTGTTGGAGAAAATATCCTCACTTTCTGTTAATGGTTTGGAACCTTCTGCCAAGGTCCAATTTGCAAACTTGATGATTAAAATAAAATTTAGAAATAAATTTTCCTGTGTTGGCCTATTTCCACTTGGACTGCTTTAACTGCCCCACAACTACACAATTAAGGGCCTCAGCTACCAGGCTGAAGCAAGACACAAGTAATATGGCCCACCGCCCCTACTAGGCAGCCACCTAGTATGACTGCCGGCCCACAATAGTCCACCTTTATCCAAGGCAGCTAGTCCCCATATCCCCACCAACATCTTAGCTCCGCCCGGAGTGTGGGTGGAGGATAATCCTCCTGGCCTAGCAAAGAATATAGCTCCTGTGCTCATCACCCTAAAACCAGGTGCAGAACCAGTGCATGTGCGACAATATCCTCTCCCACGACCAGCAATCGAAGGCATCCATGGTCACCTAAAGAAATTACTACATTATGGACTCCTCAAAGAATGCCAATTGCCCTGGAACACCCCCCTCCTCCTAGTCAAGAAGCCTGGGACAGGTGACTACTGCCCAGTGCAGGATTTGCGACAAGTGAACAATGCAGTTGAAACCATACATCCAGTAGTACCAAATCCCTATACCCTCCTGGGAATGATTCCATCAGAAGCTACTCATTTCACCGTTTTGGATTTAAAAGATGCCTTTTTCTGTATCCGCCTGGCATCTGCCAGCCAACGTTTGTTCGCGTTTGAATGGGAGAACCCCACTACAGGAAGACGGGGTCAACTCACTTGGACTCGCTTGGCTCAAGGATTCAAGAATTCACCCACCATCTTCAGTGCAGCTCTCAACCAAGATTTTTCAAGCTACTCAGTAACTCCAGGAAAAAGAATCTTACTTCAGTATGTAGATGATCTGCTTATAGCCACCAACTCCAAGACTGAATGTGTGCAAGCTACCAGTGATCTCTTGCACCTCCTGAATGACGCCGGATACAAGGTCTCCAGAGCCAAAGCGCAGTTGTGCCAAACAAAAGTGAAATACCTAGGGTTCCATCTGTCCAGAGGAATCCGGAAATTGGGACTTGAGCGAAAGGAAGCAGTATGCTGCATCCCAACCCCCACCACCAGAAAGCAGATGCGGGCCTTCTTGGGAGCTGCAGGCTACTGCCGGATATTGATACCCAATTTTGCACTCTTGGCAAAGCCTTTGTACCAAGCCACGAAGGGAGTGGAACGATCACCCATGGAATGGGGCCCAGAACAGGATAAAGCATTCAAATCACTAAAAACAGCATTAATGTCATCACCAGCCTTGGGCCTACCAGATGTGCAGAAACCATTTCGTCTTTATGTCCATGAGTCATGTGGAAACGCGCTGGGAGTCCTGACTCAGCCCCTTGGAGCCTGGCAATGACCTGTAGCCTATCTATCAAAACAATTGGACCCTGTTGCAAAAGGATGGCCACCTTGCCTAAGAGCCGTAGCAGCCACAGCCCTCTTAGTGAGCGAAGCTGACAAGCTCACCTCGGGACAGAATCTTCAAGTCACTGTATCACATTCTGTTTTAACCCTAATGGACACAAAGGGAACTACTGGTTCACCAACGCACGAATGTTGAAATATCAAAGTATGCTGTGTGAAAATCCCTGACTGCAATTGAGTGTCAGTCAAACCTTGAACCCTGCTACCCTACTGCTGACCAGTCCAGGCCCTCCTGACCATGATTGCCTAGAAGTAATGGATACTGTATACTCAAGCCGCCCAGACCTAACGGATATCCCCTTGAACAACCCAGAAAGAACTTTCTTCGTGGATGGAAGCAGTCTTGTAATTAATGGACAACGATGTGCCGGTTATGCAGTGGTGACCCTGGACATGGTAATAGAATCATCAGCTTTGGCTCCAGGAACTTCAGCACAGAAGGCCAAATTAATAGCCCTCACTCGAGCACTGAAAATAGGGACTGGGATCTGTCTGAATGTATACACAGATTCCAAGTATGCCTTTACAACATTACATGCCCATGGAGCTTTGTACAAAGAACGCAGATTGATTACCTCGGGAGGCAAGTCCGTCAAGTATGGCCCGGAAATATTGACTTTATTGGAAGCAGTATGGGCCCCCAAACAAGTTGCCGTAATGCATTGCCGAGGTCACCAGACTGGAGATGGAGAAGTATCCCGAGGGAAAAGACTTACCGATGCCTCAGCCCGAGAAGCAGCAATCAGTGGAAACATCTCTACCCCCAGTATTACAGTTCAAGCAGCCATATTCCCAGTACCTCTCAGTGCTTGGACACCACAATATACCCCGAATGAGCTGGACTACTACTGTCAGAATGAAGGGGGACAGCTATCAGAGACCGGATGGATAGTGTTACCACCACCTGAGGGGGGCTCACCCCCTGGTATGACTGTGATCCCTGAAGCCTTGGGTCCAGCCTTTGTCCATGCCTTTCATCCAGCCACCCACTATGGAAAAACTGCAATGGAAAAAGCTTTGAAACCATATTTCTGTATCTCACTATTGGGACCCTTAACTGCCTCAATAGCCCGAAAATGTGTAATCTGTGCAAAGAATAATGCCCGGCAGGGTCCTGTTCTACCTCCAAGAGTTCAATCAGTGGGAGTTACCCCCATGGGAAATATCCAAATAGACTTTGCAGAAATGCCACGAGCAAACGGATATCACTACCTACTGGTTCTAGTTTGTACCTTCTCTGGATGGGTGGAGGCCTTCCCCACTAGAATTGAAAAGGCCAGAGAAGTCACTAAGGCTCTGCTCCATGAAATCATTCCCCGGTTTGGAATACCCTTGACCATAGGATCAGACAATGGGCCCTCCTTTGTGTCACAAGTAACGCAACAGCTAGCCCGTGCTTTACAAATACAGTGGAAGTTACATACAGCTTATAGACCCCAGAGTTCAGGGAAAGTAGAGAGAATGAACCGAACCCTGAAATCTCAGTTGTCCAAGCTCTGTCAGGAAGCTCACCTGAAGTGGCCCCAAGCTCTCCCCATAGCCCTTCTCAGAGTACGTTCAGCCCCCTCTAAGTTATTGGGAGTTTCCCCATTTGAGGTTTTGTATGGAAGACCCCCGCCCATAGTTCAGGGGATAAGGGGGGATATGAGTCAGATTGGATCAGAAATCACTAGACAAGAATTGTAGGACCTCCATACCTGGGTGCAAGACCAGTTGCCTATCAATCTGACAGAGCCGTTGCATCCTTTCAAGCCTGGAACCTCAGTGTGTGTCAAAGAGTGGAAGAAGACACCGTTGGCGCCTCATTGGAAGGGACCATATGTCATTCTACTGTCAACACCCACAGCAGTTAAAGTGGCCGAAATCGACTCCTGGATCCATCATAGTCGAGTGAAGCCAGCAGCTGTTCCTGAAAGTCATCCTTGGACTTCAACCGCTGATCCTGCATCTCCATTGCGGCTTACACTGCGAAGAAAGCAATCATCCTTGTGAAGTTTTCAAGCTCTGAATTATCAATATTTCAGTTAATTCATCATCAGAGACTATGATCATGATGATTACTTACTACTGTTTCATTTTTGCGGTAACCCTGGGACCCCTTGGAACAACTTTTGCCTTGCCCCCTTGTGCAGCTTGTATAACCACTACCCGAACTGGGATAAAAATCACCCAGACTTTGCTTTATCACTCTTACTACACTTGCACTGGTAAAGTCAGTCAGTGCATGTATAATGGTACAGAACTGAATGTCTGCACGAATGGAAAGACTCGTACTTGTTTTAGTCCCAGACAGAATCCTTCTTATTATGTCCTGGAGCTACGATGGAATGATGAAGATGGAGCCCTCATAAATGCTACCACTCAACTTTCTGATCCCACCCAGCCTGCATCCCTGTATTTTGATGCTTGTGATTTGATAAATAGAAATGACTATTATAGGTGTGGATCATGGGAACAAGCTTACTACTATGATGACAAGTATATGTGTCCCGAAGGCGCATACAGATGGGGAATTTGTACTGGGATACATTCCCCAACCACTTATGGTAAACCATCAAAAGATGACTATTTCTGTCCAAAATGTACTATGTTACCTGGTCTGGTAGTCCTACTGGACAAACTGGAGATAATCGCAAGGCCAAGTTAGAAAGATTACCCCTACTGGAACCCAAGAAGTGCAAGAAAGGTGCCTGCAATCCCCTACGTCTTCTCATCCTCGACCCAAGCCAGTGGAAGCAAGGATTCCGGTTCGGTCTACATATTGCAGGAAGCGGATCTGACCCTGGGACTATTGTATATATCCAGCTTAACATGAAAACTCATGTCTCATCACCTTACCGAATACATCATACCTTCTATGAGGCCATGAAGGCAGAGTTTGTAGTCCCCCACGCTTCTCGAAATTTGTTCATTGAACTGGCTGGAGCTGTAGCATCCAGCCTTCATGTCTCTGACTGTCTTTTCTGTGGAGGAACTCAGATGGGTGACCAGTGGCCTTGGGAGGTGCAAGAATTGAACTATTCTGTACCATATAACCAAACTGATCTGCATCCAGCTACCAGCGAATGGGTCTTAGCTAGCCCCATCGTTGGAAACCTGTGCTTTGCTCGAGCCGGACCACAATTGACTATACTAGTGGGACAATTGGTTTGTTTGAACCAGAAGTACTATAACGCTACCACCAAAAAGACATCCTGGTGGTCAGGCACCAATGCCCCGGAACCCTCCAATCCTCTGGTTGTCTTTCCTACCCTTGCCAGGTTATGGACAAATCTGGCTTCTCACAATAATTGGCAAGCTCCACCTGGACTATATTGGATCTGTGGAACTCGAGCCTATGCTAGACTCCCTGCCAACTGGGGAGGTGTGTGTGTTTTGGGGATCATAAGACCTTCTTTCTTCCTCTTGCCCATTTCCCATGGAGAACAGCTAGGATTTCCTGTATATAAGAGTTGACAGAAGTGAGAGGTCCTAAAGATAGGCCAATGGGACAAATGGGATGCGACATCTGAAGAATGGCCACCGGAGAGAATTGTTTCCTACTATGGACCTGCTACCTGGGCACAAGATGGCTCTTGGGGTTACCGCACCCCTGTGTATATGTTAAATCGTATTATACGTTTGCAAGCTGTTGTAGAAATAATAATTAATGAAACTAGTAGAGCACTAACCTTGTTAGCTAAACAAGCCATGCAGATGCATACAGCCATTTATCAGAATCGCTTAGCATTAGATTATTTACTTGCTGCTGAAGGAGGAGTATGTGGAAAGCTGAATTTAACTAACTGTTGTTTGCAAATCGATAATGAAGGACAAGTTGTAGAAGATATAGCCAATCATATGAGAAAACAAACCTATGTACCAGTCCAGACCTGGCATGGTTTGCAACTCGATGGATGGTTTGGTTCCCTGTTTTCAGGAATGGGCGGCCTGAAAACACTTGTGTTCATTGTCCTATTCATACTGGCTGTCTGCTTGTTTCTCTCATGTTTCCTACCCTTATGCTTGCGCACGCTGAACTCAACTATTGATAGTGTTGTTGAACGTAAAGCAGCTACAAAAGTCTTAGCTATGTGGCAGTACTCCTTTGTACCCCAACATGATGATGCTGAGGACCAAGTGTAATGTATGATTTGATTCTCACCCTTCCTCACTTGCGGGTGAGAATAATCAAAGGAGGGAATGTGGCAGGCTATGGCCTAGAATAGCCTGTAAACGTATGAGAGACCTGTAAGCTAGGCCTGAGTTCCAGCCCCCACCTGAGAATAAGAATGCTCAGAAAAACCAAAGTCAGTAAGAATTAGAGAATCTGCTCAAAACTGCTTTAAACTGCTTTTTGATAAGGTTGTATAAGTCCTTTGTTGAATTATTCTATGCTGATGACAGACATGTTCCAGTGCTCTGTATTCACACATTTTCTAAGCTAGCAGTGACCTTGTAAGAGAAAAGTATCAAAGTCTTAGAACTGTGCCTTTGTTAGAAGATTCTGAGCAGGGGGAACAGAGTACTGGGCCCACAGAAAGATCCTAATTGGATGGGTGCAAGGGTCAGTAGGACCAATAGAAAGTTTGCCTGTATTAAACTGAAGAAGAAAGGTATAAAAGGTGTTGTTTACTGGACTCCATTGCTCAGACCATTTTGAATGTGACATTTGCCTGAGACTTGTGCACAATAAATTGGCTTGGATCTTCGAACTGACTCCTGGTTTTATTCATTGCATGCACTTCGCTGCAACAGCAGTAACTCGCTATCTTTGCTGGAAAAAAAAAAGACTGTACTATACCCCAATTTCTTTCAATGACTGTCTCATAGAGAGAAATGACCGACCCCTGGCCACTGTGCGCTTAGCTAAATAGGGGACAAGCAGAACTTTGCAATCTTTGCATTTTAATTTGCCTGCCTTTCCTCTTGCCAGCGACATTAACGGCAGGACTTGCAAAAATATCTTCAGTTGGACAAGTACAGATCTAGGCTTTGCTGATCATTCTTGATATCGAGGAGATCGATATGCAGTTTCAATTTCAAGAGCAAACCGGTACTCCAAAATGCTCTCCAAGAATGGGCTGATAAAGTGCAGCATGTCATTACCTTCTGCACCCTCAGGGAGACCAATTAGCTTCACATTTAAATGCTTATTGAAGTTGACAGTATCCTCCAATTACAACTGTAGTCGCTTAACTGCCGCAATATTATTGGGGATCTGTGTTGTTTCTTGCTGCAGATCAAAAACCTGCATTTCCAATGTATCGAGCTATTCATCTGCTTGGAAAGATGCTCTAATTCCTTTTTGATTCCAGCAGAAACTGCTATTTGGTTTTCCATCATTTCCTTAAGCAATCTCATTTTTAGTTCTTTCAGCAACCTGGGATGTATACAATCCAGTCCATGTCATTAGCTACTGTTTAGGTTATCAAATTGCTGTATAACATCGTCCAAGTTTATCAAGACTTGTTTTAATTCCTCTGATTCATCACTTTTAAATATGGCATGGGTAACTTCCTTATATCTTCTTCAGTAAAGACCGAAGCAAAGAATTCGTTCAGTCTCTCCGCTATGGCCTCCTCCATTAGTGCCCCTTTTACCTCTCTATCATTTATTGCAGGTTTTATGCTAGGAAGATACTTGAAGGAGATTTTATTACATTTTTGTTCCAATGGCAAGCTTCTTTTGAAATCCTCTTTGACCACCTTATCAATGTCTTGCATCTAACTTGCCAGTGCTTATGTTGGTTCCTGTTTTTGTCATTTGGCTCCTTTTCTTCATTTTCTGAAAGATGCCTTTTTGGCTATAACAGCCTCTCTGACCCCACCTTTTAACCATACCTGCAGAGGCTACCAGCTCTAAAGAAAGGGGGAATCCAGGAGCAGTGAACAGTGATACCAGAGCAAGGTGTGAATCCAGGGCAGTTTCACCACCAATCCCAGGTACACTGGCATGAATAATAAGGTAGAAGAAGTGGCCCCACTCAGGGAAAAAACACACACAGAATATTTACAGTGAAAGAGTGGAGAGTGGAATTTAATTTTCAGCATCAGGTATGTGGAGGCCAATTCTGAGATATATGTCCCCAGATATCTAGACATCCGGACGGCCTGGGGATGCACCAATTCTGCTCCTTCAGGGGCTAGATGGCCTCACGGGAGCAGATATCACGGCATAAGGCTGGAACATTCAGGTCGTACACCGATTCAGGGACCCTCGATGCCCCGACACTTACCCAGCTAGCCCAGCCAGGCTCCTGCATGGAGCCGCAATACCATGGCATCATGTTGCTATGGAACTATGGATCCATACAGGAGCTGCGATCCCCCGCAGACTCCAAAAAGTTGCTTTCCCTGCAGCCCGACCCCCCCGATCAGGCCTGATCAGGAGGCATGGTGACCAGGATCAGGCTGCGGGGAACCCCTCCACCCCTTACCTCCCATTCCCTGGCTGGACCCCAAATCTTCCGACAACCAGGGGGACTTATTCCACCTTGGAGGTGGACTAATTCCCCCGTCCAAATGGCTGACCCCGGACATACAGGGATGACTCTGGAATAGGCCCTGTATGTCCGGGGTATGCATCAAGCCTCTGGCTCACCCTCGTGCCTCCCTTGGCCCGCCCCCTCCCACCCCCAAACAGAGCTCCCCGCACATCTCTGCTGTACGTGAGGAGAGCTCTATTGGCTGCATTGCCACCCAAGCATTTAACAGGAATGGACATCCATACCAGACTTCAATCCCTGCTAAACTCTACTCTGAATCGACCCCATAGTATTCAGAGTGCAATGTACTTTTATAGAGTGAAGAAGATATAAATAACCTAATTGTAACAGGAAGAGGCAAAAGAAGGAATAAGCTGCCTGTAATGTAGTTCTTGGAGTGGAGGAGTAGCCTAGTGGTTAGAGCAACTGCCTAGTACCCAGAAGATCAAGGGTTCATATTCCCACTGGCACTCCTTGTGACTTTGGGCAAGCCACTTTACCCTCCATTGCCTCGGAAGAAAAGGCTGGCAATCTACTTCCAGTGATACATTGCTAAGAAAACCCAGAGGTAGCTGGGTCACTATGAGTCAACACTGACTTGATGGCACAAAAAAAATGTAGTTCTTGTTGCTGCATTTTCTGCCAGTTGTTATAAATATTGTATCAGCGACTCCAAAGTTTAAGTAAACTCTGGGTTCAGAACAAAACTGTGGATTGGACTCAGTTATTTTGAGAAGGAATCTGAATGTCATGGACCTCCCAGTGTATGCTGGTCTCCATTCAAAGAACCCTGAAATTTAATTCCAAGAGTAAAGGCTGAAAGACATAAAATGTTTGGAATAGTTTTGCCCAACCTGCCAAGCAACATAAGAACCACTGGTATGGGGTTACATAGATCATGCCCAAACAACAGGGTCCTGAAAATGGCACTTCAGATTGGCATCTGAGAAAAGGACACTGACACATTTTATTTGGACGCCTGACTAAATTTAAAATGGCAGAATTGGGGGAGGCACTATGACACCTTGTCCCCTGATGGACTGACCACTCAGCATCTGCTTGGTGTTGTTTGTAAGTGAAAACGCTGGGTTTACAGTATTGTCTGAACTTCAGTAATCAGCTTTGAGTAACTTCATCTGTGAGTGACCCCAAGACTTTAAATCTTGACACTGCTGCATATCAGCAATGGATGCATGGCTGTGGGCACATGACCAAAGTGACCCACCTCTTTGGTGCCCCTTTGGTCCCAATTTGGTTTATTAAGATGCAAACGGGATACAGTAAGAGGAAAGGTAAGAGTGGGAAAGTGGTGACATCTATCCCACAGACCTCATAAGTCCAATGGATAAACACTTACAGCAGGTAGGGAAGAGGTGATTCTGTTGGAGGAGACCCAGACCCTTCCTCTTCTTCTGCTTTGAGTGTCTCTTTAAGCCTAGATATTAGGTTGCCTCCTCCTCTATTTTTGCAGGGGTCACCTATCCTAGAGGAAATGTATCCAACTAGTGATGGACTGTCCTCTCCTCAAGGTCATGGGCAGGAGCCCTCTGCAGTTTATATGCCTGAACCTATTAAACATTTATTTATCAGGTTTTTTATACTGCTTTATCATATAGTCAAAGCAGCTTACATTGTAACTTAAACTTGGTAATGTACATTAAACAGGGAACATTCTTAGGTTTTTTCTTTTGTGACCCTTCAAGATGTAAATGCTGGCTCCCCAAGTGTTTTTGGTATATATTATGAATGTTGTCATACAAACAAATGTTTTATTGAAGAGTTTAATTGATCAAATAGTGAAATTCTCTAATGGTACTACTTTTTCAAGATGTACAGTTGGCTGCCTTATGGCAAAAAATGGAAAATATAGGCTCTCAGTTTGAAACTCTGCACTTACTATAGTTGGGGATCAACATAAAACTTGCAAAGGGAAAACGAGCTTGCAGGTGCTAAGTACAAAAGGAACTGCAACCTCCCCAGGCAAAGTTAACTCCAAATGGTAAATTGTACTAGGATCTAGACCAGGGGTGGGCAAACCTTTTGACTCGAGGGCCGCAATGGGTTCATATATTGGACCCGGGGGCCGGACCAAGAGTAAATGGACGGTGTGTATGTGTGAATTAATATAAATTAAATTTAAATTTGTAACATTAAATGTTTAGATTAATTTAAGGTAGAAAAGCATAAAAAGAGTTATTTTACAAAACGTTTATGCAATGTATTTCTTTCATAAAATAGTACCTTCAATTTTAGTGGCCATAGTTTGCCCATCCCTGCACTAGACCATGCCTCCCTACTTCCTTCTGTGGGTGGGTCTTTTGGTTTCTGAAGCGTGGTAGACAAAGTGGGGGCTGTCCCACCCGCTTCATCCAAAAAGATGGGGTGGGCAAGATATGAGCGAGATTTAAGATTCTGAATCACCTCACATGAATCTGCAGTTATTGCGTGCCGAAGCATCAGGAAGTGGGATATCCAGATCCTCCCAAGTGGCCAGCCCATTTCCTGTCCTAGCCCCCCCATAGCCCATTACCAGTCCTAACCCCCCATCACCCCATTTCCAGACAGCCCCCATCAGCCCACAGCCCATTGCCAGTCTTAACCCCCCCATAGCCCATTACCAGTCCTAACCCCCCCCATCAGCCCACAGCCCATTACCAGTCTTAACCCCCCCATTGCCCATTACCAGTCCTAACCCCCCCATCAGCCCACAGCCCATTGCCAGTCTTAACCCCCCCCCATAGTCCATTACCAGTCCTAACCCCCCATCACCCCATTTCCAGACAGCCCCCATCAGCCCACAGCCCATTACCAGTCTTAACCCCCCATAGCCCATTACCAGTCCTAACCCCCATCACCCCATTTCCAGACAGCCCCCATCAGCCCACAGCCCATTGCCAGTCCTAACCCCCCCCCCCCCCCCATCAGCTCATGGAAATTAAAATTTAAAAAAAAGCTGGCCGCTGCCGCTGTGGCAGCATTGAGTGTCCCACGGGGCCCCCTCTGCCCGGCTGAACTCTCTCGGTGCGCCTGAAGCCCTCTGCTCCGGCTTGCAGATACGCGAAGGGAGAGTGTCTGTCTCCCTCGCATCTCTGTTAAGCCCGCAGGGGCTGATGGGAAGCTGGGGCTGATGGGAAATTTCCCATCTGCCCCTGCGGGCTTAACAGAGACGCGAGGGAGACACTCTCCCTTCGCATATCTGCAAGCCGGAGCAGAGGGCTTCAGGCACGCCGGGAGAGTTCAGCCGGGCAGAGGGGGCCGGATTAAAAGGTCCGCCGGGCCGTATACGGCCCGCGGGCTGTAGTTTGCCCATCCCTGATCTAGACTGTATAAATGAAAGGTCTGGCGTAATCCAAATTATTATTAAGCCACTCGAGAAGTGTTGACTCATCTTCCTTTAGTAGAGCAAACTTATTATATATGCCTGTGGCACAAAATAACTCTATGTCATTATTTCCCCATGTTTACTTTGTCTGTACTAGTAATATGCATTTGAATGCATGCAGTTTTTATTCTCACTTCCCTAATGTTTCGAGTTATATGAACGGAGATGTTCTTTTCAAAAACAGCTTGAGGTTCCCATTTTTTTGTGTATTTTACACAGTGCAGTTATAAATTGCTTCTACCATATGTGAACAGTATAATAGTATATAATAGTATCTGTGCACAGCAATCTAGTATTGTAAGTTGTTTAGCTTTGTTTGCTGCAGAATATGTGTTTTCATTTGATCATTGCATAATAGCTGTGGATTTGTATTGTATGAAAAAGGCTTCAACTACCATTGCAAAGCTCCCAGCAACACCTCAACACAACAATCAAGTCAATATTTAAGTAAAACGTACCCCAATCAAAAAGTAACTGTAATTCAAAATATTTCATTTGTAAGAGCATGGCCAATACAGCAAGAGAATAAGGGTTCAGTTCACCCCTGCTTGAAACTTAAAAAACTCTGTGCTGCATTAGAGGAATGAAAAATATTCATATCTGGTGTTTGAAAAAGGCAACAAAGAAGGGGCAGTCTGGCTCTGACCGATGGATCAATGAGCCCAATATCCTGTCTCCAGCTGTGCCAGTCTGGGTCATTTGAACATACCTGTCGGATCATATATGGCAAAACCCATTTCAAGGATAATTTGATAAAAGGTCACCTAGGTTGGAGGCCCAGGTAGATACCTGTTTTGAGGTTATTTTATAAAGACCCCTAGGTATCTATTTGTCTTTCTAAAGAAGCATCACAAAAACTGTACAATAACAGCTAAAATGCACCTATATACATAAAGCCTCTAAAATGCTTGTATGCAAATGCTAGAAATCCAAAAAGTAAAATAGGATAGCTTGAATATATAGCACTAAATAAGAGATTAGATATGATTGGTATTTCAGAGGCATGGTGGAAGGAGGACAACCAGTGGAACACCGTGATACCTAGATACAAACTATATCATAATGATAGAGCAGATGAAATTGGTAGAGGGATTGTACTCTGTGTTATAGAGGGCATTCAGACACAAAGGATTGAAGTTTTGCAGGAAACAAAATTCACTGTAGAATCTCTATGGATTGAAATTCCATGTAAAAAGGGGAAGGGGAAGACAATGACAGTGGGGGTTTAATATCGAACACCTGGCCAGAATAAACAAATGGTTGATGAAATGCTCAAAGAAATCAGGGAAGCTAACAAAAGTTACAGCAAAGTAATAATAATGGGTGATTTCAATTACACCGGTATCGACTGGGTCAGTTTCACGGCAGGACATGCTAGGGAGATAAAGTTTCTAGATGAAATAAAGGTGGACGACAGGACTGCTCGCAAACACCACCCTCTATCCAGAAAGGGTGAAAACGGCTTATGACATGACAACGCCTAAAACTCCGAAACTCGTCGCGCCGAACAACGATCTATCAAGCCACTGTCTATAACAGCAAATCTTTTACCGACGCCTGGAGTAAAGAATCAAAGGGCTCTTTAGCGAACGCCTCTAAGGCCCAATCGGGATCCCCCGGCGGCACCCGAACTCTCCTTGAGGAGCGCAGTCGGATCCCAACTTAAGGAAATGCTACACATCGATCCGAACACCTAGCGCTATTCCCTTTACAGAACCTCTACAGCCGGAAACAGTCGCCCGCTGGATCCTCTAAGGAACTGGCCGCTAGTTCCTTCAGACACTGTCCTGCAGAGAACTCAGACCAAGGATACAGACACCTTTGTCGCCCGGACTTGCCGCCGTGAAGAGCAGCCTTCCAAAAGGCGCTAAGCACGGACCTATGTAGCAGAAGCAGCCTGCCTCCTTGCTCTCAACAAGGTGGCGAAGACTGCCGCAGAATAACCCTTCTTCTTCAGCCCCGCCCATTCAAAGGCCAAACCGTAGGCAGGCACCGATCCACCTGAGACATTCGTCGCGGACCTAGCCGCAGCAGAACGTCCGCTACCGACAACTTCTAGGAAAAGCCTGTCGAATAGGCGAATGAGAAAAGCCTAGTACGGCCGTCTCGTCCAACCGGACGCTACCAAGAGTACCTTTCTCCGAAAGCCTCGATACGCCAACTAGTTGCCCTATGAGAGCCCACAGGGAAAGGACAAGACAAAGACTTAATTGGGAGCTTACTGACCCTCGACTTGGACGAACCATCAGCTGCCCCATTCCTCCACAAGAGAGACCTTCAGGTGAACCCCAGGGAAGCCAATAATATTAGCTAGCGCTTGAATTAAGCCATAATGCATATTTGCCCCATAAAGCAAATCAGGCTCTAGTCGATTCAACTCCCTGATCCTTTCCTGTTCCAGGCGAGTAGACTGCCGTAAACACTGCAACCACCTGAAACATGCTCTCGCCTCCCCAGGCTCCACAAATGGGAGCTTGTAAGGCCAGAGCATTGCCCCCAACGATCGCTTCAGTGAACCATCTACTTTCCTATCTTGCGATAAAGAAGATTGCTAGGGCTCTGTTCCATACAGTGAGTCCACACCCCCTGGTAGTGCAAGGTGTGCACCCACCCACGTAGTACCCAGGCCTGCCCCTGCTTAGCCTCAAAATGTCAATCAAGAACAGGCGAATTCAGGACAGCTGAATACTTTTTTTTTTTTTTTTTACACAAAGACACCTCTTAACCAAAAATTCCTTCAGCATATGTTAAGAGACGCTCTTTCCGTGCCAACAATATTAAGTAGAAAGAACTCCCAAACACAGGCATACTAATCCACGGCCTTCCTGCTAGAGTAATGTCCCATTCCGTCTGACTGCACAAAGATGGACTTTATATTTTAAGTTCAACTGGCACCTGGTGATATGAAATACAGCTCTCATTCCACAGTGGCAATTGAGTCAGCAATGAAGAAGCCGAGAAACTGCAGACAAGTTCCCATTATACCACCTGGTAAAGACTCCACTTTTAGATCACTGAAGCAAAAAAGGATGCGAGAGTGCCTTTGTGTCCTGCCAGTAGCTGATCGAATTGAAGTGATTCAGGGTATGCAGGGCATTTTCCAGAGAACGCAAGGTCCCTCATCCAGGCTGCCTCCACATTCACAGTCTAAACCGGCAGCCATCTTGGCTGATGCCGATCAGCGTGGAAGCCATATTGTAAACCCAGCATATGAAGTATGCCTACTAGAGTCTGAGCCACTGCCATTGCTGCTAGAGAACTAGCCTGGCTGCGTGCTTCTGGCCCCCCATTAAGGCATTCGCGCTGAACACCACTAGCAGAGACTCTCCGTACTGGAGAACCTCTGATAAATGGAATGGGAGCATAGATAGCTTCAAAGGCCAAAGTTCTATTTTGCAACGTCTCTCTGCTGAGCTGCCTTTTCCATATGTAAAATTAAACCACATATAGCCAAAATTAAGACAGTACAAATCTACCGTAAAATCTTATAATTTGGGCAAAACCAAACTAAACAGGAACAATTTTCCATTGAGAAACCACACAACTATAAAAAAATGACTGCTTCTTGGAGCAGCTGGTTCATGAACTGACTAGAGGGGAAGCCATTTTGGACCTAGTCCTTAGTGGAAGACAAGATCTGGCGGAAGAGATAAGGGTGTTAGGGCCACTTGGCAGTAGTGATCATAGAATGTTCATGTTTGATTTAATAAATGGAGGAAGGATGGCAAGGAAAGCCACAGTACTACCTCTTAACTTTCAAAAGGGAGACTATGATAAAAAGAGGACAATAATTAAGAAACAACTAAAAGGAGCAGTTGCAATGGTTAACGATTTACATCAAGCATGGATGTTGATTAAAAATACTATCTTGAAAGCCCAGACCAGCTGTTTTCCATACTTTAAGAAAAGTGGAAGGAAGTCCAAAAAACTGCCAGCATGGTTTAAATGTGAGGTCAGAGAGGCTGTTGTTGCCAGAAAAGCATCATTTAGGAAATGGAAAAAGGAGCCAAATGATGAAAACTGGAAACAACATAAGCACTGGCAAGTTACATGTAAGGCATTGATAAGGCAGGCAAAAGAGAATTTGTGAAGCTTTCTGTGGAAGCAAAAATGTATAATAAAGACTTTTTCAAGTACATTCATAGCAAAAAAAACATGAGAGAGTCATTTGGACCAATAAATGACAGAGGGGTAAAAGGGGCACTAGGAGGGAACTAGGCCATAGCGGAGAGAGACTGAATGAATTCTTTGCTTCAGTCTTTACTGAGAAAGATGTAGGGATGTTATCCATGACTAAAATGGTATTTAAAGATGATTCCACAGAAGAATTGAAAGAAATATCGATACACCGGGAAGATGTATTAAAACTATTTGATAAACTGAAGAGTAGCAAATCACCTGGACCAGATGGTATACATCCAAGGGTATTGAAAGAACTGAAATATGAGATTACAGACCTATTATTAGTAATCTATGAACTCTCATTAAAATCATCTGTAATACCTGAAGATTGGAGGATGGCCAATGTAATGACAATTTTTAAAAAGGGTTCCGGGGATGGTCCGGGAAACTACAGACCGGAGAGCCTGGCATCCGTACCAGTAAAAATGGTAAAAACTATTATAAAGAACAAAATTACTGAACATATAGATAGTCATGGCTTAATGGGAGAGAGCCAACATGGCTTTAGCCAAAGAAGGTCTTGTCTTAATAATCTGTTTTTTTGAAGGTGTGAATAAACAAGTAGACAAAGGTGAGTTGGTTGATATAGTGTATCTGGATTTTCAGAAAGCCCTTGACAAAGTCCCTCATGAGAGACTCTTGGCGAAATTAAAAAGTCATGGGATAGGAGGCAGTGTACTGTTGTAAATCAGGAACTGGTTAAAAGATAGAAAGCAGAGGATAGGGCTAAACGGCCAATTTTCTCAATGGAAAAAGGTGAATAGTGGAATACCTGAGGTATCTGTGCTGGGTCCACTGCTTTTTAACATATTCTTAAATGAGCTGGAAATGGGAATAATGAGTGAGGTTATCAAATTTGCAGATGACACAAAACTATTTAAAGTTGTTAAAACCAAAGAGGATTGTGAAAAATTGCAAGAGGACCTTGATAAATTGGAAGACTGGGCATCCAATTCCAGGTGAAATTTAATGTGGACAAATGCAAAGTTATGCCCCTACAAAGAATAACTCAAAGTATGGTTATACGATGCAAGGTTCCACATTAGGAACCACCACCCAGGAAAAAGATTTAGGCGTTATCATGGATAACATGTTGAAACCCTCCACCCAGTGTGCAGCGGCAGCCAAGAAGGCAAATAGAATGCTGGGACTCATAAGGAAAGGAATGGAGAATAAAACAAAGGATATTATAATGCGACTGCACTTTGAATATTGTGTGCAATTCTGGTTGCCGTATCTTAAAAGGGATATAGCGTTATTAGAAAAGGTACAGAGAAGAGCCACTAAAATGGTATGAAGAGAGGCTGAAAAGGTTAGGGCTCTGCAACCTGGAAAAGAGATGTCTGAGGGGAGATATGATAGAAGTCTATAAATTAATGAATGGAATGGAACGGGTAAATGTAGATTGATTGTTTATGCCATCAAAGTATAGAAAGCCTAGGTGGCATGCAATGAAGCTACAGTATAACCTATTTAAGATAATAAGAGAAAAATATTTTTTCACTCAACATGTAATCAAACTCTGGAATTCGTTACCGTAGGATGTAATAAAAGCTGTTAGTGTAGCCGGGTTTAAAAAAGGTTTGGATAAGTTCCTGGAGGAAAGGTCCATAAACCATTATTAAAGGGGGCCCGGGAAATCCACTGCTTGCCCCATTGCAAGCATTGTGGAGACTTGTGTCTTTTGGGGAAACTGCTAGGTACTTGTGACCTAGATTGGCCACTGTTGGTAACAGGATGCTGTGCTTAATGGACCTTGGTCTGACCCATTATGGCATATCTTATGTTCTTATGACCTAGGCCGGAATTTCCACCTATTTCTATGCGGACGACATCCCGATCCTATATCATACTAGCCCCCTGGCCCCTGACCTTATTGCTCTTGATGCCTATCTTGCCCATGTCACCACCTGGCTTGTTGGCAAATTCCTTCATGTGAACCCTTCCAAGTCTGCTGCTCTCTGGTTTTCCTTCAGCGCCCCCTCTCCCTCCCTATCTCTTAATCTGTCCACCTCCCCCATCCCTCTCGTCTCCACCCTCCGTTATCTCGGCGTTACTCTGAATCCCTCGCTTTCTTTTCACCACCATGTCTCTGCACTCACCGGTAGTTCCTTCTTCCACCTTTGCAAAATCCATGCCGTCCAGTCTTCTCCCTTCCTCCTCCCTCACCACTCTTGTCACCTCTCTCGTACTTTCCCATCTTCCACGTTACCAGTTGTGACACCTTCAACTTATCCAGAATACCGCTGCCCGTCTACACACCCATTCCTCCCCATTTGACCATGTCACCCCTCTCCTCCTCAATCTCCACTGGCTCCCCATTAAGGTCCGGTTCATTTACAAGTTGCTCATTATTGCCCACCAAGTCCTCTACACTAGTACCCCCCAGTACTTTGTCAACCTCATTCACCTCAAACCTGCAGACGGTAACCGCCCCTTCCTTCCTTCTCCATCCCAGGCCCATCTTGAACTCACTCACCGCTCGGCCTTCTTCTTCATAAGCCCTGCCCTCTGAAACTCACTCTCACATGCCCTTTGCATAGAAATATCCTCCCCCCCCCACCCCCCCCCCCCCCGGTTTAATGCCCTACTCAAGACCCATCTCTTCCACCAGGCCTTTGACCTCCCCTCCCCCTCGAACTACCGTGACTCTCCCCCAGCTGTGGGCTCTACCCTCGAGATTACATCCCCCCCCCCCCCCGTAGATCCTCTGTCTCTGTCCTCCTCCCTTCCCTCTTTCCTCCTCATTCCCCTAACTGATAACTAGTGTCTTCCTCCTGTCTCTTTGCCTTTTTTTTCCCTTTTGCTCTCTGTCTATCTCTTTTCTATTAGTTAATGGTGTTCCCTTCTCTCTTTCTCTTTTCTGGCGGCCTATGTTTTATTGTACAGCACTCTGACACTTATGCACGGGAGGTATATCAAGCCTTGAAAATAAAGATAAAGATAAAGGCCTCCTATCTAATCCACAGACCCACAATCTATGCTGTAATTAGTTGATATATGTTAAGTTATAAAGTTACTTGTTATGTTTAGCCTCTGAATGTTCCATGCAAGTTCAATGTAATGTTGAATTCAGTTCTATGTAAACCGCCTTGAACTTGGAAAGGTGGTATATACAGTAAAACCTGACAAATAAATAAATGTCCTGTCCACCATGGGTGCAGCTGTGCAGCAGGGCCAGAGCATACTAGTCCTGGATGTCCTGCATATTGTCCTTGTCCAGCCAGCCAGCATCACAATAATTAGTGGCCATTGCACATATAGTGGAATGTCACAGACAGCTGCAGGTGGCACCATCACTGTCATGCACTGTATCGGTCCTGCTGTAAAGCAGTTCAGGCCGGGGCATACACAGATATATACATGGCACATGCATGGTGACTTGCAGGTAAGCACGCACATGCACATCCTCGCATAAAGTTTGCATGTGGCCTGGCCTGATTTCACCATGTCCCCTATTGCCAAAATACTGTGCTTGCTCCCCTCTGTGGCCACTGACTGTGCATTCACATTCCTCTCCATTGTGCTAGCTGCAGGAGGTGAATCACTAACCCTCTGCATCACATGCACATGCCATCCCCTCCACTCTGTGCAGCTGCAGTATCTTTGTGGGTGTGCATGTGCAGATATGTGTGTGTGTGGGCGTGGTCATGTCGGCGACGGGACATATGCATTGACACGTCCCAATGTGAACATCCAAATGGGCCCATCACAGGCCCCATGCATTGTCTTCGTAACACAGACAGTCCATGTCATGGCACCTAAGATTGCTACCAGGAAGGCAAGGTTCTCCAATGGTGAGGTGACCCTCATGCTGGAAGAGATCCTCCAGCAGCTGCCACAATTGGTGGGGGATGCACCTACATGTGTGGGTGCCTATGAGAAGCAGCAGCTATGGCTTGATGTGAGCTGCTGTATCAATGTCATATATCACTGGAACCAGGACATCGAAGATGTGAAGCACAGGTGGCATCAGGCACGACATGACACTCTCCGGAAAGCATAGCAAGGGTCCGCAGGTGTGCAGGGGGTGCAGCTGACTGACCTGGAGCAGCCAATCCTTGCTACAATTGACCCTGCCACATCAGGAGGGATAGGCCCTCGCGATACATCTGAGCTATCCCAGGAGCAAGGTACATGTGTGATGTGTGTGTCCCTCTTACCCCATGTACTCCCATCCTGCTGTGTGCATGCATGCAGCCATCACTGGCTACCATGGTGTCCCAGTCATGCCGCCGCTGCCAGGTGCACTCATAGTGCATGTGGTCGTTCTTCTGATGGGCTGTGTGTCAGGGGCATTGGCAGCATGGCTGCCAGCTGGTGGTGGCAGGACTGAGTGCACAGGCCATCAGGGTATGCATCTGTGCATGGGCCTCTGTGTCCATATGACTCTGCACAGGGGCATAGGGTGTGTCGCACACCATGACGACAGCCCCTCTCAGCCTGTGTAGCCCCGTGTCTGACCCTGCAACACTGTCACCCCATCAGTGGCAGCATTGCCAGGTGCAGGTATGACCCACAATGTCATCTGTGTCTTCACAGGTGCCCCTGCTGCAGTTCCACAGGCAGCGGTGCCAGCTTTTCTGGCAGTGTCAATGGAGGATGCCACAGGGGAGGGTGGGGAGGCCCTGCTGCCATGCATCAATGCTGATGCCACACTGCAGCAGCCATCTGCCACAGCGCACTACTGATTACAGCGATGACCAGGAGGGGTGCACAACATCACCTGCATCACTGTGCTGAGTGTCTGCTTGCACACAGCATCACCTAGCAGGCATGGTCGGACCAATAGCTGGAGCTGCTGCGACACTCCACGGCATTGCAGGAAAGGGATGTCATAGTCACAGAGCAGCTGACTGTAACTACCAGCACCCTCCAGGCAACCATGCTAGAGTTCCTTATGGAGCTGCAGCATGTCCCTGGCCAGTCCATTTCTGCATTGCCCCATGCACACTCCAATGTGCCTCCCATGGGGTCTGGACAGGGGCATGGTGGGGCAGCTCCCACAGCTACACCATCCTCAGCAGCATGTGCACCTGCGCCTCCACAGCCAGGCACCAGTGGTGTCACAATGCAGGCCTCAGCACATACCTGCACAACTGTTGGCCCACCCACCACACAGACACCCCCTCTCCTTGGGCCATTTCCAAGGGGCACTGGTCCCTGGATGGTGTTTCCTCCATTCCATCAGGGTATCATGGAGTTAGGCAGCATGAGCTTTGATACCTTGGGATCTGAGGAAATGCCACCATGCACACTTGAGACTGTGATGACTGAGGCACAGGTGCATGTGCCTTTACAGAAGGGGAAGGGCAAGAGCAAGGCATGGAGGAGGGGATGCCGGGATGTCATCTAGCACCAGGATTGGCGTGTGGAATGCTTTCTGTGTGCGCTTCGGTCCCAAGGGGGTGCACAAGTGGCATGAGTTTGTGCAGGGGTGTGTGGAATGGGTATCAATTACATTCTAGGGCTGTCTGTGTGATATTGTGCCATGTGGATGGGTATGGATGGTTGGGGGGGATCCATGAAGTGACACTGCCTCATAGGTCTGGCATTGGGTGTGTGCAGGGGACACACCACTCTGCATGACATGGACACCTATGTTCATGTGTTGCTGTGTGAATCACACATGTATATGTCCGCAAAGTCCACACACTGCCCAGCCCAGGATCCTGGTGTGTGTGGCATTGGTCTGCTGACCAGTGCCCCTCTGTGCCACCTCAGGCGGATACCGAAGGGGGCATTTTCCAGCATCAATGCACAGCATCTGTCCGTGCTGTGCCCAATGTCACATCTGTCACACCCTCTCCCATCTCAGTCTGCTTAGGGACACATCCACTGCCATAAAATTTGGTGCTTGCCCTGGGGCACCCTCCACAACTGATCTTGCTAGGGTGTTGGGGGACCTTTACTGCCCTCATGCTGGGACTGCTGCATGTGTGCCCCCAGTCCTCTGGTAGTGCTGTGACCTATGCTGGGACTTCCTGTCCGGCTTGGTGACCAGTGGTGACTGTTTTGCACCTTGGGTTGTGAACCCATGTGCTTTGGATTTTCAGGTAGTGCTGTTTCCAGTACACCACACACCCACTATGCATTGCTGCCTGTAACTATAGCCTGCATTGATGGCATCACACGCTGATTATAATTGGCAGGTTTGGCCCCTCATGGATAGATAGGTGGGTGTTGTGGTGCCTTGTCCAGCATCCAGTCCCATACCTCTTGCCACTGGTGTTTCCATGTGCCTACAGTGTTGGGTCTGGTCAGCCATGTGCTGTGTCAGGCCAGCCGCCATATTAGCTCTTTGCATCCTCAGCTGTCATTCACCCTTACCATGCATGGGTTTCACACAAGGGGCCATTGGTGTCTTCATGACACAGACATTACATATCTTACACCTGCAAATCTGAGTGTCCACCATGACACAATATGGATGGTGCATGGGTGAGGTTCCCTCCTATTAGCTTCTACTGCGTGTGTCCACATGTGACAGCCACATACTGCCACTCTACATCTGGTTTACTGCAGTCATGCCTTAGACATCTCTCCAGTTGTATCACATATCCCTGTCACAACTCTGGTATGCATCGTTCTCTCAGACCATAGACACTGGGCGTCCATCCACTGCTGGCAGCTGTTATCTGCATATTTCAGGCCTGCCCACTGGGGATAACATACTTGGTAACATGATCATGGTGGCACAATTCACAGTTGTTAGGCACAGCTCAATCTCTGTGCATCCTCTTTGTCCATTTATTTGTTACATACATCATGTATGCCTGGTAGCACACATCTTCTCAGACATTTTTAGGGCGGTTGTTTCAGAGGTATGCCCATGTCACAGCAGCAGCAGTGACATTTGTGGACTGCCATTCACATGATTTTGCCTTCTTCGCCATCACATTGTTGTCAGGCAGTGTACCATCTTAACATCACCCAGAGGGAGGGTGTGGGCAGTCCGAGGGGGAGTCTTGGACAGGCCCACAGTGTGGATATGGGTTCCCCTGGTCACACATCATGATACAGTTACATTACATGCATGTCCAGCCCAGAAACATGTCTATAGCAGATATGGTGACCGTTTGTACTCAACATTGCATCCACGGGCAAGCATGTGCACGGAGACATGTTCTGCGGGGCTTGTGCAGGCGCTCTTCAGTCGCCTCGGCCCTCAGACATGGGAAATGGTTTGGGATGTCCACATGCATACCGTATTCTAGGATGTTAGACGTTTCTGATCCTACACATCACCACACTGTACCCGCTGACACCACACCCTTTGGGTAAAACGTGTATTTCCTAAGCTGGCCGTCACAGCCAGCAATGTGTTGATGCACAGTGGTCATTACTAATACTGTGCTTTCACAGCTGCATCAGCCTGCCCATGTCTCAGTCCCCCTCATGCCCTATGGGGCACTGCCTAGGCCCAACGCACACCTCTATAGGGTTCCAAATTGCAAATATCAACATGTATGTTAGGACATAACTACCATCACATTGTATATCACATTCCAAGGCAGTCTTGGTGATTTCCACTGTGGTCATCTGTACAGACATGCCTTCAGTGGCTTCAGGTGGGCACTCATCCTCACTACTGCCTGCTCAACAGCACACTGTGCATCATAGACATGCATTAGTAATGTTTTCAATGTTGGGTGCCCCTATTATAGGGGACCCTTATCTTTGCTGCCCTTATCTTTGGACATTTGGCTGTGGTAGGCCCTCTCTGTTTTTACCTGCCTCATCACACTGACACCTGGTAACACTGTGCTCATCCATTCGGTCCAGGTACTGTCCAGGCTTTCATGTCCCACCTGCCCTGCTGCTGCCAAAACCAGCTCCCCCTCCCCTCCCCTCCGTGCACCCCTCAGACCACACCAATATCATCTCACTTTCTGCAAAAGCAACATGATTTTGCGGGGGGCTGCACAGTACCTGTACATATCAGCTATGACATAACATATGCACATGGGGTATCAGGACTACATATCTGCTCTCCTGTTCTTAACCCAGAAGGTATGCTTTCCCTGTTCACATCCATATTCTCCCTGACTCTGCAGTCCCATCTATGTGCCTAGTTTTGTTGGCGTCGTGTGGATTGTCTCCTTTGGCATATACAGCACATAGGTACATGGCATGATTGGACACTGATATTCTTCATTGTATCGCTGCATGTCTGTTTAGTTATGTTTCTTTGCCTGATAATGATCACTCAGTTCTGCTCCCTGTACCTTCTTTATGCATCTTGCTTAACTGCACATACCAGCTTACTGGAAATGCTCCTCCTTGTCCCGCAATATGTAATAGGCAGTTCTGAAACAGCGGTTTAGATCCCTTTTTCTCATATTTCTTCCAGATCACTAATCCTTGTCCCATATAACTATAGTCCCAATGGGGGTCTCTAAAACCTCCTATTATGCATCTCCTTGCTAAATCCATTGCTCATCTCCTTGCTAAATCCATAGCCCATATCTCATTTGATCCCTCCCAGGGCCATAGACGACCCTGCGACTGGAAGGACTCTGTCCATCCCGCTAAATTGTCTGTCCATCTAGAGACAAATGCCCAGGAGCCTTCATTAGGGGTCATATTCATCTGGTATCCCTGCTCTGTACCTGTTTCTACTGCTTTGGCTTTTTTCATGTGACAGAGCAGATCTTTACTAGCTCCGGAGTCCTTTTCCTGCTTCCTAAGATTATATTATATTCCTGACAGTGCTTTCTCTAGCGCACTACTTTCCTCACTCCTTTTCCTATTACAGAATAAGGATGAAGGTGACCAGGTCGAGGAAAAAGGCAGCCATTCAGTGGCAGCTTTCTGCAGTTTTATGGATATGGAAAATGTAGTAGGTTACTGCCTCTGCTAGTGAGAGGTGCCACAGCCTGGATAAGTAAACCTGAGACATCCACTGCAGGCCATCAGTTAGCAATAGAAGTGTAAAACATATTTGGCAAGACTTTTAGGTGCAAGTAAGATGGAAGAAATATTTCAGAAGGCAGAATTACTGCAAGTTTCATTACAGAATTTGCCGATGGAGTGGAATTTGGACCATATTGGACGGCCATTTGGAATGCCCTACAAAATGTGTTTCTGGATGTTCAGGACTTCAATAAGGTAACAATGCATATTCTGGGGGAAGGAGAAGATATATATGCGTTTATAAAAAATGTAGGATTTGTGGGAATAAGAATCAGGGGTCCCCTGGGATCATATGGGAACATCAGGGTTTTATTCAGTATTAAAACCTTTGTTCCCCTTAAAGTCCAGAAGTAGTTGGATGGAGTTGTGGTGCTTCCACAGAAAGCATGGCCAGACGTAATGGCACATATAGACCATTTCTTTAAACAGCGTAATGAAGAGAAAGGAAAGAAGGCGACACAAAGTACTGCTCTTCATAATAAATTCCTGAGAGCCTCCCTGGATAATATGACAAAGTATCCTTTGAGAAAAAATATCTTAGCTCCCATCCATTCCAGCAGTTTATAAAAATGTGGTTAAGATACATAGACAACGTCTTTATGGTCTGGGATGGAAAGAGGCCGATTTACATATTTTCTTCAATTGGTTGAATTCCCTTGATCAGAATTTGCAATTTGAAGGTTCTTTCAGTCCAGATCAGATCGCTTACCTGGATATCATCATTAACAAGGACATATCAGGTTTTACTACCAGTTTATACCGTAAGCAAACTGATAAGAATTCTCTTCTAAGGTACGATAGTTTTCATAACAGAGCTCTTAAAGACAATTTACCATATAGACAGTTCCTTAGAATTAAAAAACTTTGCACTTCAGTTTCTGATTTTGAATGGAACGCTACTGATATGAGCCAGAGATTTAAGAACAGAGGTTATCCAATCGATATAATACAAAAAGCTTATAAAAGGGCAACATCTCAGGACAGAGCTACACTTCTAATGAACAACACACGTCCCAAAAAAGATCACGTTGTTTGTGCATTAACATTTTCATTGCTCTCTAAGGATATTGCCTGTATACTTCGTCAAGAGTAGCACCTCTTTTCTTCCCTTCCATCTTTGGCTCATAAGCAATTGACTATAGCACACAAGAGAAACCGCAACCTGGCGAATATTCTTGTTCCCTCAGCTCTTACAAAACCAAAACTGATATGCAAAATTAAAGGTTATTTCCAGTGTGGACGCTGCTCTGTTTGTCCTTATGCCATCACTTTGAAAAGCTCCTTCACACATCCAATCACATGCTCTTCAACCTGGAAAAGAGACGGCTGAGGGGAGATATGATAGAGGTCTATAAATTAATGAATGGAGTGGAACGGGTAAACATAGATCGATTGCTTATGTCATCAGAATATAAAAATACTAGGAGACATGCAATGAAGCTACAGGGTAAACTATTTAAGACTAATAAAAGAAAATATATTTTCACTCAGCGTGTAATCAAACTCTGGAATTTGTTACCGGAGGATGTAGTAAAAGCTGCTAGTGTAGCTGGGTTTAAAAGAGATTTGGACAAGTTCCTGGAGGAAAGGTCCATAAACCATTATTAAAAGGGACCCAGGATATACCATTTTGTTTTATGTAAACCGCGCTGATCGCAAATAGTGCGGTATATAAGAAATGCAAATAAATAAATAAATAAATAAATATCACTGCTTGACCCAATGCAAGCATTGAGGAACCTGTGTCTTTTGGGATGACTGCTAGGTGCTTGTGACCTAGATTGGCAACAAGTTGCTGGGCTTGATAGACCATGGTCTGAACCAGTATGGCATATCTTATGTTCTTATAAAAAAAGTTTCATGCAACAATACTCTAACTGCAAAACTGCCAATGTTATATGTGTTACTCAGTGTCCGTGTAATTTGATCTATGTTGGTAAGACAGCAAGACCAGTCAAAACAAGAAAAATTGAACACAGGATAGAAAAAGATCATCACATTTCAGACTTGAATTCTTTGTCCTAAAAGTCACAGAACCCCAGTGGAGAGGTGGAGACATAGACAAAATTATTTTGAAATTAGAACAAAGGTATATATATGAACTTCAGTTTGTGGAGCCACATGGTCTTAATCAAGAAATAAATTTAGCTGTCTTTTTGTGATAATTTTCTTGTCTTTTTTCCTTTTCTTACAGCTTTTGGCCCTGCTGCTTGTTTTTAATCCTATATTCATTTTTATATATATTTATACATTTTTTGCATTGTGTAGGTATCTTTTATGTTCTTTTATTTATTTATTTTACAGTTTTTATATACCGCGCTCTTTGGTATCAGCGCGGTTTACAGATAACAAATTTCGCATTAGAACAGTCCTTTGCTTACATTATAACAGTGTCTTTTGCTTACATTATAACAGGGTCAATAACTTGGAGACAACATGGTAAACTATATACAAGCTATATACAGAAAGATAAATTACATCTTTTATCTTTCTGATCTTATTCTGTATTTTATTGTCCTATCTATTTAAGGAACTAGATTGTGTGCAATTTCTGTAGTACTGTCTCTTGTGATTCTGCTCTAGATAGTTTCCCTTCATTTTGGGTTTAATGCCGTTATTCTTTATCTCTTTCGTACTGGTTTACATGGCTTACTTTTAAATCATGGTTTCTTGAGAAATATATATATATATAAAAGTGTTTCGGAGTGTATTTTTTTGTTCCCTTCTGAATGTTTTCATATTGTTTCTTTTCTTTTATGTTACAATATACATTTTTTGAGTATTTCACCTCGTTTTCAATGAAGCATGCAAAGGTTCATGGGATGCATAATTAAGGCTTTGATATCGCTGTAAAAGAATTTGTGCACAAAAATAAATTTGAAGTGAGACATAAAAATATAAAGATAAATATAAATATATATGTATCAAATAAAACTTGAAAAACGGAGACAGGGGCATAATATATTCAAAAGAGAATGTCCATGCTTGTTGGAGAATAAAGTAAATGTGTTACAAATCAGCATCCAGTTCGGGAGTGCATCTTGCGACCCCTAGAGGTCAGGGAAGGAGAGTATATATCTGATCCAGCAGATTTGGAACCTTTGCGGGTGGAAGCAATTAGTTACAGAGAAAAGGAGATTACTTTGTGTGCTGAGTTGCAGAATTTAGAGGGCTCATGGGGAAGATTATTGTACAAAGAAAAAGAAAAGACAGCAAAGAATAGCTGATGTGTGATATGAAAACAGTCGATAGTTTCTTCAATTCGATAACTGAAGGGGTGGTTGATATTTACCTTCTGGGAGATTGGGTGAAAAAGTGCAATGATGCTATTCTGTGATGTAGCACTGGAAGAAGTGCTAGATCGAGTCCCTGAAGCAGTTTGGGCTACAGAGACAAACCCATATGGCTTGGTGCAGTCAGTTGAATATGTGCAGGTGAACTGGAAAAAGGGAATGGCAGGGTCCTATAAGAAGCAGTATCCTTTGTCAACTGAAGCTGCTGCAGGAATAAGAGAAGAAATCAACCTTTTGGTGAAGCAAAATGTACTGTACGAAGTAAGTATTCCATTCAATACCCAAATTTACCCAGTGAGCAAGCCTAATGGTAAGTGGAGGCTTCTGTAAGATTTAAGAGACTTGAATAAGCTGGTGACAACTGAATTTCCAGTCATTGCCAACCCGGCTAGTATCTGGGAGTCGGTGCAAGACCATCCTTATTTGACAGTCATAGATTTGGCAAATGCCTTTTATTGTATTAGATTATATGGTCCAGACTAGGAAAAATTTGCATTCACATACCAAGACACGCAATATGCGTGGACACATTTGCCCCAAGGCTACTGTGAGAGTCCTTCTATCTTTCACAAACTATTGGCACAAGACATAGGTCAGTGGTGTAGGGAGAACAAGGGAAATCCTTACAGCATTTTGCAATATGTAGATGATGTCCTGCCCTCAGTAGACAGTCTGGAAAATAGCATAGAGTTTACAATCAGTCTGCCCAAATGGTTGGGAGAAAGTGGGTACAAAGTGAGCAGAGAAAAGTTAGTAGTGGCACAAAAAGAAGTTGAATTTATGGGTTTGTGGTTTCTAAAGGCAACAAGGCCCTACCTGGAGAAAGGTTGGCAGTATTAGACCAACTAACCAAGCAAGCCACAGTATCAGAATTGAGATGTCTGCTTGGGCACCTGAACCTTTGTCAAATATAGGTACCAGACTTTGCCAGATGGGTAGCCCCCATTAAAAAACATTTTAGAGGGAACAATGCTCGTAATGGGTGTAAACATGTGCATGTATCAGAGACTGAGTGGAAAGACATACAGGAGTTCATTAGAGCTTGAAGAGGCAGACCGCCTGATGGTCCTCGTGCAGGATTGCCTTTTGTTTTGTTTGTTGCAGCTACATTTTTATTGGTCAGCAGCATTGACACAATATAATAAGGAAAGAAAGGAATATGTTTTGATGTATTTCTTGTCCAGTATGTATTCAGCAGTAGAACAAGGTTTCAGCCTGTTTGAAAAGGGAGTTGTAGCTGCAGCTAAGGGAAATAGAGAAATACTGATGACAGTTGGAGATCAAAAGGTACAAGTGCATTGTCAGCATGATGTTTTTCAGGTACTGAATTTATTCACTGTAAATTTTTTCATTCAGAGACTATCGGGGTCATTCTGTCCCGCTATTCGGCCCCCCTGCCATTAATAACATAAGAACATAAGATATGCCATACTGGGTCAGACCAAGGTCCATAAAGCCCAGTATCCTGTTTCCAACAGTGGCCAATCAAGGTCATAAGTACCTAGCAGTTTCCCCTAAAGACACAGGTTCCACAATGCTTGTATTGGGTCAAGCAGTGATATCCTGGGTCCCTTTAAATACAGTAATGGTTTATGGACCTTTCCTCCAGGAACTTGTCCAAACCCCTTTTAAACCCAGCTACACTAACAGCTTTTACTACATCCTCCGGTAACAAATTCCAGAATTTGATTCCACATTGAGTGAAAAAATATTTTCTTTTATTAGTCTTAAATAGGTTACCCTGTAGCTTCATTGCATGTCCCCTAGTCTTTCTATATTCTGATGACATAACCTCCCCGTTCAAAGAGGGAGTTTGTAAGGGGAGGCTAGATGGTTGTGGGAAAGGGGCGGCACGGAGGCGGAGACAGGATGGGCTGTGGGGGGTCTGCGGCTCCGGATGTGCAGGGCCGATTCAGCTGTCGGCCCTGTATGTCCGGAGCTGGCAGACAGAATGGGGATCTTATTCCACCTCTGAGGTGGAAAAGGTTCTCCTAAACAGGGGGAGACAGCAGGCCTGTGGCGCATCGATGGGTGGAGGGGGCACAGGACATTCCCCGCAGCCCGACCCTGGCCTTGGGAGGCCGGATCGGGGGTCGGGCTGTGCGGAAAGCACCATGTTGTTGGTGGCAAAGGATCGCAGCTCCTGAATGGAGCCAGAGTGCCATGGCAACCGGACACCATGACACCATGGCTCCATTCAGGAGCCCTGACTGAGTTAGCCGGGTGGAGGCCTGTATGTGCAGGCTGACCGGGATCAGGTCTCAGGCCTGCATGTACAGGCCTAGTCGTGATTCTGATCCCACGGGGTTAGATGTGCCCCGTGGGATCAGAATCGCATCTGCCTCTGTGCGTCCGATTCCGATCGGGCACAGAGGGGCATAGACATCCCAGATGGAATGCTACTCTATCCAAATATCTAGTGGTGATTCAACAGCCAAATGTGGTTGTTACCCCCAACAAGGCACATGCCTTATGCCTTGGATGTAGCACCTTTTGAACTTGATCATGTTTGTGATAATGTTTTAAATGCTCTAGAGCTATGTGAGGATAGGTGTATTTCAGGTTCAAAGGTGGTGTTTGTGGATGGTTCTGCAATAGGTGCACAAGAAAGTCCTCAGAGGGTTGGATATGCTGTAATAACATATGAGGAGTTTGGCTACTCAACTATGGCAGCAGATAAGTTGTCTCTGCAGGAATTTTCGGCCCAAGCAGCAGAGTTAGTGGCAGTAGTAATGGCATTGATCCTTTTTTCTGCACAGTCTATGACCATTTATTCAGATTCTGCTATGTATGTACTGCTATACTGACTAATGTCCAGAAGTGGAAATGGAGAGGGCTGATTACATCTAGAGGTAAGCATTGATGCATTTTCCTATAATGTTGACACTGATGCATTTGTTGATTCATCATACGGAGGAAGGTATTAGTACAGTCAATGTAAAATGTGCCACTCATGCAACAGATGGTTCATCTGTTTCGGAAGGGAATAACAAAGCAGATTTGGCAGCTTGTGGTCACGATGCAGTAAACCTGAAGGCCATTCAGATGGTCTTAACCAAAGCAACCCTCTCTCCAGGAGAGGTGGTTGAGGTGCTTCAATCGGCTCAGGTAAGTGCTACTGCTGAAAAACGAGAAGAATGGGAACATGTCAGAGCATATTTCTCTAAAGGTTTGTGGTATCACTCATCAGGAAAGAAATGTTTGTCAGATTTTGCTTTACATTTGTTCTTGCCTATAGTACATCTGCCTGAGCACATCTGGGAGAAGCGGTATGGAGTCCTAGATTGAAAGAAAAGGTACTTAGTTTTGTTTCATATTGTCAGAATTGTGCCAAGAATAATCCTTTAGGAACAGTAACCCCTGAAGTAGAGGTGCTTCTGCCTAGACCAAAAGGCCCCTTTCTAACTGTTCATATGGATTTTACCCCATGACACAGTGGGTGGAGGTTTTGCCCACCAAACAGGAAACTGCCACAGCTGTAGTGAAGTTTCTGTGTTCAGAGATCATTCCCCGACATGGATGCCCAAGAACAACATATATGGAAAATGGGTCACATTTTAGAAATTTGTTGATGCAGGGCTTGGCAAAAGCTTTACTAATGAAACAACACTTTGTGTATAGGCTGCAGGTTAATTGCCTGGTAGAAAGGGTGGTCTTTTAAAAACTGTTCTGAGAAATGTGTGCACTGAAACCTCACTAAATTGGGTGCAGGCTTTGCCTCTAGCTCTCTTTTCCTTACAAGCCTTACTTACCACTGAAGAAAAATTCATTAACCCCGTTTCAGTTGCTTACAGGAAGGAGAGGCAGGTTGCCATTGATTAATCCAGAAGATGGCATAAGAACATAAGATATGCCATACTGGGTCAGATCAAGGTCCATCAAGCCCAGTATCCTGTTTCCAACAGTGGCCAATCTAGGTCATACGTACCAAGCAGTTTCCCCAAAAGACAAAGGTTTCACAATGCTTGTACTGGGTCAAGCATTGATATCCTGGATCCCTTCTTAATAACGGTTTATGGACATTTCCTCCAGGAACTTGTCCAAACCTTTTTTAAACCCAGCTACACTAACAGCCTTTAATACATCCTCCGGTAACAAATTCCAGAGTTTGATTACACGTTGAGTGAAAAAATATTTTCTTTTATTAGTCTTAAATAGTTTACCCTGTAGCTTCATTGCATATCCCCTAGTCTTTCTATATTCTGATAACGTAAACAATTGATCTACGTTTACCCGTTCCACTCCGTTCATTAATTTATAGACTTCTATCATATCTCCCCTAAGCCATCTCTTTTCCAGGTTAAAGAGCCCTAACCTTTTTAGCCTTTCTTCAAAGGAGTATCCTTCCATCCCATTTACCATTTTGGTGGCTCTTCTCTGAATCATTTCTAATAACGCTATGTCCTTTTTAAGATACGGCAACCAGAATTGCATACAATATTCAAGGTGCGGTCTCAACATGGAACAATATAGAGGCATTATAATATTTATTTTATATTTTATTTATTTATTTAACATTTCTTCTATACCGCGCTATTTAGATCAGTGCGGTGTACATTCAACACAAACTATACAGAGCAGGGAACTGCAATGTATTTACAATGAACAGGGGTAAATAACTTGGATATAACTAGAGGAGAACTATCTACATCAGGTAGGTGATACATTAAATACCTTTATGGAAATGGGTAACAGGGGTAACATATGGAAAGCAGTGTGTATAAATGCCCATGGCATGGGAAATAAGATCACTGATGTTGAAGCTTTGGTGGGAGTGGCTGACTTGGATTTAGTGGCAGTTACAGAAACATGGTTCACAGAAAACCATGACTGGGATTTAACTATACCTGGCTATACTTTATTCAGAAAGGACAGGGTAGGAAGAAGGGGAGGAGGAGTGGCACTATATGTAAAAACTACTATTAAAGCTTTGGAATTACAGAGCTTAAAAGGGAGAGAGGAGGCATTGTGGGTTAAACTAGAAAGAGGGAAAGAGAAATCTATTTGCATTGGTGTGATATACAGACCTCCCTCACAAGATGAAGAGGTGGACAAAGAGTTAATTGAAGACATACGCAGCATTGCTAGGAAAGGGGAAGTGCTACTGATAGGAGATTTCAATATGCCAGATGTTGATTAGCACATTCCTGCTGCAGTATCATCTAGAAGTAAGGAGATCCTGGATTCTCTACAGGGAGAACTATTCAGGCAATTGGTAACAGACCCCACACGTGAAGGGGCCATACTGGACTTGGTGCTTACCAATGGTGAAAGTGTTTCTGATGTTGTAGTGGGAGATCATTTTGCATCCAGTGATCAGCAGATGGTGTGGTTCAGTATTAGGACTAGGGCTGTTAGAATCCATTCCAAGGTGAGGATCTTAGACTTTAGGAAGACTAACTTTGCGAAGATGGGCCAATACCTCAGGGAGTCGTTAGTGGGATGGGAACAGCTGGGGGATGTAGTAAAACAGTGGGCAAAACTGAAAGGGGGTATTTTAAGGGCAACCAACCTTTTTGTTAAAATGGTAAATAAAGGCAAAAGGAAAAGGAGACCGCTATGGTTTTTGAAGGAAGTAGCTGAAAAAGTGAAGAAAAAGAGGTAGGCCTTCATGAAATACAAGAGATCACAGAGAGAGGAAGACAGGCATCTGTATTTGGAAAAACTTAGAGAAGCTAGCAAAGTAGTCAAGAAGGCAAAGATTCAAAAGGAGGAGGAAATAGCCAATGCAATAAAATGGGGGGATAAGACAGTTTTCAGATATATTAGTGAGAAAAGGAAGGGCAAAAGTGGTATTGTCAGACTCAAGGGTGCAGGGGGGGAATATGTAGAAGCTGATAAGGATAAAGCGGAATTGCTTAACAAATATTTTTGTTCTGTGTTCACAGATGAAGAACCAGGAGCAGGACCTCAGAAAACACCCACAAATAGGAACAGAAGCGAGGGAAATCTTGAACAATTTTCAGAAGACTGTGTTCGTAAGAAACTAGCTCAACTTAAAGTAGACAAAGCGATGGGACCGGATGGGATACACCCTAGAATACTGAGGGAACTTGGGGACGTTCTAGCAACTCCACTGACTGACCTTTTCAATGCCTTGTTGGAGTCGGGAGTGGTGCCAAAGGACTGGAGAGAGGCTCATGTGGTGCCTTTACACAAAAGCGGAAGTAAGGATGTGGTTGAAAACTACAGGCCGGTTAGTTTAACTTCGGTGGTGAGTAAATTATTGGAAACGCTGCTGAAAGAAAAAATAGTGAGGTTTCTGGAGTCCAGCGGATTACAGGATCCGAGGAAGCATGGATTCACCAGAGGCAGGTCTTGTCAGACAAATCTGATTGATTTCTTTGACTGGGTGACCAGGGAGTTGGACCGAGGGAGAGCTCTAGATGTGGTGTATTTAGATTTCAGTAAAGCCTTTGACACTGTTCCTCACAGGCGACTTTTAAACAAACTGAGCACCCTAGGGATGGACCCTAAAATTACTGCTTGGGTTAGAAATTGGTTGGGTGGGAGGCGACAAAGAGTACAAGTAAATGGAGCTCACTCTGAGGAGAAGGATGTTACCAGTGGTGTGCCCCAGGGATCTGTCCTTGGTCCGATTCGTTTTAACATCTTTGTTAGTGATATAGCGGAAGGGCTGTCGGGTAAGGTTTGCCTCTTTGCGGATGATACCAAAATCTGCAATAGAGTAGACACCCAGGAAGGTGTAGATAACATGAGGAGGGATCTAGCTAAGCTTGAAGAATGGTCTAGAATTTAGCAGCTGGGATTTAATGCTAAAAAATGTAAGGTCATGCATTTGGGCTGCAGCAATCCAAGGGAGCAATACAGTATAGGAGGTGAAGTACTTTTGTCCACTAAAGAAGAGCGGGACCTAGGCGTGGTTGTGTCTGATGATCTTAAAGTAGCTAAACAGGTAGAAAAGGCGATGGCAAAAGCTAGAAGGATACTTGGTTGCATACGGAGAGGAATGGCTAGCAGAAAAAAGGAGGTGATAATGCCTCTGTATAAGTCTTTGGTGCGACCTCATTTGGAGTATAGTGTGCAATTCTGGAGACCGCACCTTCAAAAGGATGTGAACAGGATGGATTCGGTGCAGAGGGTGGCTACTAAAATGATTAGTGGGCTTCATTATAAAGCAAATGAGGACAGACATAAGGATCTTAATATGTACACCTTAGAGGAAAGGCGGGATAGAGGTGATATGATTGAGATGTTTAAATACCTCCGTGGCATAAATGTTCAGGGAGAGAGCCTCTTTCAATTGAAAGCAAGTTCTGCTACAAGGGGACATGGGATGAGGGTGAAGGGAGATAGATTCAGGAGTGATATGCGGAAATATTTCTTTATGGAAAGAGTAGTGGATCCATGGAATAGTCTCCCAGTGGAGGTGGTAGAGATGAGGACAGTAACTGAATTAAAAAAAGCATGGGACCAACACAGAGGATCTCTAAAGGTATAAAGTGGACTGTTGTAGTTGTTGATATGGAAGGACAGACTAGATAGGCCATGTGGTCTTTTTCTGTCATCATGTTTCTATGCTTCTATGTTTCTATCTTATTTACTCTAATGCATATTTTATGGTTCTGGGGTAATCAGGTGGGGAGATTGGGCTAGCTATCCTTTTTCTTGCTGTGTGTATCTTTTGTTTTATTTTCCATTCCTTTTCTTATGATACCTAGCATTCAATTTGCTTTCTTGGCCGCCGCTGCACACAGGGCCGAGGGTTTTAACATGTTATCCACAATGACACCTGAATCTTTTTCCTGGGTGGTGGTTCCTAATGTGGAACCTTGCATCATGAAGTGATAGTTTGGGTTGTTCTTCCCTAGGTGCATAACCTTGCACTTGTCCACATTAAATTTCATCTGCCATTTTGATGCCCAGTCTTCCAATTTATCAAGATCCTCTTGCAATTTTCCACAATCCTCATGGGTATTAACAACTTTAAATAGTTTTGTGTCATCTGCAAATTTGATAACCTCACTCATTATTCCACTTTCCAGGTCATTTATGAATATGTCAAAAAGCAGCGGACCCAGCACAGATCCCTGGGGTACACCACTATTCACCTTTCTCCATTGGGAAAATTGGCCATTTAGCCCTACCCTCTGCTTTCTATCTTTTAAACAGTTCCTGATCCACAGTAGTACACTGCCTCCTATCCCATGACTCTTTAGTTTTGCCAAAAGTCTCTGATGAGGGACCTTGTCAAAGACTTTCTGAAAGTCCAGATACACTATATCAACTGACTCACCTTTGTCCACCTGTTTATTCACACCATGTTGGCTGTCTCCCATTAGGCCACGACTATCTACATGCTGAGTAATTTTATTCTTTATGATGGTTTCTACCATTTTTCCCAGTACTGACGTCAGGCTCACCGGTCTGTAGTTTCCTGGATCACCCCTGGAACCCTTTTTAAAAATTGGTGTTACATTGGCGATCCTCCAATCTTCAGGTATTAGAGATGATTTTAATAATATTTCTCTGATTACTAATAGCAGGTCTGCAATCTCATATTTCAGTTCTTTCAACACCCTTGGATGTATACCATCCGGCCCAGGTGATTTGCTACTCTTCATTTTATCTAATAGTTGTAATACATCTTCCTGATGTATTGATATTTCCTTCAATTCTTCTGCACCTTTAAATACCACTTCAGTCATGGGTAACATCCCTACATCTTCCTCAGTAAAGACTGAAGCAAAGAATTCATTCAGTCTCTCCGCTAACACCTTGTCGCCTCTTAGTGCCCCTTTAACCCCTCTATCATCTAATGGACCAACTGACTCTCTCACAGTTTTTTTACTATGAAATGTACTTGAAAAAGTCTTTATTTCGCGTTTTTGCTTCCGCAGCAAGCTTCTTCTCAAATTCTCCCTGTGCCTGCCTTATCAATGCCTTGCATTTGACTTGCCAGTCCTTGTACTGTTTCCAGGTTTCGTCATTTGGCTCTTTTTTCCATTTCCTGTAAGATGCTTTTTTGGCAACAACAGCCTCTCTGACCTCACCTTTAAACCATGCTGGCAGTTTTTTGGACTTCCTTCCACTTTTCTTAAAGCATGGAATACAGTTGGTCTGGGCTTCCAAGATAGTATTTTTCAGCAACACACAAGCTTGATGTAAGTCTTTAACCTTTGCAACTGCTCCTTTTAGTTTTTCTTTAACTATTTTCCTCATTTTATCATAGTCTCCCTTTCGAAAGTTAAAAGGTAGTACTGTGGATTTCCTTACTATCCCTCCTCCACTAATTAAATCAAAGGCGGTTATGCTATGATCACTATTGCCAAGTGGCCCCAACACCCTTATCTTTTCCACTAGATCTGGTGTTCCACTAAGGACTAGGTCAAATATGGCTTCCCCTCTGGTCGGTTCATGAAACGGCTGCTCCAAGACGAAGTCATTTATTTCATCTAGGAACTTTATCTCCCTAGCATGTCCTGCCGTGACAATGACTCAGTCGATACCGGGTATTTGAAATCACCCATTATTATTAATGTGCTGTAACTTTTGTTAGCTTCCTTGATTTATTTGAGCATTTCATCATCCATTTCTTCATTCTGGTCAGGCAGTCGATAGTACTGCCATCGCCTTCCCCCTTTTACATGGAATTTCAATCCATAGAGATTATACAGAAAAATTTGTTTCCTGCAAAACTTTAATCCTTTCTGACTCAATGCCCTCTCTAACATAGAGCGCAATCCCTCCACCAATTTGATCAGCTCTATCATTACGATATAGTTTGTACCCAGGTATCATAGTGTACCACTGTTTGTCCTCCTTCCACCATGTCTCTGATATTCCAATCATATCTAACCTCTCATTTAGTGCTATATATTCTAACTCTCCCATCTTATTTTTTAGACTTCTAGCATTTGCATACAAGCATTTTAGAGACTGTATTTTATTCATATTAATTTGGCTAATGGTAGACATGGGTAATTTGGGATCTTTAAGCTCTGTCTGCTCCATACTCGAGGGCATTTGGGCTACTTTACTCTTTTTTGGAACCTCTCTGCTTTTGGTAGTATCCTTCAAGGATACATTCTTCCGAACCATGTTTCTCTTGAGCGACTGTTGGCTTTCCCCTATTATCTAGTTTAAACGCTGCTCTATCTCCTTTTTAAAGGTTAATGCCAGCAGCCTGGTTCCATCCCGATTAAGGTGAAGCCCATCCCTTCGGAAGAGCCCCTCCTTTCCCCAAAATGTTCCCTGGTTCCTAACAAATCCAAAACCCTCATCTCTGCACCATTGTCTCATCCAAGCATTGAGACTCCGGAACTCTGCCTGCCTTTTGGGTCCTGCGCGTGGAACAGGAAGCATTTTGGAGAATGCTAACCTGGAAGTTCTGGATCTCAACTTCCTACTAAAAGCCTAAATTTAGCCTCCAGAACCTCCCTACCACATTTTCCTATGTCATTGGTACTGACATGTACCAAGACAGCAGACTCCTCCCCAGCACTATCTAAGACCTTATCTAGGTGGCGCATGAGGTCCACTACCTTCGCACCAGGCAGGCATGTTACCAGGCGATCCTCAAGTCCACCAGCGACCCAGCTATCTACATGCCTAATGATCGAATCACCAACTATAATGGCTGTCCTAACCCTTCCCTCATGGGCACATGGCCCTGGAGAAACTTCCTCTGTGCGAGAGAGTTTTACATCACCTGGAGGACAGGTCCTAGTTACAGGATCACTTCCTGCCACACCAGGGTGATGCTCTCCTGTCACGTAACCTCTCTCCTCCATGGCAACAGGGATGCTGCCAGACTGGAGGTGGGACTTCAGGACTATATACCTGTAGGTCTCATCTATGTACCTCTCTGTCTTTCTTATGTTTTCCAAGTCTGCTACTCTAGCCTCTAGAGAACGGACTCGTTCCCTGAGAGAAAAGAGCTCCTTGAACCTAGTGCACACGTAAGCCCTCTCACCAAATGGGAGAAAATCATTCATGTGACACTCAATGCAAAAGACTGGAAAGCCCCCATCTCGCTGCTGGACTGCTGTCTGCATTTTAGTTTTAAACTTGTGTTTAGATCTTTAAGTTCTTTACTTACTAAGTGTTGCTATGGATATTTATACTAATAAAACTGTACCTAATACGTTTATTATACCTTGTTCACCTGAAGCTTAGGGGTATGTTTACTAAAGTGCGTTAGTGTGATTCGCGGTAGGAGCCGCGGTAGAGACGGAAACCCCCAAATAAGGAGATAGGCGGTACATCATTACGGGCAACGCGCGTTCCAAAACATAACGAGCGTAACAGGGCGCGGTGGCGCGTTACCGCCCGTTACCACGCGTCAACCACAAAAAAGCGTACAGATACAAAACACAGGAACAGAGCTGTAGCACAATGGTTAGCTCACTAACCGCTGTTACAGGCAGCATGGGTTCGAATCCCCGGGTTCCCCAGTATGCACAATGCAGAAGGCTGTCCCAGCCATCACCCAGTACCTAACGTAGGGAATGAGGAGGCAAGGTCTCATATTTTACCACCAGCAGTGTTGCCAGCAAACACACCAGCACAGTGGTGCAACCAAAGGTGCCGCAGATGGCATCCCATAATGCAGTGGTCCTCAACCCAGTCGTCTGGGGCCCACAGGCCAGTCAGGTTTTCAGGATACCCACAATGAATGTGCATGAGATAGATCTGCATACAATGGAAGCAGTACATGCAGATCTATCTCATGCATTGTGGGTATCCTGAAAACCTGACTGCCCTGTGGGCCCCAGACGACTGGGTTGAGGACCACTGCCATAATGCACCACACAGGCCATAGTAGAAAGTGCACTGTCCACAGAGGCCCACCAAAATGTCACCTATAGAACACCATAGCAGGCAATGTAAAGGGTGCCAGAGAAGGTGCGGCATGGGGCGCCCCCGAGGCACTGTAAGGTGGCATAATGCTGATGGGGTTTCTCTGGCAGCAGCAATGCGCCGAAAATATATGCAATGCTACAGTCAGTCCGATAAACAAAGCCCACTGTGCTATGAGCCCATGACCACTGGCTCTACAGCCTGAGACGGAACCACCGGGCAGCAGCCCCATAGCTGTGAACAACCCCCTGGCTGTCACCTGAAGGGCAGCAGGGTACCACCAAAATGGCCCGCTGTGATGGCTAGGATCTGCCCCAAAGCAAACATACCCATGGTGCAACGCACAGGAAGATCAGCGGCACAGAGATGAACACAGCAAGGGCTATGTACCTACACAGCCACCTGGGACGGGAGGGCGAAATGAGTGTGTGTCACTGTCACACAGTAGCAACAGACCTTAGCCCAACAGGGCGCCCCATAAGAATCTATAAAAGTTGTCACCTAAGGTAGCCAGATCTGTAGCACAATGGGTAAGACACTGGCAGATGGTGCAAGGTCTGTGTGTTCAAACCCCCCGTGGTCCTAAGGACAAACGCTGCCTGCAACAGTACCCTCTGCAATCCACAGTCAGTGACGTGGATGACCAGTCAGTACACTTTTGAAGCCATACATATCCCCCAGTTTTTGTCTGCGATAAACAACCGGAGAGGTTGGAGAAAGTGCCCCCCCCCCATATGTAGGGCCCGTACAATCCAGAGAGCCTCAGCCCTCACAAGAAGAAAACATGGTGAATGTGTATCCAGAACCGTGGTTGAGAGATGTACATAGTCAAAAATATCCTCATATCATGTAATGAAGGAAAGCAAACCGCAAACAGATCCAGAAACAAGGCAGGTAAGAACCTAATTGCCATGCCCCCGTACCCCTGTAGGGAACCCTACCATGCCATGCATATGTCTGCCCAACTCTGGGCCCTGTATCATGTGAATGTGTACCTGACAGGCAGGTGGATCTGTGGAGGCATCAGCGACATCACCCACACACCAATATAGTGATGGCAGAAGCAGCCTGTCCTGTACGTATAACCGGCGCAGGTGGCAAGCACACACTCACACGGCTATACCCCGAGGGCGCTGTATAGGGCACCCTACAAGTCACACCATTGGGTAAAGTTAAATGTACACTGTCTGCCCGTGCACCCTATAGGGCGTGTTACAGAGAGCCCAACAGGTCATGCCCTAGGTGTTCCGATGAGGCCCCCTGAGGAGTCTGCACTGTGAGGGTGGTGCTGCTGTCATCACCAATGCAATGTAAAACTACAAGATGCCCTGCAAAGGGTCACCAAACCCTCCATATGTGGTCTGGAATCCATGACAATGGGGCCCCCACAGGTAATGAAATAGCTAGACGGCCAAATTGTCCGTGAAAAGTACACAGTCACAAAAATGAGGTGGCAAGCTCATGGAGCAGAACTGTGAAACGCTACAAATCACCACAACAGACCCCCAGCAATTGCGTCATGCACATACAAAGAAAGTGTGTCAGTGAAAAAAAACAAGGTCTCAGCAAACAAGGGCATATGGCAAACACAATCCAGACCGAGGCCAAGATCATTACCAAATATAGAAGGCCCATTAACATCATAGACCTGTTCCATGAAGCGAGAGCCACTGGCGAGATCTAAAGGAAACACGAAAATACAATGAAGATGTGCATAAAGAATATGCAGATGGCTGCACCACCACAACCCACAACCCCCAGACTGTGCAAAGAAAGCGTGTCATGCCACCACCCAAAGTGCCCGTTGGGGGGTAAGGATATGGGTGTAAGCGAAAACATGCATGGTGCACTGCACATGTACATCAGCAGAGTCGAGAGGAACATATGAGGGGGTAGTCACCCCTAACAGTGCCGTCCCAGGGATGGTCAAATGAATGTGTGCGCACTGCAATATAACAGGAAAAGACAGTAGCCCAACAGTGTGCCCAAGAGGAAGTATGAGAAAGATGACCAGTATGCTCCCGAGAAGGGTGGCCCAATGCTAAGTGAGATATGAGGTACACACGGATAGGAGAGGTCAGATGGAACCCTGGCTCACAGAACCATGTGGCACGGTGCCCCAAAAAGGGTACGTGGGACATGGTCAGTGTGCCATAGGGACTCCAAGTGGTGTCTGCAGGGACTGCAGAACCTGCGTGCAACAGAGACAGATGTAGTACGAACACCACACAGAACCCACTGTAAAGACAAATGGATAGGTGGCTGACCGAGGGACAGTAGTGCGTTACTGGACCCACATCCCTGTGGACATCCCATGTGTTATGAAGAAGTGCAGACAAACATGTTGCTGCCTAAAGCAACATAACAAAGTGTGTTGCCCACCCAGTATACTAGAGCAAACGTGTGTGGCAGTTGGGGAGAAAATGTATGATTGTGTGTAGGCGGAGGTGGCCAGAGGAGTGGCCTTGCCACGCAGAACAGTCACAGGCCCGCCAAAAAAACAGAGATGAAATACAGACAAGGGTAGCAGTGCAGGATACGGGGTGACAGTGCACAGCAACATACTGGACATGTCACATCACACTGATGCAGAATGATCTACCAAAGGAAGATACCCAACGGTGATGACGATGATAAGTGAGGCCAGGAGCTAAAAGCAAATAGGTGACTGTTACCGTGACCACAGGTACCAGTGTAGGAAAGACATAACGACATGGGGACAGAGAGAGTGAAAAGCCATGAACACTAGGATGGAAAGCGTAGCTGGAAAATAATAACTACCTTAACACCAGAAGGCATACACAAATGGATGTAGACAGGACCACAGCATGTCACCATACATAACCACAGCTGTGTGCCAGGTGAGGGCACCCCAAAGACTAAACAGGATGCAAATCACATTCCGAGCAGGGGTACACAGACTATATCACAGTCCACAGGTGGGATGGGAGGTACATATGAACCGGTCCATACACGACCCTGTAAATATCATGCAGTGCAAACCAAATCCAATATATCAGGGGAGCGACAAGAAAGGGCCAGAAGGGGACAGGGCAATGGAGAGCCATGTGGATGGGCCGTGGTCAGGGACAAGCAAACGTAGGAGGAGCATGTGCCTGACAGAACAGTTGAGCCATGGTGGCTGGACCAAACGGCAGCAGTGGTACCAGTAAACAGGCAGGCCTGTCACATGCCCCGCCACATGTGTGACAAACCTAACCTAAGGGTGATGGGGAAGTGGGCCGGAGAACAGTGCAGCACCATAGGAGCAGTGGAGGGTAAGCAACATATATGGGTCACACCATGGCGACTGCAATGGAAAACGCACTGTATTGCAACTCACCCGAGTCAGCTGCCTGGTGCAGTTGTTCACACAGAAACATCACATGTAGCACAGCATCGGGCAGTATGATCTGTAATGTTCCGGGGTCCCGTAAGGCAGAAGCTCATCCTGGGGAGGCAAAAGCACATCTGACATGTTGCCACACGACACGGTACTGCTGCACAAATGACACACCTGTCCACACATGGTTAACCCAGATAAAGGTCACCAGCAGCTGTTGAACTTACAGGAGAAGAGCTCCCCGATCAGACGTTGCCTGGCCGCCATCCCAGCACGTGTGTCAACATTGCCAGGTGCAGAAGGGCACACAGGATCCACCCCAAGATCCTCATTAATATCGACTGGAACATTGTGCCTGAGAGCAATGTTGTGTAGGATGCAACAGGCTAGTATGATCTTTGCCACAGTCAAGGGCCCGTACTGTAAGGCTCCGCCAGTCCTATCCAGACACCTGAAGCGACTTTTGAGAACGCCAAAGGTGCGCTCAATGACAGAGCGGCTGGAGGCATGGGCCTCATTGTACCGCATCTCTGCACCTGTCCGAGGGACACGCACAGGGGTCAGAAGCAGGGAAACATGGTCACACACACATGATGGCACAGCATTGCACACAGTTGTGGTGCACTAGAGACCGCATCTGGGAGAACAGGATCACACGTGCCGTTACAAAGATGGTCAGGTGTGCAGGTAGCTGGGTCATGATGTGATATGGCACACAGGTGTTATGTCAGTGTACCACAACCCGGGTTGGCAAGGTGGGGGTGGCAGCGCAGACAGGCGAAAGCAAACAGTCATGCAACTGACATGTGTGATAGCAGGTTCGCACATACACCCTGACACGTGCCACCCCTGACAAGGTGGATCAGTAGGTCACATACACACTGTACAGCTGGTCTATGGTCCTGTTCCGCCTGTAACCCAAACCCCCTCCCCCCCTGGCTGCCACATGCACAGTCCCATGGCACATTGGGCATGAGATGGACACAAGACACAGGCCGACATATGTGAAACCTTTGCACCATGCATGTCCCGACTGACCATGGAAAAGGCTGATAGCGATGTAAACATCTAGGGCCGGGCAGAGACGACAACACATGGGTGCGTGGTGACGCAGATGAGCACGAATAGGCACATGGTAGGCAAGGGGATGGGTGTGGATGCGCAGAGGTATGTGAGCACAGCCCAGGTGACAAGGTGCGCTGGGGCCACAGCACAAGAATAGTCAGCACAAGGACACTACAGCACCATGTCCTGCATGCAGAGGACACAGGTGACAATGGTGCCCACGTGAAACACATATGGTCGCTCAACACGGGATGTGTGAAATACCTACCCAGCAGGACACAGTCCTCATATTGACCGGCCTCAAACATTCCGAAGAGTGCTGAGTTCTGCAGGATATAGGAGTCATGGGCTGACCCTGGGAAACGTGGGACCACATTCATGATACGCATACCTGCATCACAGACAACCTGCACATTGAGGGAATGGAAGTGCTTGCAGTTGCGGTACACAACCTCCCTGTCGCGTGGCGGGATGAGGGCAACATGTGTGCAATCTATTGCACCCATCACATGTGGTATCCCTGCAATCTGCTGGAATGCATGTCCCAGGGCCACCCAATGTTGCCTACTGTTGGGAATGGCAATGTAATTCCCAACCCGGCTGACCATGGCCCGCAGTACCTGGTGGAGGCAGCGAGAGAACGTTGGTCGGCTCATTCCACCCACTGCGGCCACTGAGGTCTGGAAACAGCCAGAGGCAAAGAAATGTAGGGCAGCAAGGAGCTTGGCCATTCCCAGTATAGCATGTGACCGTGCAGTCAGGGGCTCGAGGTCAGGCCGGAGATCCTCATAGAGCTCCCTAATAGCTCCTGTGTCCAGCCGGTAGAGGGAGATCACCTGGTCCTCCCTGATGTTCTGTAGCAGGAGCCTGGGCCTGTAGAGGCATTGCAGGCGTGGCCGCCCCTCAGGATGCCTACGGCACCGTTGTTCCACCACACCCGCATGTGGACCCTCCACAGCTGCAGGCCTGTGTTGCATCGGATCAGGACCCATGCCCAGGGCCGCAGCCCCAGGACCAGCATCTCCCTATGCCAGAAAGCGCAGCTCAGCTAGCTCCAGTAATGCAATGACTGCACCACCTGCATTCACAGTCTGAGCCATGATAGACACAGGATGTGGGACAGGGGGCTGTGAAATAGGGTACAGGGTGGGAGCAGAAATCACACAAACAACACCCACCTGGTCAATCAGAGGCATCCAGCACAACCAACACCCTGTAGTCAGGAAGGACCGAAAGCCCTCAGCGTAGCGCGCGGAGGACCGCGCGTACCTCCGCATTGCCCCTGGCTAAAGGCATTCCGAGAATAAACCCCGTGTCCCCGTGTGACGCAGCATACCTTAAAGATCCCGCGGGCCATACACACTTCCAAATATGGAAGATGCCAAGATCTCACAGAGACGCATACCACGTGTACACGTAACGCACGTCCATGCGTGTGCAAGAGGAGAGCACGTACGGGACGCACCTGCGGAACACGCGTACGCAACGTGCGTACGCAATGCGCTCAGAGACACACCCACACGAGATCTATATAAAGCTGTGGAGGACAACATGGCCCGCTCCTCAGCACACATTCATGATGGAACATACCAGCCAGACGTCGGACACTACAGCAGCACAGCAGGTTCCAGGAATGGACACCCACTGCACTGATGGGGAGAGGCCAGGGCCATCAGGCATGCAGGAGACCCCATGTCCACAGGGTCAGAAGCGGCGCAGGGCCACCCTCCCAGAGGAATATCGAAAGAGAGCCATCAGGTTCAGCCAGGAGGAGAATGACCTCCTCCTGTCAGCCATCCTGGACCGATACGAAATACTTTTTGGGCAGCAGAGCACCACCACAACAGGTGCCACACGTGCCAAGGCATGGGCCGAGTACAGGCCCAAGTGTCCACCGCTGCTGGCCCGCACAGAGATGTTGAGAGCCTTCGCAAACGTTATTGCGACATCAAGCGCAATATCCGCAAGGAGCTGACAAGGGAGAGGAGAGGGGCCCAAAGCACCGGAGGCGGCCCAGCACAGGTTGCAAACCTCACTGATCTCGAAAGGCGATTGGTAGAGAGACTCGGCCCTACATATATACATGGCCTTCCACCTGAGCTGAACACTGCGCACCCAGGTGCTGGTAAGTGTGTGAGTGACCTGTACCAGTGAGAGCATGCAAGCGCAAATGTGTGGGGGTGCCCCAGGGTGGACTGCGGTTCTGGTGCCATGATTGTGCAAACTGAGGACCCTGGGGGCAGCACAACCATGTAACCAGCCTCTGAGCCATGACCCAGTGGGTGAGTCATGCCCATGGTTTGCAGGGAGTGCCAAAGCAAGAGGCCCCACAGTACCAGCAGAGGCTGTAAATGTTTTGCAGTGGAGAGGGTGCAGGGCTGGTGGAGGTAGCACGCCCGCGAATGTTTCAACATGGCCGACAGGGCAGCACAATGTACTTGTGTCGAACACGGACTGTGTTTGCAGTGCTGATAGCGATAAGGGGGCTGCATGGGGTGTGTGGTAGCATGCACGGGGGATGAGGTCACTGGAAGTGGCAGGGCAATGGCCCCTCTCAACGGCCCCTCTAGGCATTGGGGAATGGGGGAGGGGGAAAGGGCCCCCACCAGGACCCATGTGGCTCACCCACACACATGTGCTCTTATGGGAGTGTGATGCGTGCAGACAGGCAGTCGTGCTGTATCCGACCTATATGATACTCTGTCCCACAGGTGACATAGCTGCCATAGCTGCAGCCGCCGATGCGAATGGGGACAGCCAGCCCTGGACAGCCGCACCCATGGATCCAGTACCGGAGCCGTTAGAGGTGGATGAAGGAGCTCCCCCAAACACACCTGTTGGTGACAGTGGCACTATCACCCCGCCTGCGTGTGGAGGGGGGACAGACGTAAGTGATGAGCCCGGGGACGTGCCGGCAGAGGGAGGACGACGTCACAGGGATGCAGTGCCATCAGCAGTGGCAGAGGTTATAGAACAAATGCAGGCGCACACCGCAGCGGCACACAGGGATGCAGAGGGTGAGTCCCAAAATGTTGTCTGCTCTCAATGCGTCTGCATCAATAGTCCTGTCATTCCATGACGACAATGCACTACCTGCTGTCTTCACAGGTATACGGCATTTGCTGCATGCATGTCTGCGGGAGCAGCGGAGGCAAAGACGTGCCCTACGGAGACATCACAACATGATGTACAGGGTCCTGATGGGGGTCCCAAGGGTAGCCACAGCTGCGGAGAGCATGGCAGCCACCATGCAAGCCATAGCTGCACAAATGGGGGTGCCGCCACCACCACCACCGCCATCGCAAGCTCCACCAACAACAGTGCGAGCAGCAGCAACGGCAGCAGTGCCGGCAACAGAGCCACCTGCATTGCAGGGTGGGAGGGGCCGGGCAAGGCGTGGCAGGGGCAGGGGAAGGGGAAAATAAACACATGAACATGCGGCTGTAGAACATGTCATGCCTCCTATGTTTCTTGTGGGGGCCTGTATCACGCACAGCCCACCCATGTATGACCCTGGGGCATGGGCGCTGCAAACTATTTTGACATATGGTGTAGCCACCGACACTGCTGTGGGCAGCATTGGATGCCCCACCTGCTCTTGGGCGCACACCAGCAGGCACACACTGTCCAACAGCTGCAGCCAACATCTGTTCGCCTCATCCGTTCCCCGTGAGCTAGGGCACTGGGGGTTTGCAGCGAGTGCTCATGGGCCATGGAGGGGGACAGGGCATGGCATCATGTGGGCTGTGGGTGATGGGGGGGGCAGGACTTGAAATGTGCAGTGGGATGATTGTCGGGGGGAAAGGTCTGGCAATGGCCTATTAGTGGCGTGCTGGAAATGACCTGATGGGGCCGCCACCAATTCTGGGCTGGTTGCATTGGCTCTGAATCGGGATGAGTGGTGGTGGTGGTGGTGGTGGTGGTTGACATACAGTGCACCCATGATGGTGCATGGCCGTTACATGGGCCCAGGGGAGGGGGGGGACAGATATCCTGGTGGGTGGGTGGGTGGAGCAAGGATATGGCATGTGCCCAGTTTGCTTCCACACAATGGATATGTGTGACATCACATGGGTACTCGTAGGAGGACCTGACTTGCTGAGGGCACCAGTACATTGATGGGGTGTCTATGCCCCACTCACCATGCCTTGCTATCCCCTATGTTAACAGGATAGGACTCTACATATCCAGGTCTCGGGGAACACCAAAGGGATCAGGGCACAGCACATACACATACCCAGACTGCGGGCACAGCTTTAGCAAAGGTACAGTATACCCTCAGTCATAGACAGGCACTACTGAGTCTATGCGCCGTGCTCCAATGACCATAGACAGTCCCAAAGGCACCTTTCGCATGGCAGGCAGACCGCCAGTCCTCTCTGTTACGCATCCCACTGTGTCCGATACCTGTCCCTGTGGCCCCTGGTCAGCCATCAGTGTAGCGCTCAGAACAGCACACGGTTAGCCTTCCTCACATACCAACTACATGTCCATCCCCTCCCGTGCCACTAACATCGTGCACATAGCAAACTATCCAGACCCTCCTGGGATGCCCCACAGGCACATGTGTGGAGGGACAGTCCATGTGGTTGCAAGGGTCAATGTCCATGCTGCTGTCCTGTGTTCTGTGCCACGCTATCTATCATATATAGACAAATGGCACGAGTCACCCTTTATGCAGTGTAGCCCCCATGTGCATCACTTGCAAAGTGCCCCCCAACACCATGACATACACGGGTAATGGACCCAACATGTGGCACAGCCCATGTCACCGTGTGGCCATGTCCACTCTGTCCACCCATAGCCCTGTGCACATCTACGCTCAGTGTCCATTAGCCCACATGCTGTGTCCATGCCATCTTCCACCCTGGACTGCGCCCCTCACAGATGTTGCACATAGCCTTGCATGTTCCACCACTGCTGGTCCCTGGGCACTGTTACATGTGTGTGCTCTGGGACATGTGTGGCACTACCACATGTAATGTCCGTAGTATTGCTAGATGCATGACACTTGAAAAGTACCCTGCACACACCCTTTGTATCGTACACTGACACACGTGTGTGCCCTCATGTGTCGCTCACAGACCACTGCCCCATAGCAAAGAAGGATATCTGGACAGCACAGTGTAATGCTAACAATGAACACCTTTATTTACACATTAACAGTATGTGGTGGCTGTGACATAGGCCATTATGGCAACATGCCAGTCATGCAGCCCTGCTGCCCTCCCTGCGTGGGGTAGGCCTCTGCATGGGCTGTCACAGGGCGGGTGTGCATTGCGTATCCACGCGCTACACACCCCGGGGACCCCTGTCACATGGTGGCTGATCCGGCGCACCCCCAGCTACGCGCTCCTCCAGCGAGCGCAGCCGGTCAGCCACCATGGTCAGGGTCGCCAGGACCTGCCCCATGATGAGGGCGTGCTGCCTCTGGGTGTGTGCATGCGCACGCACAGCCGCTGCCATGCGCAGTCCGCACATGCAGCCACACAGACACAGGTCTCCCCGTGTCTGTGTGGCTGCATCCACGGTGCGCCTGTCAGCGGCTATGTGTGCCATGTCCACGTCCAGGGGGGACGCATCGGCCTCACCATGGTGCAGGTGGCTGGCGCCCCCATAGCCCTGTGACAGCCCATGCAGATGGGCACATGGCCCACACGGAAGGTCCCTCCCCGCACCCGCCCCATCCCCCTCCAGCTCCGCCATGCCAGGATCATCCCCCTCCTGCCCCATCCCCCCACAGCAGGGTCCCTCCCCTCCCAACCCACCTGTACCCGCCCCTCCGCCCCCTGCCCTCCCACCACCTCTGCCCTCTCCCCCTCCCCCCCGCCGCCCCCGCACCAGCCACCCGAAGCTGCTCCATTCCCTCCTCTCCCAGCCCCCCCCCTCTGCGTCCTCATCCCCCTCTGCGTTGTCAGCTGCAGCTTCGTCATGTTGCGGGGTGCCTTGCTCCTCCTCCACTGGGCCGGCTACCACCTCCTGTCCATCATCTTCCTCTGGCTACCCGTGGCCCGCATCCTGCTCCCCAGGCTCCTCTGCAGCACGTGCATCCGCTGTGGGAAAGGGGAACAAGTGTCATAGCCATAGTCACACAGCAGCCACAGTATTCACATACATCCTGTGTTCAGGACAGCCAGTGCCCCACAGGGCCATGTCACCTCACACACCGTCCTGTTGGGCCATCCGCTCCCTCCGGACACGTTCAACGAACCGGGGGTATTTCGCCCTCAGCTCCCGCGCCTTCTTACGGAGATCCTCGACCTATTGGATTAACAACACATATTGACATTAGGGGACAAACACCCTTTCGTGACCTCTTCCAAAACACATATATATTTCTCAGTGTGCAACATAGCTAGGACCTCTGATCACAGACTGGGGCATTCCACACAGCACCAGGATGAGGGGTGGGGCTCTGGGGTAAGGCCTACTGCATCCTGGGGCTGTGGTCTGTTTCCTCTACTCACCAACAGGGACAGATACCATAGCACAGGGACTGGGTAGACCCCTCATTTGGGGCCTGCATCATCCCTGGGCTATAGCTCATCCCTGTATGCACAGACAGGGACAGATACCAGAGCACAGGGACTGGGTAGAGCCCTCATTTGGGGCCTGCATCATCCCTGGGCTATAGCTCATCCCTGTATGCGCAGACAGGGACAGATACCAGAGCACAGGGACTGGGTAGAGCCCTCATTTGGGGCCTGCATCATCCCTGGGCTATAGCTCATCCCTGTATGCGCAGACAGGGACAGATACCAGAGCACAGGGACTGGGTAGAGCCCTCATTTGGGGCCTGCATCATCCCTGGGCTATAGCTCATCCCTGTATGCACAGACAGGGACAGATACCAGAGCACAGGGACTGGGAAGAGCCCTCATTTGGGGCCTGCATCATCCTTGGGCTATAGTCATGTCATTTCATCACAGACAGGGACAGATACCAGAGCACAGGGACTGGGTAGAGCCCTCATTTGGGGCCTGCATCATCCTTGGGCTATAGCTCATCCCTGTATGCACAGACAGGGACAGATACCAGAGCACAGGGACTGGGAAGAGCCCTCATTTGGGGCCTGCATCATCCTTGGGCTATAGTCATGTCATTTCATCACAGACAGGGACAGATACCAGAGCACAGGGACTGGGTAGAGCCCTCATTTGGGGCCTGCATCATCCTTGGGCTATAGCTCATCCCTGTATGCACAGACAGGGACAGATACCAGAGCACAGGGACTGATCCCCAGTCCTCATTTGGGGCCTGCAGCATCCCGGGGCTATAGCTAGGTCCTCTAATCACAGACAGGGGCAGATACCAGAGCACCAGGATGGGGTAGGGCCCCTGAGGTGGGGCCTGGGGGAGTATCTTGGGGGGGGGGGACAGGCCTCACTCACAGCTGGATGTGGAGACACCTTGCAGTCCCTATTTGTGCATATGTGATTGCTGACTTGGTTGCATGGTGTTCCTCTGCACATCCTGAGTTGGGGTGCCTGTTCCCATGGACTTACCTCACGTGGGTATTCTGCGCTGCGGTTGTAGCGCATGGTGAGGCGCTCCCAGGCTCTTCGTACCCTTCCCAGATTCTGCCTCCTCGAGGACCCGGGGAATAGGCGCCTCTGCCTGAGGCAGAAGAGCTCTGTCAGCAGGTAGAGCTCCCGCTGGTTGAAGGCTGGCTTCCTTGACATTGAAGCCATGTCTGTGGAATGAGATATGCCTTGCTACGTGCGTTGCTACGGGCGTAGCCACGTGCGTTGCTAGGGGCCTAGCCACGTGTGTTGCTATGGGCGTCACCACAGGCCTAGCCACGTGCGTTGCTACGGGCGTAAGAGCGTGCGTTGCTACGGGCGTCAGAGCGTGCGTGGGTATGTGTGTTCTTACCTGCGGGGGCTCTCCATATGCAGCTCCCAGGGTTTAGTACTGCTGCTACATCTCCTAGGTAAAGTTGTTTGGACTCTGCTCATTACAGGGTCTGCTTTATGGTTCCTAGCCCCTTCTGCTGCACATATCTCACATTTTCATACATTCACCTTCCTTTGCCTAGAGGTGCCCATGACATAGAGCTGTATCAGACATATGTGCTGTACCTTCTCTTTGGATGTATTGAGGGGAATGTGTGGTGACAGGGCCACAGAGGGAGTCGCAGTTTAATTAGCTGTAAGGTTCACTTTGGGGGACATGTGGGGGTGTTGTGAGGTTTACTTTCTGGGACTGCATAGCATGGCATTGCTCATTTCCATGTGTTTTCTTTCACGTTTGGACTATATCCTCTCTGGGCTTTGGGCATAGACCATTGGCTTTGGTTCTCTATGGCACCTCAGGTCATGGTTTATTTCAGACACCACTGCTCGGAGAGTGATTGCATCTGACAGCCCTGCTACGTATCAGCACAGTGGGGCCGTATCCACAGCCTCTGGCTCCACAGTCGGTGCATTTGACAGTGGGTTGCAGTTATGTCTGTATCTGTATCTCCTTCTCTATGACTGACTGACTACAGAGGGACGTCAATTCCCCACACAGTCCATCCACAGTGGTTCTCAGGGTTTGTTTGGCCAGGTCACACCCATGATGCACTTGATATGCAAATCAGCTTTTCACAGATACACACCATGGGGAAAGCAAACCCACAGCACCTTGGCCTGGTGGTGTAACTGAACATGTGCACCCCCACAGCAGCTAGGCATGGTAGGGGTGTCTGAGCGTGTGTTTTACTGGAACAGTGTACCTACACACCATCACATTTTTCTGGTACTGTGCTCACCATGAGGGTGAGGTGATGCGTAAAGCAGCAGGTCTACAGCAACATCCATGGCAGACTTAGGCCATGCTGGCCATCCACAGCAGTGTTGCTGTGTGGGATAGGTATTTTCTGCACAAACACCTTGGATATATCCATATGGATCAGTCAGGTGTGGTCCCTAGGGGGCTTCTGGTGGTAAACACAGCTCTCCCATCACCTGATCCACCTTCACCGATGGCAGTGGCAAGGGCCATCACCCCCAGTTCTGCTGTGGGTCAGACACCCCTCTGGCCAGTTCCTGCAGCTCTCTACATATCCATAGCACAGTAGCATGCACACATTAGGGCTGTATAGGCTAGGCTGCACCCCACCACTATATGATATTGTCCAGCACCAGGCCTTCAGCCAATGCACCCTGCCAGGCTCTCCATCTGGACATATACCAGCTGCATACAGTCTGCTAGTAGGTCCATGCTGCATGTTCCTGTTGGAACTGCATGCACCCACAACTGGACTGGGATGGCAGCATACACAACCAGCAGATAAGTCAGTTACTGGCCCCCATAGGGAGACACATACATATCACCTGACAGAACTATAATATAGCACGATGGGAATGCCTAGCCATGCTGTGGTCACTGCACAGTCAGGGTGAGACTGAGCTCCCTGCAGGACATACAGCGGTCACCCTGTCTGTGTAGGTGGTGGCCGGGCACTACTATGCCGCAGTCGGTGCCCTGTGTGCTGTGCAGATACAGCCAGCCCATGCCACCATGTCTGGGCTCTACCCATGGTACCTTGCTCCTCATTATGCACATTTGCTGGCCAATACTGGCAACAGTGCTGCGCGTGTGGCCTATGTAAGGTGTTTGCAGCCCCCACACACTGTAGAGACAGACACACACTCCAACACCTATGCCAGCATTCTGCTACTGTGGAGGGGGTCCAGCAGCCCTGCCCCCCACACCAGTCCTGGACACAGCCCAGGCATGGATATGATCCGCACTACTGTTGGCCGTCGCTCCCCAGGGTGGAAAACACTGTCAGTGACCTGACCTGTAGCACGCCCCGCAGACATCTGACTGATTGTTCTGATGGGGCTCGATGAGCAAACTGTGTTTGACGTAGGACTTGATATCTACCGGTAATCATGCGATCTGTCTAATAGGTGCATACCATATACCCAGGTGTAGGGTGCCATTGCTAGGGTATGCCTGTGCTAGTATTGGGGGATGCACACAGGGCCCAATGTCCTGGCTCTCGAGGGGGCATTTGCCACTGGCGCCTGTGGATGGGTGGGTGGGTGGGTGTGTCTGGCCCTGTTGGCTGTTGCTTTACCGCAGAGGTTCCCAGATCAGGTCCTGGTGTGTCAAACACTGTTTGAGTTTCCCTGCTGTCCCACCTACATATGCATGGCCTACATCCGCATGCCATGGGGGTGGTGCATAGCTATGCAGCACAGGCATCTTCATTGGAGGCATCATAGAACCTGAATGGTGTGTGGCACTCCAGGGCTGCATTTGGGGGGCTCTGCTGTAGGTACTGTGGCTGTTTCTGGTGTCTGTGCTCGGAGTAGTAATATATAGGCGTAGTAACCCTGTGTATGTTCGCAGCACTACAGGTTTGTCATTATAGTCACGGTACAGTTGGGGGGCAAAAATGTTCACTAGAATGGACATTGACACAACTGTCTGTGTGCACTGCACCACCGTGTTGCCACAGATATGCTGTATTCCCTGGGGAGTCCATGACTGTACATCCGACAGAGCCTGTCTGTTGCGGTGGACGGTGCCAGCCTACACAGGCCTAGGTTTGCAGCCACTGCCCCCTCCACCACCTGTACCCTTCTGCCAACATGCAGACATGTCCCTATCTGGGAAAAAGCATATGACCCGATTGAGTTGTGGCACTCCAGGACTGAATTTTGGGGACTCGGCTGTAGGTAATGCCCATTGTTATGGTTTGTGTGTGGTGTAGGGTAAAATATAGGTGTTGGAACCATGCTTATGTTCTCTGCCATAAAGGAGTGTCTGTACTATCACTGTTTAGTGGTGGGTAAAACTATGGGGACTGGGTTTGCAGGAGCCCCAGCTGGGATTTGAACCTGTGACCCTCTGGTCCTTCAGGCACTGGCTGTGTCCGCTGCACCACACTGTAGCAACAGAGACAGTGCAGTCTCTGGAGATAGGAAACATGGCCGCACGAGTCAGACACCCTGCTCTGCACAATTTTACTGTGGGCTCGTTTACCTTGTATGGGGACAGGGGTGCAATTAAACCTCACAAATGACCTCCAAAAAATGTGGACAAAATCAAAACCAAGCTGGGCAGCAGTGATATCAATGGGCAACATGAAAAACACTCCCAGGAAAGCTCAATTAAAATGCAGTGATTTTTGAACGAGTCTACGGAGCGTAGACCCTTCCAAAAATCATTTCTTTTTTTTGGAGCTTTCCTGGGAGTGTTTTTTATGGTTGCCCATTAATTAATATCACTGTTGCCCAACTGGATTATAATTTATTTGGAATTTTTTGTGGTCATTTTCAATTTATATTTGCTATTTTGTTCTGTGCACATGTATCACACTGCTCACGTTTTGTAGGTTTCCCCGGTTTTTCTGTACATTGCTGACGGAAATGGTTTCTCTTCCCTTTAAATGCCTTTAACGACAGGTTTTCATTCGCGTTGGAATTGAGCTCAGGAATTCAGTGCGTTAGTGTGAGGGGAGCCTCTCCCCGCCCACTCCCCGCCCACTCTCCACCCATTGACCCCTTCTCCCCGCCCACTCTCCACCTTCTGCGCTGTTTTAACGCGCCGCGGAGGTTTACGATCGTTAACTGCGGTTAACGCGCGTAAAGTACGTTTAACGATCATTCGCACGTCCGAACGCGTGTTCGGACATGCGAACGATCGTTAAACGTACTTTACGCGCGTTATTCACGATTACCGCACTTTAGTAAACATCCCCCTTAATTAATCTCAGGTCCTTAGTATGATTGATTTGGGTAACGAGCTTCACCTGAGAGCACCTCCTGTCTTTTAAGATGAGTAAGTACCTATAAAGCTACGATTATCCCAGGAGTATGTGGGTGTTGGGGAGGGATGGAGGGAAATAACACTTATTAAAAGAGGGATCCTACACAGTACCCTGTCCTGTGCTGCTGAGGTAAGCTATATTCTGATTTGATTTAAATTATAGCTCTTTGCTGCTGCTAGGCTCTAACTTATTAAGAAATTTAAACTACAAGCTCTCTGCTGGGTTCTAAATTTAACCAGAAATTAATTAGCTTTAATAGAAAGAATTCCTTTCAGAAAATTCCCAGAAGTATATACTCACAATTGCAGATCTCTCTCCAGAAGTAACAGTCTCCTTTTCTAGTCTTTCAAGACTGAGGATCACAGAGCTCTGCTTGAGCTATTTATGCCTGTGCTGCTGAGGTAAGTTGTGACCAACTTCCTGGGTCATTAACAGTTCTTGCTTGGATAGAAGGAGTCTTTCAAAATGGCCTTTTTACCTGCCACCTGGTGTTAACACCTATTGAAAAGGTTTCACAGAAGAATGGTATAATGCTTGGCAGTTAAGATTTAATGTGAAGAAGTGCAGTGTCATGCACCTAGGAAGCAGAAATCCAAGGGAACTGTATGTAATAGGGGGTGAGAGATTGATGTGCATGGACCAGGAGAAAGACCTCGGTGTAATTGTTTCTGATGATCTCAAGGTGGCGAAACAGTGTGACAAGGTGGTGGCAAATGCCAGAAGGATGCTGGGTTGCATACAGAGAGGAATTACCAGCAGAAAGGAAGGGGTACTAATGCCACTGTACAAGTCGCAGGTGAGGCCTCACTTGGAATATTGTGTTCAGTTTTGGAGACCATATCTCGCAAAGGATATAAAAAGGCTGGAAGCGGTTCAGAGGAAGGCGACCAAAATTATTTGGAGCCTGCATCATAAGACTTATGAGAAGAGACTTGAAGACCTAAATATGTACACTCTGGAGGAGAGGAGGGGCAGGGGAGATATGATTCAGACCTTTAAATACTTAAAGAATATTAATGGACAAACAAACCTCTTTCAAAGACGGGAAGCTGTAAAACTAGAGGGCATAATATGAAGCTGCAAGAGGGTAAACTGAAAGGCAATGTCAGGAAATACTTTTTCTCTGAAAAGGTGGTGGATGCTTGGAATGCCCTCTGGATGGAAGTGGTAGGGGCAAATACAGTGACAGAATTCAAAATGGCATGGGACAGACACAGTGGATTCCTTTATAGCAACAGGATAAAATCAAAATAAACATAACTATCTCTTATATCTCAACAAATATGGGTGACCTACACAGAGCGGTTGGTACACCCCTAAACAAAGGCATGGGGAGAGGTGACCTGTACGGAGCAGCAAGTGCACCTACTCTTGTCGCCTTGCTGGGCTGACTAGATGGACCATGCTGGTCTTTATCTGCCGTCATACTATGTTACTCTGTTACTTCCCACCACTGTTCCCTCTAAGCTGTGCGCGTGTGCGCGCGCACACACCTTGCCGTGCGAGCGCACATACTTTACAACAGAGCGCACAAAAATTACAGTTCTGATTCTGATAGAACACAACAGAGACGTCTTAAAATTTAAATGTTGTGATTGTAATTACTAGAAATTTTCCGCTTCATTTAGTAATCATCTATTTTCATTTAATTTGATTAAAATCAATGTGGTGTATATACTGTATTCTGATGTGTAGTCAAATTTTAAAGTATATAACTCTGAGTGTCATTATGTAGCGCACAAAAATTTAACCTTCCTTCAAAAGCTGCACAGCTGATATTTTATGCGCACACAGCCTACAGAAAATTGGAGGGAACATTGCTTCCCACCCACCCTACTCCTCACCCAATCTGGCCCAGGGTTGCATTGCCTATATAGTCATCATATAAATTGACATCTGCCCTTTAATTAGGTGTTACGTTCACCTTTTCTCCTTCTTCTAGGACCGCTTTATAAGTCTTAATCAGTATGTTGTCTATTCAATGCAATAACTGTGGTGCTTTCAATCTAAGAAGAATCATTTGGAGCCTAAGAGCTTGCCCTATATGCCTCAAGTTATCTGCTATGCATAAAGAATTGACTCTACTAAGGGAAGAATTAACTGCAACTAAACACACCTCTCCTAGGTTACAAACTGAACAAAATCCCCACCACTCCCACAAAGAATCAAACAGCCCAGGAACAAATGGATCACAATGGGCTCTGGTAGGTTGTGACCTGCAACACAGAGATACCCTCTCCCCAATCTACATCAAGAGATATCACTGCATAATGCCTTCTCTGCCTTGGATAATGAGGGTGTCCAATCCATGGAAACTGAAGTGCCCTTTGAGAAAGTCAATGCCCAATCTACTGATAGTGCACCAAATATGAAGAAAAAAATCACAAAGCAGAAAACTATTACTACTTGGAGATTCCATCATCAGAGGCACCAACTTGGGAACACAGTTCAAAGGAGTTAGACAGAGCAGATGGCACTATCATCCATGCTGGTGTAGTCTACAGGCCTCCAACTCAAACCGAAGAAATGGATAGAGACTTGATTATTGATATTGTAAAGATAGCCATGAAGGTGGAAGTGATCATATTGGGTGACTTTACCTGATGTGGATTGGAATATTCCTTCTGCAATCTGGAAAGAAGTAAAAAAATTGTGGATGCCTTCCAAGATGCCTTGCTTAGACAAATGGTGATGGAACCGACCATGGAAAGTTTGATGCTGGATTTAGTATTCACCACCAGAGAAAGTGTGTCCAATGTCCAGGTTGGTGCCCATGTGAGCAGCAGCGATCATCACACGATGTGGTTTGAGATAAAAGCCAAGGCAGAGTCCCCTCACAGCAAGCTCAAAGTCCTAGACTTCAAAAACACTAACTTCAGGAAGATGGCCAAGTGCCTGAAGAGGGAGTTGGCAGAGTGGGAGGAGGTAAGGGAAGTGGAATTGCAGTGCGCTAAACTAAAAGAGACAATAAAAGGGGCAATAGATACATATGTAAGGAAAGTAAATAAAAACAAGAGGAAAAGGAAACCTATTTGGTTTTTTAAAGGAGTGCACAAATAAGGCAAAAAACACAGCTTTCACAAAAATTAGAAGTTCACAAACAGAGGAACACCAAAAAGAATACAGGATAAAGCTAAAACAGACAAAAAGAGAAATAAGGATAGCAAAATCAAAGGCAGAAGAAAAGATGGTTAAAGATCTAAAGCGTAGTGATAATACTTTTTTCAGATATATTTTGGAGAAAAGGAAGATCAGAGGTGAAATTGCAAGACTCAACAGTACTGAGAATATATTCATGGAACGTGACGTTGAAAAAGCGAAAATGCTAAACAAAATACTTCTATTCTGTTTTACTAAAGAAAATCTTAGAGAAGGACCACCTGTGACTGACAAATATACAAATGGAAATGGAATAGATACTACACCATTCACAGAAGATGATGTGTTCGAACAGCTTGCAAAACTGAACATGGACAAAGCCATGGGACCAGATGGGATACATCCCAGGATACTGAAAGAACTCAGAGAGGTTCTTGCAGGGCTGTTAAAGGATGTTTTTAATAGATCCTTGGAGACAGGAGAAGTTCCACAGGACTGAAAAGGGAATGGATAACATGAGGAAAGATCTGCAAAAGCTGGAAGCATGGTCTAATGTTTGGCAGTTAAGATTTAATGTGAAGAAGTGTAGTGTCATGCACTTGGGATGCAGAAATCCAAGGGAATTGTATGAGATAGTGGGCAATAGGTTGGTATGCACGGACCAGAATAAGGACCTCGGAGTGATTGTTTCTGAGGATCTCAAAGTGACGAAACAGTGTGATAAAAGAGTGGCCAAAACCAGAAGGATGCTGGGTTGTATACAGAGAGGAATTACCAGCAAAAAGGAGGAGGTACTAATGCCATGATAAAGTCATTGGTGAGACCTCACTTGGAATATTGTGTTCCATTTTGGAGACCATATCTCGCAAAGGATATAAAAAGACTGGAAACGGTTCAGAGGAAAGCGACCAAAATGTTTTGGAGCCTGCACCAGAAGACATATGAAAAGAGGCTCCAAAACCTAAATATATATACTCTAGAGGAGAGGAGGGACAGGGGAGATATGATACAGATCTTTTTCAAAGATGAGGAAGCTGTAATACTAGAGGGCATAACATAAAGCTGCAAGGGGATAAACTGAAAGGCAATGTCAGGAAATACTTTTTCACTGAAAGGGTTATGGATGCTTGGAATGCCCTCCCAATGGATATGGTGGGGGGAAATAAAGTGACAGAATTCAAAATGGCATGGGACAGACACAGTAGAGCCCTTTATAGAAACAGGATAAAATCAAAATAAACGTAACTGTCTCTGATATCTCAACAAGTAGAAGTGACCTACATAGAGCGGTGAGTACACCCCTAAACAAAGACATGGGGAGAGGTGACCTGCACGGAGCATCAGGTGCACCTACTCTTGCCACCTTGCTGGGCAGACAAGATGAACCATGCTGGTTTTGATCTGCCGTCATATATTATGTTACTATGTTACTATGATGTTGTGCTGGATGTCAAACTTGGATCTGGTGATACTTGCATATGGTGATTACTTGGGTTCCTTTTTTCTCTTGGGAGCTGGTGGCTTCTGAAGAGGCAAGTTCCTGGAACTGTTCTGGAAGGCTTCTGTTCTGATCAACTGGAAGGTTTGGCATTGGTACAGTTTTTAGAACCTCTCTTATGGGTTGAGCTGGGCCAGTGCTGCCATTTTGAAAAATGGCAGCAAGGGGGTACTAGTGTTTAATCACTCCTACCCCCCTTCTATTTAAAGGGACTGCGGAGGGGGGGGCGTTAATGAAGGCCCACAGTCACCAATGAGTTTTTCAGTGAGGGGAGGAGAAGGGGATTGGGATCAGGGTCCACAGGGCCCACCAATGATTTTTAAGAGGTAAGAGAGAGGATTGGAGCCCACTGGGCTACCAATGCTTTAACTTCAGTCAGGAGGTCAGTATCCTAGGGGGCCCTAGCCCCCAGTGTTGTGCTGATTGTATTGGGGGCTTTCACCAATGCCGAATCATCTGAGATGAAGTGTCAGACTTCACCTCAGATGATCTTTTTGCTCCCAGCTGGATCATTATGTCTGTCTGAAGCTGGCGTAAAGATCCAGCATAAAAGTGATGTAAAAAGCTGTGCTAACTTTCAGCGTAGTTTTTTACATTGGGCTCAACTAAATGTTTCTTTATTTAGCTACTTTTATATACCCCTTTGTCTGTAAGTCAAAGTGGTTTTCAAATTAACAGAACTTTAACTTTATATGATAACGCATATACAATATACAAAATACAAATACTGTTAACTTTTAACGTGAGATAAGGAATTAAAATAACAGTAAAATATGAATATGCATCACTTTGCATGCAGTTTGCATGCCCATTGTGCTGCAGTTTAGCATGGTAGTTTTTCCAGCATTATTCTGGCAAAAGATTTCTTTCTAAATGCTGCACTAAGTTTTTCTGCATCAGCCCCTCTGGGTGGTATGACTAGCTTACTGTCAAAGATACCTGCCTCTTAAGGACAGATGTTTCATTACTGTATGGTGTAGTGGCTGTGTGCCAAAGACAGAATTCTGTCTTTGAGAGTGGTGTATATACAAAGTAGGATTTTCCCTCCCAGAGAAGTCTCCTCCCAACATGAAATGCCTGGCAGCAAGAACTTCCCCTGTTCTGAAAAATGTTAGTCTTTTCCTCTAACCTTCCTTGCAATATTTAGTATGGATTGGATAGTGCTGTTGCTCAGAAAGTAACAGTCAAGCAATTTCAACATGTACTTAATAAACTACTAGCATAAATAATGGGTCCGCTCATGCTCTGCCCAAACACTACTCCAGAACATGCCTATACTATGTCACAGAAGAGTATGTGCTTTCTTAACACAATCCATACTTTTATGTGCATAACCCCTCGATTTTACATGTGGATAAAGCTTATAAAATTACCCTCCCTCTATTAGTACATTATTCAGTATAAAGAAACCATAGCTTACTTGATTCACAAACACATCAAAAATATTTGGAAAAATCAGAAGGGCTCTGAGCAAAATGTATTGACTTGCTGAGGTTCTTGACAAAGTGACAGAATTCAAAATGACATGGGACAGACACAGTGGATCTTTTTATAGCAACAGGATAACATCAAAATGAACATAACTATCTCTTATATCTCAACAAATAGGGGTGACCTACACGGAGCGGTGGGTAGACCCCTAAACAAAGGCATGGGGAGAGGTGATCTGCATGGAGCAGCAAGTGCATCTACTCTTGCCGCCTTGCTGGACAGACTAGATGGACCATACTGGTATTTATCTGCTGTCATATACTATGTTACTGTGTTACTATGTTCTTTTCCTTTTATGACTTCCCACTGCAATGGGCAAATAGAAGGGTAAGATTTGAGTCTACCCACCTAACCCTACTTCTGTTCCTCTGTTAACCTAAACCACTATCATGGGCCTCTTGCAAAAGCTGGCAGAGGGTGCTGACAGCAGAGTGTTTACCAGAGCCCCACCATTTCCAATTAGTGCCCCATTATCAGTGAACCTGGATATTAGAGCAATTACAGAAATGGTGTTGCTGTCCAGCACTGATGAGTGAGCTGAAGAAGCCAGTTTAGAAGTGAAGACTTTACAGCATGAAGGAGCTTCCCAGATACCTGGAATGGGTAAGGGTGGTATGAAAAAAACATCTCTACTACAAGGTGTGCACTTGGGACCCCTAACATCTTGTTGACAAGGTAGGGAAGCTACAGTCCAAATTTCTGTTATCTTTCCAGATTGTAACAATTGCAGCCATAGCTTCATTGGAGAAGTTAGTCACTACTAGAATTGATCATGTTTTGGGTTTAGTGATTTGACTTGAAAGCCCAAGTATCCAAGCACAAACAGTGTCTTATGGAAGAAACCTGGATACTCTGAGTACACAGGTGATGAAAGTACAGGAGTGTACTTCAGCCTTGGTAATATATCATTATATTACATCTTGTAGCGCTATACAAATGATCAGTAGTAGTAGTTGTAATAGTATTTATAAGAACCTAGAGACATTGGATAGTCGAGGGAAAAGGTTAAATCTACATTTTATTAATTTTCCTGTCTCTATTAATATCTCCCAAAAATATGCTGCGTAAATATTTTGGGGAGATTTTGAAGATCCCTGCAGAGTCTATCTTGCCTATAACTAGGGCTTTTTCTTTGCTGATCTAAAGAAGAACTCCTCCTCTCAGGGCTGTACTAAGGGCTATGAGAGCAGTACAACCGCACAGGGCGCAAGCACAGAAGGGGGTGCTGATATCATCACTAGGCAGCTCAAAGAGAGTGAGTTACTGAATGTGGCTAGGTGGAGGGGAACACCAGTTTTGTTAATCGCACAGGGTGCATTTCTAGCTTAGTACAGTCCTGCCTCCTCTAGACCTGAAATTTCCCCTACCTTTTTCCTGCTTAGCTCTCTTACTCCAGTCATAGTTCTGTTTCCAACTCTCCTTGTACCCCCCTGCTTTCTCTCCCTTTTAGTCCTTGTTGTTGTTGTTGTTAAGTGCTGTTGAGTTGGAGTCGACCTATGGCGACCCTCTGGACAGCTTTCCTAAATTTTGTTCGGTCTTCAGTCAGGCGGCTCATTGTTGACAGACTGGTACCCGTAGCTGCTGTTATTGTATCAATCCATCTCATTGCTGGCCTTCCTCTTTTGCGTTGACCTTCTATCTTGCCAGGCATGATGTCTTTCTCTAATGATCTCTCTCTTCGCATGATGTGTCCAAAGTATGAAAGTCAAAGTCTTGTCATCTGAGCTTCTAAAGAAAGCTTAGGTTTGATTTCCTCTAATACCGACTGGTTTGTTCTTCGGGCAGTCCATGGTATACACAGTATTCGCCGCCAGCACCATAATTCAAAGGCATCAATTTTCTTCCTGTCTATCTTTTTCAGTGTCCAGCTTTCACATCCATATGATGTTATTGAAAATACCATGGCTTGAACTAGTCAAATCTTTGTATGGAGAGAGACATCTCTGCTCTTGAGAATCTTATCTAGGTCTTTCATAGCCATTCTGCCAAGAGCAATGCGTCGTCTGATTTCTTGACTGCTTGTTGCTTCTTTATTGATAGTTGATCCAAGTAGGTTAAAGTTGTTCACGATTTCAATTTCTTCTCCTTCAATGATGAACCTGTTGATTATGCCAGTTGTCATGATCTTTGTTTTCTTTACATTAAGGTGCAGGCCCATTTTGAGACTATGTTCTTTGATTGTGAGAAGCAAATGTTTCAGGTCATCTTCACTTTCAGCCAGTGATGTGGTATCATCAGCATAGCGAAAGTTGCCTTCTTCTTTGTTGCCAACTTTTGCGTTCCAGTCATTCATGACTATCAGGATATCCTATTTGCATGTTCTGTCAATTTCAGCTTGTACTTCTTCATAGAACTCTTCAATTTCTTTCTCTTCTGCAGCTGTTGTTGGGGCATATACTTGAATTATAGTTGTGTTGACAGGTATTCCTCGTAGACGAAAAGAGATTAAGTGTTAGCTGACTGCATTGTATTTCATTACAGTTCTTGCAAGTTTCTTCTTTATTATAAATGCAACACCATTTCTTCTTTGTTTTTCATTTCCAGCATAGTAGACCATGTGATCATCTGATGCAAAGTGCCCGATGCCAGTCCATTTTAGCTCGCTGACACCCAACAGATCAAGTTGTACACATTCCATTTCATTCTTGACCACCTCCAACTTCCCTTGGTTCATGCTTCGTACGTTCGATGTTCCAATGTGTAAGACATCTTTACAGCTTCTGACTCTCATTTCATGTGCAGCTACATCAGAAGTCAGACGTCCCGAGGGCTTTGATCCAACCACAACATAAATGCTGGCTTTACTCTGAAAAGTCTTTAGCTGAAGACTTTAGTCCTTAGCTACCCTCAATTCAACAGCAGCTCTTCTCCTGCCCCTAGCCACCCATCGACTCACCAGCAGCCCTTCTTCTGCTCCCAGAAACCTCCCACTCACTAGCAATCTTTTTCCTGCTCCCAGTCCCCCCCCCCCCCCCCGACTCACCAGCAGGCCCTTCTCCTGCCCCTCTCCCTTGACTGTCCAACAGGCCCTTCTCTTTGCCCAATTGCAGCAACACAGCTGCAGGATCATTTCCATTTGCTCCTGCAGCTGTGCTAGATTCCGATGCAGACATTATGCTTTTTCAAAGATACACAGAAGCAATTCCTATCACAGGAAGCACTTTTGTGTACCTTTGAAAGCATACCAGCGTCGGAATCTAGCACAGCCACAGAAGCAAATGGAAATGCTCCCATGGCTGTGTTGCTGTTAACTGTGAAGCAGAATTGGGCGCTCTTAAAGCTTGAGCACCCGATCCTGTCTCACTGTCTAGCTCACCGATGTCTGCACAGAAAATGCAGAATTCTGTGCAGGTAGGGAATTCTGCACAAAGTCTGCATTGCACAGTTTTGCAGAATTCCCCCAGGAGTAATAGTATAAAGTTTCTCTTTTCCTTACATGGAGGCAGCGTCTTCTGTGAAAAATAAAAGGCAGCCTATCCATTGAAGTTTATCCAGGGGTTTGTAAGTGGTTAAAGCAGCCCTATGCATACATTAAAGAAATCATGTTAATGTGCATGTGCATTATACACTAATGCTCGTTAATGTACGAGTGTTAATACAGATATGTATCAATGCCTAAATATTAAGTCAGTAATGCGGATTTTTATTCTGGTATCTTAAACGTCTAATTATTTTGCACATTATGCATTAATCCAACTCTTAAAATGAAGCTAAAATTGTCTTGTTAATACATGTTAGCTTCTATGTTAATGTTTTGTGGCTTATGTATTTCCCTTGTTAATTCCAGTTGCTAAGCTGACAAGAAGCGCAATAGTAGTAACTCATAAGCTGACACATTCTCCCTGGGGCAACTGCTAAACAAGTATTTGTAAGATTGTTTTGTCTTTTATCTGTTTTAAAGAGTTCCACTAATAAAAATGTAGATATTTTACAGAAAGCCATCATGTCAGGTAGATTATTAGAACACAAGGTGCCTCTTTTTCCTGCTGCATGAAATGGAATACCGGTAATTTAATGAACTTAAGACATTATAATTAAGATTACGTTTTAGGATGTTTGCAAATGGCTGTGTTTTATGCTTTTGTATGTCTTGATCCTCTTAATATTCTTATTAAAGTTTTGCTGACAGATTTATATAATAATTTACTGACTGGATATTTCAAAAATTACAATGAAGAGAGCTGGTAAAATTAGTGACATTATCAGCTGGATTTCCAGCTTATTGTTCTGACACTTTCCAGTTTATCTTATTTAACAGTAATTTGTATGCTTTGTTTTTTGCATACTTTCTTCCCCTAATTTAAGAAGTGTGGATGTCAGCTTCTTAAGCAGCAGAGATCTCCAGTGGCCCTACTAAAATGCAATATAACCTGTATTTGGCCTAACATTTCCCAGAATAGGGGAGGGTGCTCCTACCCAGTTGCATCATACTGCCAGGAAACTCCTCTGAGAAGGAAAATCCAAGTCATATATAAACACACCCAAAGACAGAACCCTGTCTGTCTTACCAATCACTGCACCACAGAGAAAGAGAAAGAGAGCCATCTTCTGCCTTTAAGGGCAGTCTTTGGCTCCATCAGCACTGTACCATGAAGATATATAGGAGTCTGCACATTGTGGGTAAGGGGTCTTTGCTATCCCATCTCCTCAGCACATCTGGAGGGAAGCCAAAAGATGCAAGTAGGAGAGAGCAGAGGGGTTGGAAGGTATTTTGGGCTCAAACTTATTCCCAAATTCCTCTGTGACTGTGCAAAACCTAGCAGTAGCCCTATTAGCTTAACAGGAGAGCAGCCTTGCTTGTGGAGAATTAAAGAGCTGTAGAGCTTTTATCAGAAACTAGCTTCTAGAGAGAGAAAGAAGTAACCAGAAGAATATCCAAGCCCAGTGATCCCAGAGCCAGGAGCACCTGCGGAGCAGTTTGGGGATCTGCCCTACAGAAGCCACCAGGTCCAAGGTTTACTGTGGAAGTATATTGTGCAGGATGGAAGGTTCCCCATAGGGTAACCAAAAGAGAGAGATAAAGGAGTAAAGGGGTGAAGTTGCTTAGAATAATCTTCTGTGGGCAGCCTATCCTGAGCAAGCTTTTCTCTTTTCAACAGCTGCTTGTTCGGCATTTTTTGGTGGTTGAAGAAAGTTTGGTCACACTCCAATACATTGAGAGCACTTGATACAGAGGTTTTTTGGCCTCGAAATGTGCACATCGTGCGATGACCTGGATAAGTGTGCTTTTTATATTTATATCAGCTTTGAAAGATTAGATTGTGGCATGAGAACCTTTTAAATGAATAAAAAAAGGGGCATGTACTGCGTGTGAGGTCAAGTGTTTTCTCTTCCTCTTGCGGTTTATACCCAACAAAAATATGGTGAAGTGTTGAGAGGGGATTCACGGTATTGTTTGAAATTATTGGTCATTTACTCCTGAATACCGTTTTTCTGGGACTGTTATATTAGAATAATCTTCTAGCAGTCAGAAAGAAGTAACTGGAGTAAATTGATTGTGATATATAACAGAGTGAGAGGAAAAAGAATTTATCTGCTTATACAGTTGTGGTCAACATTATTGGCACCCTTGCATTTTAGGTATCTTGTGTACAATATCTTGAGAAATATTTCAACTGTATGTCATCATATAGAAACATAGAAACATGATGACAGAAAAAGACCACATGGCCTATCTAGTCTGTCCTTCCATATCAACAACTACAACAGTCCACTTTATACCTTTAGAGATCCTCTGTGTTGGTCCCATGCTTTTTTGAATTCAGTTACTGTCCTCAGCTCTACTACCTCCACTGGGAGACTATTCCATGGATCTACTACTCTTTCCGTAAAGAAATATTTCCGCATATCACTCCTGAATCTATCTCCCTTCACCCTCATCCCATGTCCCCTCGTAGTGTGGCAGCACTGATAGCATGCAATAAATAATACCCGGAGTCAGCGCAAGGATCCAAACCAATTTATTGTGCACAAGGCCCAAGCATCAAAGGACTGAGCAATGGCAAACAGGAACAACTTCCTTATATACAAGCTTCACAGTTTGATACAGGCAGACTTTCTATTGGTCCCAACGCCCCCTGCACCTATCCAATCGGGAACCCTCACTGGGCTATTGCTCCCTGTTCACCCTTCTCAGACTAGTCTAACAAAGGCACAGTTCTATGTTATGACTACACTTCTACTGCAAGGTCATATCTAGCTCGAGGAATGCAACAGTATCCATTTAGTATGTAAGTATTGTGCAAGCTTTATCATAAACTGATTTTTCTAACTTTTAATTCTTTACTCTAACAACAGGAAGGTGGGGGTTAGAATCCAGGCCTATCTTACAGGCCTTTCACATCTATATAGGCCATCGCCTACCACATTCCCCCCTTTGATTATTCTCACCCGCAAATTAGAAAGGGTGGGAATTAAATCACATATTATACTTGTGTAACAGCATCATCTTGGGGTATATAGGGTAATATTGTCAACACTTTAGTTGCTGTCTGCCGCTTCACAGTGCTATCAATAACTGAGGTTATAGTGCGCAAGCAAAGTGGTAGGAGACATAGGAGAAACAAGCACACAGCCAATATTAATAATACAACTAACACACCCAGTCCTGAAAACATGGAACCAAACCATCCATCAAGCTCCAGTCCACACCCTTTTTGCTTCTGAATCTGTTCGGCTATGTCTTCGACAACTTGTCCTTCATTATCAATCTGCAAACAACGGTTAGTTAAATTCAATTTTCCATATACACCACCTTCAGCTGCTAACAAATAATCCAGTGCTAAACAATGTTCAGGAGCGTTTACACCTGACCACCAGGACGTCTTTCTAGTGGTGGCATTATAAGATCTCTGGCTTAGACGAGTAATCTTTATTCCAGTCTGAGTAGTAGTGATGCAGGCTGCACAAGGGGGGAGAGTAAGGGTTGTAGATTCTTAGTCTCTTACAGTAGTGGTTGTCGTCGCAAAGTGAGCCGCAATGGAGTTTCAGGGTCATTTACGCATTTACGGAAGTTCAATGACCAAGTGCAGGAGCGGCTGCTGGCTTTACTCGACTGTGATGGATCCAAGGTTCAAGCTCTGCAACTTTAACTGCTGTTGGGGTTATTAAGGTCCCTTTCAATGCGGTGTCCTTCTCCGCTCTGTGATCCACACCGAGAGCCCAGGCTTGAGAGGATGTAGAGGTTGATGGGCAGCTGATGACTCTGCAAAACAGAACTTAAAACCAATAGTTCTTGCCTAGTAATTTCAGATCCAATCTGCTTCATATCTCCTTTTATTCCTTGTACCATAGGCGGGGGTCGCCTATACAGAATCTCAAAAGGGGAAACTCCTAAAGACTTAGTAGGGGCTAAACATATCCTGAGAAGGGCTATAGGAAGAACTCAGAACTGGAGCTACTTCAGGTGAACTTCTTGGCAAAGGTTAGATAACTGAGATTTCAGGGTGCCATTCATACATTCTACTGTTCCTAAATTCTGAGGTCTGTAGGCATTATGCATCTGATATGTTAATATCTCGGGATCATACTTAATGGACTTGCTACCTGAGGTTATCAACCCTCATTCTTTGTACAGGGCCCCATATGCATGCAAGGTTGTAAGGACATACTTGGAATCTGTGTACACATTTAGACGGAGCCCTTTTCCTATTGTCGGTGCTCTAGTGAGAGCTGTCAATTCAGCTTTCTGTGCTGAAGTTCCTGGGGCTAGAGCTGTGGACTCAACTACCAGATCAAGGGTCACCACTGCATATCCGGCACAACAATGTCCATTAATGATGATAGGGCTGCTTCCATCTACAAAGAAAGTCCGTTCAGGGTTCTCCAAAGGAACAGCAGTCAAATCCAGGCGACTTGAGAATACAGTGTCCATAGTTTCTAGACAGTCATGATCGGGGGGGTCAAGACCAACTGGTAACAACGCAGCAGGATTCAGAGCTTGACTGACCATCAATTGTACAACATACTTGGATACTACAACATACGTGAATGCGTGAGCCAAAAACTTCCTTTGTGTTCCATGAGGGTCAGAACAAAGTGCAGTACAGTAACTTGAAGATTTTGTCCCAGGGTGAGCTTGTCAGCTTTGCTCACTAGGAGGGCTGTAGCTGCAACAGCTCTCAAACAAGGGGGCCAGCCTTTTGCAACTACATCCAATTGTTTTGACAGATAGGCTACTGGCCGTTGCCCAGATCCAAGCGATTGAGTCAACACTCCTAGAACAGTTCCTTGTGACTCCTGGACTGAAAGGTATTCTGGACATCTGGTAGACCCAGAGCTGGTGCTAACATCACATCAGAGTGGTTTTTCAAAGATCGAAAAGCTGCATCCCATTCAAGTCCCCATTCCAATGGAGACTTTTCCATTCCTTTGATAGCTTGATACAAGGGTTATGCTAGCAGCGCAAAATGGGGGATCCATATACGACAGTGCCCTGCAGCACCCAAGAAGGCTCTCACTTGCCTCCTGGTGGCTGGAGTGGGAATACTGCATACAGCTTCTTTGTGTTCTGGTCCCAGGCGTCGAATTACGCAGGACAACTGGAATCCCAGATATTTAACGCTTTGGCTCTTGAGACTTTGTATCCAGCCTCATTAAAAGGTGCAAGAGTTTACTGGTGGCTTGTAGACATTCACTGTTTGGAGTTGGTGGTCATTCACATACTGAAGAAGAACCCTGTGTCCTGGGTTCACATAGTAGCTTGAAAGATCCTGATTTAAAGCAGCACTGAAAAGAGTGGGCGAATCCTTGAGTTCTTGGGGTAATCAAGTCCAGGTGCGTTGGCCCCGCCTTCCTGTTGTGGGGTCTTGCCATTCAAAAGCAAATACAAGTTGACTGGTAGGGGCTAGGTGTATACAGAAGAAGGCCTCTTTCAGGTTCAGGACAGTGAAATGAGTAACCTCTTGTACTGGGCGGTAATCCCCTGTCCCAGGTTTCTTGACTGGGAGAAGGGGGGTGTTCCAAGGTGACTGGCACTCCTTGAGAAGTCCATACTTCAGCAGTTTCATTAAATGGCAGTGGATACCTTCAATGGCTGGTTGGGGAAGAGGATACTGCTTCACATGCACTGGTTCCGCTCCTGGCTTGAGGGTGATGATAACAGGGGCTATGTTCTTCGCTAGGCCAGGTGGATATCTTCTGCCCATACTTCAGGTGGAGCTGAGAGGTTGGTGGGTATTCAGGAGCTAATTGTCTTGGCTGGAGACATACTATAGAACCGCTACTCTTCTTCTCGGGGTACAGTCAGCACCATCAATCCATTTCTCCCCCTTCAGCAAAGGGTATCTGTGCCTGGAGCTTAGCAAGCATATCTCGGCCCAAAAGTGGAATAGGGCATTCAGGCATATACAGGAACTGTTGCGCTATTTTCTGTCTTCCTAGTTCACACATGCGGTTCTGCGGGAAAGGTTTAGTGGCCCAGTAGCTCTGACAATGGTGATGCATTGAGAAAACAAAGGGGCTACTGGCTTTAGTATTTCGCTCCTGTATCCCCCATAAAGTCTATATATTGGTCCCCTATTTTCAGACTGACCATAGGTTCCTGGGGTGAACTTGGAGTCCGGTCGGCCTAGTCTTCATCCATGTCAGAGCCTGTTGCAACTGCCACTCCCTCAATAGCTTCTTCTCTCTCTTGCTGGAACACTGTGCTCGGTTTATTCTTCCATGACTCTGAAATCAAGTACTCCCTCCTCCCCTCCTGGGGGTGGAGTCAAGATACGGGCATGCACTTCTCTAGTGTCCTTCTTCTCTGCAATGAGCGCACTGATTTGCACCCAGAGGGAACTAATCATTTTCACGACCCCTTCCACTTTCCTCTGCTCTTTCAATTAGGAAAACCTCCTCCACATCATTCAACCAAAGCGGCTGCAAGAAGAACTGCTTTCTTTGCTATTTTGCATTCACTTTCTCTGTCACATCCATTTTCACAATTCACATACTTCCTGAGCAACTTCCATTAACTGTCATGCCCGCAAGTCCATCCAGTTTCTGCAATGTCCGGTTTATATCTCTCTGGGACTGACTGACAAAAACTGCATTTACCATAAGCAAATTCTCCTGGGCTGCTGGATTGCATGGGGTATATAGTGAGGGCTGCCTGCAATATTTGGATTCCACCTGGGGCCATCAAGGCTGATGGGTCTGCATAATACTGTTCATTGGTTCGATCAAATCCTAAGGTTTCTCAGTGTAGGAGGAATAATGCAGTTTTCAGTTCAGTAAATCAGTGGCGGAAAAAGACACATAAACAAGGCTGGTCAGCTGGCTGGGTTCTCGGGCGCTGGCTGAGAGTGACCCTGAACTGGCAAATGAATGCCCGCTTGTAGTGTAAACGGACACTTTTTCTTTTTCCCTTCACAAACATTTAACATAGGGGAACTGATCAGGGAACGTTTTTGCACAATCTGATGAACACGGTAAAATTCCTAGTCATACACTTCAACAGAATCTGCCCCTTCCCCCACATGATGACGTACTTGTCTACAGACAGAGGGGGCGGGCTGCATTTCCCTGTGGACTAAGCATAATGGATGTGTGTGCTCATTCTAAAGAACAACTGTCTGAACCTGTTTAAAGGCTTTAAACTAAGACTGTACTTCTGAAACTGAGACTTTAAAAGACCCTTTCAAAACACAGTATACATCTTACAGTTCGGGAAAGACAGGCATTATCTTAACAAGATAAACAGTAGGTCTCTCTCCTGGCTCTCAAAGCAGCCGTAAATCACTAGACACAGCGGCTGTAAACACTAAATAAATCCTAAAAATATAGTTACAGCTTGTTTTGCTGTTCCCGTAATTTATGAGCAATAATTATGTCCTCTATGCGGTGCTTGCTATAATATATAAAAATATATGCAGTCAAAACCAAATATATCAGAGACAAAATTCCAAGCATTTTTGTAGTTACTGGCTCGGGATGCTTCATAGTCCTATCAGGGGTCTTAACCTCCACTTCGTAGGTCAAAGGGGAAACAAAAGCAGTCTCATTAAGTTCTCTATCATTTCTTTTTGAACAGTGTTTGCTAACGACTGGAACATAAAAAACACAAGACAGGCTAAGCCCATAAATGCATTGCGGGGTTAATAACATTCCTATCAAGTGATATATAATACATGACCATAGCAGAAGGAACATCACTATTAAAACATATTGAATAAAACAGGTACGATTTTCCTGAAATAAGCACAAATTAACCCAGCTGCAGAGTGTAGAATAATTGAAACCTTCAAAGCGTTAAGTAAAGGCTACATTCCTGTCTTTGTCTCCGGGCTGTGTGAAAGACACGCCCCCTTCACTCTCTACTTGCAAGAGAGAGACTCACGCTCAGTGAGACACCTGACTCCTGAGTTGTTTCTTTAATACTTTTCCTTAATCGGTAAAAACAACAGACACCAAACACTTTCTCCTTTCTCGCGACCTGCACTAGTCAGGAGGCAGCACCTCGCTTGGTCTGTATGCAGCGCCTCTCATGCACACACGCAGACATTCAAGACAGAATAAAATCCGGACATTCCCAAAAAACCTGACTGACTGACTGACTGATTGGGGGGTTGGGTGGGTTCAGTCTCTGCTTATACCTTTAAGACTTTCTGAGATTTAATAGGACCGCCCCGAGAGAGGTGATCAGACTCTCAAGCGCTTATTCCAGACTGACTGATTAGCAGAACAGTTCTACTCACCGGATCATGGGTTGAATCCTGGACCCACCTCGGGTTCGAGGTGTAGGCCGGCCAGGACAGGCAACCTGCGGAGGCAAGGAAGAGCCCTCCCCGATACAAGAGGATGGGTGGCGCCGAAGGCTCTCCTGCAATCGGCCAGGGGCAGCTCCAGGCCGGACTAAACCTTTTGAGGCGAGAAGTCGTGGTATATTTACTTGAATACCATCACACTACTCACACTTCCCGGTCAGGGAACCAAGACATGTGGCAGCACTGATAGCATGCAATAAATAATACCCGGAGTCAGCGCAAGGATCCAAATCAATTTATTGTGCACAAGGCCCAAGCATCAAAGGACTGAGCAATGGCGAACAGGAACAACTTCCTTATATACAAGCTTCACAGTTTGATACAGGCAGACTTTCTATTGGTCCCAACGCCCCCTGCACCTATCCAATCGGGAACCCTCACTGGGCTATTGCTCCCTGTTCACCCTTCTCAGACTAGTCTAACAAAGGCACAGTTCTATGTTATGACTACACTTCTACTGCAAGGTCATATCTAGCTCGAGGAATGCAACTGTATCCATTTAGTATGGAAGTATTGTGCAAGCTTTGTCATAAACTGATTTTTCTAACTTTTAATTCTTTACTCTAACAACAGGAAGGTGGAGGTTAGAATCCAGGCTTATCTTACAGGCCATTCACATCTATATAGGCCATCGCCTACCACAGTAGCAGAACTTGCTTTCAATTGAAAGAGGCTCTCTCCCTGAACATTTATGCCACGGAGGTATTTAAACATCTCAATCATATCACCTCTATCCCGCCTTTCCTCTAAGGTGTACATATTAAGATCCTTAAGTCTGTCCTCATATGCTTTATAATAAAGCCCACTAATCATTTTAGTAGCCACCCTCTGCACCGACTCCATCCTGTTCACATCCTTTTGAAGGTGCGGTCTCCAGAATTGCACACCATACTCCAAATGAGGTTGCACCAAAGACTTATACAGAGGCATTATCAGCTCCTTTTTTCTGCTAGCCATTCCTCTCCGTATGCACCCAAGCATCCTTCTAGCTTTTGCCGTTGCCTTTTCTACCTGTTTAGCTACTTTAAGATCATCAGACACAACCACGCCTAGATCCCGCTCTTCTTTAGTGGACAAAAGTACTTCACCTCCTATACTGTATTGCTCCCTTGGATTGCTACAGCCCAAATGCATGACCTTACATTTTTTAACATTAAATCCCAGCTGCCAAATTCTAGACCATTCTTCAAGCTTAGCTAGATCCCTCCTCATGTTATCTACACCTTCCTGGGTGTCTACTCTATTGCAGATTTTGGTATCATCTGCAAAGAGGCAAACCTTACCCGACAGCCCTTCCGCTATATCACTAACAAAGATGTTAAAAAGAATCGGACCAAGGACAGATCCCTGGGGCACACCACTGGTAACATCCTTCTCCTCAGAGTGAGCTCCATTTACTTGTACTCTTTGTCGCCTCCCACCCAACGAATTTCTAACCCAAGCAGTAACTTTAGGGTCCATCCCTAGGGTGCTCAGTTTGTTTATAAGTCGCCTGTGAGGAACAGTGTCAAAGGCTTTACTGAAATCTAAATACACCACATCTAGAGCTCTCCCTCGGTCCAACTCCCTGGTCACCCAGTCAAAGAAATCAATCAGAATTGTCTGACAAGACCTGCCTCTGGTGAATCCATGCTGCCTCGGATCCTGTAATCCGCTGGACTCCAGAAACCTCACTATTTTCTCTTTCAGCAGCGTTTCCAATAATTTACTCACCACCAAAGTTAGACTAACCGGCCTGTAATTTTCAACCACATCTTTACTGCCGCTTTTGTGTAAAGGCACCACATGAGCCTCTCTCCAGTCCTTTGGCACCACTCCCGGCTCCAACGAGGCATTGAAAAGGTCAGTCAGTGGAGCTGCTAGAATGTCCCCAAGTTCCCTCAGTATTCTAGGGTGTATCCCATCCGGTCCCATCGCTTTGTCTACTTAAAGTTGAGCTAGTTTCTCATGAACACAGTCTTCTGAAAATTGTTCAAGATGTCCCTCGCTTCTGTTCCTATTTGTGGGTGTTTTCTGAGGTCCTGCTCCTTGTTCTTCATCTGTGAACACAGAACAAAAATATTTGTTAAGCAATTCCGCTTTATTCTTATCAGCTTCTACATATTCCCCCCCTGTACCCTTGAGTCTGACAATACCACTTTTGCCCTTCCTCTTCTCACTAATAAATCTGAAAAATGTCTTATCCCCCCATTTTATTGCATTGGCTATTTCCTCCTCCTTTTGAATCTTTGCCTTCTTGACTACTTTGCTAGCTTCTCTAAGTTTTTCCAAATACAGATGCCTGTCTTCCTCTCTCTGTGATCTCTTTTATTTCATGAAGTCCTCCCTCTTTTTCTTCACTTTTTCAGCTACTTCCTTCGAAAACCATAGCGGTCTCCTTTTCCTTTTGCCTTTATTTACCATTTTAACAAAAAGGTTGGTTGCCCTTAAAATACCCCCTTTCAGTTTTGCCCACTGTTTTTCTACATCCCCCAGCTGTTCCAATCCCACTAACGACTCCCTGAGGTATTGGCCCATCTTCGTAAAGTTAGTCTTCCTAAAGTCTAAGATCCTCACCTTGGAATGGATTCTAACAGCCCTAGTCCTAATACTGAACCACACCATCTGCTGATCACTGGATGCAAAATGATTTCCCACTACAACATCAGAAACACTTTTACCATTGGTAAGCACCAAGTCCAGTATGGCCCCTTCACGTGTGGGGTCTGTTACCAATTGCCTGAATAATTCTCCCTGTAGAGAATCCAGGATCTCCTTACTTCTAGATGATACTACAGCAGGAATGTGCCAATCAACATCTGGCATATTGAAATCTCCTATCAGTAGCACTTCCCCTTTCCTAGCAATGCTGTGTATGTCTTCAATTAACTCTCTGTCCACCTCTTCCTCTTGTGAGGGAGGTCTGTATATCACACCAATGCAAATAGATTTCTCTTTCCCTCTTTCTAGTTTAACCCACAATGCCTCCTCTCTCTCCCTTTTAAGCTCTGTAATTCCAAAGCTTTAATAGTAGTTTTTACATATAGTGCCACTCCTCCTCCCCTTCTTCCTACCCTGTCCTTTCTGAATAAAGTATAGCCAGGTATAGTTACATCCCAATCATGGTTTTCTGTGAACCATGTTTCTGTAACAGCCACTAAATCCAAGTCAGCCACTCCCACCAAAGCTTCAACATCAGGGATCTTATTTCCCATGCTACGGGCATTTATATACACTGCTTTCCATATGTTACCCCTGTTACCCATTTCCATAAAGGTATTTAATGCATCACCTACCTGGGGGCTTTCACTTACCTGGGGGCTTTCTTCACCCATCCCCAACGAATCTAGTTTAAAGGCCTCTTCAGTAGATTAGCCAGTCTACTACCGAAGATGCATTGACCTTTCTTGGACAGATGGATGCCATCTCTGCTCTGCAACCCTTGGAACAGCATCCCATGGTCTAGGAAACCAAAACGCTCTCGATGACACCATCCACGCAGCCATGCATTCATCTCCAGGATGCGAGCCTCTCTGCCTTGGCCTTTACCCTCAACAGGGAGGATTGAAGAGAACATCACCTGTGCACCTATCTACTTCACCCTCTGTCCCAGAGCCATGAAGTCACTTTTGATACGTTCCGAGGTATACCTGGCATTATCATTTGTTCCAACATGGATTAGCAACATTGGGTAATAGTCAGTGGGCTTGATGAGTCTCGGCAAACTCTCCGCAACATCTTGGATTTCGGCAAGAGGGAGACAGCATACCTCTCTGGACATCAAGTCTGGTCGGCAGATGGACGCCTCAGTACCCCTCAGAAGAGAGTCTCAAACCACCACTACCCTTCGTTTCCTTCTGGTCACTGATTCTGCAACTTTGGGGTACTTGAACTCTGGTTCTTCCCTTTCCAGGGATGCTTTCACCTCCTCCACTTCCAGGGCTGCATAATGGTTCTTCAATTCAAGGGCTGGAGAAGTTGGATTGATGATTTTGCAGGCCCTGGTGACTTGTGTCCAACCATCGACATTCTGTTGGCACCCATCTTCTCCTGTGCTGGAGAGCTTGGTTGCTGCAAGAAGCATCTCATCAATGTACTTCTCACTGTCTTGAATGCTCCTCAGCCTCGCCACCTCCTCTCTGAGTTCCTCCACTTGTTTCCTCAGAGCTTCAGCATGCAGGCACCCTGCACATGGAACTGGTCCTTCAACTGGCATTAGGACCTCTGTCTGGACCGAGGCAGAAGCTGTAACAGGGGCAACAGCTTTAGCAATACGATTTTTCCCAGCCATTGTTCTATTCGTGGAGCTTAGGTATCTGTTAAAGCAAAAGAGAGATCTACCAAGTACCAGCCGGTTTCCCAGATGTCCTTTCAGAGAAAAAGCAGTTAAATCTCTTTAATTATATTCAAAATGTTCTGGTCCAATTCACTGTGATTTGTTAAAGGGGGAGGTGCCCTATAAAGCAAGACTGCTCACTAGGGGTGGGTGGGAGTCGGGGTGGGTAGGGAGGGAACTAACACCTGATTAGGTGTTAGCAGTTTCCAAATCTGAGGAGGTTACTAGAGTTCAGCAACCTACTGTGCTCAAGGAAAGTTCCCCTAAAGCACCAAAAAGAAAGTAACCTTGCTTTAAAAAATATACAAAAAACCCTTTTAAGAGCTCCCAGTCAGAGAGCTAGCAATGTAATATAATAAAAACAAACAAACAAACAAACCCTCAAATCCTTACTGTTTGTTGATCTGTAGAGCCCTGGTTAGGAAAGCCTCAACAGGGCAGGGCACTGAAGCCTTTTATGCAGGCCTCAGCTGCACTCAGGAAATCAGGCCCACTAACTCCTGATTAGGTGTTAGCAGTTTCTAAACCTGAGGAGGTTACTAGAGTTCAGCAACCTACTGTTCTCAAGGAAAGTTCCCCTAAAGCATCAAAAAGAAAGTACCCTTGCTTTAAAAAATATACAAAAAACCCTTTTAAGAGCTCCCAGTCAGAGAGCTAGCAATGTAATATAATAAAAACAAACAAACAAACCCTCAAATCCTTACTGTTTGTTGATCTGTAGAGCCCTGGTTAGGAAAGGCTCAAAGGAATACAACAAAAAAAGATGTCTGTGCAATGTAGACGTAATAATTTCTGAGAAAAAAACAAAATATGACCTGGACAAGATTAATGGCCCCCTTTACTAATATTTGGTTGCACAACCCTTGGCAGTGATGACAATCTCCAAACGCTTCTTGTAGCCATCTGTAAGTTTCATACATCTGTCTGCTGGTAGTTTCTCCCACTCTTCAACTGTGATTTGTTCCAGCTCATGAACGTTTCAAGGATTCCTTTTACCAATGGCAGATTTCAGTTCTTTCAAAAAGTTCTCTATTGGATTGAGATCAGGACTCATTGCTGGCCAGTTTAAAACAGTCCATTTTTTCCTTTTCAATCATGATTTTGTGCTTTTGGATGTATGTTTTGGATCATTATCCTGCTGGAAGACCCATGACCTTTGACCCAGACCTGGCTTTCTTACAGTAGATAGCACATTTTACTCCAAAATACTTTGGTAGTCCTCTGACTTCATGATTCTTTTAATACGTTCCAGACCTCCAGGTCCTGAGGCAGCAAAACAGCCCCAGAACATTATAGAGCCTCCACCATATTTAACTATAGGAAGGGTGTCTTTTCCTTATAAGCTTCATTTCTTCACCTGTAAATGTATCACTGGTCTACATTGCCAAAGAGCTCAAGTTTGATTTCGTCTGTCCATAGAACATTTCCCAAAGGATTGTGGTTTCTCAAGGTGGTTTTTGGCAAAAATCAGACATGCCTTTTTATGTCTGTCTTTGAGCAGTGGGGGCCTCCTTGGTCTCTGTCCATGAAGTCCTTCTTTGTTTAGTGTGTGGCATATGGTGCAGGTTGAAACTACCACTCCAGATTGCTTCAGGTCAGCCTTAGGCACTTTGGATGTTCTATGTGGTGTTTTTGCAACAGCTTGCACTAATCTTCGAAGACTTCTTAGATTAATTTTTCTCTTCCCACCATGTTCTGGAAGGTTCTTGACAGTTCCATGAGCAGAAAACTTCTTAATAACATTGCAAACTGTAGACACAGGAATCCCAAGGTCTTTGGAGATGGCCTTGCACCTTCTTGAAGTTTGATGTTTGGTGATAATGACTTTTCTGATGGTCTCAGGTAGCTCTCTTGTCTTCACCATTGTGAAAATGGAACAGGGAATGAATGTGGTCATTTTAGACATTAGAGCCATCATACATTGTTTGGTTCAAGTCATGTGAGTACAGGCAATTGAACACAAGTATATTTAATTTTGCTGCAGTGGAAATGTAGTTCTTCTGTTCAAACTGATTTGAATTGCTTATGAGGGTGCCAATAATCATGTCCTGGCAATGTCTCAGTTTTTATACTATTTCCTACTATTTCTTTTTTAAATTGGTCTTGTTTTATTTGATTCTTGCCAGTTCAGTGGCCACTTTTTTAAAGGAGATATTGGACATTAACAGGCTTATTCAGTCCCGGACGTTGATCCCCTATGCACATCCGGCTTGAACCGGATGTACAGAGGGGATTGCGATTCTGATCCCGCAGGGCACGTCTAGCCCTGCGGGATCAGAATCACAAACAGTCCTGTATGTGCAGGCCAGGACTGTGATTCAGCCTGGCCTGCACATACAGGACTGTACCTGGCTAACTCAGTGAAGGCTCTTCAATGCAGTCGCGGTGCCATGGTGTCATGTTACCATGGCACCGCAACTCCATTGAAGAGCTGCGATGCTGGCCACCGGACTTCAGGCTTCATCCCCCACAGCCCAACCCCTGATCCAGCCTCCTAAGGCCAGGGTCGGGCTGCGGGGAATGCCTTCAGGGTCCCCCTGCCCAATTCACTGGTGACCTGCAACAATCTGGAAGAATTCTGAGTCAGAACTCTATAGAATTGTCTTCATAGACAGCTTATAGGGACTGTGCTCTATGCTTTTAACATCCAAATCCCAGGTTGAAGTGCATTGCTTCTGTGGTACTCTGACTCACTAGCACGTTTCCAATCCTAAAGAATTTTGTTTGGAAATTTAAACTTACTGTTAGCCCACAAATTGACTCCATAGCAACAAAAGGGGCAATTCACTCTTTCTGTTTCGGAGACTAGCAAGTGCATATCTCTGCTATTCAAGTTTTGTTGATAGCAAGGGGCTACTCAGAAGATGTACAAGATAATCAAAAATGTTGGCAAGGCTGCAAAAACTATCTATAGCATGTGTACCTCTACATTTGGATATACCACCATCTTCCATAGCTCAATGAGCTAGTTGTAAAGGCAGAAGAGAAGGATTTCAAGGAGACATAAGTGATTCAGGGGAAGGGGGGTCCTGCTACAAGCACTGCACATCAGAAAATTCCAGTACTATGGCAGTACTTCAACTCAGCGCTTTCTGGTGGATGTGAAAGATTTGTGGGCCATAATCAGCATCATGACTTAAATTATGAAGTTATTAGATGTTGGGGGTGTCCGGGTTCCTGGTCCATTTGATTGTGTTTCCTTCTGTTTCAAGTACTGCTCTGTTAAGATTGACCCATGGTATTGCAAAATGGGTAGATAGGATAGCTCTCCAGATGCATCAACATTTCTTGAAATAACCATTTGTACATGTGCTAACAAAATAATACATAAAGAACATAAGAACATAAGATATGCCATACTGGGTCAGACCAAGGTCCATCAAGCCCAGTATCCTGTTTCCAACAGTGGCCAATCTAGGTCATACGTACCTAGCAGTTTCCCCAAAAGACACAGGTTCCACAGTGCTTGTACTGGGTCAAGCATTGATATCCTGGATCCCTTCTTAATAATGGTTTATGGACCTTTCCTCCAGGAACTTGTCCAAACCTTTTTTAAACCCAGCTACACTAACAGCCTCTACTACATCCTCCGGTAACAAATTCCAGAGTTTGATTACACATTGAGTGAAGAAATATTTTCTTTTGTTAGTCTTAAATAGTTTACCCTGTAGCTTCATTGCATGTCCCCTAGTCTTTCTATATTCTGATAATGTAAACAATCGATCTACGTTTACCCGTTCCACTCCGTTCATTAATTTATAGACTTCTATCATATCTCTCCTCAGCCGTCTCTTTTCCAGTTTAAAGAGCCCTAACCTTTTTAGCCTTTCTTCATAGGAGCATCCTTCCATCCCCTTTACCATTTTGGTGGCTCTTCTCTGAACCTTTTCTAATAACGCTATATCCTTTTTAAGATACAGCGACCAGAATTGCATACAATATTCAAGGTGCGGTCTCACCATGGAATGATATAGAGACATTATAATATCAATTGTTTTATTTTCCATTCCTTTCCTTATGATACCTAGCATTCTATTTGCTCTCTTGGCCACCGCTGCACACTGGGCGAGGGTTTTAACATGTTATCCACAATGACGCCTTAATCTTTTTCCTGGGTGGTGGTTCCTAATGTGGAACCTTGCATCGTGTAACGATAGTTTAGGTTGTTCTTCCCTAGGTACATAACTTTGCACTTGTCCACATTAAATTTCATCTGCCATTTTGATGCCCAGTCTTCCAATTTATCAAGATCCTCTTGCAATTTTCCACAATCCTCTTGGGTTTTAACAACTTTAAATAGTTTTGTGTCATCTGCAAATTTGATAACCTCACTTGTTATTCCCCTTTCCAGGTCATTTATGTAGAAATGGACAGGTAAAAGGGATACCAGAATCCCCAATATGTAATTGAAGATGGATGAATTTCTTGATACAGAATGTGTTTAGAAGTTTGGCTTTTCACCTACTTCCTCTTAAATAGAATAGGATGTCATGATCATGAGTTCTGTGTAACTGTCTTTTAAAATAGTTTGGGAACATTGTTAACGCAAGCATAAAGAGTAAACATAGGCTATGAACTGCGCAACCATAGTTCATTGTACAGTCAACTATAGGTCCCTGCTGACACATAATTTTTTGCAACTTTGCAATTATAAATAATGTCATAATCAAGTAAATTTCATCTAATACAATGTAATCAGCTCTTACTCTGTAGAAAGAACTCTAGCGACACCTTGTGTTATGATTAATGACTGTTACTTCCCTTTTTTTTAATAAAAAGAGCTTTTCAGAAGGAAGAATTTGAATCCAACAGATGTGGAACTGTGCTGCGTCCATAGACCGTCTGTTGTTTTCCCTCTCAGCTCAAAGAAAGTAGCACTTTGTGTGTGATTGTGTTCTGTGTTACTCTCTGCTTATTTCTCATTGCTTGAGGGACCAGAGACCGAAAGAGCCATGGTATTGTGGCCAGATCACGGGGTTTTCTTCAGTTGGTGCTGTTCTCGGATCACTGTGTCCTTCAGCAGTTGGAAACAGCAGACATGTCTCCAGGATATGTGTGGCAGGTTTTCTGTCATGAGTATTAAGAGGCAGGTTTTCTGTCGTGTGTTTTGGAAAAATAGGGGCAATAATGCCGGTAAAATTAAACAGAGTACTCTGTTAGATGAATAGGGCAGTAAATGCTTGTAGTATAGGGCTGAAAAAGGGAAGCCCGAATTATGAAATGAGGCACAGGTTTGGTGATAGCGCCCTTATGTTGGCTGTTAACATTCGATGACTGCCAGTAACCTCAATTTGCAGTTCCCCTTGGCGTGGAACTTTTCAGGAGGACAAACTGTGTTGGTTACAGTATGAGATGGCCCTTAATGATTTGGGGTGACCTCATACCAGCCACGAATGGGTCATATATGGTTGGTGGCAGTTTAAGGCTGAAAAGGTGCAGCAAGCCACTGACTCTGTGTTTGAAAAATTTAAAAATCAAGTGTTTAGGATGGATATGTGTTTTAACTAAACAGACAGAAACTGAAATTAATGCTAGTAATTGTGAATGTGCACAATATCAGCTAAGGCTGAAGGTGGAGATTGAAGATTTTGATCAGTAATTAGTTTGAGTGGTTGGAAGGATAGTGTAAATATAAAAGAAACTAAAACTTACAGGGAAAAACTTAAATCGTTGCTCTATGACAAAATAGAATTAATCAAGCAAAGTTTTGAAGGAGGTCTCCGGTATAGATAACAGCTTGGCATGACTGTATATTTTTTGCAGGACGAAAGTCTTGAGCAACCATGGTAAGATTTTTTTTTGTGTTAGACTAACCATAAGCCTTATTGGGGAAGTTAAAAAAAAACCTCCAAATGTGATTAACCATTCGTTTACTTGTGCATATATAGTAAATAAGTTTTGTTTTCTAGGTCATGGATCTGAACTTATTTTGGTTATGAGAATTTATCTACTGATTCTATTCTATGTGTAATAATGCAAATGCTGAAAAGTATTAGTAGAAACAGTACTCCTTGGTGCTTTTTATATCTTCGGATACTCTGGGAAGAAAAATGATTGATGATATTCTGCAAATTGTATTTTTAGTTATAATTGATATGAATGAATGGGAAGATCTTCCATGCTTTGATGTATTTAGATATTTGATAACTTGTGTGGATTTGTGTGATGTGACAAAGGTTAAGAAAAATTAAGTGTTTAAAGGAAGGATAGAAGTTAGTAACTTAATTGGAAAAAAAACCAAAACAAAATTGAATTGCTTGTCAAGTTAAGTCAAGCAAGTTTGTTTACTTAAAGGAAGAAAGTGAATGATACAACTACATTCAAACAAGTGAATTATTAAAACAATATGGTAAATATATGCATAATGTTTTATTTTTCCTTTGTGATAGAAGACTAGTTGAAAATTACAACTATGATAGTGTATGAGTAACAATGTCTGCAGAAAAAATGCTGATATTTCTCCTAGTCTCTTTTAAACTAATCTGCAAGAGACGATTGGAGGAGTGATCTTAAATTATCATATCATGTATGTTTTAGTTATTATGGAAGGACTTCTGCAGAACTGATGTTGTTAATTGCAAGTGTGAAGTGAATGCTTTGTTGCTAGTGGAATAGTTTAAATTAGTATCACTGAATTAGATTCAATATGCTTACCTCTTCTATTGCTACTGTTTGTGTTCTCGCTCAGAGATTTCCCACTGGACTTAAGCCACTGGGCTATTTTTCAGACTTTTGTGACCCTGTTGTAGCAGGAATGCCTCCATGCTTTCATTCTCTGGCAGCAGTAGTCTTTGCAATCCAAATTACTGATTTTCTAGTACTACAACATGTCTCTCATTCAGTTTTTTTTTGTTTGTTTGTTTTTTCAGTTTTAAACATCTTTATTTGAGATAAAGCAAGGATACAATTAAGTCCACATCAAGGAAACACTCGCCTGTAACAAACAAATTAAGGCAAAAGGATCCAAAAATAACACAGGTACACTAAAAAAAAAATTTTTTAAACTGCCTCTAATGTTTCGATTGATTTTTACGTTTTTTGGTGCGCTGAATCCAAATCTGGTAACCAATTTGCTCCATCACGTACAGATTTTTTGCTACATTGGGTTAGCAGTTTGAGGTGAACGTTTCAGATTGAGTGCGATCGAGATAAAAGTTTCTTGGATGAATTCTTTATACTAATTGTTTAGTAGTTATTCAAATAAGAATAAAGAAAATTGTAACAAGGCAGCACATAAGAATAGAGTAATGTCAACAAAACACATTGTGATGGTAGCAAAATTGTCTGCACTTAAAACAGCCACATACATGTGCACAAACATTGAGCATATAAGAGCGAGGTTAGACACAAAGCAAAGCAAAGAAATGTGCAAAAAATGTTGTACAGGTATGTATGTAAGAATAGAAAACGCAAACCGCACCATTGCAATACATGAAGACAAACACCCGATGCTGTGAAAATAAAATTCTAATAAATGAGATCCGACACTGTGGTAATAACTAGCAAATTTTTATTTCAAAGTTTAGTAAAAACACGATATTTGTCAACACAGTTTAGATTTTAAAGTCATTCTTGGGTCAATCAATCTCCTGGTGGGCCCGTTTCTTCTTCCCCCGAATGCTTCTCTTGGTGCGCTGCTTGGCGTATTTTTCATCTGGGGTTTCCCGCAGCAGCAACCAGCAGAATTCAGCCATCATAGTGGTGTTCCATCTTCCTTGGTACCTTCTCTCTGCGTCCTTGATGTCCTGGTGAAACCTTTCACCTTATTCTTCACTGTACGCCCCCAAGTTTTCGGGAAAGTAGTTCACATGGGAGTGCAAGAAATGGACTTTCAGGCTCATGTTACAGCCTTGTTCTTTGAAGGCATTGAGCATCCTGGCAACAATATCCTTATAGTTCTCATCCCGCCTGTTCCCCAAGAATTTGAGAACAACATCCTTGAAGGAATCCCAGGCTTCTTTTTCCTTCTCAGACATCGTTTCAGTGAATGCTCCATCTGAAATGAGTTTCCTTATATCAGGGCCAACAAACACTCCTTCCTTTAGCTTTGCTTCAGAAAGTCGGGGGAACTTTGAGCAAAGGTACCGACAGCACTCACCATCTTTTGGAAGGGACTTGATGAATTGCTTAATGAGACCCAACTTAATGTGGAGAGGTGGTAATAGAATTTTATCACGAGGTACCAAGCTCTCATGAAGAACATTTTTCTCACCGAGTCTCAAATACTCCCGAATTGGCCAGTCTTTTTTCCCCCAGTGTAGGTCGCGGGCCCGGCTATCCCACAAGCAAAGGAAGCAGGGATATTTGGTGAAACCGGATTGCTGCCCTAATAGCATGGATAGAATTTTAAAGTCTCCACAAATCATCCACTTATGCTCATCATAACGAATCTTCTGAAGAATCAGGGCCAAATTCTCGTATTTTTCTTGGAGAATAACAGAGTGAGCAATAGGAACTGAAGCGAATGTGTTGCCATTATGAAGAAGAACACCTTTTATGCTGTCTTTTGATGAATCAATGAACAGCCGCCATTCAGCAGGATCATACTTGAGTTTAAACTTTTCCATCACTCCGTATATATCGTTGCAAAATACCAAATCTTCCTCTTTGCTGAAATACTTCAAAAATTGTGTCTCGCGGTTGCGGTACCAATAAAAAGTTGTTCCTGGTGACAATAGATTTTTCTGTTTAAGCCGAGAACCTAGCAGTTGGGCAGCATCTTTTGGGAGTCCTAAATCCCGGACTAAATCATTCAATTCAGCTTGAGAGAAAAGTTCAGGTTTCGGATCTGGTTCAGTTTCAAACTCGGAAGTACTGGACTCATCGGGAAAAGCCATCTGATGAGTCTCATCATGATCAGAACCGTCCACACAAATATGATCCAAAGATTTTGGTGGTTCAGGCACAGGTACTTCGTTGCTATGAGGCATAGGCCTAATTGCTGAGGGAAGGTTGGGGTAACTTATTACGTTCTTATTTTTTAAGTTGTATCCCTTCACAATGCAAGAGCAAAAATAGCAGTCACTGCTGTGGTCTCTTTGTTCACGCCACATCATAGGTATTCCGAAACGAAATGCTTTGTTTTTTACCTTTCATCCATAAGCGTAGATCTTCCTCACATGTCTTGCACACTTTGTGAGGAGCCCACGGTTTGTCTTGATCGCCTAACTTCAAACCGAAATAGGCGAAATATACTTTTTTAATAAATGCAGAAATGTTCCTCTGCCGCTTTTTCACGGTATATTCCCCACAAATAAAACAAAAACTGTCCGGAGAGTTGACACAACCTCTGGCTCTGTGAGCCATCACAAATACACAGCACTGCAAACTACAACTGTAGTGAACCATTTCGGAATAAAGCTGGATTACGACTGAGCAAACAAAAGGTAATAATGAACTTGCAAGAAACTGAAATTTGACAGGAACGTTCATGTCGCAACCACCGTGTTTGAGCGAGCGAGCGAACGAGGCGAGGCGAACAGGAAAGAACATGCGCCAGCGCGAGTACTGGATTTAGCCCCCCGCCTCCCAATTGTCCTGTTAATGTATAAAATGAATACAAAGCACTCTAAAATATGAGGGAGTGTTTCTAGTTAGTTAACCATTACAACCTCTATTTTGGGCCAAGAAAATAAACTGCAGTCGGCTAAAAAGAAATTATGTGAACATTCCTTATATGGGTAAGAAATCTAATTTTGCAAGAAAACGTGACGTGATGGAACATTTTGGCTATTTTTCCTGGATTCAGCACCCCAAAATCTATAGGAATCAGTTGCAAAACTGGAGGCAGTTTTTTGGTAGTGTACCTGTGTAATTAGCCTAATATACATGAGGAGAAAAGAAAGTAAAAATCAACTCATACTGATTCTTTAGCGATCAGAAAAGCCTCAAGTTGACCGACATCTAAAAAAACATATTTAATACCTTCTAACACCAAAATACATTTACAGGGGTATTTCAAAAAGAAGGTGGCCCCAATGGCCAGAGTCTGCTCCTTTAAAGCCAAGAATGCTTTCCTCCGGACTTGAGTAGTCCTACTCACGTCCGGGAATATTTGAATAGGCTCCCCACAGAACATCTGATTTTTCTTTTTAAAGTATAAATTCAAGATCAAATTTTTGTCCTGTATAGAAAGAAAAGAAACTATCAGAGTAGCACGTTGAGGAATCAAATCTATGGACGATTCCAAAAACTGAGAAACATCTAGGGACTCTGCACCTTTGGGACCTCCTCCCTGATCTACCACTGGAGAAGAAGTTTTGTTCATAGAACTCACAGGTATATAATAAATTGAGGAAAATTTTATAGCATCTACATCATCAATTAGCAAAATCTCCTTAAAATATTTATGCACCAAATTCAACGAAGAAAGATAATGGGTACAAGGAAAATTAAGAAAACGCAAATTCCTTGAACGATTAGTGTTCTCAAGAGCTTCCAATTGATGGCGAATTATAGCACTATCTCTAATAGAAGAAGAAACAGCTGCCTCTACAACATCAAAGCGACCCTCCAATTTAGTTAAGGACTTCGTATTTTTTAACAACAATTCATCATGCTCAGAGAGCTTCTGCACCACCTTCCCAGAAAAAAGACACTTGCCTGATTATTGCCTGCTTGGATCCCAGTGCGGTGCTGTGCAGAGGAGGAGTTTGGTGATCCCGCCCACTCTTGGCCGCTATTTCAGCGTCGGCCCAGCTATTACCCGGTGAGACACTTGCCTGATTATTGCCTGCTTGGATCCCGGTGCAGTGCTGTGCAGAGGAGGAGTTTGGTAATCCCACCCACTCTTGGCCGCTATTTCAGCGTCAGCCCAGCTATTCCCCGGTGAGACACTTGCCTGATTATTGCCTGCTTGGATCCCGGTGCAGTGCTGTGCAGAGGAGGAGTTTGGTGATCCCACCCACTCTTGGCCGCTATTTCAGCGTTGGCCCAGCTATTCCCCGGTGAGACACTTGCCTAATTATTGCCTGCTTGGATCCCGGTGCGGTGCTGTGCAGAGGAGGAGTTTGGTGATCCCGCCCACTCTTGGCCACTATTTCAGCGTCGGCCCAGCTATTCCCCGGTGAGACACTTGCCTGATTATTGCCTGCTTGGATCCCGGTGCGGTGCTGTGCAGAGGAGGAGTTTGGTGATCCCGCCCACTCTTGGCCGCTACTTCAGTGTCGGCCTACCGCGGAACGCGACCCACGGGTGCGTACCCATGGGTGCTTGCCCGAAGGGGCATGACCAAAGGGGCAGGCTACGCCCCTTTGGAGCCCCTTCGGAGCTTTGAGGAGTTTTTATACACGGTCTCATGGGCCGACGGCGCAAGAAGATCTTCCCTGCCACCCCTGCTAAGGTTGGAAAACTTGTGGGACCAATGGATCGTCATCTTTTGGTTCCTGGAGTTCCAGCCTTGGAGAAAGATCAGTCGGGGGCGTCTGTGAGTACTGTGTCTGATTCTTTCTCTATTACGCTGGGGGTTGCCCAACCCGAGGAGAAAGTTGTTTTGGAGGTACCTTTGGACCGGGAAAGTGTACCCGGGACAGATCTCCATGATAAAGTTGATCAGGAACTCTCAGTTTTGACGGCATCAGGAGAACAGAGAGTTAAAATGCCTTCCCCTGTGATATTTTCTGTTGGGCCCTCGCAGGTGGTTGCACCTGCGGAGGTCTCTTTAAAAGATATTTGTGAACTTTTAGTGCGTATGGAAGGCTCCGTCCGCACTTCTTTTTCCCAAGTCTCTCATTCAGTTTTCACGTCTTCTACACTTGGAATAAAAGAAAAAAACAGCTTTCTTCCAGCTCTAGATTGTTACTGTTTGACCTCACTATGTACTGATGGTTCTGCTTTGCGCAATGAATAAGAAAAATTGATGCAATTGTAAGAGTTGATTCTGTGACAGAGTCGGCTGCTTTGCTATTTGCTAGTGCTCAACTAGCTGGAGTGTTCGCTCTTTCTAGAGCTCTTGAGTTATCTGCTCACTTGATCATCAATACTGACTTTGTCTCACGCTTCTTGCATGGGGAGCTCTATGTGCTGATACTTTACTACTATGCTGTTTTGTTCTGAAAACAGTGTAACAAAGATAGAACTGTTAAGCCATTAAGAAGTGGTAATTGACTTTCTAATTGGTTCAAATTTGGTGTTAAAAAAAAGTTTTATAGTTTATGAATGTATACACCCTTATGTAAATGTTCCTTCCTTTGCGAGCTTAGATGTCTATGCGAATTAGAATGGAATAGAGAAGTAGTCTAATGACTAGAGTACTAGCACTCCTTGTGACCTTGGACAAGTCACTTAACCCCTCATTGCCTTACAAAGAAAAATTCCAAGTTATCAATGTTCCTGTTTGATGTGCTGTACCAAGTTTTAGGGGTATGTTTACTAAACTACGGTAATCGCGAACAACGCGCGTAATGAAACATTAACGATCGTTCGCACGTCAGAACGCGTGTTATGACGTGCGAACGATCATTAACGTTTCATTACGCGCGTTAACCGTAGTTAACTATCGTAAACTCCCGCGGCGCAGTAAAACACCGCAGAAGGTGGAGAGAGGGCGGAGAGAAGGGGTCAGTGGGCGGAGAGTGGGCGGGGAGAGGCTCCCCTCACATTAACGCGCTGATTTTCTGAGCTGAATTCCAACGCGAATGAAAACCTGCCGTTAACTGCAAATGACAAGGGAGAGAAACCATTTCAGTGTCAGCAATGTACAGCCCAGGCAGGGAAACCAAAAAAAAAATGATAAGTGTGATATATGTGCACAGAACAAAAGGGCAAAGAAACACTGAAAATGACCCCAACAAACTGGTAAAAAACAATAACCAAGCTGACCAATAGTGGTATCAATGAGAAACATCAACCCCTCCCCCCCCCAAGTAAGCTCCATAGAACAGATATAAATCGTGGAAGGGTCTATACTCCATCCCCATACAAGGTGAATGAGCCCACAGTGAAATAGTGCCGCTCAGGTTTTTCCCCACAATCGGACAGGGTCCCTATGGTGTGCACATGTCCCGCAACAGCAGGGCGGGCATGTCGGAACGGCAACTGGACAGATGCCGGAGAAGGGGATACAGAGGGCTGCAGGCGGCACATGCTGTGGTGCAGCTGGGCCACAGTGTGGACTAGGGCGATGCCTAGGTGGCCCATACGAATGCTGAAACAGTGGAGCAGCCAGACGGCAACTGCTGAAGGCCCAACATGGGCACGAGTGTGTTACCCAAAGAGTCACAGGGGATAGTACCCAACAGCTACCCCCAAGGGCATGGAACATTGGCAGGCGGAGCTGTGGGGGAGCGGGGACGTCTATGCAGGCACCCCTTACCCCAGAACCTGCACCATAGTCAGCCACCTACCTGCACACTGGATGGCCTGAGACTGCGCACCACCAGCTCCACCAGCAGAACGGCATGTCAGCATGGTGTCTGAGGGATACTGGTGGTGGAGGGGGCAGTGGCAGCTGCCCAGAGCAGACCATGGCCTAGCCCTGTGTAGGTGGGTGCCATGCACTACAACAGACAGGCCCTGCTGGACGAACAGACACGGTATCACCAGGGAATGCACTGTCTCTGTGGCAAAACGGTGGTGCAGTGTACACAACCAGTGTGTTTGGAGGCAGAAGGTCACAGGTTCAAGCCCCAGCTGGGGCTCCTGCCAATCCAGTCCCCATATTTTACCCACAACTAAACTGTGATAGTAAAGATGAACCTTTATTGCAGAGAACATAAGCATGGCGCAAACACCTCTATTTTACCCTACAGAGCACAGACACCAGAAACATGCACATTACCTACAGCTGAATCCCCCAAATGCAGTCCTGGAGGGCCACAAATCATTCAGGTTTTATGCTGTCTCCAATCGAAGGATGGAGTGGTACTTGTGGTGGAGGTGGCAGCGGCTGGTGCCCACAGCAGACCATGGCCTAGCCCTGTCCAGGTGGGTGCCGTGCACTGCAACAAACAGGCCCTGTCAGATGTACAGTCATGGACTCCCCAGGGAATGCAGCCTATCTGTGGCAACATGGTGGTGCAGTGCACACAGACAGTGTGTGCAAGAGCAGAAGGTCACAGGTTCAAGTCCCAGCTGGGGCTCCTGCCAATCCAGTCCCCATATGTTACCCACAACTAAACCGTGATAGTAAAGACGAACCTTCATTGCAGAGAACATAAGCATGGCTCAAACACCTCTATTTTACCCTACAGAGCACAGACACCAGAAACATGCTCATTACCTACAGCAGAGCCTCCCAAACGCAGTCCTGGAGGTCCAAACACCATTCTGGTTCCATGCTGTCTCTGATAAAGATGCCTGTGCTGCATTTGTATGCGCCACCCCCATGGTATGCAGATGTATCTCATGCATATTCATGAGGGACAGCATGAAAACCCGAACAGTGTTTGGCACCGCAGGACTGGAGTTGGGAACCTCTGCCGTAAAGCAGCAGCCAACAGGGGCAGATACACCCACACCCACAGGCCCCATGATCCAAAGCCTCCTGGAAAGGCAGGACTTCGGGCTCTGCGTGCATCTCCCAATACGAGCACCTGCATACCTTAGTAATGCCACCCTAAACCTGGGAATATGGTACACAGCTATCAAAAGGTTGCTATGATTACTGGCAGATAGCAATTCCTAGGTTAAGTAAAATCTCTGAGTGAGCCGCATCATAGCAACCTTTCTGATGTCTCTGGAGTGTGCTACAGGTCCTGTGTCTGACAGTGTTTACCAACCTGGGGAATGACACCAACAGTATTGCGTACCATAGCCATGCCTGCACTGTGCCCAGGACTGGTGTGTTGGCCAGGGCTGCCCAACACCTCTATAGCTGCTCAATGCTGGCATAGGTGTGGGGAGTGTGTGTCAGTCTATCAGGTGTGTGGTGGCTGCCAACACCCTCCACAGCCCTCAGTGCTAGCACCTTTGCCAGTATTGGCCTGCCAATATGCATAATGAGGAGCAAGGTACCGTGGGAATAGCCTGGATAGGGTGGCCTGACCTGGCTGCATCTGCACAAGGCATAGGGCAATGGCTCGGACATTGTAGTACCCGGCCACCACCTGCACGGACAGGGTGGCCATAGCATGTACTGCTGGGAGGTCACTCCCACCCTGACTGAGCAGTGACCATTGCATGGCTAGGTTCCCCCATAGTGCTATATGGCATTTCTCCCATGTGATATCTATGGGTTTCCTTTTGGGGCCCAATCACTGACTCATCTGCTTAGTGTGTATGCTGACATCCCTGTTCAGGGTGCCTGCTTCTCCTCCAGGACCATGCACAATGGACTAGCTGGCGGACTGTCTGCAGCTAGTATGTGTCTTGCTGGAACACCGTGCAGTGGCTGGAGGCGTGCTGCTGGATAATGTCAGATAATGTTGGGGGGCAGCTGTGTATTTCCAGGCCTACCATCTGTCTGCCATTGCATTATGGATGTGTAGCGCTCTGTCTGTTCCCCAACAGGACTGGGGATGATGGTCCCCTCCACCTCTACCATTGCAGGGAGGTAGACAGTGGATCTATTGGTGGGTGCTCCTGTTCTGCACACTGAGCCCCAGAGGGTGGGTTGTGTGGTGGTACATAATCAGACTACGGGTCCATAATCATCCTCCTCCCTTCTTCCCCCCTCCTCCCCCTCCCCCCCTCCTCCCTTCCTCCTCCCCCCTCCTCCCCCCCTCTCCTCCCCCATCCCCCCTCCCCCTCCCCCTCCTCCCCCCTCCCCCTCTCCTCCTCCCCCTCCCCCCTCCTCCCGCCTCCTCCCTCCCCTCCTATCCCCTCCACCCCCCTCCTCCCCCCTCCTCCCCCCTCCACCCCTCCCCCCCCTCCCCCCTCCCCCCCTCCTCCCCCCTTCCTCCCCCTCCTCCCCCTCCCCTCCTCCTCCTCCTCCCCCCCTCCTCCCCTCCCCCTCCCCTCCTCCCCCCCCTCCACCCCCTCCCCCCCCCCCCACCTCCCCCCCTCCCCTCCTCCCCCCTCCTGGCGCTATGGATTCAGGCCCTGTTTGTGATTACATGAGACAAACCATAGCTCCAGGATGCTGCAGGCCCCAAAGGAGGGGTCCATCCCCCATCCTGGCGCTATGGATTCAGGCCCTGTTTGTGATTACATGAGACAAACCATAGCTCCAGGATGCTGCGGGCCCCAAAGGAGGGGTCCATCCCCCGTCCTGGCGCTATGGATGCAGGCCCTGTTTGTGATTACATGAGACAAACCATAGCTCCAGGATGCTGCAGGCCCCAAAGGAGGGGTCCATCCCCCGTCCTGGCGCTATGGATTCAGGCCCTGTTTGTAATTACCAGGCTCAACTATAGCCCCAGGATGCTGAAGGCCCCAAATGAGGAGTCCATCCCCCGCCCTGGCGCTATGGATTTAGGCCCTGTCTGTGATTACATGAGACAAACCATAGCCCTAGGATGCTGCGGGCCCCAAAGGAGGGGTCCATCCCCCGTCCTGGCGCTATGGATTCAGGCCCTGTCTGTGATTACATAAGACAAACCATAGCACCAGGATGCTGCGGGCCCCAAAGGAGGGGTCCATCCCCCGTCCTGGCGCTATGGATTCAGGCCCTGTTTGTAATTACCAGGCTCAACCATAGCTCCAGGATGCTGAAGGTCCCAAATGAGGCGTCCATCCCCTGTCCTGGTGCTATGGTAGCTGGCCCTGTTTGTGATTACAAGAAACAAACCATAGCCCCAGGATGCTGAAGGCCCCAAATGAGGAGTCCATCCCCCGTCCAGGTGCTATGGATTCAGGCCCTGTTTGTGATTACATGAGACAAACCATAGCCCCAGGATGCTGCAGGCCCCAAAGGAGGGGTCCATCCCCCATCCTGGCGCTATGGGGAATGCCCCTGTTTGTGATCACAAGGGCAAACTATATCCCCAGGATGCAGCAGGCCCCACCTCACAGCCCTACCCCCCAACCTGGTGCTATGGGGAATGCCCCTGTTTGTGATCACAAGGGCAAACTATATCCCTAGGTTGCAGCAGGCCTCACCTCAGAGCCCTACTCCCCATCCTGGTGCTATGGGGAATGCCCCTGTTTGTGATCACAAGGGCAAACTATATCCCCAGGATGCAGCAGGCCTCACCTCAGAGCCCTACCCCCCATCCTGGTGCTATGGGAATGCCCCTGTTTGTGATCACAAGGGCAAACTATATCCCCAGGATGCAGCAGGCCTCACCTCGGAGCCCTACCCCCCATCCTGGTGCTATGGGGAATGCCCCTGTTTGTGATCACAAGGGCAAACTATATCCCCAGGATGCAGCAGGCCTCACCTCGGAGCCCTACCCCCCATCCTGGTGCTATGGGGAATGCCCCTGTTTGTGATCACAAGGGCAAACTATATCCCCAGGATGCAGCAGGCCTCACCTCGGAGCCCTACCCCCCATCCTGGTGCTATGGGGAATGCCCCTGTTTGTGATCACAAGGGCAAACTATATCCCCAGGATGCAGCAGGCCTCACCTCGGAGCCCGTACCCCCATCCTGGTGCTATGGGGAATGCCCCTGTTTGTGATCACAAGGGCAAACTATATCCCCAGGATGCAGCAGGCCTCACCTCAGAGCCCTACCCCCCATCCTGGTGCTATGGGGAATGCCCCTGTTTGTGATCACAAGGGCAAACTATATCCCCAGGATGCAGCAGGCCTCACCTCAGAGCCCTACTCCCATCCTGGTGCTATGAGGAATGCCCCTGTTTGTGATCACAAGGGCAAACTATATCCCCAGGATGCAGCAGGCCTCACCTCAGAGCCCTACCCCCCATCCTGGTGCTATGGGGAATGCCCCTGTTTTTGATCACAAGGGCAAACTATATCCCCAGGATGCAGCAGGCCCCACCTCGGAGCCCTACCCCCCATCCTGGTGCTATGGGGAATGCCCCTGTTTGTGATCACAAGGGCAAACTATATCCCCAGGATGCAGCAGGCCTCACCTCGGAGCCCTACCCCCCATCCTGGTGCTATGGGGAATGCCCCTGTTTGTGATCACAAGGGCAAACTATATCCCCAGGATGCAGCAGGCCTCACCTCGGAGCCCTACCCCCCATCCTGGTGCTATGGGGAATGCCCCTGTTTGTGATCACAAGGGCAAACTATATCCCCAGGATGCAGCAGGCCTCACCTCGGAGCCCTACCCCCCATCCTGGTGCTATGGGGAATGCCCCTGTTTGTGATCACAAGGGCAAACTATATCCCCAGGATGCAGCAGGCCTTACCTCAAAGCCCTACTCCCCATCCTGGTGCTATGGGGAATGCCCCTGTTTGTGATCACAAGGGCAAACTATATCCCCAGGATGCAGCAGGCCCCATCTTAAAGCCCTACCCCCCATTCTGGTGCTATGGGAATGCCCCTGTTTGTGATCACAAGGGCAAAGTATATCCCCAGGATGCAGCAGGCCTCACCTCAGAGCCCTACTCCCCATCCTGGTGCTATGGAGAATGCCCCTGTTTGTGATCACAAGGGCAAACTATATCCCCAGGTTGCAGCAGGCCTCACCTCGGAGCCCTACTCCCCATCCTGGTGCTATGGGGAATGCCCCTGTTTGTGATCACAAGGGCAAACTATATCCCCAGGATGCAGCAGGCCCCACCTCAGAGCCCTACCCCCCATCCTGGTGCTATGGGGAATGCCCCTGTTTGTGATCACAAGGGCAAACTATATCCCCAGGATGCAGCAGGCCTCACCTCAGAGTCCTACCCCCCATCCTGGTGCTATGGGGAATGCCCCTGTTTGTGATCACAAGGGCAAACTATATCCCCAGGATGCAACAGGCCTCACCTCAGAGCCCTACTCCCCATCCTGGTTCTATGGGGAATGCCCCTGTTTGTGATCACAAGGGCAAACTATATCCCCAGGTTGCAGCAGGCCTCACCTCAGAGCCCTACTCCCCATCCTGGTGCTATGGGGAATGCCCCTGTTTGTGATCACAAGGGCGAACTATATTGCACACTGAGATATATATGTGTTGCAGCAGAGGCCCCTAAAGGGTGTCTCTCCACTAATGTCAATATGTGTTGTCACTCAAATAAGTGGAGGATCTCCGTAAGAAGGCGCGGGAGCTACGGGCGCGATACACCTGCTTTGTAGCAAGGGTACAGAGGGAGCGGATGGCGCAACAAAACGGTGAGTGATGTGACATGGCCCTGTGGGACAATGGCTGTCAGAACCACAGGATGCATGTGACTGCCGTGGATGATGTGAGACCATGGAGATGACACATGTTTCCCCTCCCACAGCAGATCCACGTGTTGCTGTGGAGCCTGTGGAGCCAGATGCTGCAGCGGGGCCGGAGGAGGTGCATGACAACAGTGGCCAGGAGGTGGAGGATGCCCCGGTACCCATGGAGGCAGACAACGGCAGGGCACAAGATGCTGAGGATGCTGCAGCCGACACCGAGGGGGAGGAGGGGGAGGTGGTTGTGGTGGTTGGAGCGGGGGAGGAGATGGGGGAGGGGGAGGCGGCGGAGGTTGCGGGAGGGCAGGGGGCAGAGTGGCAGGTGCAGGCGGAGGGGGAGGGGAGGGACCCTGTGGTGGGGGGCCAGGGGCAGGAGGGGGAAGAGGTTCACGGGCCGGAGCTGGAGGGGGATGTGCGGGGGAGGGGATGGGTTTGGCGGCTGTGGCATGTGCCCTTCTGCATGGGCTGCCACAGGGCTACGGGGGCGCCAGCCATCTGCTCCATGGTGCTGGCGATGCGTCCCCCCTGGACGTGGGCCTGTCACACATAGCCGCTGACAGGCGCACCGTGCATGCAGCCACACAGACATGGGGAGATCTGTGTCTGTGCGGCTGCATGTGCGGGCTGCGCGTGGCTGTGGCTGTGCATGCGCAGGCACACGCCCAGAGGCAGCACGTACTCATCATGGGGCAGGTCCTGGTGACCCTGACCATGGTGGCTGACCGGCTGCGCGTGCTGGAGGAGCGTGTAGATGGTGGCGCGCCTGGCCAGCCACCATGTGACGAGGGTCCCCGGGGTGTGTAGCATGCGGATGCGCATGGCACACCCGCCCTGTGACAGCCCATGCCATGGCCTGCCACACTCACCAGGGACAGTAGGCGTTGCAGACAAAAATGTCGGCATGAGTAGCCATGGCGAATGTGTTGTCAAGTGGCGAATGTAAATAAAGTTTAACAGTGTTTCCAGATAACTATGGTGGCCAGATGTCTCTCATTGCTATGTGTCAGTGTTGTGTGATTGACACATGTGGGCACCCACATGCATGTCTGTGTGAGATACAACGGGAGGATGCAGGGTACTGTACCCATGTCAGGGTTGGGGTGATATTAGGGGCATCACATGGGGCAGTGCCACACATGGCCAAACCCACACATGTTAAACAGTGGGTAGGGGTCAGCTGTGGTGGACCATGCAAGGCTATGTGCAGCAGTGGCGATGGGCACAGACCAGGGTGGACGCTGGCATGGACACAGCAAGGGGGCTAATGGACACAGAGCCGGCCAGTGCACAGGGCTAGGGGTGGAACGAGTGGTCATGTCCGCAGGGGGACAGAGAATGGGGTTTTTATTTGGCCTAGTGTTTGTTTATTTCATTTGTTTGGAGGTGTTTATTTTTGAGGCTCAGGGGGTTCCTCAGCATTAAGGGGGACTGTTGTCAATCCTCTTTATATAATAAATAAGAATAAACATAACACAGGACAGCAGTTTTGTCATTGATCCCTGATACCACATGGTCATTCCCTCCCAATCATGTCTTTGAGGGGCATCTCGTAAGGCCCAGGATATTATGCAAATTGCCAGCTTTTAGGTTCAAGGGAAGAGCCTAACCTGTAGTTGGCAGGTGGGAAAGCCTAGACGTGTGCTTTCATGTATTCTATAGTGAGGGTTGCCCAAAAATCACAGGGACAGGCTTAGGAAACCTTAGGATATATAAAAGAATAGACTGGCAGTTAGACTGTCAACCAAGATGTGCATGTGCTACGGTCTATGGACATCAGAGGGCAGCTTGTACAATCAGTAGTGCCTTTCTATGACTGTGGGTATGCAGCCATTATTGCAAAGCTATGGTAGCAGTTCGGGTAGGTTTAGCTGATGTGCTTTGATTCCGTTGGAGTTGGCAGAAACCTGGATTTGTGCAGTCCTATCCTTTTCAAATAAAAGAAGGAATACCAAAGAAAAAAGGGCATAGCCATCCCATTCCTGTCCGAGTGCCTTCATCAGCTCATTATTGTTCCCAGGCCCCCATCAGGCCATATATAGTCATTTTCTGTAACCACCTTCGGCCCATGCCATATCCTAGCTCCCCTCCACTCAGCAACATACCAGTCCAGCCCCCCCCCCATGAGCCCATGGACCATTCCAGCCCCTCCATGGGTCCACTGTATTCCAAACCCCACGACAACACATTTCCAATCAAAGCTCCCCCAAACTGCCCAATTCCAGTCCTAACCCCATCAGCCCATTTCCGGTCATCCCCCCAATAGCCCATTGCCAGCCCTACCCCCCCAATCAGGCCACAGCCCATTACCAGTCCGACCCCCCCCCCATCACCCACAGCCCACCTCATGTCGTGCCCTAGCCCCCTCTATAGCCCATTACCAGTCCTAACCCACCCACCTTGGCTCATGGGGAACGTAAAGGAAAACAGATGCTGGCTGCAGCTGTTGGGTAGTGTGTGCCTGCGGGTGGGCGCGCAACAGCAGGTGGGGCATCCGATGCTGACCACAGCAGGGTCGGTGGGTACACCAGCTGGCTGAATAATTTGCACGGGGCTGGCCCCTGGTGCGGACACGGGTGGGCTGTGCGTAATATGGCCCCCCACAAGCAACACAGGACACATAACATCAGCTACAGCCACTTGTGTGGCAGTTTATTTCCCCCTCCCCCTGCCCCTGCCACGCCTTGTGCGGCCCCTCCTACCCTGTGTTGATGGTGGTGCGCCTGCCACCGCCACTAATGCTGCTGCCGCTGGTGGTGGTGGTGGTGGCGGCGGTGGTGGTGGCGTTGGCCCTGTGTGTGCTGCAATAAGCTCCAGGCTGGCAGCCATGTGTTGTGCAGATGCAGCCAGGTCCTGCACCCCTGCCAGGAACCCTGACATTGTCCGCTGCAGGCGCCATTGCGCACGACGTTGGCGGCGCTGTTCCCTCACCCCCGCTCACAGTAAATGCCTTATACCTGTGGGGACAGCAGGTAATGCATTGTAAGACAGGGAAACATCCACCACCTGTACAGAGGCATTGCCACCCAAACACAGTTTGACACTCACCCTCTGCATCCCTCTGTGCCGCTGCTGAGTGCGCCTGCATCTGCAGGATTACCTCCGACACAGCGGACAGCGCCTCCTGCCTGGTCCGCTGTTCAGTTTCAGCAGCCACTTCCCCCGTGGCTGCATTGGTGGGTGGTGCGCCGTCAACTGCAGGCTGTGTGCCTTGCCTGCTGTCCTCCTCCTGGGGTGGGGATGGACCACCTGCTCCCACCTGGCCCACCTCAGGCACAGGGTCCATGAGGGTGCACGGCCCTGGCTTGTTGTCCCCTGGCACCTCCTCTGGTGCGTCAATGGAGCAAATGTCACCTGTAGGCCACAATGTTACATAGGTAAAATGAGGCATGACTGCTTGTCTACACCCGTCCAACTCCCCTAAGGGCACATGTGTGTGGGTGAGCCGCATGGGTCCGGGCCGGGGCCCCTTCCTCCCCCCACATTCCTCTTTATCCATGCCGGTGGGCCCTGTGCCCTGCAAGTGCCACTGTTCCCTCCCCCCCTTGCATGCTGCCACACACCCCATGCAGCCCCATCACCGCCTTCAGCCCTGCAACCACAGACCATGTTTGCCACAGGTGCATTGTGCTGTCCCGTTGGCCACGTTACTACCCGTGTGGCCCTGCTGCCTCCGCCAACCCTGCACCGTATCCCCTGCAACACATTGGCAGCCTCTGTTGGTACTGTGGGCCTGTCCTCCTTGCCACCACACCCATCCACTGTGCTGTGCTGCCCCCTGCCCACCAAGGATACGTCCCCCCCATGGGTCATGGGCCAGAAGCTGCCCGTATGCCTGTGCCGCCCCCTGGTTCCCAAACAGCCACGTCATGCCACCCACACCCCGCCCCACCCTTGGTCCACCCCTACACATGTGCATTTGCTGTCTCACACTGGTGCAGCTCACTCTCACACTTACCGGCACTTGGGTGCACTGTGTCCAACGCAGGGGGCAGGCCATGAATGTACATAGGCCCCAGTCGGTCAGCCAGGCGCCGCTCCAGATGACTTAGGTTGGCCACCTGTGCTGGGCCCCCTCCAGTGCCCTGTACCTCTCGCCTCTCCCTGGCGAGCTCATTACGTATGTTTCTCTTGATATCACAGTATCTTTTACGTAGACTCTCTATGTCACAATGTGGGCCATCAGCAGTTGCCACCACTGCCTGCACCTCCACCCATGCCCTGGCGCGTGTGGCAATTGTTGTTGTTGAGATGAGGCGTCTGAAAAGTAGCTCGTAGTGTTCTAAGATGCTTGCCAGGAGATCATTCTCCTCCTGGCTGAACCGCACTGCCCTCTTACGGACCTCCTCTGGCAGTGTGGGCCTGCGCCGCCTTTGCCCCTGTGTGCCAATGGCCTGCTCACGTGGGTGCTGCTGTTGCCCAGATGGGCCTGGCCTCTGCTCATCTTCATATGAGTTTGACAGTGGTGTTTGCTCCAGTACAGCATGCTCACATCCCTGGTTGGTGAACTCCATACCAGATGTGTGCTGAGGTGAGTGCCATTTAGTGCTCACAATATATATATAGGTATATTTTGGGTGTGGCTCTACGCGCGTTGCGTACGCGCCCAGCACCGCGTGTTCCCCCTGCGCACGCATGGACGTGTCGTGGTTATGTACCCTACGTGCCTTACTGTGCATGGATTGCAGCGTTGCAGTATTCCTCCGAATCAGCCCTGTGTGTACACACTACACGCGCCCTCCTCCTACAATCCACTTTTCTGCTGGTAAGTGAATCAAATGTTCTATGAGATAGTAATCGTATATTCTTTTTCTGCGTGCTACCACGCGTGTTGGGTGATGGTTAAATTTCCATGACGCACATTACATGGGACGTGCGTTGCGTGTACGCGCGTGCGTACGCGTTTAGCGTCCCTGTACCATCTTGGCATTTTCCATATTTGGAAAGGGGTATATTTCGTAGTAGCTTTACACCCTGCTGTGTCACAGGGACACACGTCGATGGCTTTTGTCGGATGCAATGCGGGGAACGCGCGCTCCTGCACGCGCTATGTGGATGCGTACAGGGTGTTGGCTGTGATGGATATTCCTGGCTGACCAGGTTTGTATCGTTATCGTGATTTCTGTGCCCACCCCGCACCCTATTTCCCAACCACCTGTCCTCCATCCTGTGTCTATCATGGCTCAGACTGTGAATGCAGGTGGTGTAGTATTTGCATTGCTGGAGCTAGCTGGGCTGCGCTTTCCGGAAGAGGGAGATGATGTTCCTGGGGCTGCGGCACTGAGCATGGGTGCTATCCCGCTGCAACTCAGGCCTGCAGCTGTGGGGGGTCCACAGGCGGGTGTGGGGGAATAACGGCGCCGTAGGCGTGCTGAGGCATGGCCCCACCTACAACGCCTCTACAGGCCCAGGGCCATGCTCCAGGACATCAGGGAGGACCAGGTAATCTCCCTCTACCGGCTGGACACAGGGGCTATTAGGGAGCTCTATGAGGATCTACGACCTGACCTCGAGCCCCTGACTGCCCGGTCACATGCTATACCGGGATTGGCCAAGCTCCTAGCTGCCCTACATTTCTTTGCCTCTGGCTGTTTCCAATCCTCAGTGACCGCAGTGGGTGGGATGAGTAGGCCAACGTTCTCTCGCTGCCTCCACCAGGTACTGCAGGCCATGGTCAGCCGGGTTGGGAATTACATTGCCATTCCCAACAGTAGGCAACATTGGGTGGCCCTGGGACAGGCATTCCAGCAGATTGCAGGGATACCACACGTGATGGGAGCAATAGATTGCACACATGTTGCCCTGGTCCCACCCCGCGACAGGGAGGTTGTGTACCGCAACCGCAAACACTTCCATTCCCTGAATGTGCAGGTGGTTTGTGATGCAAGTATGCGGATTCTGAATGTGGTTCCACGGTTCCCAGGGTCAGCCCATGACTCCTATATCCTGCAGAACTCAGCACTGTTTGGCCAGTTTGAGGCCGGACAATATGAGGACTATGTCCTGCTGGGTAGGTATTCCCCATATCTTACGTGCGCCTACCGTATATGATTTGCGGGGGCACCATTTTCACCTGTGTCCTCTGCATGCCTGACATTGTGGTGTTGTTTCCTGGTGCAGCCTATTCTGGGCCTGACACTACATCACACCCTGTCACCTGGAATGTGGTCACATACCTCTGTGCGCTACCACATGTCTCTCTGCCTACCATGTGTGTGTTCTTGCTCATCTGGGTGTCCACGCACACATGTGGTGTGGGCTGTACCCTGCCTCTGCTGTTCACTTAACAAGCTCCAGTGTACAGGGGCACTCTGGACATGCATGGTGTGTCCCCTCCATGGATATGGCTCCTGCACCTTGCCTAGGCCATAATGCATGGGCAGTTGTACATATGTCTGTCTGTGGGGTGTGTCCCTTTCCCACCCCATGTGCCACAGGTTTGTGCATGTGCCATCCAGGGGGGGAAGGGGGAGGATTGGGGGCACAGAACCATACACATGGTGTACAGTGTGTATGGGCCTCCTCATTCGCCATGTAGGGGGTGACACATGTCTTGAGCTGTGGGCGAACCTGCTATCACACATGTATGCTGCATGACTGTTCACTTTGGCCTGTCTGCACTGCCACTCCCACCTGGACCCCTGGGGATGTGTTCCGTTGACCTATGCCCTGTGTGCAATGTATCATGACGGTCCCTGACTTGCACAACTGCGCATCTCTGCCCCTCCAAGTATGCTCTTGGACTCCCAGCATCAGACTCTGGTGCACTACCATCGTGTGCAATGCTGTGATGTCAGATGTGTGTGTCCATGCTTCTCTGCTGTCCAGTTGGGCATTGCTACATCAATGATTCCATAGGTCCATCATCTCACTTGTGACGTTATGCCATCTCTGTTTGCAGGTGATGCAGGATATGGGTGTTGTGCCTGGCTGCTGACCCCTGTGCGTCTCCCTCGGCCAGGTGCAGAGATGCGGTACAATGAGGCCCATGCCTCCAGCCGCTCAGTCATTGAGCGCACCTTTGGCATTCTCAAGAGTCGCTTCAGGTGTCTGGATAGGACCGGCGGTGCCTTACAGTACGGACCCCTGACTATGGCAAAGATCATTCTGGCCTGTTGCATCCTCCACAACATTGCTCTCAGGCACAATGTCCCAGTCGATATTAATGAGGATCTCGGGGAGGATCCTGTGTGCCCTCCTGCACATGGCCGTGGTGACACACGTGAGGGGATGGTGGCCAGGCAACATCTGATCGAGGAACTCTTCTCCTGTAGGTTCTGCAGGTGGGGGGATGTGCTTATGGGTCGCCATGTGTGAGATGGTATGTGTGTTTCACAGCACTGTACTGACATATCTCTATTTGTCTCTTGTGTTTCGGCTCACCAGGATTGGCTGCTGTGTTCCTGCCTCCCAGGGATGGGCTGCCGATACTTCCCACTGCTGTGGTTCATGTGAGGAGTGTGTGTATGTCACAGCGGCATTAAGGTGGCTGGGCTGGGTGGACATACAGCTAGGTGTGCTGTGGTGGCAGCATCACTTGACACATATGTGTTTCCCTCTCCACCGTTCCTCTGGTGTTGCACATGTCTTTGGCCTCACACTCCATCCGCAATATGCTCCATTTGACACACATGTGACCATTGCCTGTGCACATCTAGGGGGTCTACATACTTTGCCTGTGCACATGTTACCAGCTGAGTGTGTCTCTGGACACAGGCAATTGCAATGCTTAGGTACACGTAGAGACCTCACTGCCATTGCTGCATTATACAGCCTAGGTGTACCCAGGTCTCCACCTATCCCTGATTGTCTGCAGTCCAGCCAACTACAGCTTGCAGCATGCTTACCTTTTCTCACGGTGTGTGTCTCTGTGTCTTTGGGATGTGTGTGTCTTCCCACCTGTCAGGTGATGTTCATCCATCTCTCTATGCCCTTCTGTTTCTGCCCTTCTGTACATTGTGTGCATGTGTCATATTATCTTCTCTGACATGTCCCATGTTTGTTGGCAGGACACTTCACGTAACCAGTATGTTTCCCCACAACACAGCGTTCCTAGGCCATGCTCCACTGACAGCTGATCATGAGGTCGTGGTGATGGACGCAATTCATCGACGTCAGCAGCCTCTCCTGGGGCCCCTTGTGCCCTTGCCTGACTCTGGCTTTCCCCATCAGTCCAATGCTGTACCTTTCAGGTAAGCTTCACCTTCCCTCCGCTGGGTCATAGGCCACATGCTGATGCTGCATTTGGCCTGTTCGTTGCAACGTGCATTTCTGTGGTATCTCGGTGCACCACCACTGCTGGACATGCTTTAGACCTCTGGGATGCCTGTGTGCCATGGGCATTCACATGACCATGTTGGTATTGTGTCATGGTCTGCAGGGCCATCTCCTACTGTGGTCCATGTGCACTATGCTGTCTGTTATGATCATGTCATGTTGTGGTGTTTCAGCATTCCTGATGCACATATTCTGCTGTAAGCGTGTCGTTTCTGACCTGATGGTGGGTGTGCACCTCCCTTACCTTCTTTCTACCCCTTTTCACACAGGACACAGCCCACAGACATGGCACATCTACCACACTTCCTCTGGAGCCCCATCTTCCATATTTGTTTGAACGCAGCACCTGTGTGAAATTGTCCGTGCCTGTTGTTGCCACTGTTAGATGGACCTCTGCATCTTGGACACAGCCTTTTTTGGTCCTTCTTGTTGGCCTGCTTTGTTGACTGTCACTCGGATACCTGACACACCGTTACTGACATGACATGACATGACATTCTCTGTGCCAGTGAGAAACACGGTCAGTTCCCTCTACCAGGCCAAGGTGATGTGTGGGTGTATACCCCATATTGTGTTCATCTATGGACTGCAGATCTGCATGTGCAGTGCACTGTGGGTATGCGTGGGTTGACCCAGATCCTGGACACCACAGCAGACAGTTTGTGTGGTGACCTGATATCCTTCATCTTCCAGGCAGTGATTTGTTAGAGCTGGGGGAACAGGCATCTGGCTAGTCTGTCGCCATGTATTCATCATAGTTTGGGTGTTTCTTTGGATTTTGACAATAGCTCTCCGTATTTGACAAGGTCAGTGATGTTATTGGGCGTGTTGTTTTTGGTAATGGTCTAGACCTTGGTCTTGATCGTGTTTGCCATATGCCCTTGTTTGCTGAGACCTTGGTTTGTTTGCTTGGCAGGCATTTCTGGTTTGTACTTAGCTAACCTGTTGTTGCTCTGGTGTGGGAACTTTGACCATCTGTCATTTATACTCCATAGGTTGGCCACATCGTTATTAGGACATTGTTGGTCACACTGGCAATATTGCCCACATATTACTTCACTGCCTGTGTGGCCAGATGTCATGGGTTGGAACCCACAGTGGGGTTACTTGGTGGGGCTGTGTGAGGCATATTCTTTTTGTTATTTGCAGTGGTGCTGCCAGCTACCTCACCTTCACAGTGCTGTCTCCTTACGGTACCTCATCAGGCACCCTTTCACGTGCCATGTGCAGCACCCTTTGATGCGCCCTGTGGGGTGGCCCATAGGGGGCATTCTAGGGTGCCTTGGTGGGCAATGCACCTTATGATGTGCCCTCTGGGGTACATTATTGGGTGCCTTCTGCGTCGCCTTAGGTTACGGCCCCGTGAGGGTGTGTTTGCTGGCAGCATTACTTATGGTTAACATAATAAATGCTTCTCTCAGCACTGCTAGAAGGTACACAGTGCTGTCTCCGCCAGCTTTACTCATTCAACCCACAGGGGTATTGAACTCACGACCACTTCGACATTGGTCGGTGTATTAACCATTGTGCTGTAGCTCTGGATGCCTTGCTAGTCACCTTTTCATGCACTGTATGGGACACCCTGTTGGATTACTGTCTGTAGGTGCTCTGTGCCAGTGGGACACACGGTCAGTTCCCTCAACCAGGCCGAGGTGCTGTGGGGGTGCATACCCCGTCTTGTGTTCATCTATGGACTGCTGATCTGCATGTGCAGTGCACCATGGGTATGAGTGGGTTGACCCTGATTCTGGCTACCACAGCCGACAGTTTGTGTGGTGACCTGACAACCTTCATCTGCCAGCCAGGGATTTGGTTCATAGCACTAGCAATGTGGCCCACTGGTTACTTCACTGCCTGTGGGGCCAGGGGTCATGGGTTTGATCCCACAGTGGGGATATTTGTTAGCGCTGTCTGTGTCATTTTGTTTTTTTACGTTCAATTGGTGCTGCCAGCATGAGACCCTCATAGTGCTGTCTCCTTACAGTGCCTCATCAGGCGCCCTATACAGTGCCCGCTGCAGGACCCTGTACTGTGCCCTGTGGGGTGACCCATAGGGAACATTCTAGGGTGCCTTGGCGGACAGTGCACTTTATAATGTGCCCTCTGGGGTGCCTTATAGGGTGCCTTCTGCAGCACCTTCGGTTGCGGACTTGTGAGGGTATGTTTGCTGGCAGCACTAATTAATCTTAACAGACAAACTGCTTCATATAGCACTGATTTTGAGTAAAAGGTGATGTCTCTGCGAGCTTTACTCATTGAGCTCAAGGGGGGATCGAACTCACTTCGCTTGCACCATTTGTCAGTGTATTGGCCAATGTGCTACAGTTCTGGATGCCTATATAGTGCCTTATAAGGTGCCTTACATGGTGTCCTATGGGGGACATTATAGGGTGCCTTGGCACTTTATAATGTGCCCTATGGAGTGCCTTCTAGGGTGCCTTATGTGGCACCTTAGGTTACACACTGTGAGGGTGTGTTTGCTGGCAGCACTATTAACGTACTACTAAACTTCCTCACAGCCCAGTACTTAACCCTTTCCAGGCCAAGCCCATAACTTTCGGGATCCTAACATCTGCCTAAATATTCCTATCACATGGTATATAATACATGACTATGGCAGGGGGTACGTCACTATTAGAACATATTGAATAAGACGGGTACAATTTTCCTGCCATATGCAAACATAAACCCGGCTGCAGAATGTGGATTAAAATATTATAGTAGGCTTTCAAAGGCTTACACATGACACCTCAGCCAGCCTTCTTCATTAGGCACACTGGGGAATTGAACCCATGACCCTTGCACCATTGGTCTGTGTAGTAACCATTGAGCTACAGCTCTGTTTCTGTATCTGGGTGTCTGCGCGCCTTCTTACGCTTAACGCGCAGTAACGTGCCCTGTGACGATCGTTGCTGCGTGGCACCTTACAACGCGCGTTATTGTGCGTTATCGGTAACGATGTACCGCCCATGTCTTTTTTTGGCTTTCCTTCCACTAACGCGGCTCCTAACGCGAATCACACTAACGCAGTTTAGTAAACATACCCTTTAGTTGCAATGTGAACTGCTGTGACTAGTGGGGAAAGTAGTATTAAAAAAATAATAACATAAAAAGGAAAAGGGTATATTACTGATAATGTTTAAAGTAATGTGAGTTGAACCATCACCTAAGATAAGACAGCTTTCCTAATAATTGTTGACAAACAATTGAAATGAGTTTAATTTATTTGTCATAAACTGCTAGTTATGTTTTAATGTTTGTTGCCCCTTGAATAACCAGATTGACTATATCTTGTATATTGTTAAAGCTGGAGAGTACAAAAAAACATCACAAATATAATTAGCGATATGAATATGTACAATTCTGTTCCTGACAGGAAAAAGAAATGTGTCTATCAGGCCACATGCTAACATTTGATTTGGCAAGTAGACAGAATAAGTTTAGGAATGTAGATGAAAAAAATAAGTATGTTATAGGCTAGCTTATGTAATAATTTAGTACTAGCAATAGATGTATTGTAATTAACAATAGATAATATAATTTTGTTCAACTATTCAAGACTGTCATTAGGGATGAATAATTGTGCTTGTTTGCAATTGTATGGAATCAAGAGAGATGCTGTAGTGGAGAGCTGGGTTTTTACAAATTATATATTGTATGCACTGAATCCTATGGGCCGAAGAAGAAAACTACTGTGAATGATATGCTACTGAATATGGAGACTCCTGATAAAGATCAGCGATTCCAGCGGAACTACTCATGTATGCACAGCAGTGAAGCCTGGGTGGACAGTCACTGAAAAAGCTCTAAGATGTGCACAGCCCACGGTGCGAAAAGATGCTGCTGAAGAATCTGGAGTGATGACCGGTGTCATGATATGAGGGACTAATCTCTGAATTATTGATAGATCTATGAAAAGCAGTTGGCCACTGCTAGAAGAGGTAGTGCTTACAAGAATAATTGGTAAAGTCTTGCTCTCTGTACACATTTTTATTGAGGCTGAGCAAAGGCAAACAATGTCACATGATTTTGTATAACAACTTCCTCCAATGAACAAGATGGAGCTCACCTATGGACCAGATGTGCCTAGGACTCTGAAGGAACATCTGCAAAATGAAGCCTACTGTAGAAGATTTATTCTGGATTTGGACATGCTTCAGCTACCGCTCTTTTGTAATGATTCTTTATAGAATCACAGGGAGGACTGTGGAAATGGACAGGTAAAAGGGATACCAGAATCCCCAATATGTAATTGAAGATGGATGAATTTCTTGATACAGAATGTGTTTAGAAGTTTGGCTTTTCAGCTACTTCCTCTTAAATAGAATAGGATGTCATGATCATGAGTTCTATGTAACTGTCTTTTAAAATAGTTTGGGAACATTGTTAACGCAAGCATAAAGAGTAAATATAGGCTATGAACTGCGCAACCATAGTTCATTGTACAGTCAACTATAGGTCCCTGCTGACACAACATAATTTTTTGCAACTTTGCAATTATAAATAATTTTGTCATAATCAAATAAATTTCATCTAATACAATGTAATCAGCTCTTACTTCCCTTTTTTCTTTAATAAAAAGAGCTTTTCAGGAGGAAGAATTTGAATCCAACAAACGTGGAACTGTGCTGCGTCCATAGACCGTCTGTTGTTTTTCCTCTGAGCTCAAAGAAAGTAGCACTTTGTGTGTGATTGTGTTCTATGTTACTCTCTGCTTATTTCTCACTGCTTGAGGGACCAGAGACCAAAAGAACCGTGGTATTGTGGCCAGATCACGGGGTTTTCTTCAATTTATGAATATGTCAAAAAGCAGCGGACCCAGCACAGATCCCTGGGGTACACCACTATTAACCTTTCTCCATTGGGAAAATTGGCCATTTAGCCCTACCCTCTGCTTTCTATCTTCTAACCTGTTCCTGATCCACAATAGTACACTGCCTCCTATCCCATGACTCTTTAGTTTTGCCAAACATCTCTAATGACGGACCTTGTCAAAGGCTTTCTGAAAGTCCAGATACACTATATCAACCGACTCACCTTTGTCCACCTGTTTATTCACACCTTCAAAAAAAAACATAGCAGATTAGTAAGACAAGATCTTCCTTGTCTAAAGCCATGTTGGCTGTCTCCCATTAGGCCATGACTATCTACATGCTGAGTAATTTTATTCTTTATGATGGTTTCTACCATTTTTCCCGGTACTGACGTCAAGCTCACCAGTCTGTAGTTTCCCGGATCACCACTGGAACCCTTTTTAAAAATTGGCGTTACATTGGCGATCCTCCAATCTTCAGGTATTACAGATGATTTTAATGAAAATTCACAGATTACTAATAGCAGGTCTGCAATCTCATATTTCAGTTCTTTCAACATCCTTGGATGTATACCATCTGGCCGTGGTGATTTGCTATTCTTCAGTTTATCTAATAGTTGTAATACATGGGTAACATCCCTACATCTTCCTCAGTAAAGACCGAAGTAAAGAATTCATTCAGTCTCTCCGCTATCGCCTTGTCACCTCTTAGTGCCCCTTTAACCCCTCTATCATCTAATGGACCAACTGACTCTCTCACAGGTTTTCTGCTACAAATGTACTTGAAAAAGTCTTTATTTCATGTTTTTGCTTCCGCAGGAAGCTTCTTCTCAAATTCTCCCTTTGCCTGCCTTATCAATGCCTTGTATTTGACTTGCCAGTGCCTGTGCTGTTTCCAGGATTGGCTCTTTTTTCCATTTCCTGAAAGATGCTTTTTTGGCAACAACGGCCTCTCTGACCTCACCTTTAAACCATGCTGGCAGTTTTTTGGACTTCCTTCCACTTTTCTTATAGCGTGGAATATAGCTGGTCTGGGCTTCCAAGATAGTATTTTTCAACAACACCCAAGCTTGATGTAAGTCTTTAACCTTTGCAACTGCTCCTTTTAGTTTTTTCTTAACTATTTTCCTCATTTTATCATAGTCTCCCTTTCGAAAGTTAAAAGGTAGTACTGTGGATTTCCTTACTATCCTTCCTCCACTAATTAAATCAAATGTGATCATGCTATGATCACTATTGCCAAGTGGCCCCAACACCCTTATCTGTTGCACTAGATCTAGTGTTCCACTAAGGACTAGGTCCAATATGGCTTCTCCTCTGGTCAGTTCATGAACTAGCTGCTCCAAGAAGCAGTCATTTATTTCATCTAGGAACTCTATCTCCCTAGCATGTCCTGCCGTGACACTGACCCAGTCGATACCGGGGTAATTGAAATCACCCATTATTATTACTGCGCTGTAACTTTTGTTAGCTTCCTTGATTTCTTTGAGCATTTCATCATCCATTTGTTCATTCTGGCCAGGCGGTCAATAGTACACCCCCACTGCAATCGCCTTCCCCTTTTTACATGGAATTTCATTCCATAGAGATTCTACAGCAAATTTTGTTTCCTGCAAAACTTTAATCCTTTCTGACTCAATGCATACAAGCATTTTAGAGACTGTATTTTATTCATATTAATTTGGCTATTGGTAGACATGGGTAATTTGGGATCTTTAAGCTCTGTCTGCTCCATACCCAAGTCATTTGGGCTACTTTACTCTTTTTTTGGAACCTCTCTGCTTTTGGTAGTATCCTTCAAGGATACATTCTTCCGAACCATCCGCTCTTGGGTGACTGTCGGCTTTCCCCTAAAAAGAAGGTCATGTTAGAAGGCTTGCATGGTATTTGCCTGTATAAATAGCATTATTTACATGTGTAAGTGCCCCACATGTGTAAGTAGTAATTTTGGAAAAGCTGCTACTTGCATATGTATATCTACAATTTTGAAGGCAGTGTGGCCTGTTCAGTATGCATGTATTTCCAATTCTGCAGTGGCAATACATTCATACTTTACAAAATCTAGACCTTGTTCTGAGGCAGATGTGTCAGCTAACTGCTCATGCATGTGACAGCTCTTGTCAGTAAGAGATGACCCAATAAGAGAGAGCAGGCTAAGGTCCACAGGCAGAATGCTCACTAAATTAGGCCCAGGACAGCAGATATGGTCACTCTATGTATACCAACAGCTTTCCTTTTGGGATTAGACCTCTGGTGGGCCACCATGTATTAGCTGGATGTTTAAAGGTCTCAGATTGGGGAGCACTGGGATTCTCTGAAAACTCAAACCTGGAACAAAAACAATACAGGCTGGGAAATACGTACTGGAGAATCTGAATCCAAATTAGGAGAAATCATGGTACAGAAAAGCAAAGTAGGTGCAATGACAACCAAGTTCTGGCAAAGCAGCACAAGCAAGACTGAATTAAATACAAAATGCCACAAGAAGAAGAGGCCTCCAGTAGGAAGTGGCAGGTACTATATAGAGTAAATCAAGACAGTTTCATGCTAGTGGAGTCTGCTGATACTTGCCGGCAGAAGGTCACAGGTTTGTCTAGGCAAATGATTCTCAACCTAGTCTTTGGGGCTGTCACACTCCCCCTGCTGGCCAAGCCTATAAGCAGGAGGGGTGGCCTTGCTTGCCCTTAAGTATAAAGTCACTTGGTTCTCCCTCCCTCAGGGAATTCTGGGAGCTGTAGTTTCTCTGTATTACTTGCAGACAAAGTAGTTGTCACCACACAGTTTTGTTTAAGGCAAAAACAGAATATTTTTATTTTTGGGCTCCCTTTCACGCATTAAAGTTCATATACACAAACAGCAAGGATAATTTCTCCAAAAGAAAATAATACAGGAGCATAAAGGTTATCTGGAATATCAGAACTTGGCAAAAGCTCTTTATACAGTGACAATAGCTGTTCACAGGCCTTTTCCAGTAGTAAAGAATCACAGCAATTGCTCTTATTTACAATGGGCATTTATCTCTTGTCTTCATTCAAAACTCTTCAGAATCACGTTTAGGCTTTTCAGAAATATTCTTTGCTTTCAATGGGGTTTGTGTCTTTCTCCTATCCCGGGTAAACAGATTTACAGAAAGAGCAATCCATGGGAATACTGTCACACCCAGCTTCAGGTGAAGGAGAATCTACTTGCATATCTTCTTCCCCTGCAAGTCCTTTCTCCCCACTTGGGCTTCTAATGGAAGAGTTCAGCTTATTGTTTGAAAGGGTATTCAGAAACTCCCTTACATGCTGCTCTCTTAACCAAGGATTAGCTATGCTCTCTGGAAAACTTCCACTATCTGGAAACAGTTGCTTTAGCTTCTTAATCAGGTTCAAGTCTCTATCTCTGCTTTTGTCTGTCTTCAGAATATTAGCATTAGGAATTGCTTTCACCCACCTTCTGGCATTGAAAGGTCCTGGAGCACTCTGCCCTGCACTTCTCCTTAGCTCATTAGCAACGTCTTCTGCAAACCTCTTGCTGGGCTCTGAGTCAGCCACACCTTCCACAAAGGAATTGCTTTCTTTGCTACTAGAGTTAAGTTGCCCGGTGGAATAAAACTTTCCAGCTTTTCCTTCTCTGGGTTTCTTAAAAGCAGTTCTCACTTTTAAACCCTCTGGTTTCAGTGCTTCCTCTGAATAGGATTCCAGCCCTGAGTTTCCTGCTCTTGCTGAGCCTTCTGTCCACACTGACCTTTCAGCGTTCTCTGAACCTCCTGGCTCTGGACTCTTGGCTTCAGCAGTAACTCCAGCTACAGACTGAACTCTGTGCTTTGGTTTGGAATCTCTGCCTTCTCGGTAGCTGTATCTGCTGCTTCCTTTTTCTCCAACTCTGGTTGCTTCCACTCTGCTCTTTCCTCTGCTCACTTCCTTCCCCTTTGACTTCTGTGACGCAGGTTTAAAAAGGTGCTTTCTAGCCACCACGCCCTGTTCTGTGCACGTGTACTTGCTATCTGGGCTTAAACTTGCCCCCACGTTAAGGTTTGGGCGGGGCTCAACCTCTGCTACAACATGCTTCTCTGGTTTGTTTACAGTTTGAGCTCTATGGAAATCCTGCCTTTCCTCAGTCTTAAAGGTATAGTCCCCATTTTCCTCTATCTCCATCTGTTCAGTATAGCTGACATTGTCATAGATTCCCCCCCTTAAGATATTACGGGATGGGCTGATATCATCAGAGCAGCTCGTAATTCTCGCTGGGATGGTGATGCTGCTCTTTTCCTCCTGTACTCAAGGGTTTTTCGTGGCTAGGTGTGCAAACACTACCCTCTCATGCCACGGCCTTAATATGTTTACATGGTACACTTGGCGGCGCCCCCTTCTATTTTCTACCAAATAGGACACAGGGCCTACTTGTTTAACCACTCTAAAGGGCTCTTTCCATTGACTCTCAAAGTTTGGTGTAGCCCCTGCCACCATTACAATTACTTTCTCGCCTATGGCGAGTTGGCAAGGCTTTGTATTACGATCGTAATACCTTTTCTGTCTCTGCTGACTGGCCTTTAGATTCTCCTCAGCCACCTGGGAGGTTCGGGTCAGTCTGCCTCTTAAATCCCTCAAACACTGGGGTACCTCTACGTCTTCTATTCCTGGCTCTACCCACTGCTCACGGAGGATATCTAGAATGCCTCTAGGGGGTCGCCCATACATCAATTCATATGGTGAGGTGCCTAGGGACGCTTGTTTTCGCTCCCTACGGGCGTATAAGATGAAGGGTAGCATGGTGTCTCACTCCGTCATCTTACCATCGAATCCCCGTCTCAGCATTTTCTTTAATGTCTGGTTCTGCCTTTCCACCAGTCCGTTCGACTGGGGATGGTAGGCGGCGGTCTTTACGTGCCGTATTCCAAAGGCATCCCATACCTGAGCTAAATATTTGGACATAAAATTACTGCCCCTGTCTGTCAACACCTCACGAGGGAATCCCACCTCGCAAAATTGTTTTACGACTTCGGCCGCTACTGTTTTCGCTGATATGCTCCGTAGGGGAATGGCCCACGGAAATCTTGTGGCCTGGTCCACCACGACCAGCATATACTGAAAGCCGCGGGGCATTTTTATCAGGGGACCCACAATGTCCATAGCTACCCGGTGAATGGGTTCGGAGATTACGGGTATAGGTAGCAATGGTACCTCCTTTGGCTGAACTGACGTAACCCTTTGACAGGACGGACAAGACTCACAAAACCTAGCAACCTCTCTAAAAACACCTGGCCAGTAAAAACGAGATAAAACCTGGTCCAGTGTTCCCTGTATTCCCTTGTGTGCCCCTATGGGGTGATCATGAGCAAGTCTTAAGACTAGCGTCCTAAATGTTGTAGGCACTACTAACAGCTTGCGTTTATTCCCTGTAGCTGGGTCCACACTTTCCCTATACAAAATTCCCCCATCTAGAAGAAACTTCGGCAGGGTATCCCTCCCCTCTTGGGCATACTTAAAAGCCTGTGTAAGAGCGGGATCTGCCTGCTGCTCTCTCGAGAAAGAAGGGAATTTGTCCATTAACTCGGCTGGTACCCAAGGCAACTCCTGCCCGGCCTGTACCTCTGCTTTACTTTGGGATCGGGTCCGCCGCTCTCGGCGCTTCTCGCTTTTATCCTTTTTCTCTTTTTCCACTGGGATGGTATTAGGCCCTCGTGGAATGGAAGATCCTCTAACTTTCCCTCCGGAGACTCTTCCTCCCTATCCAGAGACTTCGCTTGGGCTCTTGTGGAGATCATCCCTTCCTTTGGTTGCAGCCCCTGTGCTAGACCCTTCTGAAACTGTGGCCAGTCCCTTCCTAAGACTAAGTCTTGTGGCAATCTGGGCACTACCGCTTGTCACCAGCTCTCCTTAAAAACCCGTATATAAGTGAGTAGAGGTTAAGTGAGTGGATTTTTCCCCACTGAAACAGCTACTTTACAAATCCTGAAGCTGGGCTTTTTGGGAAATGTAGTCCCTTCACCGAATCAATGAGGAGCAGTTGTAGAAAAGTGGTTTAAGCAACCAAAGGATTTTATTTCCCCTCCCGGGGTGGATTTCACCATGAACAAAGTAACACAAACCAGGTATTTACTGGCATAAGGACAAATCAAAGGTTCTTTAACAGAAAAGGCTTACTTCAGCAATAAACAGGTTGATATCTAGCATTCCAACGTAACAATGCTGTTTCTTCACAGCTCTCTGCTTCTCAATGCTAGTAGTGCTGTACTTTCTCTTTCAAAACATGCCTTCAGCGTAATGAGATTATTTCATTAGCAAGCGATATCGTACAGTCCATGATATCTTCATCAATATTCACACACTCAGGTTCAAAGTCCATTAACTCTTTCTGGCTAGAAGGAAATGTTTGTAACGGCAATCCTGATGCCACGCCCTTTCTAACTGCTTCAGGTTTCACCTGATATTCCTGAGTTAAATACTGGCTTTCACCAACGTTATCAGCACAGGTATTCTCTTCCCAGCTCCAACCCTCTGGGTAAATACAGTCACTGTAACTATTTTTATACCAGCCTTTTGGCTTACCTTTTAGCCTAGCTGGTGGAGGTTTTCTTTGTGGCTTTGGACTGGCTGTAGGTTCCCAACCTAAGCCTTGCACAGAAGATTTCACTTGCCTTCCTGGCTTTCTTTCACTTCTGTGTTCCCCTGGATACTGCAGGTAATCCACTCTGCCCTTATTATATCCTTCCCTTGGGGTTTCTTTTCTTTTCCCGAAGAAAGACTCTGTCTCACCCTTCCACAGAGACTCTGGCTTTTTCCTGGCACTGATGTCTTCACCGTAGCTCTCATTAGCTTCCTTATCCAACACACATGCCTCATCCACTTCTCCTTCTTCTTCCCCTTCCAACCCCATAAGCTCAACTGAACTCTCTTTATCAGGGTGAATCCTAGGGCAGTGCTCAACTCCACCCCCTAGCAGGTGTCCTGCATTAGCTCGTGACTTATTCCTTGAATGGTAGCACGGGCGTTTCTCTTGCCTCTGTGCTTGGTTTCTAAGGTAACCAGGAGCCATGTGCTTTTGTTTACAACTCAGCCCTACTCCTGTTCCTGGCTTTTTAGCCTCTTCTACCGGGCTGGAAGGACCCACTATGTCACACGCTACAAGGATCTTCTTTTCTATCCCTAATCCCTTAATGGAAACTCTATAGAGGGGATAGGAAGATGCAGCGCCGTGAATACATCTAATTTTCACGGTTCCCTCCGGTTGGCGTGGGATTGCTCTATTCCGGGACTCAATCTGTTGCCACAATTTCCTAGACAACATGCTCTGGTCTGAGCCCGAGTCCAGCAACGCGTTTGCAACGACACCTTGCACTACTACTGAAAGGAGAAATCCTTCCCTGGCCACTTTTACATTTTCAGTCATTAGTGCTGTCTTTACACTACATTCTCTCTGTAAGTGACATTCACTTCCGCACTTAAAGCATTTCCTCTTTGGAAATTTGTTTCTAAACACAGGCATACATACATTAGCAACATTTTCTCTTGGCCGTTCCCTGCTTTCTGATAGTGCTTGTGTTGCCTTCCTTGAATCACTGCCTTTTCCTTGAGTAGCTACTTCTGCCTCTAAGAAATGCTCCGTAAGCATGGTTGCTTCTTGGGTATTTTGGCAATTTTGCAGAATCAGGAAGCTACGTATCTCTGGCGGAACTGCGGCCATGAACTGTTCAAAAATGATGATATAAATTATCGAGTCTACAGTCTTGCCCTCTGGCGCTAACCACTTTATAACCAGACTTCTCACCCTCTGGCATAACGCTCTTGGTGTTTCACTGGGCCTCAACCTTGTGCCTCTTAACAAGCGGTGGTACACCAAGGGAGTCAAACCCATTCGGTCCTGGATGGCTCTTTTAAGCTCCTCATAATTGTTAGCGAGAGTGGCTGGCATGGTTCTATATGCTGCCAGGGCTTCCCCCGTGAGGGAAGTGGCCAACCGCACAGCCCATTGGTCTCTCGGCCAATCAATTATGTGGGCCACCCGGTCGAAGGCTTCCAGGAAGTCATCTATATCGTCCTGGTCTGTTAACTGTCTGAAACCCAATGTCCCACTGGACAATAGTCCAGGTGTTCCTGCAGAAAGCAGTCCTGTTAAACCTGGTGGAGGCGCGGTCGGTCCAGGCTCTTTCTTCAGGCTTGTCATCACCACTTCCATCAGCTCTAACAGCGGTTTTTGTTGGGCCTGCATGTTCGCTGCTGACCTCTCTTGGGCCTCCAGAGACAGCTCCCTCTGCCTCTCGAACTGATGTGCCATCCACTTAAAGACGTTCTGGGCCTCCATGGTCATCCTGTTCTGCAAAGACAAAACAACAGGAAAACACGACCCAAGTGCGATATCACACCACTTAAGACAGTAGCCTCTTTCCTGTTCCCAAGGTCACAACACTATACTCTGCACTAGTATCCTCGAATAACCCCCAATAAGGTACGGGTTACCTGACACCAGCGAGGCTTCGAGCTCTACACAAGAGATGGTCTCTGCAGACGACTCTGGAACTCCGCCTCAGCTCTGAGGTGCTCCTCTGCATGATTCTGCAGCAGCTTATCTCCAGCACAGCTCCTGGATGTGGTAATCCTTCTGCGCATGCATATAGCGAGGAAAAAATCCATACTACTACGCCATCTGTCGCACTCCCCCTGCTGGCCAAGCCTATAAGCAGGAGGGGTGGCCTTGTTTGCCCTTAAGTATAGAGTCACTTGGTTCTCCCTCCCTCAGGGAATTCTGGGAGCTGTAGTTTCTCTGTATTACTTGCAGACAAAGTAGTTGTCACCACACGGTTTTGTTTAAGGCAAAAACAGAATATTTTTCTTTTTGGGCTCCCCTTCACGCATTAAAGTTCATATACACAAACAGCAAGGATAATTTCTCCAAAAGAAAATAATACAGGAGCATAAAGGTTATCTGGAATATCAGAACTTGACAAAAGCTCTTTATACAGTGACAATAGCTGTTCACAGGCCTTTTCCAGTAGTAAAGAATCACAGCTATTGCTCTTATTTACAATGGGCATTTATCTCTTGTCTTCATTCAAAACTCTTCAGAATCACGTTTAGGCTTTTCAGAAATATTCTTTGCTTTCAATGAGGTTTGTGTCTTTCTCCTATCCCGGGTAAACAGATTTACAGAAAGAGCAATCCATGGGAATACTGTCACACCCAGCTTCAGGTGAAGGAGAATCTACTTGCATATCTTCTTCCCCTGCAAGCACTGTTCCCTCTAAGCTGTGCACGTGTGCGCGCGCACAGACCTCGCCGAGCGAGCGCACATACTTTACAACAGAGCGCACAAAAATTACGGTTCTGATTCTGATAGAAAACAACACAGATGTCTTAAAATTTAAAAGTTGTGTATTTACGGTTTTCACAAGTTCTACAATATTTTCTAGTGCAATCAATGTGGTGTACATACTGTATTCTGACGTGTAGTCAAATTTTAAAGTATATAACTCAGAGTGTCGTTATGTGGCGCACAAAAATTTAACCTTCTTTCAAAAGCTGCACAGCTGATATTTTATGCGCACACAGCCTAAAGAAAATTAGAGGGAACATTGCCTGCAAGTCCTTTCTCCCCACTTGGGCTTCTAATGGAAGAGTTCAGCTTATTGTTTGAAAGGTTATTCAGAAACTCCCTTACATGCTGCTCTCCTAACCAAGGATTAGCTATGCTCTCTGGAAAACTTCCACTATCTGGAAACAGTTGCTTTAGCTTCTTAATCAGGTTCAAGTCTCTATCTCTGCTTTTGTCTGTCTTCAGAATATCAGCATTAGGAATTGCTTTTACCCACCTTCTGGCATTGAAAGGTCCTGGAGCACTCTGCCCTGCACTTCTCCTTAGCTCATTAGCAACGTCTTCTGCAAACCTCTTGCTGGGCTCTGAGTCAGCCACACCTTCCACAAAGGAATTGCTTTCTTTGCTACTAGAGTTACGTTGCCCGGTGGAATAAAACTTTCCAGCTTTTCCTTCTCTGGGTTTCTTAAAAGCAGTTCTCACTTTTAAACCCTCTGGTTTCAGTGCTTCCTTTGAATAGGATTCCAGCCCTGAGTTTCCTGCTCTTGCTGAGCCTTCTGTCCACACTGACCTTTCAGCGTTCTCTGAACCTCCTGGCTCTGGACTCTTGGCTTCAGCAGTAACTCCAGCTACAGACTGAACTCTGTGCTTTGGTTTGGAATCTCTGCCTTCTCGGTAGCTGTATCTGCTGCTTCCTTTTTCTCCAACTCTGGTTGCTTCCACTCTGCTCTTTCCTCTGCTCACTTCCTTCCCCTTTGACTTCTGTGACGCAGGTTTAAAAAGGTGCTTTCTAGCCACCACGCCCTGTTCTGTGCATGTGTACTTGCTATCTGGGCTTAAACTTGCCCCCACGTTAAGGTTTGGGCGAGGCTCAACCTCTGCTACAACGTGCTTCTCTGGTTTGTTTACAGTTTGAGCTCTATGGAAATTCTGCCTTTCCTCAGTCTTAAAAGTATAGTCCCCATTTTCCTCTATCTCCATCTGTTCAGTATAGCTGACATTGTCACAGGGCACACCTGTCCAGTCAGGCTTTCAGGATATCTACAATAAATATGCATAAGATAGATCTGCATGCACTGCCTCCTTGGTAGGCAGATCTGACTGGATGGGTGTGTCTGAGGACTGAGATGAGAACTACCAATCTAGGCAACACTCTCCCATGAGTTGAGCTACCTAAAAACCGGCAATGGGACTTCACAATGTGGATCTGTGGTTTGCAAGAGTGACTGAGGGGGCAATGGTGCTTATCGCTCTGGTGTTTAAAATCACCTCAAACAATGAAAATTTAGAGTTTTCTAGCTTGGATCCTTCATTGGCTCCCCTAGAACATTTAGGTTTGTAAAATCCAGTATTTATACATGTAAAAGCCAGCACCTATATGGGTAGCTTGCAAAACTGTCACTTACATGTGTAAATATCGGTCTGGACTGCAATCGCAATGAAGATATGCACTGACTACTGGTAGGGAGTCCATCTCCACTGACCAAAGACAAGGCCCGGTCTGCCACCATGGTGAAGATATCTTTGACTGAGAAAGGAGACCCCATCTCCCACTGGCAGAGGAAGGAAGCACAGCCAGAGCGAAAGGTTCTGTGGGTCCTTACTTGTCCCGAGGGCAAGAATAAACATTACAAGGTAGGGTGGGGGGGAGGGACAAGGGTGAGGATGAAAATGTGTGGAAAGGTGCTGGAGGGGAATGGGAAGGAAGAGTGCAAGGGGCAGGAGTTGAGGAGATGAGCATATAGGCACCAAAATGTCAGGAGAACATTCCCACTCCCACAACACATACACACACTCCTGCATCACACCCACACATCCATCCCACAAATCTGCAACACACACACATACACACACCCATGCACCACACATACACATGTACTCATATCCACACACACACTTCACATATACAAATGCACCCCAACCTCACACAAACGCATGTGTATATAAACACATGCACCCCCACACCACACATACAGTATATATGCATGCCTATGCACCCTTGTCCCACACACATATGCATGTCCATGCATCACCACACATGCGCATGCATACATGCGCACTCATCCCCACCACATCACACATATATGTATCATCCCCACCCTATTGCACACATACATGTTACATGTGCACACACACAAGCATGTCCACACCCCATTCCTACCCATCGTACAAATACACATACACATGCACACCCCCACTCTTTTACCGCATATACACAGACACACACGCATTCACTCTACCCCAGCACCACATGCACACCAGTTCTTCACCACACTCAAATGCACATTACCTCTGCACCGCGTGCATATGCTTAAGTCTGCTATCACAGTATCGCAACTACACACACACAGACCACCTCTACACTGCCCCCTCCTTCCTCCAAAACACACACACTTTCTATCTCAAGTTTGGCAAAACTTTATACATGGTACAACTCATAGAAATGCCTTATACAGCCCCAGAGCTCCTGCTACTTGTAACGAGACACGTTATATCATGTCTCTCCACACCCTCTTCCCTCCAGACATATATGAGTTTGTAAATAGAGGAAGGAGAAATGCACCATTTTGTCAACTTGTTTTAAATGTGTTCCTTTGCAAAATGCTGTAAGCAACCTTACAGATATTTTACAAATGGATTTACCTTTACCGAACTTTATTCCATATATTGTGCATATATAGATGTGGATGTCCCTTTTCCTAGGTAATACTGGGCTTAAAGGGGATAAATTAATATCAGGGTACTTAAAAATGCTTAAAAACACACATATTTCAAGTCTATTTTAAAAAAGGCAACATAAGCATGCCTTTATAAATTAGGTTCCTGGAAGGGAGACACATGTCAAAAATATACACTTCAGTCACCAGTTTTGTCTACTGACCCCAAATTATTTAGATAATTTGCTTCCATTAAAATCAATGTGGCAAGCAATTTTGCAGTCTAACAGTGGGGTCTTCCATCTATTTTTCACCAATTTGCTTGAAACTTGCTGACAGGCATCTGCAATAGAGGAAAAAGCACACCATAGAAACATAGAAACATGACGACAGAAAAAGACCACATGGCCTATCTAGTCTATCCTCTATCCCGCCTTTTCTCTAAGGTGTACATATTAAAATCCTTAAGTCTGTCCTCATATGCTTTATAATGAAGACCACTAACCATTTTAGTAGCCACCCTCTGTACCGATTCCAACCTGTTTATATCCTTTTGAAGGTGCGGTCTCCAGAACTGCCCTCAATACTCTAAATGAGGTCACACCAAAGACTTATACAGAGGCACTATCACCTCCTTTCTTCTGCTGGCCATTCCTCTCCCTATGCACCCAAGCATCCTTCTAGCTTTTGCTGTCACCTTTTCTACCTGTTTAGCTACTTTAAGATCATCAAACACAATCATGCCTAGGTCCTGCTCTTCTTAAGTGGACAAAAGTATGGGGAGATCTACTAATAAAGGAAATGTGTGTAAGTATGTAAGTAAGTATCTGCCTGTAATGTATCAGCAGGTTCCAGCTCAATCTCACCGGACAGTGATTGACCTCTGTGTTTTGCACATATTGGCACATACATATGAAAGCAGCAGGTTGTCTTGCACTGAATGCAGGTGACTCAATCGCATGTTGCATACTAACAGGTGTACCTCCCACAGGGTGGTGCTGTGTACAAGGACAGTGCAGGATCCCTGATGCTAGGACCCTGCAACATGTATCTGTGGGAAATCAGCAAACAATGCAGCAGCATGTACCTGCCTGCAATGTGTGAGCATGTAGGCATCTCCCCATGTCAGCAGTTAATGGGCCGGTGTGTAGTGCACAGATGGGAAAAAAACAAGGTCTCTTACCAACAGGTCTCATATACATCCAGTGCTGTGTCCAAGGCTCATCCTACGAGTAGGAACTGCATTATGTGCATTACACTGCATGGTCCTCATCGCAGTCCATGGTCCGCAGGCCAGAATGTTCAGAGCATGTGTGTGGACATCATATTACCAGTTATGAGTCACCAATACTCATTATAGAAACACAGAAAAATGACAACAGAAAAAGACCACATGGCCTATCTAGTCTGTCCTTCCATATCAACAACTACAACAGTCCCCTTTTTTCCTTTAGAGATCCTCTGTGTTTGTCCCATGCTTTTTTTAATTCAGATACCGTCCTCATCTCTACCACCTCCACTGGGAGATAATTACACCGAGCCACCACTCTTTCCATAAAGAAATATTTCTGCCTATCACTCCTGAATCTATCCTCTTTCACCCTCAATCCTATGTCCCCTCATAGCAGAACTTGATTTCAATCAAAAGAGGCTCTCCCCCTTTGCATTTATGTCACGGAGGAATTTAAACGTCTCAATCATATCACCTCTATTTCGCCGTTCCTCTAAGGTGTACATATTAAGATCCTTAAGTCTGTCTTCATATGCTTTATAATGAAGACCACTAACCATTTTAGGAGCCACCCTCTGTACTGACTCCATCCTGTTTATATCCTTTTGAAGGTGCGGTCTCCAGAATTGCACACTATACTTCAAATGAGGTCACAGCAAAGACTTATACAGAGGCATTATCACCTCCTTTTTTCTGCTAGCCATTCCTCTCCATATGCACCCAAGCATCCTTCTAGCTTTTGCTGTCACCTTTTCTACTTGTTTAGCTACTTTAAGATCATCAGACACAACCACGTCTAGATCCCGCTCTTCTTTAATGGACAAAATTTCTTCACCCCCTATACTATATTGCTCCCTTGGATTGTTGCAGCCCAAATGCATGACCTTGTAATTTTTAGCATTAAATCCCAGCTGCCAAATTCTAGACCATTCTTCAAGTTTAGCTAGATCCCTCCTCATGTTATTTATACCTTTCTGGGTGTCTACTCTATTGCATATTTTGGTATCATCCACAAAGAGGCAAACCTTACCCGACAGCCTTTATCACTAAAAAAGATGTTGAAAAGAATCGGAACAAGGACAGATCCCTGGGGCACACCACTGGTAACTTCCTTCTCCTCACAGTGAGCTCCATTTACCTGTACCCTTTGTCACCTCCCACTCAACCATTTTCTAACCCAAGCAGTAATTTTAGGGTCCATCCTTAGGGTGCTCAGTTTGCTTATAAGTGACCTGTGAGGAACGGTGTCAAAGGCTTTACTGAAATCTAAATACACCACATCTAGGACTCTCCCTCGGTCCAACTCCCTGGTCATCCAGTCAAAGAAATCAATCATATTTGTCTGACAAGACCTACCTCTGGTAAATCCATGCTGCCTCAGATCCTGTAATCCACTGGACTCCAGAAACCTCACTATTTTCTCTTTCAGCAGCATTTCCAATAATTTACTCACCACCAAAGTTAAACTCACCAGCCTGTAGTTTTCAATCACATCCTTACTTCCGCTTTTGTGTAAAGGGACCACACGAACCTTTCTCCAGTCCATTGGCACCACACCTGACTCCAACGAGGCATTCAAAATGTCAATCAGTGGAGCTGCTAGAACGTCCCCAAGTTCCCTCAGTATTCTAGGGTGTATCCCATCCGGTCCCATCGCTTTGTCTACTTTAAGTTGAGCTAGGTTCTCACGAACCCAGTCTTCTCAAAATTGTTCAAGATGCCCCTCGCTTCTGTTCCTGTTTGTGGATGTTTTCTGAGGTCCTGTTCCTGGTTCTTCATCTGTGAACACAGAACAGAAATATTTGTTAAGCAATTCCGCTTTTTCCTCATCAGCTTCTACATATTCCTCCCCTTCACCCTTGAGTCTGACAATACCTTCCTCTTCTCACTAACATATCTGAAAAATGTCTTATCCCTCCATTTTATTGCATTGGCTATTTCCTCCTCTTTTTGAATCTTTGCTTTTCTGACTACTTTGCTAGCTTCTCTAACTTTTTCCAAATATAGATGCCTGTCTTCCTCTCTCTGTGATCTCTTGTATTTCATAGAGGCCTCCCTCTTTTTCTTCACCTTTTCAGCTACTTCTTTCGAAAACCATAGTGGTCTCCTTTTCCTTTTACCGTTATTTAGCATTTTAACAAAAATGTTGATTGTTCTTAAAATATCCCCTATCTATTCTGCCCACTGTTTTTCTACATCCCCCAGATGTACCCACTCCACTAACGAATCCCTGAGGTATTGGCCCATCTTGGCAAAGTTATTTTTCCTAAAGTCTAAGACCCTCACTTTTGAATGGATTCTATCAGCTCTAGTCCTAATACTGAACTTCACTGTTTGGTGATCACTAGATGCATGATGATCTTCCACTATAACATCAGAAACATTTTCACCATTGGTAAGCACCAAGTCCAGTATGACCTCTTCATGTGTGGCGTCTGTTACCAATTGCCTGTAGAGAATCCAGGATCTCCTTACTTCAGGATGATACTGCAGCAGGAATGTGCCAATCAACATCTGGCATATTGAAATCCCCTATCAATAGCACTTCACCATTCCTAGCAATGCTCCATATGTCTTCAATTAACTCTCCATCCACCTCTTCCTCTTGTGAGGGAGGTCTGTATACCATGCCAATGCAAATAGATTTGTTTCCCTCTTTCTAGTTTAACCCACAGTGCCTCCTCTCTCCCTTTTGAGCTCTGTAATTCCAAAGCTTTAATATTATTTTTTACATATAGTGCCACTCCTCCTCCCCTTCTTCCTACCCTTTCCTTTCTGAATAAAGTATTAACTGGTATAGTTACATCCCAGTCATGGTTTTCTGTGAACCAGGTTTCTGTAACTGCCACTAAATCCAAGTCAGCCACTCCCACTAAAGCTTCAACATCTGGGATCTTATTTCCCATGCTACAGGCATTTATAGATACTCCTTTTCATATTTTGTCCCCCTTTTCCCATTTCCATAAAGGTATTTAATGTTTCACTTACCTGGGGGCTTTCTTCACCCATCCCCAATGAATCTAGTTTAAAGCCCTCTTTAGTAGATTAGACAGTCTGCTACTGAACACATTGACTTTTCTTGGACAGATGGACACCATCTCTGCTCTGAAATCCTTGGAACAGCATCCCATGGTCCAGGAAAATAAAACGGTCTCGATGACACCATCCAAGCAGCCATGCATTCATCTCCAGGATGCGAGCTTCTCTGCCTTGGCCTTTACCCTCAACAGGGAGGATTGAAGAGAACACCACTTGTGCACCTATCTGCTTCACCCTCTGTCCCAGAGCCATGAAATCACTTTTGATATGCTCAGAGGCATACCTGGCAGTATCATTTGTGCCGACATTGGGTAATAGGCTTGATGAGTCTCGGCAAACTCTCCATAACATCTCGGATTCTGGCAACTGGCAGACAGCATACCTCTCTGGACATCAAGTCTGGTCGGCAGTTGGACGCCTCAGTATCCCTCAGAAGAGAGTCACCAACCGCCACTATCCTTCACTTCCTTGTGGTCACTGATTCTGCAACTTTGGGGTACTTGAACTCTGGTTCTTCTCTTTCCAGGGATATGGTCACCTCCTCCACTTCCAGGGCTGCATAATGGTTCTTCAATTCAAGGGCTGAAGAAGTTGTTGATTCTGCAGGCCCTAGTGACTTGTGTCCAACCTTCGTCATTCTGTAGGCACCCCTCTTCTCCTCTGCTGGAGAGCTTGGATGTTAAAAGAAGCATCTCATCAATGTACTTCTCACTGTCTTGAATGCTCCTCAGCCTCGCCACCTCCTCTCTGAGTTCCTCCATTTGTTTCCTGAGAGCTTCAGCATGCAGGCATCCTGCACATGGAACTGATCCTTCAACTGGCATTGGGACCTCTGTCTGGACAGAGGCAGAAGCTGTAACGGTGGCAACAGCTTTAGTGAAATGATTTTGCTCAGCCATTGTTCAGTTCGGGGAGCTTAGATATCTGTTAAAACAAAAGAGAGAGATCTAGCAAAGTACCAGCTGGCTTCCCAGCTGTCCTTTCAGAGAAAAAGCAGTTAAATCTCTTTAAGTATGTTCAAAATGTGCTGTTCCAAGTCCCTGTGTGTAGTTGATTGGGAAGGTATCCTATAAAGCAAGACTGCTCACTAGGGGTGGGTGGGAATTGGGTGGTAGGGAGGGAACTAACACCTGATTAGGTGTCAGTAGCTTCAAAGAGCTGAGAAAGATACTAAAGCAGAGTTTTAAACCTACCCCACTAAAGAAAATAGTTCTCCTTTTAAACTAAGGCACCAAAAAGAATGTAACTTTGTTTTAAAAATGTGCCAAAACCCTTTTAAGAGCTCCCAGGCAGAGAGCTGTAATTTAAAAAGCCACAAACTCTTACCTTTGCTTGAAATGTATAGTCCCTGTTAGGAATGCCTCAACAGTGCAGGACTCTGAAGCCCTTTATGCAGGCCTCAGCTGCTCTCAGTTCTTTCACAGGCTAATTATGCCCACTAACTCCTAATTAGGTGTCAGTAGCTTCAAAGAGCTGAGAAAGATACTAAAGCAGTTTTAAACCTACCCCACTAGATTAGATGTTGCGGGATTGCTGTGCCCACATGTGTATACCCACATACAGGAGGGCGCACAGGATCCTCCTCAAGATCCAGATTAATGTTGACTGGAATATTGTGCCTGAGAGCAATGTTTTGTGCAGGATACAGCAGGCCAGAACTATCTGTGCCACAGTCATGGGTTGGTATTGTAAGGCCCCACCAGTCTTATCCAGATACCTGAAGTGATTCTTTAACACGCCAAAGGTGTGCTCTATGACAGAGCGGGTGGAGGCAAGGCCTCATTGTAACTTACCTCTGCACGTGACCATGGAAAACACACAGGGGTCAGCAACCAAGCACAATATCCATATCCAGCATCACCTGCACACAGAAAAGGTAAGGGGTCACCATGTTATATGAGAGAACATATCATGTCTGCATGTACATGCCTGCAAATTTCCATTGCAGCTTGCCTCTTCCCTTCACACATGTACACAAATAATGTAGCCACAACATCAAGCACATACTATGTTACAACAAATACAAAGCAGCAGTGGAGCACCCGTGTCCCTTAGACACAGGATCTCTGACTAATGAGATCAAGGATTTCCTGTCAACATGCTACTGCAAATATGCCTGTCTGTGTCAAACACATCTCAAACATGCCATAATACAAAACCTGTGCCACCAATTGTAGAGAACCAAACTCTACATGGTACAAGACATCTCTGCAAATATGGCAGCTACACATCTATTAAAACAAGAACACATCACCTACAGGTAAAAGAGAAGCAGTGCCACTGTCACATAAACAACATGAGCATACCATCTAAGCTGTGTTAAACATCCCAAGCATAGTCTGTCAGCAAATCAACAACCAGGTAGCAGAGGCTGCAAACCAACATACAGCAATTAAACAGCCTACACAAAAAGCTACATCTGAACTGTTGAACAACCCTTGCATGTGAATAACGTTAGGTATCTGACTTGGACAGTAGACTAATGGCAAAGGTGTGAACAAATCACATATCCCAAACCACACAAAGGAGAGGCAACAAACATTTACATCACAGGAATGTGCCAACCTTTGCTTCTCAGAAATATGAGCGGTCATGTGATCCAGGCCTGTCACCCTCATCAGGTGTCAGCATGTCGCCTGCTAGCTCACCATAGGCTGCTGTCTATTTGACCTGTCCTCCCATACCAGTTTCCCCACCATTCACACCTGCAGCAACATGCTCAACCATCCCCTTTTGTCTGCACCACACTACTCCCTCTACTCCCTGTGTTGTCCATGCAGATGTCACCCCACTATCCTCACTTTATACCTATTCTCCACATACATGGACAATCATAGAGCCTTCCTTGATCAAAAACAAATACTGTTTGCCCCCTGCATGTCAATACATCTGTCCCCCATCACATTCAACCCCCCCCCAACAGCAGCTCATAGCACCCAATGGGTCTACCCAGCATCGCCAACCAACAAACCCTATCATACATTTGGGAGAAAAGCCGCACCTGTATGATGTCGGTAGGGAAGACCTCACCAAAACGCAGGGACCTGTGCAAACATGACACCTGCGTCAAGGTGCCACAAATTACACAGTAGAGATAAACTGGTCATGCAAACCCTATCTCGTAAGCATTATGTACATAGGTGACAGAAATCGTACTCACCCAGCAGGACACAGTCCTCATACTGTCCATTCTCAAACTGTTGGAATATTGCTGAGTGATGCAGGCTATAGGGGTCACAGGTGTACCCTAGAAACCTAGGAACCACATTCAGAATATGCATATTTGCATTACAAACCACCTGCACAGTCAGGGAATGGTAGTGCATGCGGTTGCAGAACAACGCCTCCCTGTCTCTGGGTGGGACCAGGGCAACATGTGTGCAATCAATAGTTCCCATCACGTGTGGTATCCCTGCAATTTGCTTAAATGCCTGGTTCAAGAACCCCCATTGTTGCCTACTGTGAGGAATTACAATATAATTCCTTACCCGGCTGACCATGACTCGCAATACCTGGTGGAGACAGCGTGAGAAAGTGGGCCGGCTCATTCCACCTACTGCAGCCACTGAAGTCTGGAAGCAGCCAGAGGCAGAGAAATTTTGGGCACTGAGGAGCTTTACTAACCCTGGTACAGCATGAGACCAGCTACTTAGAGGATAGAGGTCAGATCTCAGATAACAACATAAGAACATAAGAACATAAGATATGCCATACTGGGTCAGACCAAGGTCCATCAAGCCCAGTATCCTATTTCCAACAGTGGCCAGTCTAAGCCATACATACCTAGCAGTTTTTCCAAAAGACACAGGTTCCTCAATGCTTGTATTGGGTCAAGCAGTGATATCCTGGGTCCCTTTTAATAATGGTTTATGGACCTTTCCTCCAGGAACTTGTCCAAAACTTTTTTAAACCCAGCTACACTAACAGTTTTTACTACATCCTCTGGTAACAAATTCCAGAGTTTGATTACACGTTGAGTGAAAAAATATTTTCTCTTATTAGTCTTAAATAGGTTACCCTGTAGCTTCATTGCATGTCCCCTAGTCTTTTTATATTCTGATGACATAAACAATCAATCTACATTTACCCGTTCCACTCCATTCATTAATTTATAGACCTCTATCACATCTCCCCTCAGCCGTCTCTTTTCTAGGTTGGAGCCCTAAACCTTTTAGCCTCTCTTCATAGGAGTATCCTTTCATCCCCTTTACCATTTTGGTAGCTCTTCTAATAACTCTATATCCTTTTAAAGATACAGCGACCAGAATTGCACACAATATTCAAGGTGTGGTCGCACCATGGAACGATACAGAGGCATTATAATATCCTTTGTTTTATTTTCCATTCCTTTCCTTATGATGCCTAGCATTCTATTTGTTTTCTTGGCCGCCGCTGCACAATGGGCCAAGGGTTTTAACATGTTATCCACGATGAAGCTTAAATTCTTTTCCTGGGTGGTGGTTATTAATGTGGAACCTTGCATCGTGTAACCATAGTTTGGGTTGTTCTTTCCTAGGTGCATATCTTTGCACTTGTCCACATTAAATTTCATCTGCCATTTGGATGCCCAGTCTTCCAATTTATCAAGATCCTCTTGCAATTTTCCACAATCCTCATGGGTTTTAACAACTTTAAATAGTTTTGTATCATCTGCAAATTTGATAACCTCACTCGTTATTCCCTTTCCAGGTCATTTATGAATATTTCAAAAAGCAGCGGACCCAGCACAGATCCATGCAGTACTCCACTATTCACCTTTTTTATTGGGAAAATTAGCCATTTGGCCCTACACTCTGCTGTCTATCTTTTAACCAGTTCCTGATCCACAATACTACACTGTCTCCTATCCCATGACTTTTTAGTTTTGCCAAACGTCTCTGATAAGATACCATGTCAAAGGCTTTCTGAAAGTCCAAATACACTATCAATTGACTCACCTTTGTCTACCTGTTTATTTACACCTTTAAAAAATAAATAACAGATTAGTAAAACAAGATATTCTTTGTCTAAAGCCATGTTGGCTGTCTCCCATTAAGCCATGACTTTATGATGGTTTCTACCATTTTTCCCAGTACTGACGTGAGGCTCACCGGTCTGTAGTTTCCCAGATCACCCCTGGAACCCTTTTTAAAAATTGGCGTTACATTGGCCATCCTCCAATCTTCAAGTATTACAGATGATTTTAATGATAGTTCACAGATTACTAATAGCAGGTCTGCAATCTCATATTTCAGTTCTTTCAAGACCCTTGGATGATTTGCTACTCTTCTGTTTATCAAATAGTTGTAATACATCTTCCCGGTGTATCAATATTTCTTTCAATTCTTCCGCAGAATCACCTTTAAATACCACTTCAGTCATGGGTAACATCCCTACATCTTCCTCAGTAAAGACCGAAGCAAAGAATTCATTCAGTCTCTCCGCTATAGCCTTGTCCCCTCTTAGTGCCCTTTTTACCCCTCTATCATCTAATGGTCCAACTGACTCTCTCACCGGTTTTTTGCTATGAATGTACTTGAAAAAATCTTTCTTACGCGTTTTTGCCTTCACAGCAAGTTTCTTCTCAAATTCTTTCTTTGCCTGCCTTATCAATGCCTTGCATTTGACTTGCCAGTGCTTGTGCTGTTTCCAGTTTTCGTCATTTGGTTCTTTTTTCCATTTCCTGAAAGAAGCTTTTTTGGCAACAACAGCTTTTCTGACCTCACCTTTAAACCATGCAGGCAGTTTTTTGGACTTCCTTCCACTTTTCTTAAAGCGTGAAATACAGCTTCCAGATAGTATTTTTAAACAACACCCAAGCTTGATGTAAGTCTTTAAACTTTGCAACCGCTCCTTTTAGTTTTTTCTTAACTATTTTCCTCATTTTATCATAGTCTCCCTTTCGAAAGTTAAAAAGTAGTACTGTGGATTTCCTTACCATCACTCCTCTATTAATTAAATCAAATGCAATCATGCTATGATCACTATTGCCAAGTGGCTTCAACACCCTTATCTCTTGCACCAGATCTGGTGTTCCACTAAGAACTAGGTTCAAAATGGCTTCCCCTCTGGTCAGTTTATGAACCAGCTGCTCCAAGAAGAAGTCATTTATTTCATCTAGAAACGTTATCTCCCTAGCATGTCCTGCCGTGACACTGACCCAGTCAATACCAGGGTAATTGAAATCACCCATTATTATTACTCTTCTGTAACTTTTGTTAGCTTCCCTGATTTCTTTGAGCATGTCATCATCCATTTGTTCATTCTGGCCAAGCGGTCGATAGTACAACCCCACTGCCATCGCCTTCCCCTTTTTACATGGAATTTCAATCCATAGAGATTCTACAGCAAATTTTGTTTCCTGCAAAACTTTAATCCTTTCTGACTCAATGCCCTCTCTAACATAGAGCGCAACCCTTCCACCAATTTGATCAGCTCTATCATTACAATATAGTTTGTACCCAGCTATCACAGTGTCCGACTGGTTGTCCTCCTTCCACCATGTCTCTGAGATACCAATCATATCTAACTTCTCATTTAGTGCTATATATTCTAACTCTCCCATCTTATTTTTTAGACTTCTAACATTTGCATACAAATATTTTAGAGACTGTGTTTTATTCATATTAATCTGGTTATCAGTTGGCAGGGGTAATTTGGAATCTTTAAGCTCTGTCTGCTCTGTACTCAAGGGCATTTAGGCTACCTTTTTCTTTATTGGAACCTCTCTGCTGATGTGCTCTAACTTCATTTTTTTGGTAGTATTCTTCAAGGATGCATCATTCCGAACCATGCGCTCTTGGGTAACTGTCGGCTTTCCCCTATTATCTAGTTTAAAAGCTGCTCGGTCTCCTTTTTTAAAGGTTAAAGCCAGCAGCCTGGTTCCACCCCATTTAAGGTGAAGCCCATTCCTTTGGAAGAGCCCCTCTTTTGCCCAGAATGTTCCCTAGTTCCTAACAAATCCAAAACCCTCATCCTTGCAACATCGTCTCATCCACGCATTGAGATTCAGGAGCTCTGCTTGCCTTTTGGGTCCTGCGTGTGGAACAGGAAGCATTTCGGAAAACGCTACCCTGGAAGTTCTGGATTTCAACTTCCGACCTAAAAGCCTATATTTAGCCTCCAGAACTTCCCTACAACATTTTCCTATGCATTGGTACCAACATGTACCAAGAGAGCAGACTCCTCCCCAGCACTATCTAAGACCTTGTCTAGGTGGCACGTGAGGTCTGCTACCTTCGCACCAGGCAGGCATGTTACCAGGCGATCCTCACGTCCACCAGCCACCCAGCTATCTACATGCCTAATGATCGAATCACTAACTATAATGACTGTCCTAACCCTTCCCTCATGGGCATATGGCTCTGGAGAAAAATCCTCGGTGTGAGAGGGTTTTACATCACTTGGAGGACAGGTCCTAGCTATAGGATCACTTCCTGCCACGCCAGGGTGATGCTCTCCTGTCACGTGACTTCTCTCCTCCATGGCAACAGGGATGCTGCCAGACTGGAGGTGGGACTTCAGGACTATATCCCTGTAGGTCTCGTCTATGTTCCTCTCAGTTTTCCTTATGTCTTCCAAGTCTGCTACTCTTGCCTCCAGAGATTGGACTCGTTCCCTGAGAGCAAAGAGCTCTTTGCACCTTGTGCACATATAAGACCCCTCACCAACTGGGAAAAAAACATACATGTGACACTCAATGCAAAAGGCTGGAAAGTCCCCTCATAAAGCTCTCATATAGCTCCTGTGCTCAGACGATAGAGGGAGATGACCTGGTCCTCACTCATGCGCTGGAGCATGGCCCTGGGCCTGTAGAGGCAAGACTATCTGAGATGAACCTCAGCACGTCTAGGGCACCGTGCCTCCCCATACCTGGCCTGTGGGTCCTCCACAGCTGCAGGTCTGTTTTGCTGTGGGGCCGGACCCCTGCTCATTGCCACTCTCCCTAGCACACCATCTCCCTCATCAAGCAACCACTGTTCTTCCTCATTCAGCAACAACTGGACAGCACTCACAGCAAAGCCAATGTGAGCCATCTCGGACAACAGGACCTGCTAAAACACTGTGGCTCAAATAGTGACAGTGGGAGAAGGGGAGGGGCAAGGCAGATGATCATAGCAAACACCACTCTCCTGCGCATCATGCAACACACACGAGCCATGGAACGGATTTCCCCTTGTGATGGCAACTTCTGCATGCTTGTCACAAACAGTGCATGGAACGCAGAGAGTAGGCGCCCTGTGTGGTGCATGGTGCCCTGCATCACCATTCCGCAGGGCATGGAACGGTGATGCAGGGTGCCCTGCGCCATGCAAGATGTGCTATAAACCCAAACATGCCCTGCACATGTGTAAAGCACATTGTACAGACCCTCGCAGTGGATGCATCCATCTTACCAGTGAAGATGGACCCCCTGCAACAAGGCACATCTGCAGAGGAATGTGTCAGTCCACAGGAGTATGCTGATGTGGAGGGCCCTGAAGTGTTGACACAAGGGCACTCATGGGAGACAATGCCCTCTGTGGCCCCTGGGAGGATGACCAACCAGGCCCATCTGCTAACCCATCAAAGGCCAACACAACCTGTCAAGGCAGGTGTATCCAATAGAAAGCGCAAGACAGTGCCTGAGGCGGCATGCAAGAGGGCACTGTGGTTCAGCCAGGAGGAGAATGATGTGCTCCTGTCCAATGTCCTCAAGCACTATAAGGAGCTCTATGGCCAACTCAGCAGCACAGCACCAATCAGCAGCAGAACTGCCATCTGGGAGCAGATCCAACAGGCAGTTGCTGAGGTCGACGAACCACCATGTGACAGTGACACCTGACGAAAAGCTTTAATGACATCAAACGCTCAGTGTGGTCACACCTTACAGCCGAGCGAAGCCATGTGATGGGCACAGGTAGAGGTGGTCCCCATTCAGCCCAATTGACCATCCTGGAGCAACAGCTTGCAGACAGACTTGGCTCCATCTACATATATGGACTAACCCCAGAGCTGGACACAGCCCACCCATATGCTGGTAGGTGTTTAAGTGTTTGTATGTAAGGTCCTAGCATGTGCATGTGTAATACAATGTGTGTGTCCATGCCCTCTCAACATCGGGTTGTACCAGCCAGGCTGAGGTGCATCACAGTGGTGTACAATCACTGCAAGCAGGTACTTGACACATTGGTCATGAGTGATGGGGGCAATGCCCACTAGCCACACATTGCAATCTTCTCAGACCCCACTCCCCAACTGGCTCTCCTCACATCCAATCCCAGCTACCCACCATGTCCCCATCTACCCCCTTCTCATATATCAACAATGTAGCCAGTACATCCTCTGCTCACACAAAAGCTAGATGGCACCAAGCAGTCAAACACTGAGGCCCTCTGTCCCATACCCTGTACCCCTATTACCACACACCTGTGTCCCTCTGACTGACACCCTACCTTTGTGTCCCTGCATGCACCATTGTGGACTGGTCTGTGGATATGGTGCATGTGACCTGTGGCCAGCATATGCCTCACCAGTGTGATGCACATAGCCCACATGTATGTACAGTGCATTGCCACTATGTCTATCCCTTGTGTGTAGGTCATATCATGTCACAGCATATTAAATGGGATCTACATGGTTGGGGGTGAAACCATGTGCTGTACACAACATACCAAGATGTGGTGAGGAGTGTAACATCCATCAGTGAGACATAGGGAAGGCATAGACCTTTGTAAACTTAACAGCATATCAACAAGGGGCAGCATTGTCTGCACACCCCCACAACATGACACTATTGGAGCCAAGGCCAGGCATCAAAATGACCCTGCGTTCTCAGGCCATCATATGCACACTGTGACATATCAGCTCATATACTGGGGACAGGACCACAGAAGCACAGCACTGAACATCATCCATGTCTGTGGGTGGACATCTACCAGCATGTGAATGGTTATGTCTGTTTGTTGTCCTCCACAGGTGACATCCGATAGGCACAGGAAGAGGTGTGAGACACCGGTGATAGGACCATGTTGGTGTAGGGGCCTGCTGAGGGGATCGAGTGGGACCCAGCCCAAAGTAGGGAGTCACCACGCACCTGTGATGTACAGGTGGGTGGCCCAGATGGGGCCCCGGTGGGGGTCAGTGTGGGGCAGTGCAAGTCTGAGCCAGATGATGGTGGGGAGGAGCAGGAGGATGTCAGTCAGCCTCCAACTGACGGCCAATAGCAGTGGCGATGATGCTACACACCCCTGTACCACAACGTTGCCACTGGGGCTTGACATGGAGCCAGGCCCTGCACCACCCATGTCTGCAGCAGGAACATCTGCCAGGCTCTTGCGAGACCTAATACAGGACATCATGTGTGGGCTGGAGGATCACACAGCAGCAACACATGAGGACCTGTCAAGTGGGTGACAGATCACCATGTGGCATGTTGTGGTACATGGTATAGAGACTTCATTAAACTTAACAATATGCAACATTTAAATCTTAGCCAACGAGTGAAAGCCTCAGCAGAAGCTCACTGATAAAGCACAATCAGGAGTACTCATAACATCAATGGCTAACACTCGTTTGTCACATCAATCTCAATTCACAGGACCATATTCAAACAGACATTGCAGTAAGTTTTATACAAACTATAATCACAACAGCCATTAAAACTGCACTTATATCACCAGGTCCGTGGATTGAGAAGAAATTGAATGCCCCGACGCCTTTCTCAAGACATCTTATATAAGCGTTTCGCTACTGCTGTCTCAAGGGGGTTCAACTCCTGAAGTAGAGACTTCAAATGCTAGCCAAACAACAGCCAGCTCACACAACAGCCATCATTCAGAGCTCGTCTCTAGCACTCGACGAGCTCTGAATGATGGCTGTTGTGTGAGCTGGCTGTTGTTTGGCTAGCATTTGAAGTCTCTACTTCAGGAGTTGAACCCCCTTGAGACAGCAGTAGCGAAACGCTTATATAAGATGTCTTGAGAAAGGCGTCGGGGCATTCAATTTCTTCTCAATCCACGGACCTGGTGATATAAGTGCAGTTTTAATGGCTGTTGTGATTATAGTTTGTATAAAACTTACTGCAATGTCTGTTTGAATATGGTCCTGTGAATTGAGATTGATGTGACAAACGAGTGTTAGCCATTGATGTTATGAGTACTCCTGATTGTGCTTTATCAGTGAGTTTCTGCTGAGGCTTTCACTCGTTGGCTAAGATTTAAATGTTGCATATTGTTAAGTTTAATGAAGTCTCTTTATTATTTGTATGAAGTATCATTTTTTGAGGCTTTGATATTGGCTTTATAATCTTGTGTGGTACATGGTATGACAGGGTGCAGTTGCCAACATGTGTGTGGGGGGTATGGAATGCACACCATGTCACCCTTGACATCTACAAACAGCATATGTTGCTAGGGTGCCAGGTCTCGATTATCCCTGAGCCCTCAGTTGCATGTGTTTACAGGGCAGCTGTATGCACATTGTCTCACTGTTCACAATCATTATTCCACAGGTATCCGCCAGGAGCTGCGGGACATCCACCAGGACCTACGTCGGGACCACGAGGTGCATCTGCTTCAAGTACAGACCACGATGGCCATGGCAGAGGGCCTGCAGGCCCTGATATCTGCCATCAACAGACTCACGGAACTCTAGGCTGGTATGGCAGGCAGGAGGCAGCCACCAGCAGCAACACCAATACCACCACCAGCAAGGGGTGGTCGGGGGCATGGACGATGTGGGCGTGAAGATGCCCACGGGGGTATGGTTGTCACACCAATGATTTAAAAAGTCTACATGTGTCTGTCTGTCTGTCTGTGTTTTTCTGCACAACAGCAAAGGAACCGATAGAGATCCCTACCTGATATGGGTGTGAGCGTGCACCCACCTAGGTGGACTTGTCATGGGTACACCTACCCTCAGGAGTACAGCATCACATTCCCACCTCGCTCCCATATATGTCCCATACCCCTTCCACTCACATTTGCAAACTGACATGAACATACAGTCCATTGCTGTTGTGTGGCCACACAATCATCATCTCCATGCCCTCTGGGACCCTCCTCATAATGGCATGTGTCCCACACTGTCAATGTGCACATCCACTCACCTGATCCTGACACACCTCACAGGCCATTCTCTATGCACCCCCTTCCTGACCCGTGCACTGTGTTTGGCAATATGTCGCTCCCTCTTCCCTTGGGACTGTGTAGGTGACTGGTGTTGCAGGCTATGTGCTGAACACCATTACCCACCGGGTCACCCCTCACCATAGCAGTAGATGTGCTCATTAAACCACAGCTACCCCGGAACACACTCAGTTGTGCTGTTCTGTGACTCTGTCACATGCCCGCCACCATTTCACCCACGATGCCATGTGTGTACAAATGGACATGTCCTGGTCCCCAGGCATGTGGGTCAAGGGGGCAGGACATGGCCACCAACATGTCCCCTGCTGTGCATGGGAAGGTGGAGCCATCTGGGAGGTCCAGAGGAGGTTGCAAACAGTACCACACATACCATCCGTACTGTCTGTTGTTTTCAATGGACCATGTGTATGACACATGTGTGCCTGTCACAAACCCAGGGAACCAGTGCTATGTGTGCACCAATGTACATGTTGGTAACAAAGACGAACACATGACCAGGCCAGAGCTGTATGAAACCATATGCACCTTTATAAAACAAAAAATGATATAACATAAAATATTATATTGCATAAAATATATTACAAAATGTAAACATTGGTTGGCACACAGTGCCTACATTGATGGCAGTGGCTGGTCCCACCACAGACCCCTCCTGGCCATTAGGTGATGGCAACACCTGGGACCAATGTTCCCTCTAATTTTCTGTAGGCTGTGTGCGCATAAAATATCGGCTGTGTGCAGCTTTTGAAGGAAGGTTAAATTTTGTGCGCCACATAACGACACTCAGAGTTATATACTTTAAAATTTTACACGTCAGAATACAGTATGTACACCACATTGATTTTAAATAGACGATTACTAAATGAAGCGGGAAATTTCTAGTAATTACAATCATAACTTTTAAATTTTAAGACGTCTGTGTTGTTTTCTATCAGAATCAGAGCCGTAATTTTTGTGCGCTCTGTTGTAAAGTATGTGCGCTCGCTCGGCAAGGTGTGTGCGCGCGCACACGCGCACAGCTTAGAGGGAACAGTGCCTGGGACCCAGGATTGCAGAGGGCTGGGCTGCACCCAAGCCCACTGGGGAGCATTACCCCTCCTGGGGGCTCAATGGCTCATGCTCTGCAGAGGATCAGTCCCCATCCCTCAGCATCTGAAGCTCATGAGCCATCATGCACAGGGCATCTACCAGCTGCCTCATGGTCTCAGTTTGGGCATGCTGGGCCTGTGTCTGCGCCAGCAGTGCCACAGACAGGGAGCGGTCCCCATGTGTATGGGGTCTGGATTTTGGCATTGGTGCACACCCTGGTTATGGTACTGCTTGGCACAGAGGGGTAAGTCCCCACCTGTGCAGGTGGACCACAGGGCAGCTAGAAGGGCTCCCCTGGGCTCTCTGCAATCATGGGACTCAGGTGTGTGCCCACATGTAGCCATGTCTGGCAGGTTGATTCCCTGTAGGTGTGGGGAAGCTGGCCCTCTGTCTCAGCCTCCTCCCCCTCCTCCTATCCCACACACTCCTCCTCTCCTACCACATCCCACAGCTCCAGAGGTTCTTCCCGCCTCTCCTCCTCCTCAGGCCACACTATCCCCTCCCCTTCCTCCCCCTCTGCCTCCTCCACCTCCCCCTCCCAGTCCTTCCCATCCTCATCCTCCACCTCCTCTTTCTCCTCCTCATCCTTATCCACCTCCCCCTCCTTCCCCTCCTCCCACTCTTCTTCCTCCTCCCCTCCATCCCATCCTCCCATGCCTCCTCCTCCTTCTCCTCCTCCACTCCTTCTCCTCCTTCTCCTCCTACCACTCCTCCACCTCCTCTCCCACATCCCAAGCAGAGGTGGATGTCTCCCCCCTCTGTAGTGGCCTCCTTTGCCTTTTCTGCCACCTCTGTGGCCTGTAGGTCTGCAGCACTGCCACCTGCCTGGACACTGGGGCATGTGCAACATCTACAGGCTTTGTGAATGGGAACAGAGAGTTCCACATCAGCCACATGTTCTCTGCTGACAGGAGAGTTGTCAACTGCTGCAAGGGCTGCAAGCCTTTTATATAGTTACTGGCCCACCAACCTTGCAGCAGGTAGAACATGCACAGTGGGGCATGCACTTCCCACAGGTCAAACAGGATATCAACTGCACAGGTGTGATTCATCCAGGTGGTGTGGACATGACAAACAAGGGGTTGTGGGTTGAACAACCTGTGTAGGCAACTGCAGAGGGGGCTGGCTGCCCTCCGGTGACAATGTGGCTCAATGCGTACATGGCCTATCACCCCTAGATGCCAACCCCAAAGGCAGGGGCCCTGGGGTCCCTGCAGTGCCAGCACAGATTAGTGGAAAGGGGAGGTGAGACAGTGGCAGAACACCAGAACTGTGTGTATGGTATGCTCTGGGGGTGAGGGTGTTTGACCCACAGTGTGCATGTGTCCATACATCATCAGGTTGGAGCTGATATCCATCCGTTGAGGTCCATGAGAAGTATAGGATGACCTGGGTAAGGTATGCTACCAGCATGCTCGAGACAGCAGAGGAGACTGCTACATCAGGGGTCTGTGCAGAGCATTGGGGTTACAGCTGGACCACAGGTGCTGTTCATCAGCGAAGGGTGGGGACATATATTGACTGGGTGACCAGGGTGCATTAGGTGCCTCAGTGGTGTATCTGTGGTGGTATGTGTGGCTGCTCAGTGGGTCAGTGTGACATAACAGGCAAGTCATGGGTGAAAGTTGGATCTATGTTGCACTGGAGAGGGTGGGTCAGTGATGGCAGGTTGGCATCATGGCAGGATGTGGAGGGATGGCTGGCCTGGGATGGTGGTCGGTATCAGTTCAGGGGTGCATCTTGTGGCCGCAGCAAGGTCCATTTTCAGGCAGCTGCTACACATCCCAGCAGCAATGTGAGGCAGCCAAGCAGCAACCTTAGCATGCTGTGAGAGTGCATGCACGCATATGTTCAGATAGGTTAGGGTGACAACAGCATGATTTGGTCCCCCAGAGCCATCTAAAGGTATGTGTGCACCTGGAAAATGTCTGCTATGTGGGCAGGAGGGGGGCACAGGGCATGCCTGCCTTACACCTACTACAGTTGTGCATATAGTAGAAGTGTGCCAACACAGACATGCCCAATGGGGAATGGGTGAGTATGCTAGAGTCACTGGTGAATTTGAGCCCTGATGACCCCTGTGGTCCCTCGGTGTTATCCTGTGATCCTGCCAAGGATGTGTCAGGGACTGTTAGGTGACTCTCAATTCCACAGACTACAGGTCTGCACCCATGGTACAGACCTGTGGTACCATGCACCTTATGGCAAAGTGTACCCCCCCCCCCCCACATCTGCTTTATATGGTGTCATTCACATATGTGTGTGATATTGACCCTGGGAAAGGTTTGATATGGCACAAAGCATGTATTCTGTGACCTCCCCATCTCTGCAATGAGCAATTGTGGCATACCCACAGCAGCCATTCACATTGTGATTCACCACATACATATATGTGTTGATTGGGGGATGACTGACAGGTCCATATGATGCCTCTGGGACAGCATGTCAGCCCCTGCATATATGGGTGTACCTCTATGTGGTCTGGACAGTGACCCCCTCCCCCATGCCAGGGATGCTAGCAAATACATGGGTAAATTCACAGGGAACATCCTGTTTGGTGCATGATGCATGGACATATGGCCACAGGTGTTGTCCAATGTTGTGCTTTGGCCAGAGCCAGTGCCTCAATCATACACACATGCTACATTACTCACCATCTGCAGATGGCTGCATCTCCAACCGCTGCTGGAGGAAGTCTGGCCGCCTCTGCCACATCTCCCTGCCCTTTTTACACAGATCCTCCACTTGTAGGAACAGGGATAGTTGCCATCTGTGGTGTTCCATACATACCAGTGGTGACAATACCACAGAATGCACATGGGTATGCATTGTGTCACAGTATTCAGGTTGCAGACTGTAGCTAGCAAGCCCCTTTGGGACTGCACAGTACCTCCCCCTTCATGGCCACACATCCATCACTGCTGGCAAGTGCCCCCCTGCCATCACACTGGCATGCCATAGAAGTGCTGCTGTTACTACATTTATGGCCGTGCCTTAGGTCACCCCTTTGCAATGCACGCTATCTTCTCACAGATCACTGTGAGGGTGTCACATGGCACATGATGTGACCCATGTCCCACAGCATATTTCCAAAACATCATGTGCACATGTGTGCCCTGTTGATACAGACTGCTCCCTACATGTTCTATGACAGACATCCATGGCCACTACCTGTTCCAATCCTGTGTTTGTGTCCTGATGTGAGTTGGCTCTGATCACCGTTTCTTGGATGTAGGTAGATGGCTGGTCTTCGGTCTTTTGCAATGCTGTGTCTGGCAGGCAGGTAGGACAGACTATGGAATGTGGGCACATGTTGGCACTGTCAGCATATGCATATGGCTACATGTTTGCATTCCAGTCATGGTACGGCTGTTGGGAACATCAGACAGATGTCAGTGCATTTGGGGTCAAGGCTGACATTCATAGTGTAATGAGGAAGATCCATCCTTTGCCTTAAAAACACAGGATTCTGTGATAACTAGGTCAGAAGCTGACAGGCAGGCAAGCCATATGATCAGTAGTTGTCAGGGGCAACGTAAACAAACCCGGCCACGAGGTTTGCAACCCCGCCCAACTAGCAAGCAATCCCTAGTTCCTAATAGCTTTCACCTGAGTGGGGGAAGTGCTAATCAGCACTATAAGAAACACTCAGGAAACTCAGAGAGAAGACAGCCAGGAACAGGACAGCCAGGAACAGAACAGCCAGGAGCAGAGGAGTCAGAGACCAGCTGTGAAAGTCTGTCTGCTGTGACGCAGTTTGGAACTCAGAGGCAACGTTCTTTACAGAGTGAATGGAAGCCTGAAAGAGTGAAACAGTATGTATCTGGGAGCTGTGATCCTGAAAGTGATTCTGAACCAGATTTAAGGAAGTTTACTGGCAGCAGAAATACCTGGAGGGTTAATGCTCAAAAGCCTCGTAGGAAAAGTCCAAGGTGGGTGCCGTGCTGTGAAAGCCAACCGAAGGATTTAACTAGAGAGCTAACATGGGAGCATTTACAAGTCCCTGAAAGGGAGAGGTATTCTGTAGAAGATATTTGCATGTCAGAAGAGGAAGTGTTTGAAAAGCCTAAACCTCAGAGAAAGATTCACAGATCAAAACCCTGTGCTGACAAGGGAGAACAATTCCTTTATTCCCAGCCAAAGCCTGAAGTTAGAACAAACAAATACTTTAAAGGGAAAAGTTCTTATAAGAAGTTATGTTCTGAAAATCCTGAATGGTGGGTCTCTCCTCTCTCACACTCTAATAAATACGGTAACAGCAGTTCCAGCCCTAGAGAGAGCTGGTCAGATAAGCTCTGTGATGAGACATTGCAAGGAGATTTACAAACGTTCTGTAGCAAGGGAAACGTTTGTCCATCTGAAAGTCAGCTTGAACCCATGGTCATTGATTATGCTAGTGAAAGCTCATTTGATGATCCAATGGACTGTACGTTAACTATCTCAGACAAAATTACCTCTTTATGTTAAACCAGTAATTGTACATTGCTTGAGCCTAGCATTGAAGATCAAGAGTGCCTGTTTATCTACAGAGGAACTATGTGTTGAGTATTGTTTTCTTATGGCTATCATTTCATTAAGAAGCAAGAAGAAGCTATCATTTATTTCCTTTATAACACGCCAGAGAGTATGGCTTTATTGTCTTAAGTTTCCTGTGTTGTGCATTTGAGAATCCGACCCCGGGAGGGGAAATAAAACCCTAACTTTACCTGAACCACTCGTGTCTACAACTACTTATTCTTCATAAACATCATCAGGCAGACAGACCTGCTACCCTAGGCGGCAGCCTGCCCACCTGGTGGTGACAATAGGTGATGAGTCATAGACTGTGGCTACACCTGGTCAACAGTGTTGTACCATGTTGTGGGTCACTACCTGCACATGCAGTCCATTGTCAGGTCATGGTCCAGCTTGGTAGAGCTTTTACGGAGATGCCAGTACAGTGCCTTGTCGGGCTATTCCTCCTCTCAAGATTTGACCTTGGTGTCTGTCTACATGCAACATGCACTGTGATTCCATGATCAGTTTGCTGCCCTGTATTGGCCCCAGTGTTATTGCCCATATTTAAGCAGGGCCAATGATACTGTCGCTCATAGGAGTCTTATCAATAGACCCAACAGCTTGGGGATGGGTTCCAGGATGTTATTTGGGATCTGAAATGCGTTGACTGACAGATGACAGAGGGTGATGGTGGACAGATCCCATTTGGATGGATGGGTAGTGATTAGCGGTGTGGACAGGGTAGGGTCCTAGGACCTGTACCATTCTATGTATGTGTGCGTGATAGTGGCCAAGGACTGTTTGGACAGGTTAGTCCTTCTGCAGATGACATATAGATGCCAAACAGAGTGGACTCCCCTGAGGGAGTTGATAACACGAGGACAGGTCAACAAATGCTGTGGGAATGGTATAATGCTTGACAGTGCCACTATGACATAAAGAGGGGCACTGTCAGACATTGGGAGTCATACATCCCAGGGAATCATCTGCAATGGGGGTGAAAGGTTGTTGCGCACAGACCAGTGAATGTAAACTACCTTGTTGAGATAATGTCTGAGGATTTCATGTTGGCAGGACGGTGTGACACAGCAGTGGCAGAGGCCAGAGGCCTGCAAGGTTGTATGACCAGCTGAAAGGTGGCGGTACATATGGCACTGCACAGGCTCGTGGCAAGGCATCACATGGAATACTGTGTTAATGTTTGCAGACCATCCCTCATGAAGGTCATGAAACAGCTGGAAAAGGGTCATAGGACGGTTGGCTACATCATCTTCAGCCTGCATCAGACAACCTATGGGAAGAGACCTGAGGACCCATATATATACACTCCAGGGAAGAGGGGGAACAGGAGAGGTATGAATCAGATGTTTCAGACCTGTGGGGTCTTGCTGTACACACAAACTTCCTCCAAAGAGGTGAGAGCTGTGATAGTATGGCACTATACATGAAGCTGCATGGGTGTCAACCTTAAGACAATGTCTGGGGTAGCTGCTTGGAATGGCACCCACAGGATGTGGTGGTGCCAAATGCAGTCATGGACCTCAAAATGATACCTTTATGGCAACAGCATGTTTGCAAAGACAACATGGCCACCTCGTCTATCTCATTAGGTTGGGTTCACCTATACAGAGCTTTGTGAAGACCCCTGAACCACAGCAGGTGGAGGGCTGACCTTCACAGATCAGCAGGTGCCCCTACATTTGCCACCTTACTTGGCGGACGTGATGGACCAGACCAGTCATTATCTGCCACCAACTGCCATGTTCCAAGGGTTGCAGAGCAGAGATGGCATCCATCTGTCCAAGAAAGGTTGACGCATCTTCAGTAGTAGACTGGCTAATCTACTGAAGAGGGCTTTAAACTAGATTCGTTGAGGATGGGTGGAGAAAGCCCCCAGGTAAGTGAAAGTGCCCAGGTAAGTGACAGTTCCCAGGTAAGTGAAAGATTAAATACCTTAATGAAAATGGGTAAAAGGGGTAACATATGGAAAGCGGTGTATATAAATGCCTGTAGCATGGGAAATAAGATCCCTGATGTTGAAGCTTTGGTGGGAGTGGCTGACATGGATTTAGTGGCAGTTACAGAAACATGATTCACAGAAAACCATGACTGGGATGCAGGGCCGGCCCGTCCATTGAGCAAGAATGTTTTTTGCACAGGGCCCCGCGTTTCAGGGGGCCCCGCACAAAGAACATTCTGCTTTTTTTTTATTACATTTAAAAACAAAAACCTGGCTCTAGCTGCTGCCGCTGCCGCGTCCGTCGCAGCAGCGGCAGAATGGCGTGTCCCGCGGGGCCCCTTCTCCTCTTCGAGCCCTCTGCAAGGGCTTTCAGATTCGCGAAGGGAGAGTTGTGCTCCCTCGCGTCTCTGTAAAGCCCGCAGGGGCTAATGGGAAATTTCCCATCAGCCCCTTTAGACGCGAGGGGCTGATGGGAAATTTCCCATTAGCCCCTGCGGGCTTTACAGAGACGCGAGGGAGCACTCTCCCTTCGCGAATCTGAAAGCCCTTGCAGAGGGCTCGACGTGGAGAGGGGGCCCCGCGGGACACGCCATTCTGCCGCTGCTGCGACGGACGCGGCAGCAGCTAGAGCCTGGTTTTTGTTTTTAATTTTGCGGGACGGGATGGGAAGGTAAGGAGGGGGGGGGCTGATGGAGGCTGTCTGGAAATGGGGTGATGGGGGGTTAGGACTGGAAATGTGCAAGGGGGGGGGGTTAGGACTGGAAATGTGCAAGGGGGGGGTTAGGACTGGAAATGTGCAAGGGGGGGGAGTTAGGACTGGAAATGGGCTGGGACTGATGGAGGCTGACTTGAAATGGGCTGGGGGGGTTAGGACTGGAAATGGGCTGGAGGGGGGGTTAGGACTGGAAATGTGCTGGGGCTGATGGAGGCTGACTGGAAATGGGCTGGGGAGGGGTTAGGACTGGAAATGGGCTGGGGGGGGTTAAGACTGCTAATGGGCTGGGGCTGATGGAGGCTGACTGGAAATGGGCTGGGGGGGTTAAGACTGGTAATGGGCTGGGGGGGTTAAGACTGGTAATGGGCTGGGGGTTGATGGAGGCTGACTGGAAATGGGGTGATGGGGGGTTAGGACTGGAAATGGGCTGGGGGGGGTTAAGACTGGTAATGGGCTGTGGGCTGATGGGGGCTGTCTGGAAATAGGGTGATGGGGGTTAGGATTGCTAATGGGCTATGGGGGGGTTAGGACTGCTAATGGGCTATGGGGGCGCTAGGACAGGAAAAGGGCTGATGGGGAGGGGTTAGGACTTGAGGTGGGCTGATGTGGTTAGGACTAGTAATGGGCTGTGGGCTGATGGGGGGGGTTAGGACTGGCAATGGGCTATGGGGGGCTGACTGGAAATGGGCTGATGGGGGGTTAGGACTGGAAATGGGTTATAGGGGGGGGCTTAAACTGAAAATGGGTTGATGGGGGGCTAGGACTGGTAATGGGTTGGGGGATTGCTATGACTGGAAATGGACTGAGTGGACGGGGAGGCTTGAACTGCAAATAGCTGATGGGGAGGGAGCTTGGAATGGAAATGGGCTGTGAGGGAAGGGAGCTAGAACTGAAAATGGGCTGATGGAGCAGCTAGGATAGGACTGGAAATGGGCTGTTGGGGGGAGCTAAGATTGGAAATGGGCTGTGGTGGGGGCTTGAATTGAAATGGACTCATGGAGGGGCTAGAACTGGAAGTAGGCTCATGGGGGGGCTTGGACTGGAATTGGGCTGAGTGGAGGGGAGCTAGGATTTGACATGGGCTGATGGTGGGGCTAGGAAATGACTAGAAATGGGCTGATGGGGGGCTAGGATTGGAAATGAGCTGATGAAGGGACTCAGACTGAAAATGGATGGGGGAGCTAGGACTGGAAATGGGTTGATGGGGGGCTAGGACTGGAAATGGGCTGATGCAGGGACTAGAAGGGAATGGATGCTGGGTGAGACTGGAACTAGAAGGGAGCTGATGTTGGGGGAGGATTAGAATGGGATGGGGCTGGGAGAGTAAAATGGAGAGGGGAAAAATATTTTGTGTGGGAGGGATGAAAAATCTACAATTGGCCGGGTATTGGGAGAGTAAGTGGGGATTGAGGATGGAGGGGTAAAATTTGTGTGGATGAAATAAGAATGAGGAAAGAGCAAAAGGATAAAGATTAGTATGTTAAAGCAGATGTAGAGAGAGAGGATGGAAAGAAAACTAGAAGAGAGAAGAAAGGACAAATGGACAGCAGACGATGGAGAGTTAGCAGAAAACATGAAGAAACCAGAAGAAAGTGGCTGGAGCAATTGCAACTGAAAAAAAATGCACAAAAGGTAGAAATATATCTCTTTATTTTGAATTTATTAACTGGAATATGAAAGTTCTGGGAAATGTGCATCATTAACGTCTGCGCTTTGTTTGGTACAAGAGGAAATTGATTTATAGTTTTATTTCTACAGTGTTGTTGTACATTCCAAGTTTGGCTTTTGGGGTTCCCAGTTTAAATTATTGCCTTCCTGTTTCTAAATTGCGATTCCTTGTTTGGTGATGGTCTATGTTCTGCATGTGTAACTGAGCTGAGGTATTCTGTTTATGTAATTCCTATTTGACATTGCCACTTGTTCTCTTTCCCCAGTATTCTCTGAAATGTACTGGTTTAATATTTGCAGTGTTTCCTTTTGATAGGTAGGGACTGGTGCTTTGTGAGTCCTGGTAATGCTGTCAGGATACAGCGGGTTTGCTATGGGTTCTAAATGGGCAGCGTTTGTAGTAGTTCCTAATGTGCCTGGCGGTTGGCACTGGATTATAGTAATGTAGAAATCTTTTAGTCTTTCTTTATCCATACACTCATTAAGAGACATGTTTACTAAAAGTTAGTGTATGGTAACATTATGCAAATATTTATGCAAATAAGGCCACTTATGCAAATGAGGCCCCGCACCGAGTCTCCGCACATGGCCCCGCACCCCCCTTGGGCCGCCCCTGCTGGGATGTAACTATACCAGGCTATACTTTATTCAGAAAGGACAGGGTAGGAAGAAGGGGAGGAGGAGTGGCACTATATGTTAAAAATAATATTAAAGCTTTGGAATTACAGAGCTTAAAAGGGAGAGGAGGCACTGTGTGTTAAACTAGAAAGAGGGAAAGAGAACTCAATTTGCATTGGCATGATATACAGACCTCCCTCACAAGAGGAAGAGGTGGAAAGAGAGTTAATTGAAGACATAGGCAGCATTGCTAGGAATGGAGAAGTGCTACTGATAGGCGATTTCAATATGGCAGATGTTGATTGGCACATTCCTGCTACAGTATCATCTAGAAGTAAGGAGATCCTGGGTTCTCTACAGGGAGAACTATTTAGGCAATTGGTAGCAGACCCCACACGTGAAGGGGCCATACTGGACTTGGTGCTTACCAATGATGAAAGTGTTTCTGATGTTATAGTGGGAGATCATTTTGCATCCAGCGATCACCAGATGGTGTGGTTCAGTATTAGGACTAGGGCTGTTAGAATCCATTCAAAAGTGAGGGTCTTAGACTTTAGGAAAACTAACTTTGCCAAGATGTGCCAATACCTCAGGGAGTCGTTAGCGGGATGGGAACAGCTGGGGGATGTAGAAAAACAGTGGGCAAAACTGAAAGGGGATATTTTAAGGGCAACCAACCTTTTTGTTAAAATGGTAAATAAAGGTAAAAGGAAAAGGAGACCACAATGGCTTTTGAAAGAAGTAGCTGAAAAGATGAAGAAAAAGAGGGAGGCCTCCATGAAATACAAGAGATCACAGGGAGAGGAAGACAGGCATCTATATTTGTAAAAACTTAGAGAAGCTAGCAAAGTAGTCAGGAAAGCAAAGATTCAAAAAGAGGAGGAAATAGCCAATGAAATAAAATGGTGAGATAAGACATTTTTCAGATATGGTAGTGAGAAGAGGAAGGTCAAAAGTGGGATTGTCAGACTCAAGGCTGAAGGGGAAGAATATGTAGAAGCTGATGAGGATAAAGTGGAATTGCTTAACAAATATTTCTGTTCTGTGTTTAGAGATGAAGAACCAGGAACAGGACCTCAGAAAACACCCGGCAAACAGGAACAGAAGCGAGGGGCATCTTGAACAATTTTCAGAAGACTGTGTTCGTGAGAAACTAGCTAAACTTAAATTAGAGAAAGCGATGGGACTGGATGGGATACATCCTAGAATACTGAGGGAACTTGGGGACATTCTAGCAGCTCCACTGACTGACCTTTTCAATGCCTCGGTGGGGTCGGGAGTGGTGCATAACAACTGGAGAGAGGCCCATGTGGTGCCTTTACACAAAAGCAGAAGTAAGGATGTGGTTGAAAACTACAGGCTGGTGAGTTTAACTTTGGTGGTGAGTAAATTATTGGAAACGCTGCTGAAAGAGAAAATAGTAAGGTTTCTGGAGTCCAGTGGATTACAGGATCTGAGGCAGCATGGATTCACCAGAGGAAGGTCTTGTCAGACAAATCTGATTGATTTCTTTTACTGGGTGACCAGGGAGTTGTTCCAAGGGAGAGCCCTAGATGTGGTGTATTTAGATTTCAGTAAAGCCTTTGACACCTTTACTCACAGGTGACTTATAAACAAACTGAGCACCCTGGGGATGGATCCTAAAGTTACTGATTTGGTTAGAAATTGATTGAGTGGGAGGCAACAAAGAGTACAGGTAAATGCAGCTCACTCTGAGGAGAAGGAAGTTATCAGTAGTGTGCCCCAGGGATCTGTCCTTGGTCCGATTCTTTTCAACATCTTTGTTAGTGATATAGTGAAGGGCTGTAGGGTAAGGTTTGCCTCTCTGCAGATGATACCAAAATCTGCAATAGAGTAGTCACCCAGAAAGGTATAGATAACATGAGGAGGGATCTAACTAAGCTTGAAGAATGGTCTAGAATTTGGCAGCTGGGATTTAATGTTAAAAAAACAAGGTCATGCATTTGGGCTGCAGCAATCCAAGGGAGCAATATACAGTAATATAAGGGGTGAAGTACATTTGTCCACTAAAGAAGAGCGGGACCTGTACGTGGTTGTGTCTGATGATCTTAAAGTAGCTAAACAGGTAGAAAAGGTGACAGCAAAATCTAGAAGGATGGCTGGCAGAAAAAAGGAGGTGATAGTGCCTTTGTATAAGTCTTTGATGTGACCTCATTTGGAGTATTGTGTGCAATTCTGGAGACCGCACCTTCAAAAGGATATAAACTAGGATGGAGTCAGTACAAAGGGTGGCTACTAAAATGGTTAGTGGTCTTCATTATAAAGCATATGAGGACAGACTTAAGGATCTTAATATGTACACCTTAGAGGAAAGGCGGGATAGAGGTTATATGATTGAGACGTTTAAGTACCTCTGTGGCATAAATGTTCAGGGAGAGAGCCTCTTTCGATTGAAAGCAAGCTCTGCTACAAGGGGACATGGGATAAGGGTTAAAGGGATAGATTCAGGAGTCATATGTGGAAATATTTCTTTACGGAAAGAGTGGTGGATCCATGGAATAGTCTCCCAGTGGAGGTGGTAGAGATGAGGACAATATCTGAATTCAAAAAAACATGGGACAAACACAGGGGATCTCTAAAGGAACAAAGGGGACTGTTGTAGTTGTTGATATGGAAGGACAGACTAGATAGGCCATGTGGTCTTTTTCTGTCGTTATTTTCCTATGTTTCTATGTTGCCATGTTACAATGCTATGGACACCTTGTGTAGCACACTTTCAGATGGCAATGCATAAGTATTGCATGACCACAGTTTGTCACACCTTTGTACAATCTGGTCCATACAGTTCTCCACAGGGAGAACATGTTCTTTTGCGTTGGCTCCCCCTAGGTGTGGTGTGTGTCACATGTGACCTATATGTAATCCATGTAATGACAGGCCCCCTGACTCTACTCCAATACTACACAGGCAACATGCTGATCACTGTGTGCTCCACACAGTTCACAGACCAGGTTGTGTGGACAGATGCCTTCAAGATTGCATTGGGTGACCATGTGACATTCTCCTATGATCCCATGCTGTAACATTCATTCCAAGCTAAAGCATTGCAAATAATGGGGCACCGCACAAAGGTGGATCTCAGGGGCCACCCCCCAGGACCCACAGACCTGCCAGGGTGGTAATTGCTGTACATTACAACTACCAGACCAATTTTCACAAACAGCGTGCTGCATGGACCCACGATATAGATAGGGACATAGGTTTGTGAGGGCACTTAGGCCCAGTGACTCGACAGATTGGGGCTCTACAGAGGCTCACATATGTATCCCTGCCATTACACAGGGGGATCTGTAAAACTGCAAGGGACACATATCTGTGGTTTTTGAGGAAACATATGGTGGACCCACACACATATGAATGGAGTGTGTTTGTTCATATCTGAACAGAGGGGCTTCATTTGAACCCCAGCACCAACATTCATAATCACCATGTGCAACACTGAGCTAACACATCCCAACCCCGACACACAACAGTCTGACAGTGCAGCCTGGTGGTGTGAACTGCAGGTTGTGGGGATGTTTCTACTCAGCATAGATGGGCAAACAGGTCAGGTGTCATGGATCTTGGCATTACACTACATAAGGGGTCCTTTTATTCATGGCAAACATTTTCATCTCCTTGGTGTCTGTCTTGTTTTGTCCCATTACATACAACCTTGCACGGAGAGCATGGTTCATTTGTATGTTTGGTGATAACCCTAACACCTTGGTTTATTTTTGCAGAGTTTGGTAAAAGCATTACTCAGAACAGACACCTCAAAATGCACCAGAGATTCTGCACAGCATTAAAACTATGTGTAGGTTTGGTACAATGGTTGAATCACTGTGTTTGGATGCACCAGACCTGCTGTTCAATGCACACATGCTCCTTTGTTGTTAAAGCATTGTGTAGCAGTTGTTGACTTGATGTGCAGCTCTTAGGGGGAGAGAATAAAGTCCCCTCCTCATGTCTTGCTGAGTACCTTCACGTGGTGACCCCGTTGTATAACATCTATACCAGATCTCAGCAAGGCAACACTACAATTAAAGTATGTTAGGAACGAAGAAGAAAAATACATACTGGCTGCACGTCGCCCAGGATCCCAAATCCCACATATGTCACAGCACACTATTGGATCCATTCAGACAACACAGTATGGATATGGCACTGCTACACACCAGAGAAGAGAGGGCCACCCACCAAAACTCACAGACCAGGCAGGTAGGCCATTTAGCAGAGCTGGTACAAAGACACCAATGGTAACACTGCAGGAGCTGCTAAGTTCAACTGTGATGATGGGAGTCTCTGTGCACGGGACCCCATTAACCATACCATCCACAGAGTGGGACTCTATGGAAGGGTGGCCATGAAAAAGACACTGCCTACAGTGAGACATGAGAAAAGATGTTTGGTGATTTCACACCAACATGTGACACTCCCCCCAAACACAAGGAGGCTGTTGAGCTGGGATTTGCACTAGTTGGGCCATCAGGGGAAACGCCATGTTTTGCCCACACCCAACACCCTCTGAACACCATTCCCACAATGAGACATGGTGGTCACAGCATGATGCTGTGGGGTCTATTCTCATTGGGGGCAATAGGAAACCCACCCCTCGTCCTGTGAGATGTTCGGCACTCCAGCCTTGGCTTTCATCCACTACCTGCCATTTACGCACCTGTGCCCATTCCGCTGAACGTGCTTGGATCAAATCCCGTTCCCCGGAATACTTCTTACACTTCAAATTCATGCTTGGCTTCTTCCAGTCAGCCATAGCACTTGCCAAACAAGAATACTACATCCATCTGACTAACTCTCTTGCCTCTGATCCTCGCCGTCTCTTCAATACCCTCAGCTCTCTTCTCAAGGTGCCCCCCCCCCCGGTCCCACCCTCCTTTTCTGCCCAAACCCTGGCCGACTTCTTCCATGACAAAACCACAAGATTACCCTCCAATTCCCCACTTCCTCTTCTACCTCCCCGCCTCTCCAATTCTCCTTCCACCCATCCCTACTACCTCTGCTACCCCCTCCTCCTTCCCTGCGATCTCTGAAGAGGAAACCTCACTCCTACTTTCCTCCTCCAAACCCACCACCTGTTCCTCTGATCCTATCCCCACCCATCTCATAAGCCCCATCTCCCCCACCATTGTCCCTTCCATCTCTTTTATTCTCAACCTTTCACTCTCCACCGCAACTGTCCCTGCAGACTTCAAGCATGCTGTGGTCACACCTCTCCTCAAGAAACCCTCACTCGATCCCACCTGTCCTTCTAACTATCGACCCATCTCCCTCCTTCCCTTCATATCCAAACTACTTGAACGGGCAGCACCGCCACTGCCTTGACTTCCTCTCCTCTCAGGCCCTCCTGGACCCTCTACAGTCCGGCTTCTGTCCCTTACACTCCACTGAAACGGCTCTTACCAAAGTATCCAGTGACTTGTTCCTGGCTAAATCTAAGGGCCTCTACTCTGTCCTCATCCTTCTCGACCTCTCTGCTGCTTTTGATACTGTCGATCACAAACTTCTCCTCGATACCCTCTCCTAACTTGGTTTTAAGGGCTCTGTACTAGCCTGGTTCTCCTCCTACCTCTGCTATCACTCCTTCAGTGTATGCTCTGGTGGCTCCTCCTCCTCTCCTACCCCGCTCCCAGTTGGTGTACTCCAAGGATCCATCCTGGGTTCACTCCTTTTCTCTCTCTATACCCAATCCCTTGGTGTGCTTATCTCCCACCATGGCTTCCAGTACCATCTCTATGCCGATGATTCCCAAATCTACCACTCTACGCCTGAAATCTCTCCAACAATCCAGACCAAGATCTCCGCCTGCCTATCCGACATCGCTGCCTGGATGTCTCACCACCGCTTGAAATTGAACATGTCTAAGACTGAACTCCTTATATTTCCCCCCAAAATTTCCCCTCCTCTCCCTTCTTTCTGAGTCTCCGTGGATGGCTCCATGATCCTTCCTGTTCCCTCGGCCCGCAACTTGAGGGTTATCTTTGACTCCTCCCTCTCCTTCTCCACACATATCCAGCTCGTAGCTAAGACCTGCTTTTTTTTTCTCTACAACATTAGCAAAATCCGCCCCTTCCTTTCCGAACACACTACTAAAATGTTTGTCCACTCCTTAATCTCCTCTCGCCTCGACTACTGCAACCTACTCCTTACTGGTCTCCCTATGAGACATCTCTCCCCCTTCAATCTATTCAAAACTCTGCTCCTCGATTCATCTTCCGCCAACCTCGCCATGCCCCATTACCCCCCTCCTCAAGTCACTTCACTGGCTCCCTATCCATTTCTGCATCCAGTTCAAACTTCTCCTCCTAACCTATAGATGCATTCACTCTACGGCCCCTCACTACCTTTCATCCCTTATCTCTCCTTACAACCCCTCCCGAAAACTTCACTCCTCTAACAAACTACTCCTAACCAGGCCCTTCACTCGCACCCCTAACTCTAGACTTCGCTCCTTTCACCTTGCTGCACCTCACGCCTGGAACAACCTAACCGTGTCTGTACACCAGACACCCTCCCTGGTCCTCTTCAAATCCAGGTTGAAGACCCACCTCTTCACTGTCGCTTTCAGATCCTGACTTCTGTCCTTCTTCTTGCACCAACTTCCGTCTTTTGTCTTAACTAAATTGTAATTGCCATATTTTGTTTTGCCCTGAATAGCCCATTGCTATATGTTTTGTCTTGACTAGATTGTAAACTCTGACGAGCAGGGACTGTCTTACATGTATATCAGGGTCCACCAAGAAACAGCAAACTACCACGTGGGCAACAGGAACCAGTCAGAAACCGTGGCAGGAGGTTCAAAAGTAACCTTTATTGATCCACGGATAAGGTGCGCCAAACCCAACACAGTCCGTGTTTCGTACACCACTTCCTCAGGGGTTATAGGCTCACACTGCACCAAGCCAATTTCAGAAAAAACCTTTTGCTGAACAGAGGCACAGATCCCACCTGCCTCTGATGCGCGATGCACTTATGATTGTTTGTGAAAAAACACATGTGATGATTATCAAAACTTGGACAACACACGGTATCACCGTGAAGCCAGGTACCTCGCACTGATTACTATAATCAGTGCGAGGTACCTGGCTTCACGGTGATACCGTGTGTTGTCCAAGTTTTGATAATCATCACATGTGTTTTTTCACAAACAATCATAAGTGCATCGCGCATCAGAGGCAGGTGGGATCTGTGCCTCTGTTCAGCAAAAGGTTTTTTCTGAAATTGGCTTGGTGCAGTGTGAGCCTATAACCCCTGAGGAAGTGGTGTACGAAACACGGCCTGTGTTGGGTTTGGCGCACCTTATCCGTGGATCAATAAAGGTTACTTTTGAACCTCCTGCCACGGTTTCTGACTGGTTACATGTATATCAGTACAGCGCTGTGTACGACTAGTAGTGCTATATAAATGCTCAATAGTAGTAGTAGTAGTAGTAGTAGGATTGCAGGACCAATAGATGACATAGTGTACAGATCAGTTCTCGGGGAAACCCTGCTATAGTCTGCCTGAGCTTTGAGACCTGGATTACAGCTCAACAGTGAGCCTACCCATACAGCTTGGGCTACACTACATAAGAACATAAGAACATAAGATATGCCATACTGGGTCAGACCAAGGTCCATCAAGCCCAGTATCCTGTTTCCAACAGTGGCCAATCTAGGTCATATGTACCTAGCAGTTTCCCCAAAAGACACAGGTTCCACAATGCTTGTACTGGGTCAAGCATTGATATCCTGGGTCCCTTTTTAATAATGGTTTATGGACCTTTCCTCCAGGAACTTGTCCAAACCTTTTTTAAACCCAGCTACACTAACAGCCTTGACTAAATCCTCTGGTAACAAATTCCAGAGTTTGATTATACGTTGAGTGAAAACATATTTTCTTTTATTAGTCTTAAATAGTTTACCCTGTAGCTTCATTGCATGTCCTCTAGTCTTTCTATATTCTGATAACATAAACAATCGATCTACGTTTACCCGTTCCACTCCATTCATTAATTTACAGACTTCTATCATATCTCCCCTCAGCCGACTCTTTTCCAGGTTGAAGAGCCCTAACCTTTTTAGCCTTTCTTCATAGGGGTATCGTTCCATCCCCTTTACCATTTTGGTGGCTCTTCTTTGACCCTATTCTAATAACGCTATATCCTTTAAAAGATACGGCGACCAGAATTGCACACAATATTCAAGGTGCAGTCTCATCATGAAACGATATAGAGGCATCCTTTATTTTATTTTCCATTCCTTTCCTTATGATACCTAGCATTGTATTTGCTCTCTTGGTCGCCGCTGCACACTGGGCGGAGGGTTTTAACATGTTATCCACGATGATGCCTAAATCTTTTTCCTGGGTGGTGGTTCCCAATGTGGAACCTTGCATCGTGTAACCATAGTTTGGGTTGTTCTCCCTAGGTGCATAACTTTGCACTTGTCCACATTAAATTTCATCTGCCATTTTGATGCCCAGTCTTCCAATTTATCAAGATCCTCTTGCAATTTTCCACAATCCTCTTGGGTTTTAACAACTTTAAATAGTTTTGTGTCATCTGCAAATTTGATAACCTCACTCGTTATTCCCTTTTCCAGGTCATTTATGAATATTCTGCACATTAATCTCTCGAAAACTTCGGCTATCTGGTTCACCTTCGGTAATCCCCCTCCTAACCTCTCTCCTTTATTCTCTTCCTCACCCATCCCCACCGTTTCCTCTTTGCGGTACTTGGGTGTTATTCTTGATTCTTCCCTTTCCTTTAAAGAACATATCTCTTCTGTTGTCCAGCGCTCCTTCTTTACTCTAAGACAACTTCGTGCTGTACGTCCTTTCCTTACCCCTTCTTCTATGGCCATCCTCCTCATCTCTCTTGTCATGTCTCGTCTTGACTATTGTAATGTTTGTCTTGCCGGGCTTCCCCAATCCCAAATTTGTCATCTTCAACGGGTCCAAAACACTGTCGTTCGTGTTCTCTCTCACGCTTCACGCTTCGATCACGTCACCCCCTTGTTAATACACTTTCACTGGCTTCCTGTTTCCTTTCGTGTTCAGTTTAAAGTCCTTATTTTTGTTCACAGGGTGATCCATTCTGGTATCCCCTTGTATCTTGCAGATCAAGTTCACCTCCATACCCCTCACCGTCCCCTACGTTCCATCCATGCTAACCGTTTGTTTCTTCCCCCCCCCCCCCCTCCCAAGCACATTTAGAATCGACTCGATCTTCAGCTTTCTTTTTTCTCGGTCCAAGGCTTTGGAACTCACTTCCCCACTCCCTACGTCTAGAATCCTCTTACCTATCTTTTAAAGCTAAACTGAAAACCCATATCTTCTGTTCTGCCTTCAACCTCCCCCTCCCAGCTCCGTTCTCTTCCCCTCCCTAGTTCCTTATTTCCTCTCTCCTGCGCCTTCCTGTATTGTCAATGTGTTCCCTCTCTCCCTTCATGTCAGCCTTCTGTATCCCCCAACTGTAATCTGCTTCTATCTCCTTTTCTTAAGATTTTATGGCGTTCCTTTTCTGCTTCTCTTTTCGCAGCTCTCTTTCTTTTAATTTGATTTTATGTATTGTGAACCGCCCAGATGCTAATCGTATTGGGCGGTATATAAAGTTTTAATAAACATAAACATAAACAATATGTCAAAAAGTAGTGGACCCAGCACAGATCCCTGGGGTACACCACTATTCATCTTTCTCCACTGGGAAAATTGGCCATTTAGCCCTACCCTCTGCTTTCTATCTTTTAACCAGTTCCCGATCCATAATACTACACTGCCTCCTATAACATGACTCTTTATTTTTGCCAAAAGTCTCTGATGAGGGACCTTGTCAAAGGCTTTCAGAAAGTCCAAATACACTATATCAACCGACTCACCTTTGTCTACCTGTTTATTCACACCTTCAAAAAAACACAACAGGGAGAGGACGTGACGTCACCATCTGAGATGGCTGCCTGATCGAAGAGCTCTCCTTGAGACGGGAGAAAAATAGCTAAAAGTGTTTGCATCGGGCCCTCTTAGCAGTGCACATTATATAGCATCTAAGTGCACTCAGTCTCGGGGATGTCGACGACAAAAAAAAAATTGGAAAAGTACCGATCCCCCTACGCTACAGCGCGATTACAGACGGAGCGGGGGGACGGAGATGAAATGGCGGAGGAAGAGGAACCGGTGAATGCGGAGGAGCAGTGCACGAGAGGTGATTTGTGGCACTGGTGCAAAGAGATAAAGAATGAGGTGCTGGGGGTGAAAAAGGATGTGAAGGCGATGCTGAATGAATTTCGGGTAGACTTGCAGGCTCTTGGAGATAGAGTGGACTATTTGGAGGAGCACGTGGAGGAGGCAGTAATGGCGGCTGAGAGCACCCAAAGCTTATACACGGAGTGGCAGAAAGAACGGGAGGAATTGCGCGATAAGATTGAGGACTTGGAAAATAGGTCGAGGCGCTGCAACATACGCATCCGGGGGGTGCCTGAAGAGGGGCAATTTCAGCAAGCCCATCGGGTGGTTCAGGACATATGTGGGGTCTTGTTGGCGGAAGGGAATCAGGAGCCTGCCGGGGCTAAGAGGCTGATTGGCATTGAACAAGCACATCGGGCCCTCCGGCCCCCCCAAGGGAACTTATCCCGGGATATTATTGCCTGCCTCTCGAGCTACCCAATGAAGGAGGAGATTATGAAAGCAGCGGCCAAGAAGGGCAAATTGGAGTGGCAGAATGTGACTATAGAGATCTTTCAAGATTTAGCTCCCTCCACATTGCAACGTCGACGAGCTATGCGCCCAGTGACTTTGTATCTTAGGAATGAAAATATTAAATATAAATGGCTCTTTCCATTTGGGCTGCAATTTGAATTGCAAGGGGGAGTCCAGCGGGTCAGAACTGTGGTGGAAGCCTGGAAATGTCTGGAGAAAGCAAAAGCGCCCAATTTGCCTCAGACTCGCACTCAGCCAGCAGCTAGCGATCGGATGAAAGGGCCTGGGTCTCTCTCAGATCAGCAGAGGTGGCAAAGGATTAATTCCAAGGGCCGGCGGCTCCAGCGCCTATCTGGGACGTCTTCCAGAGTGGAGGAGGGGGAGCGCAGCGGATATCTGCAGACTACCTGAAGCTGAGAGACTTTGCTAGAGTTATGATAATGGACCACTGTAGAGTTTACCTTGCAGGAGGATAGCTGTGCCTAGCTATATTTTGTGGAGTGTGGTTGGGGGGGGGGTTCTTTAGGGTATGTATGGGGGAGAGCTTGGGGGTAATGAATGGGGGAAAGATCTACAGTTTTGAATACCAAAGAGGGGAGGGGAGTGGATGATGGATGAATGGGATGAATGGGATGAATGGAGGATTAGGGGGATGTCATGGGGGAGGGGGGCTTCGTGGGTAGGGGCGAGGGCAGGTCTCGGGTGGGGAGCTTCGTCCTCCGGTTAGGAGTCACAGGGAGACATGGCCTGTGGGGGGGTATTGGGGAGGCGGGAGGGGAGGGGGGTGGGAAGGGGGGAAGGGGGGGAAGCAGGCAGGAGGGGAGGGGGTATTCTACTTACAAGTAGCTCTCATCGCTAATATTTTGCATCTGTCCGAATGGCGGGACTTAGGGTAGGCTCATTGAACATTAGAGGGCTCAATACCCCACAAAAGCGGAAGATGTTGTTTAAGGAAGTACAGCACCACAAGTGGCAGGTGGTGTTTCTGCAGGAAACTCACCTGCTGCCAAAAGATGAATCTTTGGTCAGACATGGGGCTTTCCGTAATATTTGGTTTAATGCTGAGGGACTTCACAAGAAGGCAGGGGTGGCAATACTAATTCGGAATGATGTTCCCTTTCAGGTGGGGGGCGTCATAAAGGGGATGAAAGGGCGTGTGCTATTAGTGTGGGGGGAATTGCAGGGGCAGGAGGTCACGTTTGTCAACGTTTATGGCCCTAATGACCCCCATACGTCCTTTTGGGAGGCTTTAACAGGTTGGCTGATAAATAAGATACATGGGGCGCTATTATTGGGGGGGGATTTTAATGAAGTCTTAGACCCCCGGAGGGACAGAATGCGGTCAGGTGCGGTGGAAGGGAGTAAGGGGCGGTCGCAATTATTGGACCTGATGGCGCAATAAAGGGTGTGTGATCTTTGGCATCAGTTGCACCCCCAAGAGCGAGATTATTCCTACTATTCTCCAGTCCATCAAAGTTATAGCAGGATAGATTTTTTTTTAGGGGACGAGTGCTGGACCCGTAAGGTCACTAGAGCTGGCATTGAACCGATTACATGGACAGATCATGGCCCAATATGGGTGGATTTTGGGGGAGAGCAGGATAAGGACGGCCGGACCTTTTGGAGATTAAATGAAAGTCTACTGCAGAATAAGGAGGTCATTAAAGATATTGAGGCAGCTATCGACGAGTACTATCAATGGAATGATACAGGGGAGGTAGCCTGGGAGATCCAGTGGGATGGGCTCAAGGCGGTTTTAAGGGGGAAATTGTTATCATGGGCAGTGCGGCTAAAGCGGGAAAGAGAGGGGCAGGTAACCCAATTATTCGAAAAGATCTCAGAGCTGGAAAAGTGTCATAAACGTGAGGGGGGAGTGAAGGTACGGGCAGCATTGGATTGTGCCCGGTCGCAGCTAATGAAGTTGCGGACGGAGACCATCCAATATCAGTTGCAGCGAGTTAATCAACATTATTATGCATTTAACAATAAGGCTAGCACACTGCTGGCTAGGAAGCTGAGAGATCAGGATCGCAGATCTGCTATATTGAAAATTAAGGGCCCGGGAGATCAGCTGCTGTTTAGTAATAAGGCGATTAGGGAGCAATTTGTGCACTATTATCAAACATTACATACCAGCTCGTTAGGGGGATTGGAACAACGAGCGGGGGAATATCTGCAGGAAGGGGATATACTCCCGGAATTAACGGATCCGGAGAGAGAAATGCTTAACCGGCCGATTGGGCTGGAGGAAATTGGGTTGATAATCAAGGGCCTGGCTTTGCATAAGACACCTGGCTTGGATGGTTTTCCAGTTTTGTTTTATAAAAAATTTGCGGAACGGCTAGCCCCCTTGCTGCAGCGGCTATTTAATGAGGTACTGCAGGGTAAACCGTTAGCGCCTTCTATGCAACAGGCGGGGATTACTGTTCTGGCAAAGCCGGGTCGTGACCCCGCGCTGTGTGGATCCTATCGTCCAATTTCTTTATTGAATACAGACGGGAAGATCCTAGCAAAGGTGTTGGCGAATTGTCTCGGGGTCATCATGCCCAAGATGATTCAGTCGGACCAAACCGGGTTCATCCAGGGGATGAATACGGGGGATAATATCCGGAGAACTATTCAAGTGATGTGGTCAGCGCGGCAGCAAAAACAGGACTTGTTGTTGTTAAGTGTGGATGCCGAGAAAGCTTTCGACCGGGTGGAATGGAGCTTTATGTTTGCTGTGCTGGAAAAGCTTGGGATTGGCTTGAATATGATGGCCTGGATTAAGGCCTTATACGCTAACCCGGTGGCAGCTGTTAAAGTGAACGGCCGCTACTCTGAGTTTTTTCATTTGGAACGGGGGACTCGACAGGGTTGCCCATTATCCCCCTTGTTATTTGCTCTAACTATGGAACCGCTGGCGAGACGATTAAGGAGTAATACGGACGCCAAGGGATTAAGGGTGGGTACAGAGGAGCATAAAGTGGCGTTGTTCGCCGATGACATGCTGCTGTTTGTGGCCAGCCCTCTATTGGCTCTGCCCATTTATATGGAGGAATTAAAACAGTATGGGAGGGTAGCGGGCTTTAAAATTAACTGGGATAAAACGGCGGCGCTCAATGTTAGCTTATCACATTCTTTGGTGAGGCATTTACAAGGGAATTATAATTTCCGTTGGGCCCCACGGGATATCCAGTACCTGGGAGTCCATCTCACTGCGGATCCGGCGAGGTTGTATGGGGCGAATTATCCCTCTCTGATAGACCAGATCGAACGAGATATTGATAAGTGGAATAAGGAGGAGATCTCTTGGCTGGGTAGAATAGCCACGCTCAAGATGATGGTGCTGCCTAGGCTGCTGTATTTTTTTCAAGTTTTGCCAGTGCGGGTGCCTCGCATAGTCCTCCAACGTTTACAAAGGAAAATGTTTCTCTTTGTGTGGCGGCATCGACCCCCGCGCATAGCGCGTCGAGTATTGTATCGTTCCCGGCGGACTGGGGGGTTGGGGATGTTAGAGATTGCGGATTATTATTTGGCAGCTCAGATGAGGCAGGTCATGGAGTGGCGGGAATCTGCGAATACTAAACGATTTCATGCTATAGAACAATTTTGGGTGGAGGGTTGGCACCTCCAGCACCTCCCTTGGTTACAGAGGGGGGTGTTGCACAGTGCATGGACAGCGAATCCCTTTATACGACATTTATGGGGAGAAAGTCAGCGGGGATGGAAACGGATCAATGTCTGGGTAGGGCCTTCCCTGTTGGCGCCCATCCAGGCTACCCCTGCCTTCAGTCCGGGGAGGGAGGGAATATTTCAAGGTTGGGCAAGGAAAGGATTGGATAACTTTATGCAATTGATCGATATGGGGGAACCCAAGTCCTTCGAGCAATTAAAGGCTGAGTTTCAGCTGGGGTCCAGAGATTTGTTTGCGCACCTACAGGTGACGCATTATTTGCGCCAGAAGGACAACATGGAAAAGATGACAGAGGGACCTAATGATTTGGAGGCCCTATGGCTAGGCCATCATCAATCCCGAGGATTGATTTGGCTGCTGTACAACAGCCTCCAAAGGGCTAGAAAGGGGGAGAGCAGGCCTAGTTATATGCTGGAATGGGAGAAGGATCTGGGGGTACAGTGGGAAGAGGAAGAGTGGATGGCTATTATCAAGGGGACATCTAAGTCCTCTTTATGTACACTTATTCAGGAAAATGCCTATAAAATAATGATGAGATGGTATTATACTCCGGTGCGCTACCAGAAGATGTTTCCTGGGGCCCCGGACCTTTGTTGGCGGGGCTGCGGCACCCGGGGGACCTATCTCCACATGTGGTGGGATTGTCCAGTGATATCCCAGTACTGGATAATGATTAGAGACCAACTGGGGGAGATTTTTGGGGTAATGCCGGAACTGACCCCATCTTTATTTTTATTGGGGGTGTGGCCTGATACTCTCGACTTCCGATGGCGTAAGCTAATGTTGGCATGCATTGTTGCGGCTAGGTGTGACATTGCATGGAAGTGGAAACAAAGTACGCCGCCGGAGATGTCTCACTGGCATTCCAGGCTACATAGGGTCCTAAATATGGAGCGTCTCACAGCGCTTCAGCGGGGACAGGGGGAGAAGTTCTCTAAGCAGTGGCAACCATTGGTGGTATATTTGGAAGCCCGAGCTGCTTGACCGGGGGGGGGGAGGGGACACGGGGGGACGGGGAGGGAGGGGAGGGTTCACAGGGGTATGGTTGTAGCTATTTGTTAGCTTTTGCCTGATTTCTTAGCTGTGTTGATTATGTGTATTTGGGCTTAGGGATTGCGTGGGGGTAAAAATTGTGTGTGTTACAGAATGTTCCTTTATGTGTGCTAAGTAATACCAATAAACATTTCAAGTTAAAAAAAAAAAAAAAACACAACAGATTAGTAAGACAAGATCTTCCTTGTCTAAAGCCATGTTGGCTGTCTCCCATTAAGCCATGACTATCTACATGTTCAGTAATTTTGTTCTTTATGATGGTTTCTACCATTTTTCCTCCACCTACGCAAGCTCGAGAGACAGTGGCGCCACACCCGGACCTCCGAGGCACTCTGTGCTTACTCCGCTCACCTACAAATGCACTGAGAAAAAAACATGGAAAAAAGAAAACAATACCACTCAGAACTGCTAAAGCGATCATTGAACAAACCACATGACCTATTCAATATCGTAAAGTCCATAACAGGCGATCCAGCACTAGCCCAACCACCCATGCTCTATTCCAACTACCTACAATCGAAGATGATCCAGACCAATATGAATGCAACCATCATACCTTTCTCCACCCCGCATGTGTCCTCCCAACCAACCTCTCTGCTGAATTTCTTCACCCCGCATGTGTCCTCCCAACGAACCTCTCTGCTGAATTTCTCCGAGATATCCAATGAAGAGATCGTAGATACTATTTCTTCTATTAACCTCACCACTGCTCCCAACGATCCTTGCCCTGCAAGTTGGATTAAAGAGTTGTGCCATGACCTCATTCCAACCATATGCAGAATCTTGAACCAATCCCTCTCAACAGGATCCTTCCCTCAAAGCTTAAAATACACATCAATCCGCCCTCTGTTAAAAAATAGCTGACTCGATCCATCTAAAGTTGAGTCCTACAGACCAATTTCGAGCATCCCTTTGCTAGCCAAAATCATCGAGAAGGTAGTCCAGCGACATGCACTTGTCACAGCCATCCCACCATACAGTATATGCTCATCTTGTATGCTTTGTCATCATTCCTTACATTGGCCATTTTCACCTTTTCACCCCTTCATGTGGGGGGTCCCTGTCTGGTGTGACGTAGCAGGTTGCGGTTACTGCTACAGGTCATATCTGCTGTGGTACAGCCATGATATTCATTTCTATCATTGTTACTCCACATATCGGCCTCACTTCTACATCCCCTGGCTCAGTCACACACTGACCTTGTGCTTGGTGTAACAGAGCTGCTGTAATTTTGTTTGTCATCATCTTTGGATGTCCTTTGTCTGGTTTCCTGTGGGCCTGACGTCATGTGTGCCTATGTGCACCTAGCTGCCTGCTGGTTCTGAGATTTAGTGGATAGCTGCACCTACCATTTCATTGTGAAGCCATGGTTTCTGTCTATTGGGTTAGGGCCTTGACAAAAGTGTGAGTGATGGCTCTCATGCGGGGTCTGTGACAAGGGTGAGAGGCACAGGTAGCAACCTGTTTGGTGTACATACAGTATGTGCTTTCTTCTTCACAGATTGCATCAGTGGCTCTCTAGAGTGCAGAGTGGATTTGCTTAAGGGTGATAGGGTTGGACATATCTGTGCTCACAATGCCTGAAGTGGGCCTTGTAAATGCAGTGGCCTATGCATGCCGTTGAGACAGGGGGGACTGATACCCACAGATCATGTCCCGGGATGGTATGTTGAAATAAAAAGACATAGGTCCAGCTGTGGGAATTCATAGCCTGACCTTGAACCTGCCATCCTACAGACATGCACAGAGTGACCATGGTTTTGTGCCACAGGGCTACTGGGTGCAAAGGCTGTATAGGTATGCTTAGGTGTTTGGATACGGTGATTGTGGCCATGTGGTGTTGTCTTCGTATGTGGGCATAGTTGGCTGCTGCCTCTGTGACATGTTGACAGACATACACACACATGCACATGCATTCACACACACAGAGTTGAATCAACACTATGTGCACATTTGGGTCTCATATATTCGATCTGCCATCATAAACTATGTGACAATGTTACCATTCCTGCCTGCCACTCTGGTCCGTAGCTCTGCTCAGGCATTGTAAAGGTATGCTCATTGTGCAGAGGCTAGTAGTGCACTCTGATGTTAGTAGTCGCTCAGTGTGCCGGTGCTGTCAGCCTGATTCCACATTCAGCTGAGCATTGTGGAGCCTGTCTACGTGGATGTTTGCACCATTGTTGGGTGATTCATTGGGGGCTGTATATGTTGGTGTTGTACCTGCTCTATGAGACATGATTTTGCAATAGGGACATGCAAAACACGATCCACAGGCAGGACCCTCTGCTTTCTTTATATGCCTATTGTGTGTGGTGCACCACAGTGCTGCTGCATTGCTATCACATTCCACGATGATTACATGCTTTTCATCAGACAGGCCTTGGCATATATTGTATTGCACATGCTGCACTGGATGTGGCCATGACTTTTGTGAGCCGAACAGGTTGGTGTTGTGCCTACACTGTGGGCTATCATTTTGCCACAAGGACATGGAAAACAAAATCCACAGGCAGGATCCATACCTGTGACCCTCTGTTTCTCTGTACACAAACTGTGTGTGGTGCACCACAGTGCTGCTGCATTGCTGCCACCAGCCATGGTGACTGCATGCTTCCCATCAGACGGCCCTTGGCAGATGTTGTATTACTAATAGTGCACTGGATGTGGCCATGGCTTTTGTCAGCTGCACGCAGGTAACACTCCCTCCTGCCTTACCCCCCATGCCATGCTGACATGCCCATATGCCATCGGTGTTGGTGGTGCCTGGTCCCAGGCCTGCCAACCTGCAGAGAGGGGAGTTGCTAGGGCATGGGCTCCATGTGGGGCAGAGGCATAAATGGACAGACACACATCACTCCCCCTCTCCCATCTGCCTCTGCAGGGTCCCTGCTACCACATGGCAATGTTATATCTCTTTGACCTGGGAATGGTTCAGCTGTGTGGTGTTGAGTTTGAGGTATTGGGAATATTGTCTGCAGTGGCTGAGGTATTCATTGTTCAACTGCCTATACCATCTGACTGCTGTAGGACTAGGGGACATGTACTGCAGCTGCTGTGTTGGCCATTCCGACCACTATGTGGACATATGTTGTCCTACCACCCATCATCACACCTTGCACTCCATTACCAGAGGATGGGGTAAGGGCTGTCAGTGTACTGGTTTTCATGTATGTTTGGGCAGGTTCCTGTGGTGGGTCCCTAAAGCATTGTTAGTGAGGACCCCAGATTTGCACTGCATGCCCCATTGCAGGCATTGTGGGTCATGTGTGTTTTTTTGCGGTACCTACTAGGTACCTGTGCCATAGTTTTTACACTGTTGGTCACAGGATACTGGGCATGATGGACCTTGGTCAGACACTGTCTTGCATATTTACCAGTTGTCTGTTCGTATGTGCCACCTAGGCAGCCGCCTGGTCCGCCTTATGCCCCCTGCAGCCTCCACTGCATGTTCTACCTGCACTCTCCTGTGCCCCATTTCAACCATCAACAAAGTGCCCTTTCATACCTGGCCACTATGCTTTTGCTGCAAATAGTACACTACTATCATTTTCTTGGGTTCACCTGTCTGTGCAGCACATTGCAGACATTTAAATAGGCTCTCTCTCCTCAAAATGCACCCTCACCGACAGGTTTTCACTGGCGGTAATGTTCCTGGTGTTAAGGTGCCAGCAGTAATGTAGCAGGGCCTTGTTCCCACCCACTGTCCATCCATTGACCCCTACTCTCTGCCCTCTCTCCACCCATAGTGCACTTAATGCTGTGGGTAACGTTAGCGCATGCTAACATGCCATTTACCGTGTGCTATTGTCACATATGTATTTATTTATTTATTTATTTATTTTATTTATTTATTTATTAACATTTCTTATATACCGCGCTATTATAATCAGTGCGGTTCACAAAAGAACAGAAACACACTACAATGCAGTATGGTACATTGAGTTTACATGGAACAGGTGGTCAAAAACTTGGATGAACTGGGGAGAACTATATACAAATTATATACAAATTATACAGTAGTAAGTATTCACATGGGGCATGTAGGATTCGTAGTGGATGCGAGAGCTCTTGGGATAGGGGGGACGGAGGTGGTGGTTGATTATCCATTGTCGACCGGGGGCTGTTCAATGGGATGTGGTAGGCGGGGGGTCAATGTAGAGGTTGTGTGTTTTTCAGGCTTGGTATTGGGGTAGTGCTGAAGTAACAAGTGGTGTTTGAGGGCTTTTCTGAACGACATTAAGTTCGGGATGGCATGGATTTCTGCAGGGAGGGCGTTCCAGGCCATGGGTGCGAAGATGGAGAAGGCTCTACTTGCTGTTAACTTTGTACATTTTGTCAAAGATTTAGGGACTTCAAGTGTATTCGACTGTGTGGATCTCCTGGCCCTGATTGCTGGTGTGTGATGGAGAAGAGTGCTGATAGGCGTGGGTGGTAATTTCCTGATGGCTTTAAATGTCAGAACTAGCGTCTTGTAGGTAATTCTAGCGGGTAGCGGTAGCCAGTGTAGGTTTTTCAGGACTGGCGTTATGTGGTTGAACCTTGAGGATCCGACTAAAACCCTTGCCGCTGAGTTCATGGCAAGTCGGAGTGGATTCAGGGTTGATTGTGGTAGTCCGTGGAGGATGACATTCGCAATGTCAAGGTGCGGGATGACCAAGGCTTGAAAGATGGTTCGCTAATGTTACATTTGATAACTTACCGCTGTTTAGTAAACATACCCAAAAGTCTTCTGAGGTAACTGTGTGCACAAAATTTGTTAGCCTAGGAGAAAATGTCACTCTGGACAGCTTTTGGTAACTGGGCATTAGAAGATATAACAAGGCGCTGCAGAAAATGTAAAGCAGCACCAGCAACAGTATAATGAAGACCCAAGGCACCAAGAAAGGTGCAAAGAAGATAGAGAAGGAAGATTGCTACTTGCATTCAAAAACACTTTATTTATTTAGCATTTCTTATTTACTGCCTTTTATGATATCAAGGTGGCTTACATTGAACAGGGCATTGTATCTTGGAGATAACTATTTTACAGGGAAGATGGGCAATGGAGGGTTAAGTGGCTTGCCCAAGACAACAAGGAGCACCTGTGGGACTAGAAACCACAGTCCTTCTGGCCCAAGGTTGTTGTCCTCTAGTGTGATTTGAACCCCTCACCTTCTGGCCTGAGGTAACTTGCCCCAACCACTAGGCCACTCCTCCCACTTATGACAAAGGATGTAAGATTGGTAGGATCTGAATGGCAGATCACGTCTGGTAATGTGCAAGCAATGTTAAGAAGAGGCAGCTATGTTGTAGGACAGAGAAAGGCTTAGTAGTGGCTTTATGCCAAAAGCTGCCCGAGTGATGTCAGCATGAAAACTTAAGTATAACCCAAAGCTATAACCACTGTCCTGAAGGACTACAAAAATGGGACTGCTACTTCTGGAGAGAGATCTGCAATTTTAAGTATTTACTTCTGGGAATGTTTCTAAATCTAGGGGGAAAAGGAATTCTTTAGATTAAAGCTGATTAATCTGTGAACCCAGTGTATTTGTTAAATCAGTCAGGGCCTAGTAGCAGCAAAGAGCTTTCAGCTTAAATTTAAAACACAGAAGAGAGCTTTCTGGTTAAATTTAGAACCCAAGACTCCCTCTATCCAAGCAAGAACTATGGGACTCCCCCTGGAGATGGATCATAGATTACCTTAGAAGCACAGGACAGGGTACTGTGTAGCAGCAAGCTTTTAATAAGTCTTCTTTCCCTCCCTCCCTCCCCAACACCCACCTACCCCTGGGTTAATCGTAGCTCTATAGGTGCTTAAACCTCTTAAAGGAAAGGAGGTGCCATATTCACTCTCAGGTGCAGCTGTTTATTCTCATCAGCATCCATTGAGGACCTGAGATTAATTAAACTTCAGGTGAACAAAGTACATTAAATGTATTAGGTATAGTTTTATTGGTATAAGTATCCCCAGCAACCCTTAGTAAGCAAAGAACTTAAACATCTGAACACCACCTTAAAACTAAGATGCAGATAGCAGTCCAGCAGCGAGATGGGGGCTTTCCAGTCTTTTGCACTGAGTGTCACATGTATGATTTTCTCCCAATTGGTGAGGGGTATTACGTGTGCACAAGGTGCAAGGAGTTCTTTGCTCTCAGGGACCGAGTCTGATCTCTGGAGGCTAGAGTAGCAGACTTGGAAGACCTAAGGAAGACAGAGAGGTACATAGACGAGACCTACAGGGATATAGTCCTGAAGTCCCACCTCCAGTCTGGCAGCATCCCTGTTGCTATGGAGTAGAGAGGTCACGTGACAGGAGAACATCACTCTGGCGTGGCAGGAAGTGATCCTATAGCTAGGACCTGTCCTCCAGGTGATGTAAAACCCTCTCACACCGAGGATTTTTCTCCAGAGCCATATGCCCATGAGGGAAGGGTTGTTGTTGTTGTTAAGTGCCGTCGAGTCGGAGTCGACTCATGGCGACCCTCTGGATAGCTATCCTAAATTGTGTTCGGTCTTCAGTCAGGCGGCTCATTGTTGACAGACTGGTACCCGTAGCTGCTGTTATTGTAGCGATCCATCTCATTGCTGGCCTTCCTCTTTTGCGTTGACCTTCTATCTTTCCAAGCATGATGTCTTTCTCTAATGATCTCTCTCTTCGCATGATGTGTCCGAAGTATGAAAGTCGAAGTCTTGTCATCTGAGCTTCTAAAGAAAGCTTAGGTTTGATCTCCTCTAGTACCGACTGGTTTGTTCTTCGGGCAGTCCATGGTATACACAGTATTCGCCGCCAGCACCATAATTCAAAGGCATCAATTTTCTTCCTGTCTGTCTTTTTCACTGTCCAGCTTTCACATCCATATGATGTTATTGAAAATACCATGGCATGAACAAGTCGAATCTTTGTATGGAGAGAGACATCTCTGCTCTTGAGAATCTTATCTAGGTCTTTCATAGCCATTCTGCCAAGAGCAATGCGTCGTCTGATTTCTTGACTGCTTGTTGCTTCTTTATTGATAGTTGATCCAAGTAGGTTAAAGTTGTTCACGATTTCAATTTCTTCTCCTTCAACGATGAACCTGTTGATTATGCCAGTTGTCATGATCTTTGTCTTCTTTACATTAAGGTGCAGGCCCATTTTGAGACTATGTTCTTTGATTGTGAGAAGCAAATGTTTCAGATCATCTTCACTTTCTGCCAGTAGTGTGGTATCATCAGCATAGCGAAGGTTGTTGATGAGTCTTCCACCAATCTTCACACCTCTGTTGTCGTCATACAATCTTGCTTCTCTGATGATTTGTTCTGCATATAAATTAAACAGGTAGGGGGAAAGTATGCAGCCTTGTCTTACACCTTTGCTTATTTTAAACCATTCTGTTTCTCCTTGTTCCGTTCGAACTGTTGCTTCTTGATCAATGTACAGATTGCGCAAGAGAACGATCAGGTGTTCTGGTATACCCATGCTTCTTAATGTGGCCCAGAGTTTCTCATGGTTTACACAGTCAAAAGCCTTGCTATAGTCGATAAAGCACAAATAGATATCCTTTTGGTATTCTTTAGTCTTTTCAAGGATCCATCTCACATCCGCAATGATGTCTCTCGTTCCTCGCCCTTTCCTGAACCCTGCTTGCACTTCAGATAGTTCTTGTTCTAGGTATGGCTGTAGTCTCTTTTGAATAATCTTCAGTAGAATCTTGCTGGCATGTGGGATCAGAGCGATTGTGCGATAATTTCCACAGTCAGTTGGATCACCTTTCTTTAGTATTGGTATAAACACAGATCTTTTCCAGTCAGTTGGCCATGATGTTGTCGTCCATATTTCTTGGCAGAGCCTTGTAAGTACGGTAACAGCTGCATCAGATTGCTGCAATACTTCTATGGGAATGCTATCAATGCCTGGTGCTTTGTTCTTTGATAAGTCTTTCAATGCTGCTTCAACTTCTTCTTTCATCACCAATGGTTCCTGATCATAAGGTATCGGTTGAAACGGCTGTTGGTCCACTTGATCTTTATCATATAAAAACTCTGTATATTCCTTCCACCTTTTCTTGATCTTCTCAGCATCATTCAACATAGAACCTTGAGCATCTTGTAACATTCCAATTCGAGGCTGGAACTTTTTCTTTAACTCTCGCAGCTTTAGGAAAGCTGATCTTGTTCTTCCTCTAATAGTTTCTGCTTCTATTTCCTTGCAAGTGTCATTGTAGTACTTTTCCTTGTCCTGTCTAGCTGCACGTTGGAAATCTCTGTTGAGTTCTGCGATTGTCTTTCTTTCTCCTTTGGCTTTAGCTTCTCTGCGTTTCTGGGCAATTTTCAGAGTTTCTTCCGTCATCCATTTTGGCCGTTTTTGTTTTTTCACCTTTTGTAGAGACTTCTCGCTTTCTTCCAGCACAACCTTCTTGATGTCATTCCATAACTCTTCCGGAGTTCTGTCATTTGTATCTAAAGCAGCAAATCGATTTTGCAGGCAGTCTTTAAATTCCAGTGGTATATTCTCAAGGTCATATTTTGCTGCATTCATGAGTGGTTTGCTCTTTTTCAACTTTAGCTTGAGTTTGCATACTAGTAGTTGATGATCTGTACCACAGTCAGCTCCAGGTTTTGTCTTTGTTGATGTTACAGAGCTTTTCCATCGTTGACTTCCACAGATGTAGTCAATTTGATTTTTATACAATCCATTGGGTGAAGTCCATGTGTACAGTCGCCGCTTGTGTTGCTGGAAGAAGGTGTTTGAGATGAATAGATCATTGGTCTTGCAGAATTCTATCAATCTTTCTCCAGCTTCATTTCTGTTGCCAAGTCCATATTTTCCAACTACTTTGCCTTCTTCTTTGTTGCCAACTTTTGCGTTCCAGTCACCCATGACTATCAGGATATCCTGTTTGCATGTTCTGTCAATTTCAGCTTGTACTTGTTCATAGAACTCTTCAATTTCATTCTCTTCTGCAGCTGTTGTTGGGGCATATACTTGAATTATAGTTGTGTTGATAGGCAATCCTCGCAGACGAATAGAGATTAAGCGTTCGCTGACTGCATTGTATTTCATTACAGTTCTTGCAAGTTTCTTCTTTATTATAAGTGCAACACCATTTCTTCTTTGTCTTTCATTTCCAGCATAGTAGACCATGTGATCATCTGATGCAAAGTGCCCCATGCCAGTCCATTTCAGTTCGCTGACACCCAACAGATCAAGTTGTACACGTTCCATTTCATTCTTGACCACCTCCAACTTCCCTTGGTTCATGCTTCGTACGTTCCATGTTCCAATGTGTAAGACATCTTTACAGCTTCTGACTCTCATTTCATGCGCAGCTACATCAGCAGTCAGACTTCCCGAGGGCTTTGATCCAACCACATCATAAATGCTGGCTTTACTCTGAAAAGTCTTCAGCTCTTCCCCAGTAGCTAGTTGAGTGCCTTCCGACCTGGGAGTCTCATCTTCCAGCACCATAGCACAATTTGTTTTGTTGTAACTATCCATTGGGTTTTCATGGCAAGATACAGAAGTAGATTGCCGGGCCTTCCTTCTGCGCAGTTTAAGTTTGGTGTTGTTGCCGTTGTCACAGAAATGTGATCCTCCGCCGTCAACACTATCCCATTCTGCTGCTGCCCAGATGGGTGGTTTGTCTTCGTCTGGCACCTCAGCTGAGACCTGTCCATCTTGGGAGACCCTGCCAGTAGTTAAACTACCGATAGTTTAGCTCTCAGCATCACTGATGCACGCAAGCCCTCACAGCACGACAAGCTGCAAACCAAGTGAGAGGAGGGAAGGGTTAGGACAGTCATTATAGTTAGTGATTTGATCATTAGGCATGTAGATAGCTGGGTGACTGGTGGACGTGAGGATCGCCTGGTAACATGCCTGCCTGGTGCGAAGGTAGCAGACCTCACGTGCCACCTAGACAAGGTCTTGGATAGTGCTGGGGAGGGGTCTGCTGTCTTAGTACATGTTGGTACCAATAACATAGGAAAATGTGGTAGGGAAGTTCTGGAGGCTAAATTTAGACTTTTAGGTAGGAAGTTGAAATCCAGAACTTCCAGGATAGCGTTCTTTGAAATGCTTCCCATTCCATGCACAGGACTCAAAAGGCAGGCAGAGTTCCGGAGTCTCAATGCGTGGATGAGATGATGGTGCAAGGATGAGGGTTTTGGATTTGTTAGGAACTGGGGAACATTCTGAGGACAGGAGGGGCTCTTCCTAAGGGATGGGCTTCAACTTAACTGGGATGGAACCAGGCTAGATAATAGGGAAAAGCTGACAGTCGCCCAAGAGTGCATGGTTAGGAACAATGGATCCTTGAAGGATACTACCAAAAAAAATGAAGTTAGGGCACATCAGCAGAGAGATCCAATAAAGACAAAGGTAGCCCAAATGCCCTTAAGTATGAAGCAGACAGAGCTTAAAGATTCCAAATTACCCCTGCCTACCAATAACCATATTAATATGAATAAAATACAGTCTCTAAAAGGCTTGTATGCAAATGCTAAAAGTTTAAAAAATAAGATGGCAGAGTTAGAATATATAGCGCTAAATGAGAAGTTAGATATGATTGGTATCTCAGAGACATGGTGGAAGGAGGACAACCAGTGGGACACTGTGATACCTGGGTACAAGCTATATTGTAACGATAGAGCTGATCAAATTGGTGGAGGGGTTGCACTCGATGTTAGAGAGGACATTGAGTCACAAAGGATTCAAGTTTTGCAGGAAACAAAATTTGCTGTAGAATCTCTATGGATTGAAATTCCATGTAAAAAGGGGAAGACGGTGGCAGTGTTGTACTATTGACTGCCTGACCAGAATGAACAAATGGATGATGAAATGCTCAAAGAAATCAGGGAAGCTAACAAAAGTTACAGAACAGTAGTAATAATGGGTGATTTCAATTACCCCAGTATTGAATGGGTCAGTGTCACGACAGGACATGCTAGGGAGATAATGTTTCTAGAAGAACCAAATGACTGCTTCTTGGAGCAGCTGGTTCATGAACCGACTAGAGGGGAAGCCATTTTGAACTTAGTCCTTAGTGGAACACCAGATCTGGTGCAAGAGATAAGGGTGTTGGGGCCACTTGGCAATAGTAATCATAGCATGAGCGCATTTGATTTAATTAATGGAGGAGGAATGGTAAGGAAATCCACAGTACTACCTTTTAACTTTCAAAAGAGAGACTATAATAAAATGAGGAAAACAGTTAAGAAAAAAATAAAAGGAGCAGTTGCAAAGGTTAAAGACTGACATCAAGCTTGGGTTCTGTTTAAAAATACTATCTTGGAAGCCCAGACCAGCTGTATTCCAAGTTTTAAGAAAAGTGGAAGGACGTCCAAAAAACTGCCTGCATGGCTTAAAGGTGAGGTCAGAGAGGCTGTTGTTGCCAAAAAAGCATCTTTCAGGAAATGGAAAAAAGAGCCAAATGACGAAAATGGGAAACAGCACAAGCACTGGCAAGTTAAATGCAAGGCATTGATAAAGCAGGCAAAGAGAGAATTTGAGAAGAAACTTGCTGTGGAAGCAAAAATGTGTAATAAAGACTTTTTCAAGTACATTTGTAGCAAAAAGCCGGTGAGAGAGTCAGTTGGACCATTAGATGATAGAGCGTAAAAGGGGCACTAAGAGGGGACAAGGTTATAGCGGAGAGACTGAATGAATTCTTTGCTTCAGTCTTTACTAAGGAAGATGTAGGGATGTTACCCATGACTGAAGTGGTATTTAAAGGTGATACTGCAGAAGAATTGAAAGAAATATCGATACACCGGGAAGATGTATTACTACTATTTGATAAACTGAAGAGTAGCAAATCACCTGGACCGGATGGTATACATCCAAGGGTGTTGAAAGAACTGAAATATGATATTGCAGACCTGCTATTAGTAATCTGTGAACTATCATTAAAATCATCTACCTGAAGACTGGAGGATCGCCAATGTAATGTCAATTTTAAAAAGGGTTCCAGGGGTGATCCGGGAAACTACAGACCGGTGAGCCTGACATCAGTACTGGGAAAAATGATAGAAACTATCATAAAGAACAAAATTACTCAACATTTAGATAGTCATGGCTTAATCGGAGACAGCCAACATGGCTTTAGACAAGGAAGATCTTGTCTTACTAATCTGTTGTTTTTTTGAAGGTGTGAATAAACAGGTAGACGAAGGTGAGTCGGTAGATACAGTGTATGTGAACTTTCAGAAAGCCTTTGACAAGGACCCTCATTAGAGACTTTTGGCAAAACTAATGAGTCATAGGATAGGAGGCAGTGTACTATTGTGGATCAGGAACTGGTTAAAAGATAGAAAGCAGAGAGTAGGGCTAAATGGCCAGTTTTCCGAATAGAAAACCGTTAATAATGGATTACCCCAGGGATCTGTGCTGGGTCCGCTGCTTTTCTGCATATTCATAAGTGATCTGGAAAAGGGAATAACAAATGAGATTATCAAATTTGCAGATGACACAAAACTATTTAAAGATGTTAAAACCCGTGAGGATTGTGGAAAATTGCAAGAGGATCTTGATAAATTGGAAGACTGGGCATCAACATGGCAGGTTAAATTTAATGTGGACAAGTGCAAAGTTATGCACCTAGGAAAGCACAACCCAAACTATGGTTACACGATGCAAGGTTACACATTAGGAACCACCACCCAGGAAAAAGATTTAGGTGTCATTGTGGATAACATGTTAAAACCCTCCGCCCATTGTGCAGCAGCTGCCAAGAGAGCAAATAGAATGCTAGGTATCATAAGGAAAGGAATGGAAAATAAAACAAAGGATATTGTAATGCCTCTGTATCGTTCCATGGTGCGACCGCTCCTTGAGTATTGTGTACAATTCTGGTCGCCGTATCTTAAAAAGGATATAGCGTTATTAGAAAAGGTACAGAAAAGAGCCACCAAAATGGTAAATGGGATGGAAGGATACCCCTATGAAGAGAGGCTAAAAAGGTTAGGGCTCTTCAATCTGGAAAAGAGACGGCTGAGGGGAGATATGATAGAGGTCTATAAATTAATGAATGAAGTGGGACAGGTAAACGTAGATCAGTTGTTTAAATCATCAGAATATAGAAAGACTAGGGGACATGCAATGAAGCTACAGGGTAAACTATTTATTAGAATTTATTAGAATTTTTTTTCACTCAACGTGTAATCAAACTCTGGAATTTGTTACCGGAGGATGTAGTAAAAGCTGTTAGTGTAGCTGGGTTTAAAAAAGGTTTGAACAAGTTCCTGGAGGAAAGGTCCATAAACCATTATTAAAAGGGACCCGGGATATCACTGCTTGCCCAATACAAGTATTGTGGAACCTGTGTCTTTTGGGGAAACTGCTAGGTACTTATGACCTAGATTGGCTACAGTTGGAAACAGGATACTGGGCTTGATGGACCTTGGTCTGACCCAGTATGGCATATCTTATGTTCTTATGTTCACTGTCTATAAAGGTCTGTCCATGACATCCCTTTCATAGCACATTTATTAGTTTGTATAGGTAAACAAAGAATCCTGTTTGCTTCTTTTTGGGTATGGGGGCAGGTCCTTTAAAGCTATCTATACAGCCCATCTTAAGAATACTTAGCCAGTCAGTTATACGTATCTATATAGGTATACCACCTTCTTGCAGTGGATCCGGAATTTTGTACATTAGTCATATAAGTAAGGCCAGCGAAACGGTATTAGTCATTCTTGACTTTTATAACCTTTTCAATTTAACTTCAAGGCCCATACCCACCTCAACTGAGAATTTTCATTTCACTTTATTTTTTGTTTTCATTTATTACATTTATATCCTGCAAATCATTACACATCTAAGCAGGTTACAATCTAATATTTATATTAAAAGCAATAGTAGAAACAGAATAAGCCTATAAAAACCTCAACAGCTCCCCTCCTATAGTGAACAAAACACCCCAGTGAATATAAGAGTGATAGAGCAGATAATCATGCCAGGCAAGAGCAGCTAGAGTGGTATGAACAGGCCAAGGCAGGAAATGTGGGGCAGAGCAAAACAAACAGTGGCATTAAAACCCAAAACACTAAAGTTAGAGAAGAAAAAGATTTTTTCTTTTTCTATTTTTCACTTGTACTTTTTTTTCTGATTTCAGACACAAGACACCTCTGGAAAAGAAAAGTGTGTGGCAGGGCAGCTGAGAAGGCTGAGCAGCAGCAGCTAAGGTCACACTAGCAAAGATACAGCAGGGCAGTGGCACATATCAAAGGTAGAAAACTCTGACTACCTATAAAAAGGTAGAAAAACTCTGATCAACACTACGCTACAGAAACTTATTAATGTATATAAAATGTAAATAGTTTCGACAATTAATGCACAGTTATTTGTATAAAGTTACAATGTTATAAATCTCTGTTAATAACTATTATCTGTATAAAGTTAAAAAATCTCTGTTCCATGTAATGTATACATTAGTATACAAATTTGTTTACTTGTTCCATGTAAACCGCCCCTGATCTCTGGAAGGGGCGGTATAGAAGAAATAGATAAATAAATAAATAAAATAAAATAAATAAAAATAAGAGGGCAGGTAGCAGCACAAGCAGTAGGCCCAAAAACAGAGAAGTGTAGGGAAGGAGGAAGATCTTTCTTCTTTTTCAGTTTTTATATACGGAACTAATAGAATCCAACTGACCCAAGACAGCAAGCCAGGTAGCAACCAGGGCCCATAGCAGACAGATCACACTCAGCAGCACCAGAAACAGAGAGGCTCAGTGAAGGAGGATTTTCTCTCTTTTTCTGTTTTTGTATGTCATCCTTACAGAAACCATTGGAAAAGAAGAGACCATGCAGAAGCAACTGGAGTAGCAACCTGTTCATGCTCAGACTTTAAAGCTTCCAGCTTGAGACTGTGTGTCTTTGGATTTATTAATTTTGTTATTTGTGTTCATTTATAGAATCAGGGCTGCTGTCCTATTTGTGGTTAACTGCAGTGGCATTCGCAGCCTCCTTGGCACCCGGGGCAGGCACTCCTCCTCATGCGGCCAGCAACCCCTCTTCCTTTTATGCCTCAGAGCTCCAGCATGGTGACTGCCTTGACCTTGTCTTTTTCTCAGCTGCTCACCCTCAAGCTTCTCCACCTCACCTCTTCCCCTATCTGACCATTATCTGCTAACTTTCACTCTTATCCTCATTCTACCACAGCCTCGACCAATCTCCACTAACATATTTAGGAATATTCCAGCTCTCTCCACTGCTCTTATCGCCTCTCCCAGCCACTATGTCTTCTGAGTCTGTCGATGAAGCAATCTCTTCCTATAACACTATACTGTCTTCTGGCTTGGATGCTCTTGCTCCTCCTATTCCATGTTCTGTGAGATGTATTGTACCACATCCTTGTCTGACCTTCAAAATTCGTTATATATGTTCTGCTGCTCACTCTTCAGACTATCTGTGGCTTAAATGCCATGCTCATGCTGACTTCATACACTTCATATTCATGCTAACCTCCTTCCAGTCTACCACAGCACTTACCAAGCAAGAGTACTATGTCTATCTGAGAAACATTCATGCCTCTGACTCTCGCCGTCTGTAACACTCAGCTCTCTCCTCAAAGTGCCTCTGTCCCAAACCCCTTCTTCACTTTCTGTTCAGACTTCAGCTGACTACTTCCATGATAAGATTCATAAGATTAGGCTTCAGTTCATCTCCAGCTCTCCTTCCCCCTCTTCACACTCAAATTAGGGTTACCAACTTTTTCACCGAGAAAAACCCGACACCTGTGGCTCGCCATGCTCCACCCATTCTCCGCCCCTAGTCCCACCCCTGCCCCGCCCACAGCCCCACCCACAAAAATTACCGAGGATACGTGTAGGCTAACTTCCTTGGTCAGATAATAATTAAACTGGGAACCCCAAAATCCAAACATGAAATGTACAACACTGGAGAAATAAAACTATAAAGTAATTTCCTCTTGCACTAAACAAAAACGCAAAGATGTTATCAAAACACACTTCCCAGACCAAACATATTCCAGCTAATATGTATACTTGTAAATACTCTTGTAAATAGTTGCAGTAATGACTTCCCATGTTTTATCCAAGTTCTCTGACCTTGTTCTCTGTAAAACCAAACAGTTTGTTCAATATGGTATGTTGTTATATAGTGAACCGCGCTGATGCTAAATAGAGCGGTATATAAGAGCCTGTAATAAATAAATAAATAAATAATAAATAATAAATAATAAATTCAAAATAAAAAGTATTTTTCTACCTTCTGTTTGGGCGTTTTATTTTTCAGTTGCAATTGCTCCAGTCACTTTCTTCTGGTTTCTTCGTGTCTTCTGCGAGCTATCCATTTGTCCTTTCTTCTCTTTTAGATGTTTTCCATTCTCTCTCTATTTCTGCTTTAACATACTGATTGTTTCCTTTTTGCTCTTTCCCCCAATTCTTTCCTTATTCCTTTATCATCCATTTAAATTTCACCCTTCCATTCTCAAGCCCCTCACTCTCCCAATACCCAGCCCATCATAGACTTTTCTTCCACACAAAATATTTTTCCCCTCTCCACTCATTCCCTATCTATTCTAGTCCTCCCCCAAAATCAGTTCCCTTATAGTTCTAGACCCACCCAGCATCCACTCCCTTCTAATCTCATTCTCCCATGCCCCACATCAGCCCATTTCCAGTCCTATTCCAGCTCTTCATCAGCCCATTTCCAGTGCTAGCCCTCACATCACAGACCATTTCCAGTCCTAGCCCCCCCCAATCACAGCCCATTTCCAGTCCAAGTCCCCCATCACAGCCTATTTCCAGTCCTAGGCCCCCCCATCACATCCCATTTGCAGTCGGAGTCCCCCCGCACCATCACAGCCCATTTGCAGTCCTACCCCACCACCATCACAGTCCATTTGCAGTCCTAGCCCCCCTAATCACAGCCTATTTCCAGTCCAAGTTCCCCCTCCCGCCACCATAGCCCATTTCCAGTCCAAGTTCCCCCCCCCCCCCCCATAGCCCTTTTCCAGTCCAGGTCCCCCTCCCCATCACAACCCATTTCCAGTCCATGTCCCCCCCATAGCCCTTTTACAGTCCAGGTCCCCTCCCATCACAGCCCTTGTGTGTCCAGTCCATGTCCCCCCCCCCCACAGCCCTTTTCCGGTCCCGGGCCCCCCCCCCCCATCACAACCCATTTCCAGTCAAATTCCCCCCCATAGCCCTTTTCCAGTCCAGGTCCCCCCCCCCCTTCACAACCCAATTCCAGTCCAAGTCCCCCTAATCACAGCCCATTTCCAGTCCATGTCCACCCCCCCCATAGCCCTATTCCAGTCCAATTTCCCCCACCCCCATAGCCCTTTTCCAGTCCAGGTCCCCCTCCCCATCAAAACCCATTTCCAGTCCATGTCCCCCCCATAGCCCTTTTACAGTCCAGGTCCCCTCCCATCACAGCCCATTTCTTTCCAGTCCAAGTCCCCCCCCCCCCCCATAGCCCTTTTCCGGTCCAGGTCCCCCCCCCCCCATCACAACCCATTTCCAGTCAAATTCCCCCCTCCTAGCCCTTTTCCAGTCCAGGCCCCCTCCCCCCATCACAGCCCAGGCAGTCCTTGGCCTCCCCCCCCCCCAAAACCGCGGCTGTCTGAGGCTTTAGAGGGAGCCGGGGAAGCCCGCGCGAGGCCCCGGCTCCCTCTGAACAGCCGCCAGCGTGAAGAGCCTTTTCCTTCACGCTGGCGGCTGTTCCTGTGAAGCCGCGAATGCTGGGAAAGGTTAAAGGGCATTGCCTTTAACCTTTCCCACCAATCGCGGCTTCACAGGAACAGCCGCCAGCGTGAAGGTAAAGGCTCTTCACCCTGGCGGCTGTTCAGAGGGAGCCGGGGCCTCGCGCGGGCTTACCCGGCTCCCTCTGAAGCCCTCCGGGTTGGGAGAAAAGCCGCTTTTTTTGCTCTGGCCGCTCCCGATCTTGCGGCCAGAGCAAAAAAAACGACTTTTCAAGGGCCGGTTTTGCCTCTGCGCCGGCAGCCGGCCTGGCCATGGAAAAACCGGCCAGGCCGCCTGAAAACCGGCCAGTTGACAACCCTAACTCAAATCCTTCCTTCAGCTACTGTTATGCTTTCTTCCTTTGTTAAAATCACCAAGGCCGAAACTGTACATCTCCTCTCCTCCAAATTCACTACCTGCTCCGTGGATCCCATTCCCACTTTAATACCATAGACCCAGCTGTCCTGTGTTTTATTAGTCATCTGATGAATAATTGTGATCCCTTGGGGAAAGGGATTCCCTCCAGTCTGTATTATACAGTAGGAGATGCATCCTGCTCTTAGTAAGCAGCTATTTTTGGCAGATACAGGATCTGATCATCATCATGTGGGGGATTTCCAGAACCATCCAATAACACAGACTCTTGGCAACCAAGCCCATGGGTTTTCTTGGCAAGATATGACCAGAAGTAGATTGCCAGGCTTTTTTTCTGAGGCAATGGAGGGTAAAGTGATTTGCCCAAGACCACAAGAGTGCCAATGGGAATTGAACCCTGGTCTCTGGTCACAGCTGCTCTAACCTCCACTCCCTTTAACTGAGGTTGGAAAATCTAGCTATTATATGCTGAATGTCAGTGAAGAGGTAAAAAGTGATATGGGCAGGGTCAAGAGCATCCTGTATGTAAAGCAGACAGTGAAGAGTGTGAGGGATGTCCCTGGCCTATCATCTTCTGGTCCACCGTTAGTTCTAGTATCAGCAGCAGCAACTGCTCTCCAGGAAACAGGCATGGAGGCATTTTAAAATGTACTATTGAAAGGCCATGAGTAGAAGAAAGCTAAAGGGCCATCTTTTGAATAGTCACATGCTGCATTGTCTATAGAAACAACACCCTTTTCAGCTAAATTCAAGGGAAAATGCTAATACTAGGCCAATGACTCCAGCCTACACAGCAAGTAGTAGTTACAGAAAAGTTGCAGAAAAGAGGAAGTCCATTTTCCAAAGTGAGCCACCAGTCTCTTCCCCTAGTGAGGTGGCAGGTGAGGAGTACTAATACCTATATAAGCAAATCATCATGGATGAGATGGGGGGGGGGGGGTTCAGAATCACTATCCTGGGACAAGTGACAGATTGCATAGACAGTGGCGACATGGTGCAACAGGGTAATGATTGCTCTAGATGATCATCCCCTGTAGGTAGTTGAGAATGTGGGGTTTAAAAGGCTACTAGAGGGAGGGAGGAGTGGCCTAGTGGTTAGAGGGAGGAGTGGCCTAGTGGTTAGGACAAGGTACTTCAGGCCAGAGGGCTGGGGGTTCAAGTCCCACCTGGGGACAGCAATCTCAGGCCGGAGGGACTGGGATTTCTAGTCCTATAGGCACTTCTTGTGGTCTTGGGCAAGCCACTTAACCCTCCATTGCCCATGTTCCCTGTAAGTATTAGCATATGTGTGTCATATCCCCTTGTGTTAAATGTATCTCCCAATTGACCGCTTTGACCTGGTGAAAAGCAGGATATAAATACAGATAAATAAATAATACTGCATCACTTAGCCCCTAATTACAAAATGTCCTCCTAGACAACTTTTAGTAGGCAGGTCATCCTTAGCCTTTTTCATCAGTGCTATGTCCAATTGCTGGCACAGTTGGCCAAGGCATAGGGTAGTAGTATGCATCTGCCAGGAACATTTGAACCTGTCAAGAGCACTTTGAATGTCAACCGATGGTGGCGGCTGAACAAGGCAGAAGAGAGTTGTGGCTATAATAAGGGCACATAGCAACAGGATACATGTGGGCTATGCTGCATTACCAGGTGATGGATGATAGGTATACCATGGCCTTAAGAAAATAAGGACAGTGTTAGAGGGCTGGCAGCTAGGCCAAAGAGAGACAATCTTGCTTCTTAGCTATTATGCACAGTAACAGACAGTGGGCAGAACATGATTAAAGTAGTGAAGGAGGGGGCTTTTATGGTATCCTATGCTTTGCACACTTGCTGCACCTAGTACTAAGATACTGCTTAGATCTGGAGACAAACTGAAATGGCAGCCCTGTCCTGAAAGTACTGATTGATAAGTGCATACAAATAGCAATTTCCACCAGTGGGTAAAAGGTTGGCAAGAGCTTCATTAGAGGCAGGAATCAACACAGGCACCCATGCATTTACTCATTCAGAATATTAGTAACAGGTAGAATTTCACTTATCTGTTACTGGAGAGGTTTAATAGTCAGCCCTCCATTAGATATCATTGGATTCTAAGATCAATATTGAGAATTTCTGAGATGTCAGGATTAGACAAACATGTCTCTTGTCATAAAAGCCACTGAGGACCTGAGTTCAAGAAGAGCTGCCCTAACTATTGTAATCCCGATAGTGATTATTCTAGAGCAGTGGTGTTCCCAGCCCCCTCGGCCCCCTGGATCGACCACCTCCCCCCCACCCCCCGTAGTGCGTGATTTGCAAGACTTCTGCCGAGAGAGAAGAACCAATGGGCTTGGATTAGGAGCAGTGTAGAAAGCCACCTGGCTTTAAGGAAAGCTTGCTGTGCTTCCTCAGAAGTGTGGGCCTAGATGGAGTGCTCCTCACTCCCGGCCGGCACCCAGGGCAGGCTGCAGGGCCGGCCCGTCCATTGAGCAAGAATGTTTTTTGCACAGGGCCCCGCGTTTCAGGGGGCCCCGCGCAAAGAACATTCTGCTTTTTTTTTATTACATTTAAAAACAAAAACCTGGCTCTAGCTGCTGCCGCTGCCGCGTCCGTCGCAGCAGCGGCAGAATGGCGTGTCCCGCGGGGCCCCTTCTCCTCTTCGAGCCCTCTGCAAGGGCTTTCAGATTCGCGAAGGGAGAGTTGTGCTCCCTCGCGTCTCTGTAAAGCCCGCAGGGGCTAATGGGAAATTTCCCATCAGCCCCTTTAGACGCGAGGGGCTGATGGGAAATTTCCCATTAGCCCCTGCGGGCTTTACAGAGACGCGAGGGAGCACTCTCCCTTCGCGAATCTGAAAGCCCTTGCAGAGGGCTCGACGTGGAGAGGGGGCCCCGCGGGACATGCCATTCTGCCGCTGCTGCGACGGACGCGGCAGCAGCTAGAGCCAGGTTTTTGTTTTTAAATTTGCCGGAAGGGAAGGGAAGGGAAGGAGGGGGGGGGCTGATGGTGGCTGTCTGGAAAGGGGTTGATTGGGGGTTAGGACTGGAAATTAGCAAGGGGGGGGTTAGGAGTGGAAATTGGCAAGGGGGGGGGGTTAGGACTGGAAATGTGCAAGGGGGGGGGTTAGGACTGGAAATGGGCTGGGACTGATGGAGGCTGACTTGAAATGGGCTGGGGGGGGTTAGGACTGGAAATGGGCTGGAGGGGGGGTTAGGACTGGAAATGGGCTGGGGCTGATTGAGGCTGACTGGAAATTGGCTTGGGAGGGGATAGGACTAGAAATGGGCTGGGGGGGGTTAAGACTGCTAATGGGCTGGGGCTGATGGAGGCTGACTGGAAATGGGCTGGGGGGGTTAAGACTGGTAATGGGCTGGGGGGTTAGGACTGGAAATGGGCTGGGGCTGATGGAGGCTGACTGGAAATGGGGTGATGGGGGGTTAGGACTGGAAATGGGCTGGGGGGGGTTAAGACTGGTAATGGGCTGTGGGCTGATGGGGGCTGTCTGGAAATAGGGTGATGGGGGTTAGGATTGCTAATGGGCTATGGGGGGGGGGTTAGGACTGCTAATGGGCTATGGGGGCGCTAGGACAGGAAAAGGGCTGATGGGGAGGGGTTAGGACTTGAGGTGGGCTGATGTGGTTAGGACTAGTAATGGGCTGTGGGCTGATGGGGGGGGGGTTAGGACTGGCAATGGGCTATGGGGGGCTGACTGGAAATGGGCTGATGGGGTTAAGACTGGAAGTGGGCTGATGGGGGGTTAGGACTGGTAATGGGTTATAGGGGGGGCTTAAACTGAAAATGGCTTGATGGGGGGCTAGGACTGTTAATGGGTTGGGGGATTGCTATGACTGGAAATGGACTGAGTGGACGGGGAGGCTTGAACTGCAAATAGCTGATGGGGAGGGAGCTTGGAATGGAAATGGGCTGTGAGGGAAGGGAGCTAGAACTGAAAATGGGCTGATGGAGCAGCTAGGATAGGACTGGAAATGGGCTGTTGGGGGGAGCTAAGATTGGAAATGGGCTGTGGTGGGGGCTTGAATTGAAATGGACTCATGGAGGGGCTAGAACTGGAAGTAGGCTCATGGGGGGGCTTGGACTGGAATTGGGCTGAGTGGAGGGGAGCTAGGATTTGACATGGGCTGATGGTGGGGCTAGGAAATGACTAGAAATGGGCTGATGGGGGGCTAGGATTGGAAATGAGCTGATGAAGGGACTCAGACTGAAAATTGATGGGGGAGCTAGGACTGGAAATGGGTTGATGGGGGGCTAGGACTGGAAATGGGCTGATGCAGGGACTAGAAGGGAATGGATGCTGGGTGAGACTGGAACTAGAAGGGAGCTGATGTTGGGGGAGGATTAGAATGGGATGGGGCTGGGAGAGTAAAATGGAGAGGGGAAAAATATTTTGTGTGGGAGGGATGAAAAATCTACAATTGGCCGGGTATTGGGAGAGTAAGTGGGGATTGAGGATGGAGGGGTAAAATTTGTGTGGATGAAATAAGAATGAGGAAAGAGCAAAAGGATAAAGATTAGTATGTTAAAGCAGATGTAGAGAGAGAGGATGGAAAGAAAACTAGAAGAGAGAAGAAAGGACAAATGGACAGCAGACGATGGAGAGTTAGCAGAAAACATGAAGAAACCAGAAGAAAGTGGCTGGAGCAATTGCAACTGAAAAAAAATGCACAAAAGGTAGAAATATATCTCTTTATTTTGAATTTATTAACTGGAATATGAAAGTTCTGGGAAATGTGCATCATTAACGTCTGCGCTTTGTTTGGTACAAGAGGAAATTGATTTATAGTTTTATTTCTACAGTGTTGTTGTACATTCCAAGTTTGGCTTTTGGGGTTCCCAGTTTAAATTATTGCCTTCCTGTTTCTAAATTGCGATTCCTTGTTTGGTGATGGTCTATGTTCTGCATGTGTAACTGAGCTGAGGTATTCTGTTTATGTAATTCCTATTTGACATTGCCACTTGTTCTCTTTCCCCAGTATTCTCTGAAATGTACTGGTTTAATATTTGCAGTGTTTCCTTTTGATAGGTAGGGACTGGTGCTTTGTGAGTCCTGGTAATGCTGTCAGGATACAGCGGGTTTGCTATGGGTTCTAAATGGGCAGCGTTTGTAGTAGTTCCTAATGTGCCTGGCGGTTGGCACTGGATTATAGTAATGTAGAAATCTTTTAGTCTTTCTTTATCCATACACTCATTAAGAGACATGTTTACTAAAAGTTAGTGTATGGTAACATTATGCAAATATTTATGCAAATAAGGCCACTTATGCAAATGAGGCCCCGCACCGAGTCTCCGCACATGGCCCCGCACCCCCCTTGGGCCGCCCCTGGCAGGCTGCAACCACCAATAGATTTGTTGATGCAATTGGACTCCTGACTTACTATTTTGTAGGCTGTATACCCTCAATGAGGCAAAGGAAAGAAAAGGTCAAAGGCTTGGCTAAGTACAGAGAAAGGGCCCAACAGATTCTCAGACTGTTTTTCCCTGATCTGATCAAGAATGAACTTTCTCTTAGTCCTATTCTATCCATTTAGCCAGCAGACCTTTTAGAACTGCTCCTACCATCTCAGAGGTTTGTGTCTCAGACGGAAGTGATAGACAAACAAGGACAATTTGACAAAAGAACTGTGAAGATCACCAAAAGCTCTATAGTGAGTGAATAACAGTTTGTGGAATGGATTATTTCTAGAAAGTGGGCAAGTTATATCTACTAGTCCCCCAATTATTTATTTATTTAAAAGGATTTCTATACCGCCTTTTCCTTAAATCAAAGCGGTTTACAATACAACTAAAGTGTTACATCAAACAAGGGGGGGAGGCATACAGGAGGTTAGCAGTGGTGAGTCATACAATGTGGCTGAGTGGAGAATATAGTATCATAGCTATTTACAATGTGCGCTGTATACAAAATGAGCTATTTACAGGTAGAAAGACTGATTCATCAAGAGAGCTGGGTGGGTTATCGAAATGGGTGGGGGTGGAAGGAGGAACGGGTAGGCAGGGGCTATTAAGAAGCTAGTTTATTGTGTCCTGTGGTCGAGGTTATGTAATTATGGGCTTGAGAGTTTCCCATAAGGGCCCATTAAGCCTATGTCTTTACCAAGTTCTTTTGGTGGAGAGGGACTTGCTTCCATAGTGTCATATAAAGAAGTGACTATCCTGGTGAGATGCAGATTGATCTTCAGGGTTAGGTCAGAACTGATGTTTTTGGAGTTAGGTTAGAAATGTTTTATGGACATAAAATCTGTCTTGCCACATGTTTCTTCTAAAATGCAGAAGCTCAGGTGTTGGATATGCTTTACATTCTAAAATCTCCTTGGAAGTGTGCAACTTTTTATTTAACAATTGCAAAATCAGATGCCAAATCAGAAAAATCATACAATGATCACTTCTATTGATTAACGGAAATATATACAAAAATCATGAAAGTCTAACAACAAATCGCTTACCCATTCCACCAGTTACCCTTATGAACATTTCCAGTCAACATTCAAGACTTCATATATGTCCAGTAGGGCTCCCAAGCCCAACTATAAGCATCTAAATTGTCTTCATCACATATGTCAGTCTTTCCACTACAGCAATGTCTTTGATGTGGCTCCTCCAGGCTTAAAAACTGGGTCACACCTTCCAGAAGCAGGTGATGGTACACCTGGCATCATGCACCACACCAGCCTCCTGGAGCTGAGTGGAAGATGACTGCCATCAGCCAGTCCCAGCAAACAAAACTGAAGGGAAAGAACCAACTGCTGGGAAGAATACACTCCGCATCACCCTCAAACCATTGTCACAGAGCACAGGCATACAGACAGGACCACCACATATGGAAACTAACAGAAATATCAAATTTAGAATAGAATTTTATTTATTTATTTAACAATTCTTATATACCGCGCTATTTGTTATCAGTGCGGTTTACATTCAACAACAAGAGCTCAGTGCAGTCAAGACTGTTTGAGTTTACATTATAGTGAACTCCAAATGCTTCGAAACTAGGTCTAATAAATCCAAAAGTCCATGAAGAACCCAGCACACATTAAACCACTAATAAACTTTTTTTGTTGGAATGGCCAGCACAGTACACAGGACTTTACCTGCTACCACAGTGGCCCGTCCTTTTTAATCAAATTTATAAATCAAATTTAAAACAGCTCTTATTCAAGAAATGGCTGTACTTAGCTTTGTAGAAAAAAGAGCAGGCTGTAAAAAATGTTGTTTACAACGATGAGTCGATATCACTTCAGTAGGTCAATATTGCTACGACGTGCCACGTTTCGGGGGTACACACATCAACCCCCTGCTTCAGGTCAGACCTCTGAGTTGAGTAAAGAACGTCAGCCCTAAATACATAGCCGTGAGAATGGTTTTTATATACCCGGCTTGCCGTTGAAAATCACAAAATAGGACACACCTGCCCAATGTGATATGCCAAAAAGGAACCAATCCAGTCTAAGAGGTGAAACCACCAATCAGATTCCACCTGGCAGAATTTGGAACAAAGATGGATATTTAGATTAAATTCTGTCGTTCCACATGGTCTTAATCAACAGATTGACTGGTATACCATTCGTTAAAATTGGGATATGTGAATGGATGGGAATCCCCCTCTGCATAGGTTCCTTTAACTGCCTATCAACCTTTCTTATCGGGAGGTGGAATCTGATTGGTGGTTTCACCTCTTAGACTGGATTGGTTCCTTTTTGGCATATCACATTGGGCAGGTATGTCCTATTTTGTGATTTTCAACGGCAAGCCGGGTATATAAAAAACATTCTCACGGCTATGTATTTAGGGCTGACGTTCTTTACTCAACTCAGAGGTCTGACCTGAAGCAGGGGGTTGATGTGTGTACCCCCGAAACGTGGCACGTCGTAGCAATATTGACCTACTGAAGTGATATCGACTCATCGTTGTAAACAACGTTTTTTACAGCCTGCTCTTTTTTCTACAAAGCTAAGTACAGCCATTTCTTGAATAAGAGCTGTTTTAAATTTGATTTATAAATTTGATTAAAAAGGACGGGCCACTGTGGTAGCAGGTAAAGTCCTGTGTACTGTGCTGGCCATTCCAACAAAAAAAGTTTATTAGTGGTTTAATGTGTGCTGGGTTCTTCATGGACTTTTTGAGTTTACATTATAACAGGAATTAGAACTTGGACCAAATAGGGAAACTATTTACATGTTGCGATATCTTTAAATGATACATATACAGAGTAACTATATACATGCTGAGTTTGGACGGAGTAGATAGAGAATACATGGTAAGTATATACAAGTTGACATGGAGTAATAAATATTACATGGTGTGAATAGACGTGAAGTGTCTACATGCATGAGTGTGATTGCTTAAAGCATGAGTGTTATGTTGTGAGTGAGGTGTTTGTGGGGGATGGGGGGAGATTTCTGTGGGGAGGGGTAGCTGATTGAGTAAAATGTAGCAGAAAGAGATGGTGCTTTATTGCCTTCCGAAACTGTAGGAGGTCTTTGATTGATCTTATTTCTGGTGGGAGGTCATTCCAGCATTTGGGTGCATAGTATGCAAAAGCTCTTCTCCTGGTTGTTTGGGTGCACTTTATGGAGTCTTTAGGGAGGAGCAATGTGTTGGCTGTTGCTGTCCTTCTAGATCTGATTTGTGGAGTTGGTGTAATAAGGTTCTTGAGAGAATTGGGGGCTATGTTGTTGTTAATCTTAAATGTAATCAGCAGGATCTTGTATGTTAGCCTGCAGTATATCAGTAACCAGTGGAGATCTTTAAGTATTGGCGTGATATGGTCTGATCTGGATAGACCACAGAGGACGCGGGCAGCGGCGTTCATAGCTAGTTGAAGGGGGTTGAGGGTGTTCTTTGGTAGACCATATAGGATTATGTTTGCATAGTCGAAATGTGGTAGTATGAGGGCCTGGAAGATGGTGCGGAAGTCCTTAGGGGTTTGCATGGGTTTGAGGTGTCGCAGTGTTCTGATTTTGTTGTAGATGGCTCTGGTTATAACTTTTATGTGTTCCTTAAAGTCGAGGTGCTGGTCCAGTGTGATTCCGAGATATCGTATGGTACTTCAAATTGGAAGCTCTGCATCTCTTACTCTTAGGATGGGTGGAGGGGAGAAATTCTTGTTCCTTGATATAAATAGAACTTCAGTTTTCTTGAAATTTATGTACAGGTTTTGGGAGAATAGCCAGTCTGTAATTGCGTTGAAGCAGTTGACAAGGTTGGATAAATCCGGGTGTTTGACTTTGAATGGAGTGAATAGTAGCACATCATCAGCATAGATTAGTGTAGAGATATTGAAAGACCGGATGAGATTGCATATCGGCTGCATGTAGATATTGAAAAGTAGAGCGGATAGGGATGAGCCCTGTGGAACACCTTGTTGTTGGTGAAAAGGTGCTGAGGTGTGAGAGCCGACCCGGACTTGTTGCCAGCGATCAGATAGATAAGATTTACACCACTCCCAGGCGAGGCCATGAATACCCTTGTCATGGATGCGGGTGAGTAGCTGGTTGTGATTGACGGAGTCAAAGGCAGCTGAGATGTCCAGGAATATAAGAGCGAATCCATTTTCTGCATTGTCAATTCCTTTGTTAAGGTCGTTGATGAGGGTGGTGAGAAGTGTTTCTACTCCATGTGATTCTCTAAACCCATGCTGGCAGGGGTCAAGAGGGGCAGCCATATCTATGTATTGTTGGATCTGTCTATAGACCACCTTCTCAATTATTTTGGCAAGTAGAGGAATACTCGAGATTGGTCGGTAGGAGTCTGGTTTCATAGGATCGAGTCTGCTGTTTTTTATGAGTGGTCTTATTGAGGTTTGTTTGAGGAGTGGCGAGAATGCTCCTGTTGCAAATGATAGACTGATGATGTTCAGCAAGATTGGGCTGAGTTCCACCCGAAGTGTTCTAATCCAGTAAGCTGGGCAGGCGTCGTTCGGGGCTGTGGACGTGTTGATGTTAGCAATGAGGTCTTGGATATTCTTCACTGCAGGTGGATAAAATTCTGTGAGTGGTGGTTGCAAGGTGGATGTTTGGCAGGGAGTGGATGCAGTTGATGCTGGGGGTTTATTTGCTGTGCGGGTCTTGGAATGGAGGAAGTCAGCGTATGACTGAGGGGGTATTGGGTCCGGTTGGGTGGGGGATGGTTCTTTAATTAGGGATCTCGCTAGGGTGAATAGGTCTCTGGGTTTGTTAATTGAGCGGAGTAGGAGCTGGGCATGGTAATCGCTCATTCTGCGGTATATTGTTTCACGGTGGGACTTCAAGTGTTCAAGGTACGCTGTTTTGTGGACTTGGGAGCGAGAGTGTCTCCACCTCCTTTCATGCTTCCTGAGTGTGATGAGGGAAACGCGGAGTTCTGCTGAAAACCATGGAGCTTGCCGTCTTTTACTTTTGCTCTTGTGAGACCCTGAATTGTCTGAGGAGGTTGGATAGGCGAAGGCTTTCAAAGTGCTGTTCCAGTTGAAGATTGCTTCCTCCAGGTTGGATGACTTTTGTTGGAGGGTCGGAAGTACATTTTTGGAGAACTCATCTATGACAAGAGGTCTGGGGCGTGTGGTGTTTGCGGCATTTGTGGCAGCAGTGTGTGGTGTTAGGTCATGCTGCGAGGGGATTTGGAAAGTTATCAAGTTATGGTCGGACCAAGGAACAGGGGTGATTGATAAGTTGAGGTCCGGCTTGTGTCTTACTGCAGAGATGGGGCGAAGATTAGGTCGAGTAGGCTTCCTTTCTGGTGCGTGGGGGCCGTCACCAATTGTTTGAATTCAAGAGCTTGCATTGCATCCAGGAAGGCAACTGCCTGATCTGTTTGTAGGGATGGTAAGTTGAAGTCTCCGAGTAACCAATTGGGATTGCGTGGATTGATGGGGTTGCAAGCTAGGTCAATGAAGGTGGAGATCTCATCTGAAGGCGCAGAAGGAGATCTGTATATAAGGTTTATGGTGATAAATTTATTTGCAATGGAGACAGTGTCGGTGTGCGTAGAGCTCTTGGAGGATATTAGTTGAAATTTTAGTTCTGTCTTAGCCAGAATAAAGACCCCACCACCTTTACGGTTGCTTCTATGGCAGGTGTAAATAGAGAAATTAGGCGGGATAATCTGATTCATGAGAGCAGCATCAGTATCAGACAGCCAGGATTCAGTCACCATAAGGAGGTCTAAGCTGTGTACAGTTATAAGGTCAGAGATGACGGGCCATTTCTTGCGGACAGACTGAGAGTTTATGAGTGCACATTTCAGCGCATGATGGTGAGCTGTTTTGATGTTTTCGGAACGATTGAGTGTTACATAGAGGAGATGTGAGTGCCGGGACTGGTGTGGTAGACCTGTGGCTGAGTGGAAAGGGTTACCCTGATTCTTCCTTCCCAGGTAGTGAATGGTAGGGATATGGCCATATCTATCTACTAGGGCGAGGGAGTTATGAATGGAATTTGCAAGGAGGACAAATAGGGTAAGGCTGAGTGGAGAGAGGGCCATGGTAGCTCAGTAAGGGCTGAGTCAGGTCTTATGGACTGGGGAAGCTTCTATCTGTTTGGGTTAGTCTATAAAGGCTAGGCTACAGAATGAGTATATGAGGTGCAGTGAATGTAGAACAATGTAGACCTGTTGCAGGGGGTGAATAAATAAGTCCACTCTCCAGCTACTCAAAGACATCTTGTGTACCCAGGCCTAGAAATCCCACTGCTCTCTAGCATCAAGATGAAATTGCACATCAGAATTCCACTGTCAATCAAATTATCCAGGATGCCATTCCCTGTATGCTGCTCCAAAAGGCAGCGGTTTAGCATGGCCAGTAGCCGAGGGATCTCACCACTCACACACAGCACTTCCTCCACTGCAGTTTCCTCTCTCGGGAATCCACCACACCTACACCATCGCTTGAGAGATTCCCAAATCAGCAAATAGGCACAAAAGGAACTACGGTTAATCTCAAACTCCTATCACAGATCCTCAAAGGGGCAAATCTGACCATCTTCAAACAATTGACTCAAAGATCAGAGACTCTTGTCCCTCCAACTATGAACCATATCAGAGAAAGTCCCCACTCAAATAAATGCATTATTTATCAAGGATATAATGAATAACTTGCTTTATCATCTGCACCAAGATATCAATTAACTGCTCTTGAGACACACTATGTATGTGCCAGCAAATCTTTCCACAAAACTGACATGTGGCATGGTGGCAGTGGAGGCGGCACAATGTCTTTTTGACTGCGCAGCCTGTATGTGTGCTGCCACTGTCACAGTGGAGTCATACCAGACATCACAGATGTACATCCTAGGCAGTGGCCTTGTAAGCCTTGTGAACCAGCAAGAGACACTGCTTTACTCATGTGACACTCCCTTTGCCAATTTGGCAACATCAACATAGTGCCCTTTCTTAATAGGGCACCATGCTGTTGCTGCCATTGGAGCACTACTATCGCAAATTTGGGAATCCGCTGGGTGGAGCACATTGCATACATTGAAATAGGCTTTATCCCCTCAGAAATAACCCTTTCCGTGAGCTTTCAGATGGCGTTAGGGTTACCAGCATTGGGAACTGTAATGCACAGTAGCACAACCCTGCGGTAAAGGAGCACACACTATCCTCACCAACTCTCTGCCCCATTAATGCCCACGCTCCACCTCCTTTTACCTTAATGCTAATGGCCCCACTTCCACACGTTAATCCAGCGTTATCGGCATTTTCCGCAGTGTTAACTGCTCACAGACACTGATAGTGCGCGTTAATGGCACACTTGCTCCCTTACCACCCTTTAGTAAACATACCCCTTAGATCTCAGCAGGCCTTTGACACTGTTCCACATCAGCAACTTATAAATAAACTGAGTGCCCTTGGGATGGACCCTAAAGTGACCTACTGGGTTAGAAATGTTTTGAGTGAGAGGTGACAGAAGGTAGTAGTAAATGGCATTCACTCTGAAGATTGGGGGGGAGGGGTTACCTGTGGCATATCTTTTTTAACATTTTTGTAAGTGATATTGTGAAAAGTCTATCAGGAAAGGTATGCTTTTCTATGTCAAAAGGATGTTCTGTGGCAAAAGATTTACTCGCAGTGATGAGTTACAGCGACACAGAAAAACACATACAGGTGAAAAGAAATTTGTTTGTCTGGAATGCTCCAAACGTTTTATGTGAAGTGATCATCTTGCCAAACATATTAAAATCCATCAAATAAAAAAAGTATTCATTCCAGCAGTGCAGTGCTTGCCTCGATAGAAGCAAAGCCTGATGAAACGTGGAGGAACCTCCCTTTTTCTTGCAAATATTCAGCAAGGCTCCATTTCAGGGCTGAGAACTGTAAATGCCTCTGTCACCAATAATCATGATCTCCTTTCCAACTCTGAAGTACCTTTATAGCTTGTCACATAGTAACATAGCAATATAAAATATGATGGCAGATAAAGACCAGCATGGTCCATCTAGTCTGCCCAGCAAGGTGCCAAGAGTAGGTGTGCCCGCTACTCCGTGCAGGTCACCCCTCCCCATGCCTTTGTTTAGGGGTGTACCCACCGTTCCATGTAGGTCACCTCGACTTGTTAAGATATCAGAGAAAGTTAAGTTTATTTTGATTTTATCTTGTTTCTATAAAGGGATCCACTGTGTCTGTCCCATGCCATTTTGAATTCTGTCACTGTATTTGCCCCCACTTCCATCGAGAGGGCATTCCAAGCATCCGCCACCTTTTCAGTGAAAAAGTATTTCCTGACATTGCCTTTTTCAGTTTACCCCCTTGCAGTTTCATGTTATACCCTCTAGTATTCCAGATTCCCCATCTTTGAAAAAGGTTTGTTTGTTCATTAATACTCCTTAAATATTTAAAGGTCTGCATCATATCTCCCCTGTCCTTCCTCTCCTCTAGAGTATACATATTTAGGTCTTGGAAGTCTCTTTTCATACATCTTCTGGCGCAGGCTCCAAATCATTTGGGTTTATTTATTTATTATTTATTTATTTAACAGGTCTTCTATACCGCCTTATCATTTACATTCAAAGCAGTTTACAATGAACAGTTATAGCAACAAGCTTTACATTGAACAGGGTTATTTAACTTGAATGGTTACATTGGGGTAAAACAAGCAATTGTCAGTTGCTAACTATATACAAGAACTCTAGCTGTGTTTTCATGGTCCATTTGCTGTTATTGTTAAACATCATTGTCCGGAGTAATTCCAAAGTATTACAGGAACAGATGGGTTTTTATTGCCTTCCTAAAGTCCGTTAGGTCTTTGATCTCACGTGTTGATGTGGGGAGATCATTCCACAGCTTAAGTGCAAATAGGGAGAAGGCTCTGTTGCAGGTGGATTGATTTGCTTTCCTAAAGTTTAGCGGGGTCTCTAGGCTGTTGTTATCTGTTCCTCTCCTTGTTCTGGTAGGCAGTGTTTTCTTGATCAGTGGTTGCAGAGTTGTAGGTGCGAAGTTGTTTAGTGTTTTAAAGATTATTATTATGTTTTTGTACTTAGTGCGTACAGTCATAGGGAGCCAGTGCAGCTGATGGAGCATGAGTGTTATGTGTTTGTATTTTGCTGTTCCGGTGATGATTCTGGCTGCAGTGTTTTGTACCAGTTGTAAGGGGAGGGTCATTTTCTTTGGGAGTCCATGGTAGATTGTGTTGCAGAAATCTAATATAGGCATTATTATGGCTTGGCAGACAGTTCGGAAGTCGTTGTCAGTGAGCAGTGGTTTGAGGTTGTATAGCATTCTGAGTTTGTGGTAGGCGATCTGGTTGTCTTTTTGATGTGTGGCTGGAAGCTGAGTTGTTGGTCAAAGGTGACCCCGAGGTATCTGACTTCTCTTTTATTGCTTATAGTGTGGTCGAAGATTTTTATCGAGTCTGGCGGTGAGAATATCGTGCTTCTGGTAATGTGTATCAGTTCAGATTTTTTATAGTTTATGTAACGGCTTTGACTGTTGAGCCATTCTGACATTGATTCCAAGCATGTTGTGATCTGTGAGTAGTCCGGGTGTTTGATGTTTATGGGGGTGAATATCATGATGTCATCTGCGTATAGTCTGTAATCGATGTTGAATTGTTTTATGATGCTACAAATCGGCTGTATGTAGATATTGAATAGTAGCGCCAAGAGAGCTGAGCCTTGTGGTACTCCTTGGTGCTGGGTGAAGGGTTCGGACTGTAGGGTTTTGTTTCTTATTTGTTGTGTACGGTGGGAGAGGTAGGAGAAGAACCAATCTAGGACTGTGCTGCATATTCCTACGTCCCAGAGTCTTTGTAGCAGAGTGTTGTGATTTACAGAGTCGAATGTAGCGGCGATGTCTATGAAACATAGTACAAAGCCTTGGTGTATATTGTCCATGCCCGTTACAAGGGTGTCCAGGAGAGATGTAATAAGTGTTTCTACTCCGTGGTTTTGTTTGAAGCCATATTGGTGGGGGTCTAGTGGGGTGTAGGCATCTATATGGTCCTGTAGTTGGTGCTGTACACATATCTTAGTCATGAAGGTGAGGCTGGATATTGGTCAGTAGGAGTTTGGTTCATTCTTGACTAGGTTGTTGTTCTTCAGGATTGGTCTGATGGATGCTTTCTTGAGTTGCTGGGGGAGGTATCCTTGAGTTAGTGAAGATTTAGCAATCTTTTGTAGATGTGGTGTTAGATATTCTCTTGTCTGCTTGATCCATGTAATTGGGCAAGGGTCAGTAGGTGAGGTTGTTGAGTTTATGATGGTTATGATGGAGTTGATTTGTTGTCTTGATGGGATGTGGAATGTGGTCCATGTTTCCTCCATTGCATGTTGTATGTTCGATTTGGCTGGTTTCCTGAGTGGTGTCTGTGTGTATTTGAGTTGCATATAGTCGGCTAGGTTTTGCGGGGCAATGGTTGCTTTCCCCTGAACCGTTTCTTTTTATATCCTTTGTGAAATATGGTCTCCAAAACTGAACACAATATTAAGAACATAAGAACATAAGATATGCCATACTGGGTCAGACCAAGGTCCATCAAGCCCAGTATTCTGTTTCCAACAGTGGCCAATCTAGGTCATATGTACCTAGCAGTTTCCCCAAGAGACACAAGTTCCACAATGCTTGTACTGGGTCAAGCATTGATATCTTCGGTCACTTCTTAATAACGGTTTATGGACCTTTCCTCCAGGAACTTGTCCAAACCTTTTTTAAACCCAGCTACACTAACAGCCTTTACTACATCCTCCGGTAACAAATTCCAGAGTTTGATTACACGTTGAGTGAAAAAATATTTTCTTTTATTAGTCTGTTTACCCTGTAGCTTCATTGCATGTCCCCTAGTCTTTCTATATTCTGATAAGGTAAACAATCGATCTACGTTTACCCGTTCCACTCCGTTCATTAATTTATAGACTTCTATCATATCTCCCCTCAGCCGTCTCTTTTCCAGGTTAAAGAGCCCTAACCTTTTTAGCCTTTCTTCATAGGAGTATCCTTCCATCCCCTTTACCATTTTGGTGGCTCTTCTCTGTACCTTTTCTAAAATCGCTATATCCTTTTTAAGATACGGTGACCAGAATTGCACACAATATTCAAGGTGCGGTCTCACCATGGAACGATATAGAGGCATTATAATATCTTTTGTTTTATTTTCCATTCCTTTCCTTATCATACCTAGCATTCTATTTGCTCTCTTGGCCGCCGCTGCACACTGGGCCGAGGGTTTTAACATGCTATCCACAATGACGCCTAAATCTTTTTCCTGGGTGGTGGTTCCTAATGTGGAACCTTGCATCGTGTAACCATAGTTTGGGTTGTTCTTCCCTAGGTGCATAACCTTGCACTTGTCCACATTAAATTTCATCTGCCATTTTGATGCCCAGTCATCCAATTTATCAAGATCCTCTTGCAATTTTTCACAATCCTCTTGGGTTTTAACAACTTTAAATAGTTTTGTGTCATCTGCAAATTTGATAACCTCACTCGTTATTCCATTTTCCAGGTCTTTTATGAATATGTCAAAAAGCAGCGGACCCAGCACAGATCCCTGGGGTACACCACTATTCACCTTTCTCCATTGGGAAAATTGGCCATTTAGCCCTACCCTCTGCTTTCTATCTTTTAACCAATTCCTGATCCACAATAATACACTGCCTCCTATCCCATGACTCTTTAGTTTTGCCAAAAGTCTCTGATGAGGGACCTTGTCAAAGGCTTTCTGAAAGTCCAGATACACAATATCAACCGACTCACCTTTGTCCACCTGTTTATTCACTCCTTCAAAAAAACATAACAGATTAGTAAGACAAGATCTTCCTTGTCTAAAGCCATGTTGGCTGTCTCCCATTAGGTTGTGACTATCTACATGCTGAGTAATTTTATTCTTTATGATGGTTTCTACCATTTTTCCCGGTACTGACGTCAGGCTCACCTGTCTGTAGTTTCCCGGATCACCCCTGGAACCCTTTTTAAAAATTGGTGTTACATTGGCGATCCTCCAATCTTCAGGTATTAGAGATAATTTTAATGATAGTTCACAGATTACTGATAGCAGGTCTGCAATCTCATATTTCAGTTCTTTCAACACCCTTGGATGTATACCATCCGGCCCAGGTGATTTGCTACTCATCAGTTTATCTAATAGTTGTAAGACATCTTCCTGATGTATCGATATTTCCTTCAATTCTTCCGCACCTTTAAATACCACTTCAGTCATGGGTAACATCCCTACATCTTCCTCAGTAAAGACTGAAGCAAAGAATTCATTCAGTCTCTCCGCTATCGCCTTGTCGCCTCTTAGTGCTCCTTTAACCTCTTTATCATCTAATGGACCAACTGACTCTCTCACAGGCTTTTCGCTACGAATGTACTTGAAAGGTCTTTATTTCGTGTTTTTGCTTCCGCAGCAAGCTTCTTCTCAAATTCTCTCTTTGCCTGCCTTATCAATGCCTTGCATTTGACTTGCCAGTGCTTGTGCTGTTTCCAGGTTTCGTCGTTTGGCTCTTTTTTCCATTTCCTGAAAGATGCTTTTTTGGCAACAACAGCCTCTCTGACCTCACCTTTAAACCATGCTGGCAGTTTTTTTGGACTTCCTTCCACTTTTCTTAAAGCGTGGAATACAGCTGGTCTGGGCTTCCAAGATAGTATTTTTCAACAACACCCAAGCTTGATGTACGTCTTTAACCTTCGCAACTGCTCCTTTTAGTTTTTTCTTAACTGTTTTCCTCATTTTATCATAGTCTCCCTTTCAAAAGTTAAAAGGTAGTACTGTGAATTTCCTTACTATCCCTCCTCCACTAATTAAATCAAAGGCGATCATGCTATGATCACTATTGCCAAGTGGTCCCAACACCCTTATCTCTTGCACTAGATCTGGTGTTCCACTAAGGACTAGGTCTAATATGGCTTCCCCTCTGGTCGGTTCATGAACCAGCTGCTCCAAGAAGCAGTCATTTATTTCATCTAGGAACTTTATCTCCCTAGCATGTCCTGACGTGACACTGACCCAGTCGATACCGGAGTAATTGAAATCACCCATTATTATTACTGCGCTGTAACTTTTGTTAGCTTCCTTGATTTCTTTGAGCATTTCATCATCCATTTGGTCATTCTGGCCAGGTGCTCGATAGTACACCCCCACTGCCATCGCCTTCCCCCTTTTATATGGAATTTCAATCCATATAGATTCTACAGCAGATTTTGTTTCCTGCAAAACTTTAATCCTTTCTGAGTCAATGCCCTCTCTAACATAGAGCGCAACCCCTCCACCAATTTGATCAGCTCTATCATTACAATATAGTTTGTACCCAGGTATCACAGTGTCCCACTGGTTGTCCTCCTTCCACCATGTCTCTGATATTCCAATCATATCTAACCTTTCATTTAGTGCTATATATTCTAACTCTCCCATCTTATTCTTTAGACTTCTAGCATTTGCATACAAGCATTTTAGAGAATGTATTTTATTCATGTTAATTTGGCTATTGTTAGACATGGGTAAATTGGGATCTTTAAGCTCTGTCTGCTCCATACTTGAGGGCATTTGGGCTATTTTACTCTTCTGTGGAACCTCTCTGCTTTTGGTAGTATCCTTCAAGGATACATTCTTCCGAACCATCCGCTCTTGAGCGACTGTCGGCTTTCCCCTAATATTCCAAGTGAGGCCTCACCAGTGACTTGTATAATGGTATTAGTACCTCCTCTTTTCTGCTGATAATTCCTCTCTGTATGCAACCCAGAATCCTTCTGGCTTTGACCATGCCTTGTTACACTGTTTCGCCTCTTGGAGATCTTCAGAAACAATCACTCAAAGGTCCTTCTCCTCATCCATGCACACTAATCTATTGCCCCCTATCTCATACAATTCCCTTGGATTTCTGCATCCCAAGTGCATGACACTGCACTTTTTCACATTAAATCTTTTTTTTTAATGAATTTTAGTCAGTTACAATAACCAAACATATATAGGACACTTGCTCCTGCTATAAAATACGGCAATATATACACCAAAATACACAAACAAAAAGGAAAAAATGGGAATATAGTCCATATCAAGAAAGTATGGCTGCAATACTAAAGAACTAATCATATCAATCTAACAGAAAACAGGGCCATATGGCCCACAATATGGGAGGTAATTTAATCAGACACTACCTACCCTAACTAAACCCTGCCTATCAGTCAAAACCTTTTCAAGGTGAGTCACATCAAGAAAAACATAAGAAGCGCCATCAAAATTAATGATGCACTTACAGGGAAATTGTAAGAAAAAGGTAGCACCAAAAGCCAAAACTTGAGGCTTAAGAGATAAAAATTGCCTCCGAAGTAAATTGGGTGCTGTAAGACACATCGGGAAAAATATTGACTGTCTGTCTACAAATTTTGCTGACTTAACCTTAAAGAAAGCCTTTAAGATTCGCTGTTTAACCACCACTGATGAGAAGGTAACCAGCAAAAAATTGATGGTATCTAAGGAGTCCTCCAAGAAGGCAGCAAGATTAGCCATAGAAGGAACTATCTCGTCCAGCTCACCCTCCGCAGAGTTAATCTTTTTAGAGCCTGAGGGAATATAGTAAATTTGTAATACATCAATAATATCTGGTATGACTAGAATCTCTTTTAAATACTTATCCAAAAGAATTTTAGGTGACAAGAGAGAGGATTGAGGAAAATTCAAAAATCATAAATTACAAGCCCGCATGGAATTTTGAAGCGCTTCCAGTTTAGAATGCAAAATTAATTTATTTATTTACATTCTCTTATATACCGTGCTATTCTGCATCAGTGTGGTTTACATTGAACAAACTGAAATTACATTGAACAGGGCATTATAACTTGGAGGTAACTATTTTACAGGGAACATGGGCTATGGAGGGTTAAGTGACTTGCCCAAGACCACAAGGAGCACCTGTGGGACTAGAAACCCCAGTCCTTCCGGCCCAAGGTTGCTGTCTTCTAGTGGGATTTGAACCCCTGACCTTCCGGCCTGAAGTATCTTGCCCCAACCACTAGGCCACTCCTCCACTCTAAAAACTGACTGCCTGGGAATGGGTGCCAAGGTGGTGAGCTGGATCAGAAATTGATTGACTGGCAACAGAAGGTGATGGTAAACAGAACTCATTCGGATGAAAGGAAGGTGATTAGTGGCATGCCCCAGGGATCGGTCCTGGGGCCGGTACTGTTCAATGTATTTGTGAGTGATATTGCTGAAGAACTGAATGGAAAAGTCTTTCCTTTTGCAGAAGACACAAAAATGTGCAACAGTGTGGACTCCCCTGAGGGAATGGATAACATGAGGAAAGATCTGCAAAAGCTGGAAGAATGGTCTAATGCTTGGCGGTTAAGATTTAATGTGAAAGGGAGTTGTCTGCAGGAGCAAGAGGAGGTGTGTTGGGCCCTGTTCCTTGGGCCATGGGACTGCCGGGACTGTGCTGCTGACGCTGCTGTTTCCATCAGGCAGGCACGCCCGGGGCAGCCTGCTCCTGGTGGGGCCTTTGAGGCAATAAATCTTCCCCCTGGTAACTTGTTGTCGGAGTTGTTTGCAGGGGTGAGAGGAGGTGTGTTGGGCCCTGTTCCTCGAGCCGTGGGACTGCTGGGACTGTGCTGCCAACACTGCTGTTTCCATCGGGCAGGCACGCCCGGGGCAGCCTGCTCCTGGTGGGGCTTTCTTGCTATAAGTGTGTCTTTTTATTTCTCTGCAACCGCGGAGCGCGACCGTGGGGCATTTCTGAAGGGGCGTGTCTAAAGGGGCAGGTTCTGCCCCTTTGACGCCCCTTTGATGTCACAGCGGCATCTTGGCGTTATACTATTAGAGGTTGTGGGCTGAGTAATAGGTTTGCATATCACTGGTACTTTCCTTGGTTACTCGATATTGCCTGTTATGTGTTTACGTTTTTTCCTTTAGTATGGTTAAAAGGAATGCTAAAGTGCAGAGCAGGCCCCGGACTGCTGATTCCGGAGGTTCTAAACCGGTCGGCCCTCTGAATAAACGTTTTGCCCCTGTACCTCTAGCGCAGTCCTCTCCCGAGGGTGCTTCTTTAAGCCCCGGCGGGAGATCTCTCCCACCTTGCCCTGTCTCTGGCATAGTTACCATTTCGGGGGAGTCATCCGAGTCAGAAAGGAAAGATAAAATAGTGATTAATTTACCTACTCCTGTCCAGTTTGTAGTCCTGGAAGGCTCTTCGGAGCTCCCAGTTTTACTACCAGATGTAGAGGTTACCTTAAAAGATCTTTGGGGGGCGTTGAAATGTATTGATACTAAGGTGTCCTTAGCAGTTGGTTTTTTGTGTACCTTTTCTCAGGAAACTGCTGTAGCTTTGTAGCAGCTCGATGAGAAAGTTTCTTTGATGGATATGACGGTTACAAAATTGGAATCTTAGGTTCTTCCACTTCAAACCATTAATGTTGTGGGAATTAAGGATTTATTAAGCTTCCTATGAGGAACAGTATCAAAGGCTTTGCTGAAATCTAGGTAGATCACATCCATTGCATGAGCATGTTCTAGTTCTCTGGTCACCCAGTCCAAGAACTCAATCAGATTTGTTTGGCATGATCGTCCTTTGGTAAAATCATGTTGCCTTGGATCATGCAATCTATTGGTTTCAAGAAAATCCACTATTTTCTCTTTCAGGAACACCTCCATTACTTTTCCCATCACCGAGATAAGACTTACTGGCCTGTAGTTTGCCATTTAGTCCCTATTGCCATTTTTGTAAAGAGTTACCACATTGGCCCTTTTCCAGTTCTATGGTACTTCTCCTGCCTCCAAGGATCTATTGAAAACATCCTTTAAAGGCCCTGCAAGAACCTCTCTGAGCTCTTTCAGTATCCTGGGATGTATCCTATCCAGTCCCATGGCTTTTGTCTACTTTCAGTTTTTCAAGTTAGCTTGACTGAGAGAGCAGGGGGGACACATGTGTGTGTGTTGCAACCCTCTCCTCTGACTGACCCTCAAGGCCTCATGATACACCCATTTGCATAGGTGAGAGGCCAGATTAATACCAACTGCCATAAAAGCTGTATCTATGGCAACAGTGTCAATCCCCCTGGCACAGTTGCAACCTATAGGGAACTAGATTCAGAGGGAGAGCTGACCTCTATTAATGTGCAATCCATTCACTTAGTTGGTGACACTGGTAGGGATCTGTGATTCACCTGCATTTGCAGAGTACAAGCCCAGGGACTCTTTGCTCCATACAGGGAGATACGTATCAGGTAAATTTGCATACAAGAAACACCACCTCTACTGTACATTGTCTACTGATCATTGGCTAAAACATCCAAAAGTACATTTCTTATTACTCCAGGTGAGAGTCCAAATGCACCTGTGTGCCTGATTGTGACAGTGGGACACTGACCTCTGAATAGTGCATGCACACTTCCAGCTGCCGAAATGTGGCACAGGATGTCATGTTGGTCTCTGCATTGCCCACCACCATATGGGATGGCAGTGCCTGGAGGTGAATGCTGGGATGGGAGTAGGGCTGCGGGGAACAGTACCATACATACAAATATACAAATATTTTTCCCCTCTCCATTTCACTTTCCCAGCTCCATCCCATTCTAATCCTCCCCCAACATCAGCTCCCTTCTAGTTCCAGCCCCACCCAGCATCCGCTCCCTTCTAGTCCCCCCATTAGTCCATTTCCAGTCCTATCCTAGCCTCACCATCAGCCCATTTCCAATCCTAGCCCCCCATCAGCCCATTTCCAATCCTAGCTCCCTCCCCTCACAGTCCATTTCCATTCCAAGCCCCCCTCCCCATCAGCCATTTGCAGTTCAAGCCCCCCTTCCACTCAGCCCATTTCCAGTCCTAGCAACCCCCCCAGCCCATTACCAGTCCTAGACCCCCCATAGCCCATTACCAGTCCTAACCTCCCCATAGCGCACTTCCAGTTTTACCCCCCATCACCCCATTTTCAGTCTTACCCCCCCCATAGCCCATTACCAGTCATAACCCCGCCTGCCAATAGCCCACTTCCAGCCCTAACCCCCATTACCCCATTTCAGTCAGCCCCTCCATAGCTCATTACCAGTCCTAACTCCCCCCATCAGTCCACCCCCAGTCCTTCCTAACCCCCACCTGCCCATTTCCAGTCCTAGCCCCCACCATAGCCCATTACCAGTCATAACCCCCCTGCCAATAGCCCATCTCCAGTCATAACCCCCCCTGCCAATATCCCATCTACAGTAATAACACCCCCCCTGCCAATAGCCCATCTCCAGTCATAACCCCCCCCCCTTGCCAATAGCCCATTTCCAGTCATACCCCCCCTGCCAATAGCCCATTTCCAGTCATACCCCCCCCTGCCAATAGCCCATTTCCAGTCATAACCCCCTGCCAATAGCCCATCTCCAGTCATAACCCCCCCCTGCCAATAGCCCATCTCCAGTCATAACCCCCCCCCTGCCAATAGCCCATCTCCAGTCATAACCCCCCCTCTGCCAATAGCCCATTTCCAGTCATACCCCCCCCTGCCAATAGCCCATTTCCAGTCATACCCCCCCCTGCCAATAGCCCCTTTCCAGTCCTACCCCCCCCCCCCTGCCAATAGCCCATTTCCAGTCCTACACCCCCCCCCCCCAGGTAAATTAAAAAAAAACCTGGTTTCTGCTGCTGCAGCAGAAAATCAGCTGTCCCGCGGCCCCTTCCCCTCTGCGCGGAGAGCCCTGAGTGTGCTTCATCTGCGGCGTGCTTTTTAAGCCGCGAAGAGAGTATTTCCCTCTCGCGCGGCTTAAAACTAGTCACTTTTCAAGCCTCGCGAGAGGGAAATACTCTCTTCGCGGCTTGAAAAGCACCCGCTGATGGAGCACTCTCGGGGATCTCCGGGCAGAGAGGAAGGGGCCGCAGGACAGCTGATTTTGCTGCTTGAGCAGCAGAAGCCAGTTTTTTTTTTTTAAATTGACCGTCGATTCTGCCGTTACCACGGCGGCAATGGCAGCAGCAGCAGAAGCCGTCGCGGGCCGCACAATGTTCTCTCGCGGGCCGCATGCGGCCCGCGGGCCGCGTGTTTGAGACCCCTGCTCTAAGGTGTACATATTAAGATCCTTCAGTCTGTCCTCATATGCTTTATAATGAAGACCACTAATCATTTTAGTAGCCACCCTCTGCACCAACTCCATCCTGTTCACATCCTTTTGAAGGTGCGGTCTCCAGAATTGCACACTATACTCCAAATGAGGTCGCACCAAAGAGTTATAGAGAGGCATTATCACCTCCTTTTTTCTGCTAGCCATTCCTCTCCGTATGCACCCAAGCATCCTTTTAGCTTTTGCTGTCGCCTTTTCTACCTGTTTAGCTACTTTAAGATCATCAGACACAACCACGCCTAGGTCCCACTCTTCTTTAGTGGACAAAAGTACTTCACCCCCTATGCTATATTGCTCCCTTGGATTGCTGTAGCCCAAATGCATGACCTTACATTTTTTAACATTAAATCCCAGCTGCCAAATTCTAGACCATTCTTCAAGCTTAGCTAGATCCCTTCTCATGTTATCTACACCTTCCTGGGTGTCTACTCTATTGCAGATTTTGGTATCATCTGCAAAGAGGCAAACCTTACCCGACAGCCCTTCCGCTATATCACTAACAAAGATGTTAAAAAGAATTGGACCAAGAATAGATCCTTGGGGCACACCACTGGTAACATCCTTCTCCTCAGAGTGAGCTCCATTTACTTGTGCTCTTTGTCACCTCCCACCCAACCAATTTCTAACCCAAGCAATAACTTTAGGGTCCATCCCTAGGGTGCTCAGTTTGTTTATAAGTCATCTGTGAGGAACAGTGTCAAAGGCTTTACTGAAATCTAAATACACCACATCTAGAGCTCTCCCTCGGTCCAACTCCCTGGTCACCCAGTCAAAGAAATCAATCAGATTTGTCTGACAAGACCTGCCTCTGGTGAATCCATGCTGCCTCGGATCCTGTAATGCGCTGGACTCCAGAAACCTCACTATTTTCTCTTTCAGCAGCGTTTCCAATAATTTACTCACCACCGAAGTTAAACTAACCTGTAGTTTTCAACCACATCTTTACTTCCGCTTTTGTGTAAAGGTACCACATGAGCCTCTCTCCAGTCCTTTGGCACCACTCCTGACACCAACGAGGCATTGAAAAGGTCAGTCAGTGGAGTTCCTAGAACGTCCCCAAGTTCCCTCAGTATTCTAGGGTGTATCCCATTCTGTCCCATCGCTTCGTCTACTTTAAGTTGAGCTAGTTTCTCACGAACACAGTCTTCTGAAAATTGTTCAAGATGTCCCTCGCTTCTGTTCCTATTTGTGGGTGTTTTCTGAGGTCCTGCTCCTGGTTCTTCATCTGTGAACACAGAACAAAAATATTTGTTAAGCAATTCCGCTTTATCCTTATCAGCTTCTACATATTCCTCCCCTGCACCCTTGAGTCTGACAATACCACTTTTGCCCTTCCTCTTCTCACTAATATATCTGAAAAATGTCTTATCCCCCCATTTTATTGCATTGGCTATTTCCTCCTCCTTTTGAATCTTTGCCTTCTTGACTACTTTGCTAGCTTCTCTAAGTTTTTCCAAATACAGATGCCTGTCTTCCTCTCTCTGTGATCTCTTGTATTTCATGAAGGCCTCCCTCAGAAACACTTTCTCCATTGGTAAGCACCATGTCCAGTATGGACCCTTCACGTGTGGGGTCTGTTACCAATTGCCTGAATAGTTCTCCCTGTAGAGAATCCAGGATCTCCTTACTTCTAGATGATACTGCAGCAGGAATGTGCCAATTAACATCTGGCATATTGAAATCTCCTATCAGTAGCACTTCCTCTTTCCTAGCAATGCTGTGTATTTCTTCAATTAACTCTCTGTCCACCTCTTCCTCTTGTGAGGGAGGTCTGTATATCACGCCAATGCAAATAGATTTCTCTTTCCCTCTTTCTAGTTTAACCCACAATGCCTCCTCTCTCCCTTTTAAGCTCTGTAATTCCAAAGCTTCAATAGTAGTTTTTACATATGGTGCCACTCCTCCTCCCCTTCTTCCTACCCTGTCCTTTCTGAATAAAGTATAGCCAGGTATAGTTACATCCCAATCATGGTTTTCTGAGGCAATGTAGTATTAAGCAATTTGCCCAAGGCCACAAGGAGTATTAGCAGGAACCAAACACTGCTCTTTTGGTTCCCAAGCCAGTGCTCTAACCATTAGGCTACTCCTCTGCTCCGTCTAGCAGCATCACTCATGCCAACATGGGTGAGCAGCCACATGGCAATCTCTGTATGTAATGGATCTTGGCCCCTAGCAAACAGAAAGAGGTAATTTTGTAAGAGGGCACCATAGGCAGATACCTACATAGATGCTATTTATAAAAACAAGTAGGTGCCTACCTTCTTTTAAAATACTAAATAAAATACTAGAGACTGTGATACAGAATGTAGGTATGATCATTTACACCAGCTAGTGAGCAGATGTAATTTTTTCTGCATACATTATGCACATACATGCATTGATCAAGGTAACACTGGTCAACATTGAAATTGTTACTGAGTTTAAAAGGTCCTAATCTGTAGTATCTTGGTGAGCTGAACACGAATATAACATTAAAAAAATTTTATTGGCTCTCGTTTTGAAGATTTTGCATGTAGTTCATTTTTGACATTTCACCATTTAAATTTATCTAGTAGGACATCAACAACATCCCAAATAAGCCTTGAATGATGTAATATTGCATCACATTGCATAATACCAGCATGCACACATCATCCAGAGTTGATTGCATCATTTTCTGATGCAATGCAATACTACTGTCAGACAGCTGCTGAAGCCATCTGACGTCAGCAGTGTACTATACGCAGTCGGAAAGGAAAGTAATCTGGTATTCTGTTCCGATATTGAAAGCCTCATGAATGCCTTAAAAATCACTCATGACCCACAAGACTGGAGACTATTTATAGACTCTTCGAAAATGAGTCTGAAGGCTGTGCTTTTGAACAATGGAAACCATCTTCCATCTATTCCAGTAGCGCATGCCGTCCACATGAAAGAGACATACGATAACTTAAAGCATCTAATGACTACCATTAGCTATAACAAGTACAGCTGGCAGCTCTGTGGTGACTTGAAGGTAGTTGCCCTTTTAATGGGACTGCAACAGGGATATATAAAATACATGTGTTTCTTATGTGAGTGGGATAGCCGAGCAAGGGATTAGCACTACTTGTGGAAAGAATGGAATCGCAGACAAAATGTAACAGTTGGAGAGAAGAATATCCAGCACCCAGCTCTGCTTGAGGCTCACAAAATCCTGCCACCACCCCTTCACATCAAACTAGGTTTGATGAAAAACTTCGTGAAAGCCATGGACCACACTTCACCAGCTTTCCGATACCTGTATGAAAAATTCCCTTGACTCAGCGAAGCAAAGATTAAAGAAGGAGTTTTTGTGGGTCCTCAGATTCAAGAGCTCTTCAAAGATGACCGGTTCAACAACTTGCTGCAGGGTGATGCGAAACAAGCATGGAATGCTTTTCGCCTAGTGTCAACAAACATTCTCGGGAATGTTAGGGCAGAAAACTACAAGGAACTAGTAGAAGACATGCTGATGCAGTATCAGAAACCTGGCTGCAATATGTCTCTAAAGATCCATTTCCTTGATTCCCATCTCAATTTCTTTCCTGACATCTGTGGTATGGTTAGTGATGAACAGGGCAAACGTTTTCACCAGGATATCGCAATGATGGAGCAAAGATACCAGGGAAAATGGTCCACTACAATGCTGGCTGACTATACTGCTGGACACTCCCCAGAGAAGCTCCCGAACAGCTGTACAAGAGACAGGCGAAAAAATCTTAGTCTATGACTTGGTTTTTTACAGGTATTAACCGAAGGCCTGTTATATTTACTATTGACATGCATTTCGTGATGTGAACATAAATTCTTGTAGATTACAAAAAAACTAGAGCCAACTTTGCAATTTCACTGTCATATTCGTGTTCAGCATATAAAATTTGATAAAAAATGACTATTTTTATTTCAGTAACATGACTTTTGTAAAAATTTGTTGACCAGTGTTAATCATCTACTTATGTACATGCAAGCTCCTCCATGTTCTGCCCAGACCATGTCTCCAGATATTTTATTTATTTACATTCTCTTATAAACCATGCTATTCTGCATCAGTGTGGTTTACATTGAACAAACTGAAATTACATTGAACAGAGCATTATAACTTGGAGATAACTATTTTACAGGGAACATGGGCTATGGAGGGTTAAGTGGCTTGCCCAAGACCACAAGGAGCACCTGTGGGACTAGAAACCCCAGTCCTTCTGGCCCAAGGTTGCTGTCTTCTAGTGGGATTTGAACCCCCGACCGTCTGGCCTGAAGTACCTCATCCCAACCACTAGGCCACTCCTCCACTCCCAAGCATGTGCCTTCATGCCAAAGCACATATGTTTATGCTGGTAGATCTTTCATAAGAATATAATTTAAACACATATGTGGCTACCTATGTATGGGAATGACTTTATAAAAAACCTCCTAGTCACCTTGTACTATTATGTTTAGTCATAAAATCGATGCATTCTGTGTACCTCCGAACAGTCACTAATCACCACTATCTTTCACTTCCTAAGTACAATGATAATTAATGGTGCAGTTTTGGAGTTTACAAGCTCCAGTTCCTTTCCTTCTTGGTGCTTCTTTGAATCACCTCATTCTTTTTCTTTATCTTAGATCTTAAATTTGCATCAGTTGCTTTTTGTGGCTTTATCTCTGATAATATTTCTCTTCCAGTTGTTGGAATACTCTCTTTATGAACTCTTTTGATTTAAATATAGGGTATGCAGTATACAAAGATAGCTTTATTTATTTATTTGCAATGATTATAACTCACACCATCCACAGTTCTGAGCAAAGAACATAAGAACATGCATAAAATCCAAAAATAGTAGTGCATTATCTCGTTTTACTTTTGAGGGTCCACTTAACTGTAAATACCCCTATTTATTTTGTAATTGGTCTCTGTAGTATGGTTATTGTTGCAGTTTGTCTATGAATAGGTTCACTATGACTTACTGTATTTGCATAAAGCGTTTTATCTTCATCTGAAGATTCTACAATGTCACTACCACCATCATTAGCCCCAGTGCTGAAGCTACGTATAGGCATTTTTTTACTTTGAACAATATATGGACAGTAAAAGTGTTTCTTTTTCATTTTCATGCTTCAATAGTAGTGGTCATCTTGCTGATGTTTCGTCTAGATCAGGAGTAGGCACCATTTGGCTCAGAGACCACAAAGGGAGTTATGACTGAGTTAAATGTGGTCTGTGGCTTGAAACGCAGGGGGAGCAAGGGAACTGGATTTAGCTGACATCTTTTCTCAGAACTTCAAGGTATTACATTCAAGTATAGTTGGTATTTTCCTGCTTCATGAGGGCTTATAATATAAACTGCTACCTGAGAGAAAGGAGGGTTGAATGACTTGCTCAAGATCATCAGTAGGATTTGAACCAGGTTTCTTTGGCTCAAACCCACTGCTCTAACCATTTAGCTACTCCCCCAGTAGATAGGTAGGGTTAAGCACTGAGTCTGAAGCTCTTGCAGCTGTGATGACTGTTCTCTGGAAAGCAGATGCCCAAAGAGACTCTGAGGAAGTGACTAGATTTCATCCCTCCACAATCAGTAAAAAACTGAATTATCATAAGGCATCTCCATGAGAAGTGAAGGCCAGAGTATCTATGATACTTTGCTACATTCTGGTTGTTATGTCATTCATTCATTCTGCTGCAGCCACCACTGCTATTGAATGGAAGGTCTGAGGCAGGATTATGAAGTACTCCTGCTGGTTACTCTGCTGATGTTATCACTTGGAGGGAAAGGGAGATTTGGGTTAAACTGACAAATTCAATGTCTATTTTAAATTATATGTTTATTTATATAGCCAGTTAGCCCATAACTTTACAGCAAAATATCTGTTAGTGTTTATTAAAACCAGTTAGTACATAGCTTAACAGCCAAACCTTTTGTTAGTGTTTATTAATGTCAGTTAGGGCATTGCTTAACAACAAAATTCTGTTTGTCTCTTAACAGAGAAAGCAGAATAGGGTCACATTTGTGTATACAGAGATATATTGTTTGCTAAGAGTTGAAAGAGAACTGTGATATTGTTTGAATGTATAGTGATAGATAAAAGGGACAAGTTAAAAGGTCTTTCTGTCAAACTAATTGCAGTGTGAATCACCAAAAAAAATTTAGAAGGCATTGCCTTAGAAACACAGATATAGTATATACAGTAAACCAGAACTCAATTATTCTCAATCCTGAAGGAGTTCTGAGATAGGACCTGCTACTGCTGGGATGGAAACTCCACTTGTGAGTATTTGAAAATTCCCCTCTTGATGGTCCCTTTCTGTACAAAATCCTCTGGCTGCTGAAGATAGAAGTTAAGAATTCCTGGTTTTCTGATGCCATTAGAGAAGAGATGTATTGTTTACAATATCGGTAGGTTTCAGCTTGTACTCTGCTCACTAACGAACTATTATCATGGGCAAATCTATTTATTCCCATGCATTACTTTGCTTTTTATTCCAGCCCCTTTGGAATGAGTCTTCTACAGTGTCCAGATAATTTTATAAAGATTTTTCTCACATACTGTATATGCTAGTATGCACATGTAAAATATCAGTTATAAAATTATCCCCACATTCAAGTATGCAAGGTGTTAAGAAATCACATAATTGTCTGCAACTCAAGGGTGGACCTGTTAAAAGGTGAATTTTGGGTGGGGCATGGGTTGGAGTCATGACTTACATGCATTCTTTATAAAGTACATGTTTGCAAGCATTGTACAAGCATACATTTACATCAACACACAAGCTGGTGCAAATGTACGTGGCTTCTATTGCCCCAGCAAAAGCTGCAATTTCTTCAGTTTTTGCAGAGGCAATTTTATAAAGGCACATTGGCACCTATGTATCACTATGAAATAGGCTAAATCTCCTAACTAGGAAACCTGTTATAAAATTACCAACCATGTGTACAGAAATATGTAATGGATTTTTTGCTCATGAGATGGCTGCCTGCATATTCTAAAAATACTAATGTTGCAAAATTGGTTTAACCCCAGAACACTGAAGGAAAACAAAAATGAAATTCAAATCTAGTATTAGTAATCTGTAACCTATCATTAAAATTTTACATGATACTTAAATATTAGAGGTTGGGTATTGCAGAACTAATTTTTAATAAATGGGGAAAACATAGAGAACATGGTTCATGGAATTTATTTATTTATTTTTGGATTTTTTCTATACCACCTCTTCCAGAGATCAGGGGCGGTTTACAGTAAACAGCTACATTACATTGAACAAAGTTACAAATTTAAACATTAATAAGTAACAGTTTACAAACTATGTGCAAACAACTATTTCCAATCCCTCTGGGTTAATGTGTGTAGTTGTACACACCCATCTATTTATATCTGCATTGCCTTGTGTGCATGTATATCTTTGTTTTGTATAGTAAGTTTATTATCTTGTTGTTTCTGTATGCTTATATGTATTTTGTGAGTTGAAAAGTATGTGTGTTGAGGCATTTGAATAGGAGGAGATTTTGAGAGTGGGGCAGTTGCAAGGGGGTATTTATGGAGACGGAGCAATTGTAGGGCAGCAATTTTTGGAAGTGGAAGCAGTTTGTGGGGTGGTAGGGCAGATGCTGGCACATTTGGTGAGGTGCTTGACCAGTCACAAAGTGCATTTTCTGGGGTGGGGTATTTTGCAGAGTGGTGAAGTTTGAGGGCATTTTTGGGGGTTTGGACAATTTGTAGGGTGGTAGGCCAGTTTCAAGGGAGTATTTTAAAAGGGCAGAGGTAGTGGTGGGGTAGTCATGACAGGATAGCTTTTGGGGTGTGCAGAAATTGTGGGCTAGTAGTTTTGGGGAATGGGACCATTTTTGAGAAAGTAGGGAAGATGTAGGAGACAGTTGATCAGGTAGTGGAACAGATGCAGGAGGGTCGTTTAAGGAATGGGGCATTTAGTGAAGTACTGTTTGGAGCATTCTGGAGAGATTTTTTTTAGGAGTGGGGTAATGGGGTGGTATGGTAGTTCTGAGGGAGTCGTTATAGGGGTGGTGCAGTGTAAGGTTAGGTGTGGCATTTACAGCATTGTAATTTTGGAGGATGGGGCAATTTGTGGGGAGTTGAGCATTTGCGGGAGGTAGTTTTTGTTAGTGGGGCAGTTGGAAGGATGGTGGGGCAATTGTGGGGAGTACGTTTTAGGGATGGGGCAGTTTGTGGGATGGTAGATCAGTTCTGAGGTGGTATTTTTTGGGATAGAGCACTTTAGAAGATGATAAGGTAGTTAGGAGAGATTGTGTTTTAAGGTGGAGATAGAAACATAGAAACATAGAAATATGATGAAAGAAAAAGACCACATTGCCTATCTAGTCTGTCCTTCCATATCAACAACTACAACAGTCCAATTTTTTCCTTTAGAGATCCTCTGTGTTTGTCCCATGTTTTTTTGAATTCAGATATTGTCCTCATCTCTACCACCTCCACTGGGAGACTATTCCATGGATCCACCACTCTTTCCATAAAGAAATATTTCCACATATCACTCCTGAATCTATCCCCCATAACCCTCATCCCATGTCCCCTCATAGCAGAACTTGCTTTCAATTGAAAGAGGCTTTCCCCCTGAACATTTATATCATGGAGGTATTTAAACATCTCAATCATATCACCTCTATCCCGCCTTTCCTCTAAGGTGTACATATTAAGATCCTTAAGTCTGTCCTCATATGCTTTATAATGAAGACCACTAACCATTTTAGTAGCCACCCTCTGTACTGACTCCATCCTGTTTATATCCTTTTGAAGTTGCGGTCTCCAGAATTGCACACTATACTCCAAATGAGGTCTACATATGCTTTATAATGAAGACCAATCACCATTTTAGTAGCCACTCTCTGTACTGACTCCATCCTGTTTATATCCTTTTGAAGTTCCGGTCTCCAAAATTGCATACTATACTCCAAATGAGGTCGCACCAAAGACTTATACAGAGGCACTATCACCTCCTTTTTTCTGCTAGCCATTCCTCTCTGTATGCACCCAAGTATCCTTCTAGCTTTTGCCGTTGCCTTCTCTACATCTTTAGCTACTTTAAGATCATCAGACACAACCACGCCTAGGTCCCACTCTTCTTTAGTGGACAAAAGTACTTCACCCCTATGCTATATTGCTCCTTGGATTGCTGCAGCCCAAATGCATGACCTTACATTTTTTAACATTAAATCCCTGCTGCCAAATTCTAGACCATTCTTCAAGCTTAGCTAGATCCCTCCTCATGTTATCTACACCTTCCTGGGTGTCTACTCTATTGCAGATTTTGGTATCATCCGCAAAGAGGCAAACCTTGTACATTTTAACCAGCTTTTGTGTTGATGTAAATGTATGCTTGTACAATGCTTGCAAACATGTACTTTATAAAGACACTCCTTCCGCTATATCACTAACAAAGATGTTAAAAAGAATTGGACCAAGGACAGATCCCTGGGGCACACCACTGGTAACATCCTTCTCCTCAGAGTGAGCTCCCTTTACCTGTACTCTTTGTCGCCTCCCACCCAACCAATTTCTAAACCAAGCAGTAACTTTAGGTCCATCCCTAGGGTACTCAGTTTGTTTATAAGTCACTTGTGAGGAACAGTGTCAAAGGTCTTACGGAAATCTAAATACACCACACTAGGGCTCTCCCTCGGTCCAACTCCCTGGTCACCCAGTCAAAGAAATCAATCAGCTTTGTCTGACAAGACCTGCCTTTGGTGAATCCATGCTGCCTCGGATCCTGTAATCCGCTGGACTCCAGAAACCTATTTTCTCTTTCAGCAATGTTTCGAATAATTTACTCACCATCGAAGTTAAACTAACCGGCCTGTAGTTTTCAACCACATCCGCTTTTGTGTAAAGGCACCACATGAGATAGTTATTGGTGTGGAAGGGCAGTTGTGAGGATATAGTCTTTGGGGGTGGGGCATTTTTCAAGTTGGTGAGTCAGACGAGGGGTATTCTTTTGTGTTAGCAACATTTGGCTGGTTGGTAGAACAGTTGCAATGGATTAGACTTTAGTAGAAGGGGTGGCATGCAAGGTGGTGGGCCAACTATGGGGAGGGGAGCAGTTTGGGGGATTAGGAAAGTAGAGAACAGGGGGAGGGTTTGAAAGGAGCAGTTTTCTAACCACTATGTTTTACTGTATATAAGTTTAAATGTCATAAAAGATGGAACTCTTTCTCCTATAGAAATACATTGGACTAGATTTTGGGGGACTTATTTCTCTGCAAATTCCAGTCCAATTTGGCCCATTTTCAAACTTGATAAGTCTTTTCTTCCCATGTACCAGGTTTCATCCTGTACCTTATAATTATTGGAGTTATTTTGTCCCCAGACAGATGGACAGACAGATAATCTCAACCTTTTAAGTTAGAAAGAATTAAATGAGTTCTGGGGTGATCTGGGAAACTATGGATCATGGGACTTACATCATTGGCCAGTAGAATGGTGAAAACTATTATAAAGAACAACATTACTGAACATATAGATAGATATGGTTTAATGGGACAGAGTCAACATGGATTTAGTCAAGGAAAGTCTTGCCTTACCAATATGAAGGCGTGAATAAATATGTGGATAAAGGGGAGCCTGTCAAATGCTTTCTGAAAATCCAGATACACTAGAGTATATCAACTAAGTCCTTCATGAGAAACTCCTGTGGATAGAGGCAGTGTTCAGCTGCAGAGTGGGAACTAGTTAAAAAATAGAAAACACAGAATAGGGTTAAATGGCCAATTTTTCTCATTGGAAGAATGTGAATAGTGGTGCACCACGTGGATCTATACTAGGAACAGTGCTTTTTTAAATTTTATATTTATAAGTTTACAAATTTATTACAAGGATACAATCACTTGCATGGAAATCGGGGAACCAATGAAATATAACACCAGGAAAAGACAATCAGAAGAAACAGTTAACCAGATAATCCCACTCTAGCCCACAATAAAGGATCCAAAAAATGAACAAGAAAATATCATTCAAAAAAGAAACTCTTACAGGAAATATACACAGAGATATCAGCTATATTCCCAATTAAAGCGGAGTAGAACAGTTAGCAGATACCCCACCTGTCACCCCACGGGCATTCAGAAAAGAAATTAATTGAGATGGGAAAAAGAAAATATAGGAAATACCTTTCAATTTCACCAAACATTTACAGGGATACTTCAGAAAGAAAAGCCCACCCAATTGAGATTTAGCCAGGGAAACCCAACGACGCAGGAGAGAATTTCTACTTCTGCGCCCGAGGAACAGTGCTTTTTTAACATATTTATAAATGATTCGGAAATGGGAAGAATGAGTGGTAAGCAAATTTGATTATGGCACAAAATTATTCATAGTTGTTAAATCACATGCAGATTGTGTGAAATCAAAGAAGAACTTTGTGAGATTGGAAGCCCGGGCATGCAAATGAAATTAATGTGGATAAGTGCAAAGTGATATATGTAAGAAAGAATAATACTAATTATAACTACATGATTTTATTTTTATTTATTTATTTAACAGTATTTCTAAACCGCCTTATCTTAATAATCAAGGTGGTATCACAGCAAGCAATCAGGTAAAGTGTGTGTGTTGTACATGCAGTGAGGATAAAACTTAGTTGTGTGAGGGATGTGTTGGGTGCTTGATTTGTTTGAGCTATATACAGGGTGGGCTATTTACAGTGATGCTAGACTCCAAATTAGGAGTCATCACCCAGGAAAAAGATCCAGGCATCATTCTGAATAATATGTTGACATCTTCTGCCCAGTGTTTGGCGATGGCCAAAAAAACCAAACAGAATGTTGGGAATTATCAGGAAAGGAATAGAATATAAAACCAAGAATACCATAATGCTCCATAATATGGCCTTGAGTATCATGTGCAATTTTGGTTGCCCAACACAATATATATAAAACCCACCACCACAAATAAAACATTATAACCATGAATAAAAATGAAATGACCATGTTAAGCTATTCTGAAGGGCATATGAACACTGCAATTCTGATTGCTGCCAGGGAGAGCTCTAGCATGAGACAACCACTTCAAGCAGCAAAACGGCCACCAAAATGCCCTCACTTTGCTTTCACTTGAGAGGAGGGTGATTTTTCTCCTCCTCCACCTGTTTGGGCAAGGAGCATGCTGCCAATGCTAACCTCCCTGATCGACAGTTTTTTTTGAGTATGGAGGTTGTGCTTTACTATGAAAACTTTCCAGGATGCAGCAAGAGACTTGGGTCATTGGTTGTCTCAGCCGGAGTACCCGCAGTGATTGTTTGGGCCTATAAACACTCAATTCTAGTAAAGGCAATGTATTAAATCAGATGTAAAACTTTTCCAACCGTTTTGTTGGTACTTTATATTGTTTATCAATGATTAACTTGAATAGAACTAGGTCTCAGACTTATTTCCGGTACTTCACATAGGAGAAACTCCTTTGTACCAATTTGCATCAATGACCATCGTTCTAAAAGTGGGGATCCCTATATTCATTCCATAAAAAATCAATCGTGGTATGATGATTCTTAAATCCACATTAACGAGAGAATGATATAAAAGCCACCACTTATCTTATATGTCTCTTCTATAAGTATAGCAAATGAAATTTTTCTCCATCCACCATATAGTATTTGTTTTTCATTGTATATCTCTTGATCTTCCCGACGCCATCATCCGGCACCGTACTGCGTTTCACAGGGATGTTTCTTCAGGGGTTCGGATACTTGTAGAATCGCGGAGAATACTCCTGCTTGCGCTAATCTGCGTGTGAAGCAATGAGCCGTCTAGGCTTCAAAAAAACGCCGCGCAAAAAAACGCCTAGACGGCTCGTTGCTTCACACGCAGATTATCAGTCCTAACCCCCCTCTTGATCAGTCCATTTCCAGTTCTAAACCCCCATCAGTCGATTTCCAGTCTTAACCCCCCCATCAGCCCATTTCCAGTTCTAACCCCCCCCACAGCCCATTAACAGTCCTAGCCCCCCTGCCGATCAACCCATTTCCAGTACTAACCCCCCCATCAGCCCATTTCCAGTTCTAACCCCCATAACCCATTACCAGTCCTAACCCCCCATCAGCCCATTTCCAGTTCTAACCCCCCCCCCCCGATAGCCCATTACCAGTCCTAGCCCCCCACCTGATCAGTCCTTTTCTAGTTCTAAACCCCATCAGTCGATTACTAGTCCTAACACCCCCATCAGCCCATTTCCAATTCTAACCCCCATAGACCATTACCAGTCCTAGCCCCCCTCCCGATCAGCCCATTACCATTCTTAACCCCCATCAGCCGATTTCCAGTTCTAAACCTCCCAATCAGTGCAGTTCCTGTCCTACCCCCCCCATAAGCCCAGTTCCAGTCCTAGACACCTCCCCCCCAACCCAGGGAAATTGAAAAAAAAAAAAAACTCCGGCGTAAGAAGCAGCTGCTGCTGCTGCTCTAGCAGTGGCAGCGGCAGAATGAGGAACTCTGAGGCCGCCCGCCCGCCCCCCCAGAGAGCCTGCTGGTTTCCATGGCTCTGCTTTGCAGAGCCACAGTGAAGGGACAGTGTTTCCTTTAACCGCGGCTCTGTTAAAGCTGAGCCCATGGCACTGATGGGAAACAGGAAATCCCATCAGCACCTCGGGCTCAGCTTTAACAGAGCTGCGGTTAAGGGAAACACTGTCCCTTCGCCGCGGCTCTGCAAAGCGGAGCTGGGGAAACCAGCAGGCTCTCTGGGAGGGGCGGGGGAGGGGCCACGGGACTCCTCATTCTGCCACTGCTGCCACTGGAGCAGCAGCAGCAGCTGCTTCTTCCACCGGAGTTTTGTTTTTTTCTTTTATTTTTAAGGCTGAGTGAGGCAGTGATGGCGGTCTTTTTGTGGGCAATTTTGCCACCCCCAAAAAGCCCAAAAAGCTGCCGCCTGAGGTCACAGCCTCACTTGGCCTCATTATAGAGCCGCCTATGGTTAGGGCATCCCAATACAGAGGTCTCTATCAAGATAAAAAATGACTCCGGTACCTTTAAGTAAAGAATAGACAGAGTTGAAAGATTCCAAATTAGTCTTGTCAACTAATAATCACATCATAATATGAACAAACAACATACCTTGAAATGCCTGTATGAAAATGCTAGAAACCTAAAAAATAAGATGGGAGAGTTAGACTATATAAACCTGAATGAAAGGTTAGATTTAATTTGCATCTCAGAAACCTGTTGGAAGGGGGATAACCACTGATACCCAGGTACAAATTATGTCACAATGATAGGGTAGATCAAATTGGTGGAGGGGTGGCATTATATGTTAAAGAGGGCATTGAGTTAACAGGATGAAAGTTTTTCAGGAAACAAAATAAACTGTAGAATCTCTATAGATAGAAATTCCATGTAAAAAGGGGATGGGAACAGCAATGCTGCGGTACTACTGTCTGCCTGGTCAAAATTAACAGATGGATAACAAAATGCTAACAGAAATTAGGGAAGCTAACAAAATTTATAACACAGTAATAATGGGTGACTTCAATTACCCCAGTATCAACTGGGTCAATGTCGCATCAGGACATGCTAGGGAGATAAAGCTTCTAGATGAATAAGTGACTGCTTCATGGACCAGCTAATTCAGGAACTGACACAATTTGAAGCTATTTTAGATCTAGTCCTTAGTGGAATGCAGGATCTGGTGCAAAAGGTAACTGTGTTGGGGACACTTGGCAACAGTGATTATAACATGATCTCATTTGATTTAATAAATGGAGGGAGGACAGCAAGGAAATCCACTGTGCTAGCATTTAATTTTCAAAAGGGCAACTATGATAAAATGTTGAAAACAGTTAAGAAAAAAACTAGAAAGAGCAACTGCAAAGATTAAGAGTTTATATCAGGCCTGGATATTATTTAAAAATACTATTTTGGAAGCCCAGACCAGATGTATTTCATGCTTTAAGAAAAGCTGAAGGAAGGCCAAAAAACTGCCAGCATGGCCATAACTGAGATTTTTTGCACACACTGAATACCGATGGGGTCACAAATGATCCCATGATGAATTTTAATTGTTAACCATGAAAAATTTAAACTAAACAGACAAAATATTATTCTGAATTAATTATTTATTATATGAAGGTTAAATGTTTTGAAATTTAATGCTTTATCATAAAATTACATAAAGAAGATTTGCCATGAAAGCAGTTTTGCATGCACTTGATGAACACAGTAAAGTACTACAGTCATTTGCATGAGACACAGACAATTTCTGAATGTTCTTTGCAAACATTGCACTTGCAGGAGGTGCAAACTATGTTGCTTTTCTTGTCTTTTTCTCTGGAACAGCAGTGACACCTTGCCCTTTTCTTTGGTATCCCGACATTGCAAACCGCATCAGTGGCTTCTTCAATGCTGGAAGAAGTCTCGCTGCAATTACTCTGAAGCAGCTGCTTTCCTAATTCCAAGAGGAATAGACGACATCTGTGCTTGGACTTGGACTGCCATTCTGGATTTAGTGACATCCAAACAATGAAGGCGTTCAAAGCACTGATGTCCAACATGTTGTAGAAGATTGTCACTGGCCAGTGTCTTGTCATTCGTTTTGTGGTATACATGCACAACATTTGATCTGCCGTATTTACTCCACCTTTACTAGAATTATAGTCCAAGATCATGCGTGGTTTTTTGTCTGGACTTGTGTTATCTACTTCTTCTTGATCATGCAAACTGCTCAGAAGAACAACCACTTTTCCTTTCTTCGGGCAATAGGAAACCAGAGTGGCGTCATCACGAAAGGCAAACAGTGAAGTGAATACCTCTCGGCAATTCTGGAGGTAATTCTTTTCTGTTCTTTTGAATTGTCCCCAAAAGTGTCACTTGTTTTTCTAGCAATTTCTGTGACAGGGATAAACTGCAGAAGAAATTGTCAACAGTAACATTTCTGCCAGATCGCGTCAATCCTTCAGTGAGTTGCAGCACAACCCTTTCACCCTGATTCTGTTCCCTGTTTTGTCCGAGTTCCCTTCCTGTATATACTTGAAGACGCAGAACATATGACATTGCACTGTCACACAACATCCATAGCTTTATGCCATATTTCCCAGGTTTGCTGGGAATATATTGTCTGAATGGAACACGGCCACGAAATATAAGCAGTTGCTCATCCACGGTAACATTTTCACCAGGAACAAAGGCGTCACTTAGAGTTGCTTCCCAGGTATCAAAAACGTGTCTGTTTGGAGCAAGCTTATCCATGCCTCATTGTTCACGTCTGTTGGTTGCATCATCAAATCTGAGAGCACAAGAAATTTGCTGAAAACGGTTACGGGCCATATTTTTGCCGAAAACAGAACAACCATCTTCAAGGTTCCACAACTGAACTATGGATTCATTTCATGACTTGTACACGCCTGAGAGGATCAGAAGTCCAAGAAAACGTTGAAATTCTCCATCTATCAAATCTTTCCAGGTGTCGTCATAAATGTGTCTTCCTTGTTTGCTCGCCCACATCATGATTTTATTCAATAAGTTCTTCCTCATGAACAAGTGGAATGCTGCGAGAGAGCCATCAACATTTCGTACAGCATACCTTGTAGGACCTTGTTGTACGGGCATGACATTAGCTCTGGCATATCTTCCAGCAGCTTGCTTTATAGGTTTCCTGTTACATGATGTGGCATCCTTAGATACACAGGCTTCAATGGCAACATTTGTGCTTATAGTTGATGACCTCTTAGCTCCTCTACGACCACAACTAAGATTCCTCACAGATGATATTGACACCGAGGACTCCTGCCTTCTTCCCCGTCCAGCACAGCCTCGACCTTTGCCTTGACCTGTAACTTGACTCTTTGCTGCAGGCGATGTTACCCGCTCAACATCAGTCTCACATTCACTTGGTTCCCAACTGCTGTCGCCATCTGAATCATGACTGTTATCATCAGATTTATCACCCAAACTTGGCTGATATGCTTCTTCGCTTGCTGAATATGCTGCATCATAAGACGACCCAGAGCCGTCACTGTCAGGATCTCGTTGCAATATTTCTCTTACTTGGGCAGCTGAATACTTTTGTTTTGACATCATAAATAATAACCTAAAATAAATAAACAAAGATAAAGTTGAATAAAACGCAAAGCAGTTTTACTATAGGTGTACAATAATCGTGATGAATGAGCTGAAAGCCTTTCGATTTCATCGGAAATAATGAGAGAACGTATTATATCAATTACAGAAAATGTGTAATTTTCATAAAATAAGGGTACAAAAAATAAATGATACATAATTAATGATAAATACCTTTGTCAGATCAAAAAATTCACAAAACTGCAAATTGTATCACGATCCAAACCGGACGTAAGCAACTGGGGTCAAAAATGACCCCACTGGTACTCTGTGCTGCAATTCATCACTAGCGTCACCTAGCAGATGAAAATTATTCCTCTCATGGCACAATATAAAGAGAATATTGACATGTGAAAAGTCATAAAAAGATTGCATTCTTGAACAACTAGTTTCCAAGATACGCATTGTGAAACTTGCAATGGGGTCACTTTTGACCCCATCGGTACTCCCAGGGTTAAAGGTGAGGTCAGAGAGGCTGTTATGGCCAAAAAGTCATCTTTCAGAAAATGGAAAAAGGAGCCAAATGATGAAAACAGGAAACAACATAAGCACTGCCAAGTTAGATGCAAGGCATTGATAAAGTAAGCAAATAGAGGGTTTGAAGAGAAGCTTGTTGTGGAATCAAAAACTTATAATAAAACCTTTTCAAATTCATAGCAAAAACATGTGAGAGTGTCAGTTGGACCATTAGATGATAGACTAGTAAACAGGGCATTAAGGGAGGACAAGGCCATAACAGAGAGACTGAATTATTTCTTGGCTTCAGTCTTTACTGAAGAAGATATAGGAAAGATACCTATGCCAGAAATGATATTTAAAAGTGATGATTCCAAGGAATTGAAACAAATCTCGATAAACCGAGAAAATGTAATACACCAATCTGATAAACTAAAGAGTAGAAAAAGTCCTGGACTTGATGGTATACTGTACATTCCAGGGTGGTGAAAGAACTCAAAAGTGAAAGTGCAAACCTACTATTAGTAATTTGTAAACCATCATTAAAATTGTCTATAGTACCTGAAGACTGGAGAGTGGCCGAGGTAACAACAATTTTTAAAAAGCATTCCAGTGATGATGTGGGAAATTACAGACTGGTGAGTCTGATGTCAATGCTGGGTAAAATGATAGGAACCATTAAAAAGAACAAAATTGCTGAATACATAGAGAGTCATGGTTTAATGGGACACAGACAACATGGATTTAGCCAAGGAAATCTTGTCTCAATAATCTGCTATATTTTTTCAAAGTATGAATAAACAGGCTAGATAAGGGGGCGCTGGATTTTCAGAAAGCCTTTGACAAAGTCTTTTATGAGAAACTCTTGAGGAAATTAAAAAGTCATGGGATAGAAGGCAGTGTACTATTGTTGACTGGGAACTAGTTAAAAGATAGAAAATGGAGAGTAAGGGGGAATGAGTATGCGCGGCTGTAGGGTAGCTGCCTGAGGAGAGAGCTCCCGACATGAGTCCCTGAAACCAGCTAAAAAAGCCCCGAGGTGGCAGCCTTTTACACTCAGTGAACCCACAGCACTCGCAGTTTGGGGTGCGGGAAACAATGGCCAAAAGAATGAGGGGTATACCCCATAAGACCCTAAAGAAAAGTCAGGAGGTAAAAAGCCAAACCGGAACTAAAATAGCAGTAGTGCCGCAGAAAATTACAGGAGTGGGAGACCTAGATATAGAAATTTAAAAGGTGGTGATGGCAGCACTAGAAGACCATCTAAATAAGCTGCAGTCCATGATAGCTGGGATAAGAGAAACCTTTGAAACACAGCTAACCCAACTTACCGAGGCCGAGAACCGCATGGAGGCAATCAGAGCCCGCTTAATGTGGGAGCAATCCCAACTGATTAAACACGTGGAGGAGCAGGAAAAACTCACCAGGAGGAACAATCTGAAGGTGGCTGACTTGCTAGAAAGCATTCCAGATAGTGAACTGTACAGTTTCTTTCAAGAGTGGCTGCCGACACAGTTGGGGTTGCAAGTTGCACCTGGGGCGTGGCGCTTTGAGTGAACACATCACATAGACCCTAGGTCCAAAGAGAATCGATATCCGAAAACAGTTATTGGCAGATACTTAATTTGGACAGAATGGAGAAGATCCTACGAGAGGTTTGCCAGAAAAAAACCCTGGAATATAACAACCAAAGAATACTATTCTTCAATGACAATTTGAGCAAGGTGGCAGCCACGAGGAGAGCCTTCACATTTAACTGTACACAGCTATTTTGCCATGGAATATGTTTGCACTAATGTTTCCTTCCAAACTGAAAGTATCACATGGAGGTAAAACTTTGTTCTTGAATATGGAGCAGGAGGGGCAACAGTTTATTGAGTAAAACTGAGCCTGGCAGCGACAGTGAAACTGGAAAACAGCTTGGTAGATGTGGGGGCTATCCAGGTGTTCTGTGTGAGACTGGTGAGCTGAGAGGCTGGACTATGCTCTCTCCATATACTGAATTACTGGGGGCAACCCCCTCCTCCCCTGCAGCAATAATCTGCACGATACGGCCAGATGGATAGGCTTCAAAATAAAGGGGCATGCTCCTGGCAGGGTTGCTGATGGTGGACATTGAGGGTGGCCTGGGAAGTGGAGGCTATGCAGGCACTACACCAGCGGCCCCACAGAGCGTCACACAAAGCTGTTATCTGAAGGATGGTAACTGGACCAGTAGCAGAAAATTGACGAGTAAGAGCAGCAATGGCTAAACTGTACTCATATTTTGCAGTATTGAAATTGAAAGGGTACAACTGGAAATTGTATGTATCACTGAGTAAAGCCTGGGGCAATCTGCACCCCATGGTTAGTTTTGGTAGTGGTCTGGGGATAGGGAATGGGTCCTAATATAGAGTGAAGGGACTAAACAATAGGTACAAGAAGAAGGGTACTTTGTAAACAGAGGTATGGGGACATAGGAAAGAAGCTGGACATGGAAAAGATCTTTAGGGACTCATGGGATGGGTGAGAGGGAGGGAAAAGTTGCAGTTGGGGAAAGTGGTGGGAGAATATGATTGGGAAGAGTTGGTGTTGGAATGGATGGGTTAGAATGGAAGGAGGGACAGAGGGAGGGAGGGAGGGAAGGAGGGTAATGGGGGAAGGGAGGTATCTATGATCTGGAAGGAGTAATGCATTGTCTTGGGCGAATTCACTGTTTTGGAATGTTCAGGATAGAGGGAGGTGACCCAACTATCGTGGGGCTAGAGGAGGCCAGGTGAAAAAGAAACCCACCTGGGCCGAGCTGGGTGACCCAGGGGACTATCAGACATTCACAGATGCTGTTGAATCCGAAATTGGGAGTTGATGCTGGGTGATATGTGTTTGGTATCTTTAAATATTGGGGGACTGCACTCACCAATTAAAAGAGAGCAGGTGCTAACATATCTAAGAATACTGGGAACGCACATCACACTCATACAGGAGGCACATCTAACTGCAATTGAACACAACAAACGCAAACACCGATGGGTGGGAGAGATATACGCTGCTCATTATAACTCTAGGCAGTGAGGGGTGGCAATCTTGGTGGGGAAGAAGGTCTCTTTTGAGCTACATAAATTAGTCAGGGATCCAGAGGGACGATATATTTTGGCATGGGGAGAGCTCAATCGCACCAAGGTGATTTTGGAGAGTATATATGCCCCAAACAACTATCAGTATAACTTCTTTTTGGAAATCATCACTCAATTAGCGGATCAGATGGAATACCAAGTGGTGATGGAGGGAGATTTTAACATGGTGGCTGATGCCTTGATTGATAGTCAACCCTGAGGGTAGGGGCAAGGGGGATGGAAAACAAAGGTATTAATCTGCTGTGCAAAAGAACTGGAATTGATTGATAGTTGGTGCACCTTACACCTGTTAGATCATGACTTTACACATTACTCTGTCCCCCACAAGGTTCACCACACATAGACTACATTCTGACACATGAGCATTTTTTCTCCTGCCTTTGAGGTGCCGACATATACCCACAAATGGTATAAGACAACGTGGCAGTGACAATACACTTAAACTTAACTAGACAAACAGGGGTGAGGGTGTGGAGACTGAATCCGGCCTGGACACAGGCCCCGACCTTCAAACAGTTTCTCCACAAAGCGTAGGTAGACTATGAAAATGAAAATGAAAATCGAGTAGAAGATGTGGGACCATCTATTTATTGGGCAGCAGCCAAAGCCATTATTTGAGGGAGAATTATAGGATACATCTCAAAAAAGCAAAAGGAACAAAACCAGCTTCTACAAAATGGTCTTTGTGACCGCTGAGCGCTCCGGGACACCTACATGTGAGACCAGACCAAGGTCATGAAACAGAAGTTGCAGGAAGGAAATAATAGGGTACATGCTATTTTGCAACGGGGGGTCATGAGGATTATCCAGAAGTATAAATACAGGCTGAATAAATGGGGGGACAAATGGAAAGCTACTGGCTAACCTGATATGGCCAGCCAAAATCACAAAAACCATTACAAGATTGCATGTGGCAAATGGGTCAGTTATGATCGGGAATGGAGAGATCCATCAGCACTTTTTGGAATTCTTTCAAGCCCTATACCAAGGGGAGCCAGGCGAGGAGGAGGATTAGGAGACATTTTTCATGAGTTGTGTCTGCCTCAGCTTACAGAGAAACAGAGAACATTATTGAATAGACCCATATACCCAGAGAGTCATTAAATGACTGGCACCAGCAAAAGCACCAGGGCCAGATGGACTGGGACCCGTTTATAAAACCCTGGGAGAACTGGTTGTGTACCCGCTAGCAGCTGTAAGTGGGGCAGTGATAGCAGCTGATACATTAGGAGGGTGTGCTATAGAAGCGGCGGTGATGCTGCTGCCCAAACAAGGGCGGGATGTAGAGCAAGCAGAGTCATATTATAGGCCAATCTCCCTGTTGAATCAAGACCTTAAGATCCTGGGATCAGCTGTCTTTGCGGGAGGTGTTGGAGCCAAGCCATCGGCTCGGGAGGCTGCTGCTGCCGCTTATAGGAGAGGACTTCCTACTCTATTCCCCTTTTCATCGGGCAGGCACTTCTGAGGCAGCCCTACCTGTCTGGTCCTTTTGTTTTCTATTTAGGAGGATCTCCTCTGTGACGCGGAGCGTGTACGCGGGGCGTGTATCGAAGGGGCGTGGTCAAAGGGGGTTGCACTGCCCCTTTGACGCCCCTTCGACGCCATTGAGACGCCTATTGTATGGTGTATGTTCTTTGGATGAACTGGTGTTTATTGTTATACGTAGGAGAGTAATTGTTATCTTGCTAGTAGGGTATGGGTAAGCGAAAGGCTAAATCTGGTGCTAAGGCCCCTGAGACCGTTTCCGATGCTGTAAAATCAGTCGGTCCGCTAGATAAGCACTTTGCTCCCCTCCCTCTAGCTCACTCTTCCCCTGAGGGGGTGTCTCTCAGCCCTGAGAGCAGGTCTCCTCCGATTTGCCCCGCTCCAGGAAACATTTCAGTCATGTCTAAGCAGTCCTCGAGTTCGGCGATTAAATTGCAACCTATTGTTTTGCCGGTCCCTGTGCAAACGCCAGAAGCAGGTAGGTCCTTTGAGCTTCCTGCTTCTACTTTGGAGTCAGAGATTACATTGCGGGATATTTGGATAGCTTTACAGTCTATTGATAAAAAAATGACGGTTACATTAAATTCTTTATGTAAATACTCGCAGGACGCTACTGAAGCTTTCGGGTATCTTGACCAGAAAATTGTGCAAGCTGATTTGGCTACTACCAAATTAGAATCACAGGTTCTCTCTTTGCATGCATCTAGTGTTACTGCTATAAAGGATTCTTTATCCTTACATGCTAAGATAGAAGCCTTGGAGAATTCTTATCGTAGTTGCAACTTGAGGTTTTTGAATTTTCCTTACTCAAGTTTGTTATCCCATAGAATTTTGCTTGAAAAATTCTTTAAGGAGGTATTAGCCATTTCTGATTTCTTTAAATGTTTCACATTTGTACTATATTTCCTCTTCTGTTAAAAAGGTTAATGCGGTTGAGGGGGGCCTAGATCAAATTACCTCTACAATGGATAATTTAACAGCCTTTCTTGAGGATTCCCAGGATAACATTTTAACACGTGCCACCTTATTGGTTACGTTTTCCTCCGTCGAGGTTAAACTGCGCATCCTCAGGGCCTTTTTCAAGGTTAAATTTGCCAAATTTTGTGGGCATCAAATTAGTATTTTTCCTGACGTATCAAGGAGCACCCAACTGCGTCGGCGGCAATTTTTACAGCTTAAGCCCCGCGTTTTGGCAGTGGGTGCTTCCTTTTTCCTTCGCTATCCCTGCAAGTGTGTTGTTGGTCTTGAGGAAGCGATGTATACCTTTACGGAGGTATCTCATCTTGAAAGTTTTTTGGAAGGGCGGCAGCTGGTAGATAGGATTGATGTTTAATTGAATGAGCCTCTAAAAGTTGAGATTAATGTATCTCTAGTTTTCCTGTGTTTGTACTCTTTATTATTATGGACATTACTGATCCCATAATGTGGACTTTATCCTAGACATATTTCCTTTATTCATTATTTTTTGTGTTATTGCTTTTGCATCACTGCTTTTGCATTGTTCGGATTGACCTTTCACTGTATTTTGGTTATGTATATTAACTGAAAATGACAATAAAAAAAAAAAAAAAAAAAAAAAAAAAGACCTTAAGATCCTGAGTACGGTCATGGCCAACCGGCTGAGCAAAGTCCTGCCAGATCTTATCCACCATGATCAAGTGGGTTTTGTTAAGGGCAGGAATGCTCTAGGACATATATTGAGGGCTGAGGGATGAGTAGCCACCGGGACATGGAAAAAGCCTGTGATAGGGTGTCTTGAGATTATCTGTTCTGGTTGTTGCCCAGATTTAGGATAGAGGGATACTTTGTACAATGGCTGCGGGTCATTTACAACAAACTGACAACACAAATATTAGTTAATGGGGGATTAAGAGACCCATTTAGGCTGATCAAAGGCACGAGACAAGGGTGCCCACTGTCCCTACTATTATTTATCCTGTCACTGGAGCCCTTGGCACAAAAAATATGAGAGTCGACAGTTTTGCGGGGAGTACAAGTGCGGGACACGAAACATTGGATTAGCCTCTTCGCTGATGACATGCTAATCAGCATGAAACACACCTGAGAATGCTGGGGGGGGGGGCTTATTGGCCTACTTAGGTGGTTCAGCCAATTTTCAGGACTAAAAATAAATCTTGAAAAATCTGAAGCCCAGCTTTTAGGGGAGAGGTAGATATAGGAGGGAATAGCACCAGGGGCAGTTCTGTAATGAGGCCAAGAAGGTGGCCTCAAGCGGCAACTTTTTAGGGGTGGCAAAAAATGCCCCCAAAAAGGCTACCTCACTTGGCCTTCAAAATTTAAACAATAAAAAGGAAATGACTCATTTACCCTCAGCATCAGCAGGCTCAAGTTCAACAGAGCCACAGGAAAGAAGAGAAACAATATTCTTCTTCTGGCTCTGCAAAGGTGAGGAGGGGCACTGGTAAAGCGACAGCAGAGCTCTCCCCCGGGGGGGCTTGGACTAGAAATTGGCTGAGGAGGTCTGGGGCTGGGCTGGGCTGGGGTTAGCATTGGAAATAGTCTGAGGGGGTTAGGACTTGTAATGGGCTAATGGGGGGGGGGAGCAAGGACTGGAAATGGGCTGATGGGGGTAGCTGGACTGGAAATGGGCTGATGGGGGATTAAGACTGGAAATGGGCTGATCAGGGAGGTTAGGACTGGAAATGGGCTGTGACTGATAATGGGCTGATCGTGGGGGGGGGGTCTAGGACTGGTAATGGGCTGATTAGGGCGGGATTAGGACTGGTAGTAGGCCAATGGAAGGGCTAGCACTGGAAATGGGCTGATGGGGGGGGGGGGCTAGACCTGGAAATGGGTGCTTAAGGGAGGCTAGGACTGGAAATGGGATGATCAGGAGAGAGGACTGGAAATGGGCTAATTAGGGGGCTAGCTCTGGTAATGGGCTGATCAGGTGAGGTTAGGACTGGAAATGGGCTATAACTGGAAACCGGGGAGGGCTAGGACTGGTAATGGGCTGATCAGGGGGGGTTAGGACTGGTAGTGGGCTGATCAAGAGGGGATTAGGACTGGTGGTGGGCTGATGGAAGGGCTAGCACTAGAAATGGGCTGATGAGGGGGTTTAAACTGGAAATTTATTTATTTATTTATTTATTTAATTGGATTTCTATACCGCCTTATCATACAATCAAAGCGGTCTTACAAACAAAGATATTAAGAGTATTAGTGAGAAAATGTAAAGAAATAAAAGTTAAAGTTATGGTATAATGTGTTAGAGTGAGTTGCATTATCTACATAGTGAGCTATACTATAATGTGAGCTATTATACAATATGTATATGATTTACATTCCAGACAAATTAAGTTAGTTAATTGCATGACCGTAGTGTTCTATAAACAAAGATGTTTTCAGTTGCTTTCTAAAGTCATTGATGTCCTGAGCTGCTCTCAGCTCATTAGGTAGAGAGTTCCAGATGGAAGGTGCAGCAAAAGAGAAAGCCCTTTCAGAGGTGTCTTTACGTGTTTTTCTGACATCATTTGATAAGCTGATTCTGTTGTCAGATCCTCTTCTTCTAGGTCTGTTGCTAATATCTGACTGTATGAGATATGTCAGGCTGTCTGCAGAATATGTTGTTTTTATCTTGAAAATAAATTATAGTTTTATATTTTACACATGAAGCTATAGGTAACCAGTGAAGCTCTTTCAAGATGGGAGTTATATGTTCTCTACTTGATAGACCAAAAATTATACGTGCAGCAGTATTCTGCGCCAGTTGTAAAGGCTTAAGTGCTTGCTTAGATAAACCCAGATATATTGGATTACAGAAGTCAAGTAATGGAGTAATCAATGCTTGACAAACATTTCTGAAGTGAACAGTATCAAGAAGCGGCCTTAGTCTTTTGATGAGCTTCATTCTGTAATAAGCGCTTTTAATTGTCTTATTTATGTGTGATCTGAGATTCAACTCATTATCCAGAGTAACTCCAAGATATTTCACTTCTGATTTAATAGGAATAGTTGAGTTATCTATTTTGATGTCAGGAGGATGCGCAAAATTATGGTTACGAGAAATAAATAACGCCTCTGTTTTGCTAAAATTAATTTCCATGTTGTTTGTTTTACACCAGTTGGACATTTCTGAGAGACATTCTGTAATGCCCGAGAAATCAGGGTTCTCAATAGTGATAGTTGTGAAAATCATAATATCATCAGCATAGATTGTATGCTTAATTCCACTTTTCAAAGGAATTTTGCATATTGGTTGCATATAAATATTGAAAAGGAGCGATGAAAGTGCAGATCCTTGTGGTACACCTTGTATTACTCTTATGGGCATAGAGGTTTTTTCCCCTATCTTTACTTGTAAAAATCTCTCTGTCAAATAGGAATGGAACCATTTTAAAGTGACCCCATGTAGACCAATCTCCTCTAATCTATTTAATAATCTATTGTGATTTACTGAGTCGAATGCTGCAGAGATGTCTATAAAAATCATTATAATACCTTTCTTAATGTCATCAATGGTGCGGAGTATGCAGTCAAAAAGATAAATCATTAAAGTTTCAACTCCATGGTTTGGGCGAAAACCATGTTGGTTAATATCTAGGGGTGCATGAACATCAATGTGTTCTTGAAGTTGAAGTTGCACTATCTTCTCTATGATCTTTGCTAAAAAGGGTATGCTGGAAATTGGCCGGTAGGCTGCTGGATTATTCTTGTCTAGCGTTGTTTTCTTCGGAATTGGTCTAACAGTTGCAAGCTTAAGTTGCTCTGGTAAAATACCTTGAGAGAGGGAATTTTGCACAATGTTTTGTATGATGTGAATAAATTTGACTTTGTAGACTTGATCCACGATACAGGACATGGGTCAGTGGGAGAAGTGCATGTGTTTATAGAAGAAATAATGTGCAAGAGTTGCTCCTTTGATGGAAAGGAGAATTTTTCCCAAACCCTGGAATTTGAGACTGATTTTAAGTTAAGTCTTTCTGTAGCTTTTGTCTTAGAGTGGAATTTTCCTTAATATAGTCCGCATACTTTTGCGGTTTCAATTTGAGCTTCCCCTTCTGTTTTTTGCTCCTTTGTTAAAGATTTTACAATTTCAAACAGTTCTCTAGGTTTGTTGATGGAATTATTTATTATATTTGTATGGTATTCTTTCTTAGAGTTTCTAATATGCTCATCGTATATTTTTTGTTTATTTAAGTAAAGCAGCCTTAATTCTGTCACCTTATTCCTTCTCCACTTACGCTCAATTCTTCTGAGCTCTCTTTTCATCAACGTATAGCTGTAGAATACCATGGCTTGTGATGTTGCTTATTAATCCTTGCTTCCCTTGGTCTCATGTCTGTCATTCTGGCTGCATTAGAAATTATGTGATACCATTCTGTTACTTGTGTCTCTAATTTCACTGAATCTGCAGATAGATGAGGTAAAGTATCTTGTATAAAAGAATCTTTGTTAAATTTTTTGAACTGTCTGTGATAGCATTTGTGGTCTAGGTTCATATCATTTTTTGGAAATGGGTGCTTAAGGGAGGCTAGGACTGGTAATGGGCTGATCAGGTGAGATTAGGACTGGAAATGGGCTATAACTGGAAATAGGCTGATCGGGAGGGTTAGGACTGCAAATGGTCTGATTAGGGGGGGGGGCTAGGACTGAAAATGGGCTTATCAGGGAGACTTAGGACAGGTAATGAACATAAAAACATAAGAACATAAGAAATGCCATACTGGGTCAGACCAAGGTCCATCAAGCCCAGTATCCTGTTTGCAACAGTGGCCAATCTAGGTCATAAGTAACTAGCAGTCTCCCCAAAAGACACAGGTTCCTCAATGCTTGTACTGGGTCAAGATGTGATATCCTGGGTCCCTTTTAATAATGGTTTATGGACCTTTCCTCCAGGAACTTGTCCAAACCTTTTTTAAACCCAGCTACAATAACAGCTGTTACTACATCCTCCGGTAATAAATTCCAGAGTTTGATTACACGTTGAGTGAAAAAATATTTTCTTTTAATAGTCTTAAATAGGTTACCCTGTAGCTTCATTGCATACCCCCTAGCCTTTCTGTATTCTGATGATGTGAACAATTGATCTACGTTTACCCGTTCCACTCCATTCATTAATTTATAGACCTCTGTCATATCTCCCCTCAGCCGTCTCTTTTCCAGGTTGAAGAGCCCTAGCCTTTTTAGCTCTCTTCTTAGGGTAAAGTTGCATGGTTGTATGCTTGTTATAAATGAAAAAAAAAAAGAGAACGGAGAGTAGAGCTACAGTAAATGGACAATTTTCTCAATGGAGAAAGGTGAATAGTGGAGTACCCCAGGGATCTGTGCTGGGCCCACTGCTTTTTAACATATTCATAAATGACCTGGAAATGTGTAAGGTAATCAAATTTGCAGATGACACAAAATTATTCAAATTTGTTAAAACACAAGAGGATTGTGAAAAATTGCAAGAGGATCTTGAGAAGTTGGGAGACTGAGTATCTAAGTGGCAGATGAATTTAACATGGACAAGTACTCCTCCAACAATCTCACCATACCCACCTTAAATGAGGATACTCCCTATGAACACATCTGGACAGCATTCAGAACTATATCCCTTGAGGAACTCAATGGAATTATCTCCAACATCAACATCACCACCACCACTTGATCCTTGCCCAGTTCCTGAATAAAAATCACAAGAGCTCAATTCCTACCAATCCTATCTAATGTACTACAGACATCCCTTTCACATGTGTTATCCCATCCTAACTCAAACAAGCTTCAATCAGGCCTCTCCTAAAAAAAGCCGAACCTTGACCCCAGCTTGCCTGCATCTTATAGACCCATAACCAGTGTACCATTCCTAGTAAAAGTTATATAAAAGGCCATTCAAATCCAACTTTAGGATTACATTGACCATACATGCTACTAGACCAGCATCAACATGGTTTCTGCCCTTTTCATAGTGCAGAAATCTTACTGACATCCCTCCTAAACCTACTCATCTCTGGAAAATAAATTATCACCCTTCTCTTCATCCTGCTCTTTTTGGACATCACCACCACGTTTGATTCCAAGTCTCATCAAATCCTTCTCAACCAACTCTATCTCATCGGAGTACGAGGCTACCCTCTCAAATGGATCCATTCCTACCTGTCCAACCAGAGTCAACATATAAAAATTGGAACCCAAATATCAGATCCTTTCACCCTAACCCAAGGAGTACCTCAAGGCTCATCCCTATCCTCTCTACTATTCAATGTCTACATTCAACCCCTGTGCACAGTCCTCCAAAACGTTAACGTCAATTACCTAGTTTATGCCGATGACATAATGATCTACACAACTTTCACCACATCTGCTCCTGAATATTCAGAAATTACAAACTGCTTCGCTGAAGTAGTCAAATGGCTCCATCTTCACAATTTGTCAGTCAACTACAATAAAGCAGAAATTCTTCATGTCACAAGAGACCCCATCCCCCCTGCTTTCATCAGAATTGTCAGCACCGACCTCCATGTCAAAACAGAAATCAGATACTTAGGCATCATACAAGTCCTACAGGGATATAGTCCTGAAGTCCCACCTCCAGTCTGGCAGCATCCCTGTTGCCATGGAGGAGAGAGGTCACATGACAGGAGAGCATCACCCTGGTGTGGCAGGAATGATTCTGTAACTAGGACCTGTCCTCCAGGTGATGTAAAACCCTCTCGCACCAAGGACATTTTTCCAGGGCCATGTGCCCATGAGGGAAGGGTTAGGACAGCCGTTATAGTTGGTGATTCGATCATTAGGCATGTAGATAGCTGGGTGGCTGGTGGACGTGAGGATCGCCTGGTAACATGCCTGCCTGGTGCGAAGGTAGCAGACCTCACGCGCCACCTAGATAAGGTCTTAGATAGTGCTGGGGAGGAGTCTGCTGTCTTGGTACATGTCGGTACCAATGACATAGGAAAATGTGGTAGGGAGGTTCTGGAGGCTAAATTTAGGCTTTTAGGTAGGAAGTTGAAATCCAGAACTTCCAGGGTAGCGTTCTCTGAAATTCTTCCCTTTCCACGTGCAGGACCCAAAAGGCAGGCAGAGCTCCGGAGTCTCAATGCGTGGATGAGACAATGGTGCAGAGATGAGAGTTTTGGATTTGTTAGGAACTGGGGAACATTCTGGGAAAAGGAGGGGCTCTTCCAAAGGGATGGGCTTCACCTTAACTGGGATGGAACCAGGCTGCTGGCATTAACCTTTAAAAAGGAGATCGAGCAGCTTTTAAACTAGATAATAGGGGAAAGCCGACAGTCGCCCAAGAGCGAATGGTTCGGAAGAATGTATCCTTGAAGGATACTACCAAAAGCAGAGAGGTTCCAAAAAAGAGTAAAGTAGCCCAAATGCCCTCGAGTATGGAGCAGACAGAGCTTTAAAGATCCCAAATTACCCATGTCTACCAATAGCCAAATTAATATGAATAAAATACAGTCTCTAAAATGCTTGTATGCAAATGCTAGAAGTCTAAAAAATAAGATGGGAGAGTTAGAATATATAGCACTAAATGAGAGGTTAGATATGATTGGAATATCAGAGACATGGTGGAAGGAGGACAACCAGTGGGACACTATGATACCTGGTACAAACTATATCGAAATGATAGAGCTGATCAAATTGGTGTAGGGTTTGAGCTCTATGTTAGAGAGGGCATTGAGTCAGAAAGGATTAAAGTTTTGCAGGAAACAAAATTTGCTGTAGAATCTCTATGGATTGAAATTCCATGTAAAAAGGGGAAGGCGATGGCAGTGGAGGTGTACTATCGACCGCCTGGCCAGAATGAACAAATGGATGATGAAACGCTCAAAGAAATCAAGGAAGCTAACAAACGTTACAGCGCGGTAATAATAATGGGTGATTTCAATTACCCCGGTATCGACTGGGTCAGTGTCACGGCAGGACATGCTAGGGAGATAAAGTTCCTAGATGACATAAATGACTGCTTCTTGGAGCAGCTGGTTCATGAACCGACCAGAGGAGAAGCCATATTAGACCTAGTCCTTAGTCCCAGATCTAGTGCAAGAGATAAGGGTGTTGGGGCCACTTGACAATAGTGATCATAGCATGATCGCCTTTGATTTAATTAGTGGAGGCGGGATAGTAAGGAAATCCACAGTACTACCTTTTAACTTTCGAAAGGGAGACTATGATAAAATGAGGAAAATAGTTAAGAAAAAACTAAACAGAGCAGTTGCAAAGGTTAAAGACTTACATCGAGCTGGGGTGTTGTTGAAATATACTATCTTGGAAGCCCAGACCAGCTGTATTCCATGCTTTAAGAAAAGTGGAAGGAAGTCCAAAAAACTGCCAGCATGGTTTAAAGGGGAGGTCAGAGAGGCTGTTGTTGCCAAAAATGCATCTTTCAGGAAATGGAAAAAAGAGCCAAACGACGAAACCTGGAAACAGCACAAGGACTGGCAAGTCCAATGCAAGGCATTAATAAAGCAGGCAAAGGGAGAATTTGAGAAGAAGCTTGCTGCAGAAGCAAAAACGCGAAATAAAGATTTTTTCAAGTACATTCGTAGCAAAAAACCTGTGAGAGAGTCAGTTGGTCCATTAGATGATAGAGGAGTTAAAGGGGTACTAAGAGGTGACAAGGCGATAGCGGAGAGACTGAATGAATTCTTTGCTTCGGTCTTTACTGTGGAAGATGTAGGGATGTTACCCATGACTGAAGTGGTATTTAAAAGTGCGGAAGAATTGAAGGAAATATTGATACATTGGGAAGATGTATTACAACTATTAGATAAACTGAAGAGTAGCAAATCACCTGGGCCGGATGGTATACATCCAAGGGTGTTGAAAGAACTGAAATATGAGATTGCAGACATACTATTAGTAATCTGTGAACTATCATTAAAATCATCTCTAATACCTGAAGATTGGAGGATCGCCATTGTAACACCAATTTTTAAAAAGGGTTCTAGGGGTGATCCGGGAAACTACAGACCGGTGAGCCTCACATTAGTACCAGCAAAAATGGTAGAAACCATCATAATGAATAAAATTACTCAGCATGTAGATAGTCATGGCCTAATGGGAGACAGCCAACATGGCTTTAGACAAGGAAGATCTTGTCTTACTAATCTGTTATGTTTTTTTGAAAGTGTGAATAAACAGGTGGACAAAGGTGAGTCGGTTGATATAGTGTATCTGGGACTTTCAGAAAGCCTTTGACAAGGTCCCTCAACAGAGACTTTTGGCAAAACTAAAGAGTCATGGGATAGGAGGCAGTGTACTACTGTGGATCAGGAACTGGTTAAAAGATAGAAAGCAGAGGGTTGGGCTAAATGGCCAATTTTCCCAATGGAGAAAGGTGAATAGTGGTGTACCCCAGGAATCTGTGCTGGGTCTGCTGCTTTTTGACATATTCATAAATGACCTGGAAAGTGGAATAACGAGTGAAGTTATCAAATTTGCAGATGACACAAAACTATTTAAAGCTGTTAAAACCCAAGAGGATTGTGGAAAATTGCAAGAAGTTCTTGATAAATTGGCAGATGAAATTTAATGTGGACAAGTGCAAAGTTATGCACCTAGGGAAGAACAACCCAAACTATGGTTACACAATGCAAGGTTCCACATTAGGAACCAACACCCAGGAAAAAGATTTAGGCGTCATTGTGGATAACATGTTAAAACCCTTGGCCCAGTGTGCAGCGGCAGCCAAGAGAGCAAATAGAATGCTAGGTATCATAAGGAACGGAATGGAAAATAAAACAAAAGATATTATAATGCCTCTATATCATTCCATGGTGAGACCGCACCTTGAATATTGTGTGCAATTCTGGTCGCCGTATCTTAAAAAGGATATAGCGTTATTAGAAAAGGTTCAGAGAAGAGCCACCAAAATGGTAAAGGGGATGGAAGGATACTCCTATGAAGAAAGGCTATAAAGGTTAGGGCTCTTTAACCTGGAAAAGAGATGGCTGAGGGGAGATATGATAGAAGTCTATAAATTAATGAACGGAGTGGAACGGGTAAACGTAGATCGATTGTTTACCTTATCAGAATATAGAAAGACTAGGGGACATGCAATGAAGCTACAGGGTAAACTATTTAAGACTAATAAAAGAAAATATTTTTTCACTCAACGTGTAATCAAACTCTGGAATTTGTTACCGGAGGATGTAGTAAAGGTTGTTAGTGTAGTTGGGTTTAAAAAAGGTTTGGACAAGTTCCTGGAGGAAAGGTCCATAAACCATTATTAAGAAGGGACCCAGGATATCAATGCTTGACCCAGTACAAGCATTGCAGAACCTGTGTCTTTTGGAGAAACTGCTAGGTACGTATGACCTAGATTGGCCACTGTTGGAAACAGGATACTGGGCTTGATGTACCTTGGTCTGACCCAGTATGGCTTATCTTATGTTCTTATGTTCTTATCAACACCTGAGCTTCAAAGCCCAAATTCAAAACGCCGCCAAGTCTGTCTATTATAAACTTAGAACTCTCCGAAACCTACGCTCCCTCCTATCCACTAAAACATTCTGCTCAGTCTGCCAGTCCACCACCACTCCACTGTTTGATTATTGCAAGTCCATCTACCAAGGCCTCCCCAAACATGCTCTGCTCTGACTACAACTCACCCAGAATGCTACAGCACATACCATCTTCCAAGTATCCAGACAAACTCACATTACACCAATCCTCAAACTCCTCCACTGCCTACCAATCATCTCAAGAATAAAATACAAGGTCCTCACCACCATTCACAATGCACTAAACAACCAATCCTCTGAGCACCTTCAAATGCTAATCCACACCCATAAGACCAACAGACCAAGAAGAAATGCCACACAAAATCTCCTCAGTCTCCCATACCAAATTTGCAAAAGCAACCAAAATACACACTTCAGAATATTCACACTCTAGGCCCCCACCCTCTGGAACTCTCTACCCCCACACTAAGAAACATCAACTCAAATGTGGACTTCTGAAAGAAACTAAAAACCCACCTCTTTCAAGAACACTTTGGCACTGAATCCCAATGGAATGCAAACCAACATGACCTCTCACAAACTAATAGGATTTCTCCCACCCCACCCTGAAATTCTCCCCTTAGTGACTCCAACATCCCCACCCCCAAACCTATACCAACTGTGTAAATAGTTTCAATGCCTGTTTTTAAAGCATAGTTACTCACCTGTAACAGGTGATCTCCGGGAACAGCAGGAATTTAGTCTTCACATATGGGTGACTTCGGTACCAACGGAGCCCACTCAAGAATGCTCTCCAGCATCCAATTTGAAAGCCTTTGGGAGCACTCCACTGCACCTGCATGACTGCCTTCCTGCCTTCCCAACTCCCTCTCTTGAGTTTGAAGCTAAGAAAAGAGAGTAAATGAAACCCTATAATTCCTAGGGGAGGAGGGCGAGTTGTCAAGACTAAATTCCTGCTGTTCCCAGAGATCACCTGTTACAGATGAGTAATTACGCTATCTCCAGGAACAAGCAGGAATGTAGTCTTTAAATATGGGACTCCCTAGCTCCCAGATGCCAGATGAAGTGGTCTCAGAGCCAGTTGAGGTTCGCTTCGGAGCAGGGTTGATGAGGTCATGGATCCCACGTGAATTTCTGTTATCTTCAAAGTCCGGGATGGAAGGTAGGAGTTGCATATAAGTCTGATAGAGGTTCTGGAGTACAGCCTAACCAAACATGGCATCCTGACAAGAGTCCTTGTCCAGACAATAATGTGCAGCAAAGGTATGGACAGAAGAACAAGTTGCTGCTTTGCAAATTTCGTCGATGGCTACTGAACATAGCTTTGCCATCGAGGTGGCCATGGCACGAACATTGTGAGCAGTGACATGCCCTTCCAGAGATAGTCCTGCTTTGTCATAGGCAAATGAAATGCAGTCTGCTATCCATCTGGAGAGCGTGTCCTTAGAAGCAGGTAATCCCAAGTAACTGGGATCAAAAGAGATGAACAACTGTGAGGCTTTACAATGATTCTTAGTCTTTTGGAAGTAAAACGCCAATGCATGCTTGCAGTCAAGAGTTTGCAGAATTGCTTCAGCTCTAGATGCATGTGGCTTAGGAAAGAAAACTGGAAGGTAAATTTACTGGTTTAGATGGAAGGGAGATATCACCTTTGGCAGAAAGTGTGGGTGAGTCCGAAGGATATAGCGATTTTAGAAAAGGTACAGAGAAGAGCCACCAAAATGGTAAAGGGGATGGAAGGATACTCCTATGAAGAAAGGCTAAAGAGGTTAGGGCTCTTTAACCTGGAAAAGAGACGGCTGAGGGGAGATATGATAGAAGTCTATAAATTAATGAACGGAGTGGAACGGGTAAACGTAGATCGATTGTTTACCTTATCAGAATATAGAAAGACTAGGGGACATGCAATGAAGCTACAGGGTAAACTATTTAAGACTAATAAAAGAAAATATTTTTTCACTCAACATGTAATCAAACTCTGGAATTTGCTACCGGAGAATGTAGTAAAGGCTGTTAGTGTAGCTGGGTTTAAAAAAGGTTTGGACGAGTTCCTGGAGGAAAGGTCCATAAACCATTATTAAGAAGTGACCAAAGATATCAATGCTTGACCCAGTACAAGCATTGTGGAACTTGTGTCTCTTGGGGAAACTGCTAGGTACATATGACCTAGATTGGCCACTGTTGGAAACAGAATACTGGGCTTGATGGACCTTGGTCTGACCCAGTATGGCATATCTTATGTTCTTATGTTCTTATGTACTTTTTCTTGGTGGAAGTGGGTATAGGGAGGATCTGCCACCAAAGCCTGAAGCTCACTAATGCATCTAGCTGAAGTGATGGAAATTAGGTAGATCACCTTCCACAAGAAGAAAAGTGAGGTCGTAGCTAATGGTTCAAAGGGCAGCTTGAGGAGCTGCACTATAACAACATTGAGGTCACCGGCAGTGGCTTGATGGGAGGTTTGGACAGCAGGAGACCTCGCATGAAAAGCACCACTAGCGGTTGTGAGGAGCTGGGCTGTCCATCAAGCAGATGATGAGAGGCCGCAATGGCACTAAGGTGGACTCTCACTGAATTTGTCTTTAGACCTGTCGAGGACAGGTGGAGGAGATACTGAAGGAGTGACTCCATTGGAGCAGAAAAAGGATTGAGATCCTTATAGAAACACCAGACTGAGAATCTATGCCACTTAAAAGCATATGAATGTCTGGTGGAGGATTTTCTAGAAGCTAAGAGGATCTCCTTAACCTTTTGAGAAAGGTCAAAGCCCTGTAAGGCTATGCTCTCAGCAGTCAAGCTGTGAGGTGGAGTGATTGTGGATTGGGATGGAGTAGTGAGCCATTGTCCTGAGAGAGGAGATCCGGCATGAATCCCAGTCGGAGGGGATGAGTCAGAGTCAGATGTAGTAGCAGCAGAAAACATAGTTGCCATGGCCAGTGAGGGGCTATGAGAATCATGGAGTCCCTGTCAGACTGAATCTTGAAAAGCATCTTGGGAATAAGGAGTATGGGAGGGAATGCATAATGCAGACCCTGACCCCAGTGCAGGTGGAAGGTATCCACCTTTTGGTTGGGGGATGTGGGAGTCCTTGTGCAGAAACAAGGAAGTTTGGCATTCTGCAGAGTCACAAACAGATCTATGTCTGGAGTTCCCTGGGTTTGGAAAATGTAAGACACTGTGTGTGAATGGAGAGACCATTCGTGGGAAAGAAGGATGTGACTCTGTCTGCCAAGACACTGGATTCTCCCGGTAGGTACACTTCTTGGAGGTGTATCTGATGTGCAATGGCAAAGTACCAGAGGTGGATCGCCTCCTCACAGAGGGCCCAAGAAGCTGTTCCCCCCTGCTTGTTCACATAGAACATGGCAACTTGATTGTCCATCCTGATGAGGACTTGTTGCTCTGTGAGGCGGTGTTGGAATGCCTGGAGGACATTGAAGCAAGCCCGAAGTTCCAGGAGATTGATCTGGAGTTGTGACTCCTGCACCGTCCAGAGTCCCTATATAGTCAGGTTGCCCAGATGGGCTCCCCAACCTCACTTGGAGGTATCTGTCATCAGGATGTATTGATGTGGAAGCTTCTGAAAAGGTAACCCTACAAGCAGATTTTCTGGGGAGCACCAGCAATGAAGGATGTGGTTAAATGGGCAGTGACTTGGATCCTGTTCCTGAGACAGCCTGAGGCCTGCTTCCACTGGAAGGCCAGTCCATTGGGCTATCCGCATATGTAGATGGGCATGTGGGACGACATGCACTGTAGAGGCCATGTGGCCCAGGAGCTGCAGCATCTCTCAGGCTTTCAGATGGTCTCTCAGGAGCGCCTGGAAAGCTAGTTCTACTAGATGAGTACAACGGAGCTGGGGCAGAAATGCCCTGGACTGTTGGGTGTCTAGCAGGGCTCCGATGAACTCTAGCCTTTGGGATGGAGTGAGATGGTATTTTGGGAAATTTATGACAAATCCCAAGTGTTGTAGTACTATGATGGTATGATGCAAGGACAGCAACATCTCTTGGGGAGCGTCTGCCTTTATTAGCCAATCGTCTAAGTAGGGGAAGATGAATATCCCCGGAGTTCTTGGATATGTGGCTACAACCGCCATGCACTTTGTGAAGACTTTTGGGGCAGAGGCGAATCCGAAGGGAAGTACTCTGTATTGATAATGTTTTCCCTGGAAGGTGAAGCGTAAATATCTCCTATCTCCTAGATGGATGAGGATATGTGTGTACGCTTCTTTTAGATCTAGAGAACAGAGCCAGTCCTGACTAGAGATAGGGAAGAAGAGTCCCAAGAGAGATCATTTTGAACTTTTCGTGGACTAGAAACTCGTTGAGTTTTCTGAAGTCCAGAATGGGCCTATACCCTCTGGTTTTCTTTGGAATGAGAAAGTAGGGAGAATAGAAGCCCACTTCCTGCTGGGATGTTGGGACCATTTGATACTCCCCCTTGAATGTGAAGGGGGGCAGAGCTTGCAGATGAAGTCTGTACCCCTCCTGAACTATGGTGAATGTCCACTGCTCTGAGGTGATGAGGTGTCATCTGTGGGTGTAGTGACACCGTCTGCCTGCTATATGGAGAAATTGGGGCTCCTCCAGAGGCAGGGTAGTAATGTCTAGAAATGAGTCAAAAACAAGGCGCAGTCTGTGGCTGCGGAGCTAGTTGAGATTTTGCCACCTGTGACTTTTTCTGCTGCTTAGGAAGCTGTTGCATTTTCTGTGGGGCCTGACCCTGATACTGAGAAGCAAGGGGATAGGAAGAGAAGTATTTATTATTATTATTTTAAAAAGACTTCTTTGCAGGAGTGTTTTTCCTAGCAGGGTCAACTGTTACTCTGGACAGTCTCTTTAGAGTAGTATTTTCTGACTCTAATTTTATTTTATTTATTTATTTAACATTTTTTATATACCGCACTATTCATCATCAGTGCGGTTTACATTAAACAATATACCTGTCAATACATGACTGATCTAGGTTTACAGATAACAGGGAAGATAAACTGGGTGTGAACTGGGGATAACTATCTACATAATTATATATACATTGAATAGGTTACATCAGGATTTGATATTTGACAAGATACAGTGGGGCAAGATAGAGGGGCTCTATCTTGCCAGTCTTTGCCAAAGAGATTTTCCCTGTACAAGGAATCTTGCCCAGCTTATCTTGAACCCACTATTCAAGATCTGAGGCCTGAAGTCATGCAATGCAACATGCACCGATACAAATTGCTGAAGCCCTGCTTGTGTACTCAAAAGCATCAAAGGTAGCCCTATTGACAAACTTTGATACGTTTTGGCTATGTTTAACTAGGGCTAGATAGTCTGCCCATTTGTCATCCGGGGGGAGAGGAGCAAATGTTTCAAGAGCTCTGGAGACCTCCTTTAGGAACATTCCCATATAAAGTATATAGGAATTGATCCTAGCTGAGAGCATGGAGGCCTGAAAGCATTGAAGCCCAAAGGCATTGAGAGTTATCGATTCCCTACTAGGTGGATTAAAGTAATGAGTCTTCAGGCTTTTGATTCGGCACATAGCCAATTAAATCACCATGGAATGGCGGGGAAGTGGTGCCCTGTGAAAGCCGGGACACTCCAGTACGCAGTACATGATATCGAGACATCTACTCTGGGGTGAGATCATCAGAGGCATCTCCCACATACAGAGCATAAAGTCATGAAGGATGCCGAGCACCGGTAAGGTGGCTACTTCCTTGGGTATTGGAGAATCTCCAGTTCTTCCACCCTCGGCTCCTTCTCCGATGTCACCATGATAGAGAGACCTTTGGCTAGGTCTCTAATAAATTCCTGAAAGGACTTGCCAGGGGTCATGTGATGATGGTGCTCTGAGCGGATGCCACAGCGCCAAGCTCTGCTTCAACCCCCAAAAAACCAGCTGAAAAAATGAACTACCTAGTCCCAAAACCAGTCTAATCCCACCGGAGCACTAGGGGAGTCCTCACACGCAGCTGGAGAACTAGAAACCTCCCCAAAGAGGGAGATACCGGAAAAGACTTTAAAATCTGCAAAGAAGATGGCCCCAGAATAAAAAATGGCAATGGACACACCTGTGCAAGTAGTAGCTTTAAATGGAGAAGCAGTACAGAAGCTTACCAGCACTATCACAGCAGCCCTGGCAGATAAACTAGCTAGTTTGCTCAAACAGCATGCATCCAACAAATGGAGGAATGAGTAGAACACCAAGAGCAGAGTATGGAAACGCTACAGGCCAGAGTGAATGCCTTAGAACAGGCCAGGCAGGCAATGGAGGACAAGTCCGATGACCTGGAAAACTGCAGTCAGCGCAACAGTATCAGACTGATTGGCGTGCCAGAGGACACCTCAGAGGAGGAATTGTGGAACATTGTTGAGGTCTGGCTGCCGCAACAACTGGGCTTGCAATTGCAGGGGGCCAAAATGGCGGTGGAGCGAGTACATAGGGTTGGAGCGCACAGACCAAATACAGGTAAACCACGACCAGTGATTGCACAGGTTTTGAACTTTGCGGAGAAACACAGGCTCATGGCACTATATAGAGGAAAGCGAACCTTTGGAATACAGAGGGAAGTCAGTGCTACTCTTCAATGACTACTCTGCAAAGGTCGCGGAAAGCTATAGCGCCATGGCCCCTACTGCTCCAGCCTGGCGCGATGGGGCATACATTTTGCCTTGCAGTTTCCTGCCCGAGTCAGAGTTACAGTCACCTACAAGAACCGGACCCAACAACTTGAGTCAGTGGCAACGCTCAAGGCCTTCGTGAACGCTTTGCCAGTTGAGTGAACGAGAAAGGGACCTGGAATTGAACTGCAGCGCCCTGTTGGCAGTTTGGGTTAAGTCATTGTTGGTACGAAGCCTTAGAGGGCCCAACTTACAAAAAGACTGAGGAGAGCTGCCTAAGCCTAAGGTAGGATCTGGGGGACTAAGAGCATTGAATATTGAACTGAGAGGAGGTACAGGAGGGATACTACCACCTTCAAATCTACAAAGATGGGCAAACTATCACTTTCCCTCAGAGCGGAAGGAGATGATACAACACAAACGCACTGGAAATGGAGACATTGACACGGGGAGCATATAACCTGTTTCAAAGGACTGCAGAGGCCTGCTCCCTCCCATCAGGAAAAGTATGAGTGAGTATGAATGGGGAGAACGAAAGGAGAAGCATGATGAATGAGGGGTGGTGCGGGGTAAGGGGGAAGAGAGGGGAGGGAGCGGAGAGGTTTGGGGCTGAAAGGAGGGAAGGGGATGCACAGTGAGGAAGATGAGCGAGGAAGGAAGGGGGAGGGGAGGGAGGGAGGGAGTAAGGAAAAGAAAAATGGAGGTAGAAAGAAGGGAGGGAGAGGGATGGGGCACTCCGCATCCTCACTCATGAGTATAGGGAAAGGGAGCGGGCAGTGGTGCTCTGCTGGGAGGCACCGCGGGCTCGCGTAAGGATTTGCAGAGCAACGACAAAGACACCCACAACATGATAAGGCATTGAATAGCTCCATGCTGAGCATATTGGCCCTAAATATGGCAGGCATTCATTCGCCAATAAAACATACAAAACTATTAAACTATCTCCGTAAGGAGCAAACGGAGAACATATTTCTCCAAGAAACCCACTTAACAGAAACGGAACACAAAAAATTGCAGAGAGGGTGGGTGAGAGAAGTAGGAGCGGCCTCGTATAATGGGAGGCAGAGAGGAGAAGCTACCCTATTGCATAAATGTTTGGGGTTTGTCCATCACCAAAGTGTAGCAGATTCAGAAGGACGCTTTCACATCATGGGGGGGGAGAACTTAGGGGACAGAGAGTAGCGCTATGCAACCATTATGCGCCTAACATCTACCAACATGGGTTCTTTACTAAAGTCATGGCCCACCTAGCAGGATTTGAAGTGTATCAGATTATTGTAGGCCGGGACTTTAACCTACCTTGCAATGCCATGGAGGACTGCAAGCCCCCCAGAGCCAATGTGAAAAATCTAGAGAATGAAGAGGTAAACTTCCTCCTGAAAGAGCTGGGGCTTCTCGACTCTTGGAGGACCCTACACCCGGGAAAATGACTTCACTCTTTACTCAGCCCCACATAAAAGCTATGTGCGCTTAGATTATCTTTTAATATCCATCAGCATGCTCTGGGGGCTAGCAGGGATAGAGATCAAGGACTTTGGGCTATCCAGCCATCAATCGGTGCACATGGAGATCTGAGTGCAGAAGGGAGGAGAGCAGGAGGGGAATAGATTGTGGAGTATGAACCCAACACTAATCAAAGACCCCAAGTTCCACAGTCATTTAAGGGAGGTGTGGTGGTAGTATTGGGAGGCTAATGAGACTGAGGAAGTGGACAAAAGGACAAAATGGGAGATGGCAAAAGCTACAATGCGGGGAAAGATCATTGCATATGTTGCCTGAAAGAAAAGAACAGGTGATGAAAAGTTCCTGGATCTTTCCAGACAGCTCTATGCCTTCTGGAGACAACATATGCGGACACTGGGGGAAGGGGAACAAATGAAGCACCTAGAGGTACAGAAAGCCCTCAATGAGCTGCTCACCCAAAGAGCAAATACCAACTCCACAAATGGGGGAACAAGGCCAGGAAGCTTATGGCCAAATTAGTGAGCCCTTCAAAGGGGAAGGGATTGATCACATGTATATGAGATGCAAGGGGAGGGGAACATGGAACGGCAAAGGGAATTCTCCAACAATTCCATGAGTATTACAGGGTACTATACGGGGAAGGCCCAAAAGATGAGGCAAGGTGAGAAGTGTTTTTCAAGGGCCTGACCCTTCTAGAACTAGATGAGACAGAGAGGCAAATGCTTAACGCCCCCTTTACAACACGGGAAGTAGCTGAGGTGGTGCGAGCACTCAAGCTGGCAAAGGCGCTAGGCCCTGACGGGGTAGGGGCAGAGTTTTATAAAATACTGGGCAAGGACATGGTGGCACCATTCATGGCCCGATTTAAGGAAACACTAGATCAGGGGGACTTGGGACAGCAAAGAAACCTGGCTACAGTCGTTGTATTGCCTAAACCGGGAAGGGATCCCACACTGGTGGGGTCCTACTGCCCTATATCGCTGTTAAACCAGGATGTAAAGCTGATAGCGACTCTGATGGCTCGCCATTTAGGCAGCTACTTGCCTTAGCTGCTACACCCTGACCAGGTGGGATAAGTCCCAGGACGCTATGCCGCTGCCAACATTTTAAGAGCCCTAATGGTTCTATACGCAGCAGAGAAAAGATCAGAGGATGCGGCTATAATAAGCCTTGATGCTGAAAAAGCTTTTGACAATGTATCATGGGACTATATGTTCTGGGTGATAAACAGATTTGGGATACAGGGGAATCTTCCTAGAATGGGTGCTTATACTATACTGTACAATGGCCTGCAAGCGCAGATTTCAGCGAATGAGCGCCTCTCGGAGGTGCTACCACTATGTTTATGTTTATTGTCTTGATTTATCGCTATTCAAATAATAACATAGCAGTTTAAAAAGTTTAAAATACAAGAAAGCCAATCAGGCAGAAAGTAAAAGAAGTTACAATGGGTGATAGGAAAGTACACAAGACATTTAAATACAAATGACTAAGAAGAAAGGGAGTGAGAAAGAGGTAGGAAAAGGTAGTTTCACACAAAAGGGGAAGGGAGGTCGAAAGCTGAAGAAAAAAGGTGAGTTTTCAGATTCTTTTTGAAGGTGGAAAATTGTGATTCGAGCCTAAGGGAGGTGGGTAGGGAATTCCAGGACCAATGAAGAAGAAAGCAGAGGAGCGGGTAGACTGTAGGTGAGCGCGGGACGGGGAGGGGAGGTGTAAACGGTTGATGTGCAGTGAACGAAGTGAGCGATTTGGAATATGGAATTGGATAAGATCTACTAGATACTGAGGGGTGTGGCTGTACAGGACATGGTGAACTAGTGTGAGAATCTTATAGCGAACATGGAACTCAATGGGAAGCCAGTGGAGTTGAAGAAATAGTGGAGTGACATGATCCTGGTGTGAAGAGTGGAAAATAAGTCGTGCAGCTGTGTTTTGGATACGTTGAAGACAGTGAAGTTGAGAGTGAGGAAGACCAGCTAGAACAGAATTACAGAAATCAATGTGTGACATAACCAGAAAAAGAAGAGTGGTGAGAGCCTGAGGAGTGAGAAAGGGGCGAATAGCGCAGATCTGACGAAGAAAGAAGAAGGAAGTCTTGGTAACATGAGAAATGTGAGCCCAAAAAGAAAGGTCTGAATCAAAAATTACACCTAGATACCGAAAGGAAGAGACGAGAGAAATACATGTGTCAGAGAAGGAAGGGGCCACCGAAGGGGGAGGACTACCATAGGTGAACCAAATTGCAAGTGTCTTAGCTAGGTTCAAGTGTAAACAGTTTGTGGTGAGCCAGACGGCAACGGCAGAAAGACAAGAATTGAGGGGGGAAAGCAGGGCCGGCCCGTCCATTGAGCAAGAATGTTTTTTGCACAGGGCCCCGCGTTTCAGGGGGTCCCGCGCAAAAAACATTCTACATAAGCCCAAATAGATAAAAATAAGCAAACCGGCTGCTGTTGCCGCTGCTGCCGTGGCAGCGGCAGAATCAAGCATCCCGCCGTGGGCCCCCCCTGCCCGGCAAAGCCTTCTTGCAGCATCAACTCTGGAGTCCCAAAGCGCAGGCTTTCAGAGCCGCAAAAGGAGAGCTTCTCTGACCTCTCGCAGCTCTGTTAAGCCTGCCGGGCTGATGGGAAATCCCATCAGCCCTAGCGGGATTAACAGAGCCGCGCGAGAAAGAGAAACTCTCGCGGCTCTGAAAGCCCGCGCTTTGGGACTCCATCTGGAGTTGATGCTGCAAGGAGGCTTTGCCGGGCAGGGGGAGCCCTGCAGCGGGACGCTTGATTCTGCTGCTGCCACGGCGGCAGCGGCAGCTGTAGCAGCAGCCGGTTTGCTTTTTTATCTATTTGGGCTGATGGGGGGAGGGGGGTTAGGACTGGTAATGGACTATGGGGGGGGGACAAAGACTGTAAGTGGGCTGATGGGGGGGTTAGGACTAGTAATGGGCTATGGGGGGCAAAGACTGGAAGTGGGCTGATGGGGGGGTTAGGACAAGTAATGGGCTATGGGGGGCTAAGACTGGAAGTGGGCTGATGGGGGGGATTAGGACTAGTAATGGGTTATGAGGGGGCTAAGACTTGAAATGGGCTGATGGGGGGGTAGGACTGGTAATGGGCTGATGGGGGGCTAAGACTGGAAATGGGCTGCTGGGGGGGCTAGGACTGGAAATGGGCTGATGGGGGACTAAGACTGGAAATGGGCTGATGGGGGGGTTAGGACGTAATGGGCTATGGGGGGGCTAAGACTGGAAATGGGCTGATGGGGGGTTAGGACGAAGTGGGCTGATGGGGGGTTAGGACTGGTAATGGGCTATGGGGGGGCTTAGGACTGGTAATGGGCTATGGGGGGGCTAGGACTGGTAATAGGCTGGGGGGGGTTGCTAGGACTGGAAAGGGGCTGAGTGGAAGGAGGGCTTGAACTACAAATAGCTGATGGGGAAGGGGGCTTGGAATGGAAATGGGCTGAGTGGAAGGGGGGGCTTGAACTGCAAATAGCTGATGGGGAGGGGGGCTTGGAATGGAAATGGGCTGTGAGGGGAGGGTGCTAGGACTGGAAAAGGGCTGAGTGGGGGGGTAGGACTGGAAATGGGCTTTTGGGGGTGCTAAGATTGGAAATAGGCTGTGGTGGGGGCTTGGATTGAAATGGATTCATGGAGGGGCTAGAACTGGAAGTAGGCTCATGGGGGGCTTGGATTGGAAATGGGCTGAGTGGAGGGGAGCTAGGATTTGACATGGGCTGATGGTGGGGCTAGAAAAGGACTAGAAATGGGCTGATGGGGGCTAGGATTGGAAATGAGCTGATGGAGGGACTCGGATAGGACTGGAAATGGATGGGGACGCTAGGACTGGAAATGGGCTGATGGTGGGGCTAGGATAGGATTGGAAATGGGCTTATAGGGGGCTAGGACTGGAAATGGGCTTATGGGGGGCTAGGACTGGAAATGGGCTGATGCGGGGACTAGAAGGGAGCGGATGCTGGGTGGGGCTGGAACTAGAAGGGAGCTGATGTTGGGGGAGGATTAGAATGGGATGGAGCTGGGAGAGTGAAATGGAGAGGGGAAAAAATATTTTGTGTGGGAGGGAAGAAAAATCTACAATTGGCCGGATATTGGGAGAGTAAGTGGGGATTGAGGATGGAGGAGTAAAATTTGAGTGGATGAAATAGGAATGAGGAAAGAGCAAAAGGAGAAAGATTAGTATGTTAAAGCAGATGTAGAGAGAGAATGGAAAAAAACTAGAAGAGAGAAGAAAGAACAAATGGATAGCAGACGATGAAGAGTTAGCAGAAGACACGAAGAAACCAGAAGAAAGTGGCTGGAGCAATTGCAACTGAAAAAAAATGCACAAAAGGTAGAAAAATATCTCTTTATTTTGAATTTATTAACTGGAATATGTCAGCTCTGGGAAATGTGCATCATTAACATCTGCGCTTTGTTTAGTACAAGAGGAAATAAATTTATAGTTTTATTTCTACAGTGTTGCTGTACATTCCAAGTTTGGCTTTTGGGGTTCCCAGTTTAATTATTGTCTTCCTATTTCTAAATTGTGATTACTTGTTTGGTGATGGTCTATGTTCTGCATGTGTAATTGAGCTGAGGTATTCTGTTTATGTAATTCCTATTTGACATTGCCAATTGTTCTCTTTTCCCAGTAGGTCATGTATTGTTATTCTCTGAAATGTATTGGTTTAATATTTGCAGTGTTTCCTTTTGATAGGCAGGGTATGGTGCTTTTGTGAGTCCTGGTAGTGCTGTTAGGATACGGTGGGTTTGCTATGGGTTCTAAATGGGCAGTGTTTGTAGTAGTTCCTAATGTGCCTGGCGGTTCGCACTGGATTATAGTAATGTAGAAATCTTTTAGTCTTTCTTTATCCGTACACTCATTAAGAGGCATGTTTACTAAAAGTTAGTGTATGGTAACATTATGCAAATATTTATGCAAAGGAGGCCCCTTATGCAAATGAGGCCCCACAACGAGTCTCCGCACATGGCCCCGCACTCCCCTTGGGCTGCCCCTGGGGGAAAGGTCAGGTTAGAGTGGTGAAGTGCGATGAAGGAGAGGCATGCACCAGGGATGCCCATTATCTCTCCTAATTTTCATATTAACCCTAGAGCCATTAGCACAATGGATACGACAGACTGTGGACTGGGAGGGGATACAAATAGGGCAAGAACAGGTCAAGATAAACTTATGCGGATGATATGCTCCTTTTTCTAAAAAAAACACGAGCAGGGACATAGGCAAACTTATGGATACAATAAACCAATTTGGTACATTTTTAGGACTACGTATCAACTGCGGGAAGTCAGAGGTCATGCCAGCAGCAAGGCAGAGTGTGTTTAGGGGCCAAGCGGATTTCCCTTTGGTGTGGGGGGTGAATATATGAAATACCTGGGCATTTACTTGCACACACAGACCCTAGAAAAGTGTATTTGAAAAACATGAGGAAGAAACTAGAAAACATGCAGGTGCTGTGCGAGCGCTGGTGAGAACTACCATTGTCACTCCTGGGAAGGGTGGCTTTGGTAAAGATGGTTATGCTCCCACGACTGCTTTTCCCCTTACAGATGATACCTATATGGGTGCAAGGCAAAGAAGAGCAATTCTACCAGAACATATTCACTACATTTCTGTGGAGAGGGAAAAGGGCGAGAATTAGCTACCAAACACTGACAAAGAATAAAGAGGGGGGAGGAGTGAGTCTTCCTAGCTTGCAGCTCTACAATGTTGCAGTGGATCAATGGACTGCAGAAGCGGGATAGTAGGTATGCACCCCCTGGTCTTTTTGATGGGGAATGCACCCCTTATAGCTGTATGAGCCTGCTGCAGTGCTCCAAAGTGGGAAGCCATAGAGCCATGGACAGGAACAGATTTCTAGAAGCTTTGCAAAAGATGTGGGATTGGTGGTGGCATAAAATAGGAGAAGCCGTGGGTAAATCCTTCTTCTGCTACATGGTGGGAAGCCTGGAGTTTCTCCCAGGAATGCAGCATGGTATGTTTCAGGACTGGGAAAATTGGGGATGCAAGTTTGTGGGACACTTGGGAGAGTTGAGGAAAGCAGGTTCCCTTCATTTCGGAATATGCAGGAGAAATGGCAGATACTGCAAACACATTTTTTTGCCTATTTGCAATGTCATCATTATGTCACAGGAGATAGAGAGGATGGGCAGAGAGTAAGCACTTTCACAGTCTTAGACAAAGATTTTCTTACCACCACTGCAAAACAGAATAGGATGTCACATTGGTATTGAGTAGCAAGCTCATGGGGGGAAGCAACGCCACTAAAGAAGCTGGCGACTGCTTGAACCAATGAACTAGGAGAACTGCTGGAAATTACCAAAAGTCGCAGGAGACATAGGGCTACAGGAAACCCAGATAAAACTGCTACATAGAGCATACATAACAAGAGCAAGTGGAACATAAATACAATTATGGAGACATCCTGAATGCTTGCTCTGTCAGAACGAACAGCGAACACTGAGATACACATTTTTGGAATACCATAGGCTAACAGCATACTTGAGAAATATTCTAGGACACATCCAGAGAGTCCTGGGATGCACGGTACAGTGGACATACACAGCATTATTATTAGGAGGAGAAGAACCACTGCAGGAGAAGGGGATGGGACCCATGGGAAGGAAATTTGCACAGGTAGCCCTCCTACTGGTCCGAAAGGTCATCCTAGCACATTGGATCGAACCTGAAGTGCTGAAGGTTGGGCAATAAAGGAGCAAAATGTTAGAAATGGCAGAATCGGTCTTGCAAGACCTACAAGAGAAATATTCTATGGCAAGATGAAACAATGTCCAGCTATGGACTACTTTCAGGGAAGGATTGGACAATGTGAGAGGAGAGGAGGTGGAGTGAGGGGCGGGAAGGGGAAAAGGGACAGGATAAAAAAAAGGGAAAAAGGATTATAGTGCACGGGAATGAGAAGGGCAACCTAGCCCAGCCTATAAGGTACATAGACGAAGGGCAGCATAACAGGTGGCATATTAGGGGGCCACCAGAAAAGCCACACTAAAAAGCTGCAAGAGTTGAACTGGCAAGTGGGTGGCTGGGCTGAACCTGTTTTGTGATTTATGCTATTTGCTATCTTTTTCTGTATGAAGCTTATATGATGTGCCATAGCCCAAATAAAAAGGTATTTACAAAAAAAATGAAAGGACGTGCCCTCTGGCAGCGACATGCACTGCTATTGAGGTGGGGAAGGGTCTGAAGGAAGGTCCTGGGGCCTCCGTGAATTGAGCAAATCTGCATCAGAATCAGGAGAATCGGAATTGGAGAACTCGAAGTATCAATGGATACGGTGTGCACTGGAAGATAGATGCCGGTACTGATGTTCCGATGTATTGGCCTCGGTGAGCCGTTTGGGCCTTGCACTGATATCGGTAAGGGATTCCAGGGAGGGCAATTGTGAGAGCGATGATGTACCTGGAACTGGTGTTGATATCAGTACCAGAACCGGTACTGATTGCCAGGTACCTGTAGCCAAGGGTTTTAAGGGCACCGTGGCTGCAAGTAGGGCTGTAAAACTACGCTCGATGGCCAGTATACGCTGGTCTATCAAGGTTGCCAATGTTTGGGTATCGGTGACAGGTATTTGCACCACCGTCCCAGAGCATCGCACCAGTAGCTCTCTGGAGGTCGAGGCCTCAGAAGCATCCTGGAACCCCTCAATTGCTTTGGAGGGCAAGGCCTCCCACCGGGGTTGTTTGGAAGATCAATCCGCCTCTGAGGCAATCCCCAAGGGATCTTGATGTTTAGAGCGAGATCTTTCTCTGGGGGGTGCCCGCAGACTTCAATGTGGCCTTGTGCTTGGATTTCGAGATCCAGGAGAGGATGAAGAGGCCCTTGACAAAGTGGACACCAACAATACTGCGTCCAAGGCGAAGAGGGTACCTAATTTAGAGGCCTGGTTCTGTAGACCTCTTCGGGTCATTTTCTGGCAAAGGAGAAAGTCCTTTGGCTGCTGGTCTGAACCAAGGCTTTTTGGACACCAGTCATGTGTGTCAGTCACCAAAATGGTGCTGACATACTTAGTGCATTTTTTGAAACCACTAGTTGGTTTCTCCATACTCTCAAGGAAGAAGAGTATGCGAGGCTTAAGGCCTAAAAGGGTGTCAACACCCAAGTAGTTTTCTTTTTAAAGAAAATAAGAAAGGAAAAAAGAAAAATAAAAGAATAAGGTACCAGTGATGTCTAAGACGGTGCCGGTGTCGACGGGAAGGCAGACGCTATCCACAAAAAGAAGTTTTTCTGCAGTGAAAGGATTTGCTTCCTGCTGGCTCCACAGAAAGCAAAGAACTGCAGAGAGGGAGTTGGGAAGGTGGGAAGGCAGTCACGCAGGTGCAGTGGAGTGCTCCCAAAGGCTTTCCAATTGGATGCTGGGGAGCGTTCCCGCGTGGGCTCTGTCGGTACTTATGTCACCCATATGTGAAGACTACATTCTATTTTTATTTATTTATTTTAATACACATTTATATACCGCATTTTCCAAAGTTCAGTTGCGGTTCACAGTGAACAACAATTAACAAAGCAAGTTTGTTTTACAGGGAACGTCATATTATAACAGAACATATTTACAAGGAACATCATATTATATTGAGGAACGAGGTAGTTAACTAGGCAGAATTTATAGTCTAAACAATGTGAGATAATACAGAACAGAGTAAACTATATACAAATATATATGTATGTATATATATACATGGAAGTGAAAGGACCTAAGATGTGGGATCATCAAGAGTGTTTAACTAAGTGTGCTATATGTATGGGTTGAAGGGTTTTTACTTGAAGCATACAGATACCTGTTTAGCCTTTGTCTAAAGCAGGTGATGGGTTATCTATGTTATAGTGTTTGGTGAACAGATAAGTTTTCAATTTTTTGCGGAGTTCCATGATCTCCGTTAGTGTTCGTAGCTCCTCTGGGAGGGAATTCCAGATAGTTGGGGCTATGTGAGAAAAGGCTCTGTTATTTGTTGATTTATGGGCTCTTGTATAATCTTTCGGAATCTTTAATTTGTTTAATTGTCCTTTTCTGTGTGTAGGCTTAGATGGTTCTTTGTGTATTAAGTTACATAGCGTAGTCGGGGCCATATCATATAAGGCCTTGAATGAAGTTATTATTGTTTTGTAGATTATTCTGCTTTGAATTGGTAGCCAATGGAGGGAGGCTAGTATTGGTGATATGTGTTGGAGTGAGTTAATTTTCAATATAATTCTGGCTTGTTCCTGGAAATACTTAGTTTAACCTTATTGTTTTTATAAGTTTTATATCTTCTAGTTATATGCATAAGTTCATTGTACTCACACAGTTAAATGTAAACTGTATTGACTGGTAGAAAATAGTATATTAAAACCTGTTAAATAAAGAAATAAATATGTTGAAACCCTCTGCTCAGTGTGCAGCAGTGGCCAATAAAGCAAATAGAATGCTACGAATCCTAAAGAAAGGAATGGAGTATATAACCAAGGATATTATAATGCCTCTGTATCGCTCCATGGTGCAACCATACCTTCAATATTGTGCGCAGTTCTGGTCACCATATCTTAAAAAGGATATAATGGAATTAAAAAATGCATGGAGAAGAGCAACCAAAATTATAAAGGAATAGAAGAATACACCTACGAGGAAAAGCTTAAAAGGTTAGGGTTCTTCAGCATGGAAAAGAGACAGCTGAGGTCTATAAAATAATGAGTAGAATGGAACAGGTAAATGTAGATCGGTTGTTTACACCTTCAAAAAGTAGAAAGACTAGCGGACATGCAATAAAGCTACAGTGCAGCATATTTAAGACTAATCTTAGAAAATATTTTTTCACTCAACACGTAATCAAACTCTTGAATTTGTTGCTGGACAATGTAGTAAAAGCTGATAGTGTATCTAGGTTTAAAAGAGGTTTGAATAAGTTCCTGAAGGAAAAGTCCATTAACCATTATTAAGGTGGACTGGAGAAATCCACTACTTACCCCTGACATAAGCAGCATGGAATCTGTCTACATTTTGGGGATCTGACAGGTATTTGGTACCTGACTTGGCCACTGTTGGAAATAGGATACTGGGCTTGATGGACTTTGGTCTGTCCCAGAATGGCATATCTTATGCTGTAATGTAATGCTGTTATGGTAATAGTACATTCATTCTGGAGAGCATTCAGGACCTGAGGCCTCTGGTATTTCTTCAGTAAAGTAGCCAATCACAATTCAAAGTCAAACAGAAATCTTTATTAATGTGATTCAATTCCAGAGACAGAGGCCTATCTTATCCTGCAGGGTATAAAGCATCACCAGGCCCTTAGCAGTCATTAACCGGGTTCTAAAATACAAAAAGGCTTGCCTGCCTTGTAGGTTTCATATTAATGGTCTATAGCAATCACTGGCAGGGTCTTGGAGGCAAGGTTGTCCCAACTATTAAGCAAACTAGGCAATTGTGTAGGGCAGTAACTTCTGGGGGATGGCAAAGTACAGGGCATTCAAACCTAAGCAATAGATTTTGATTGCCGGGGGGGGGGGGGGTATAAATTCTACCTAGGGGTGCCAGTACCTTGAAACAACTCTGGGGCCAGCCCTGCTTGGAGACTACCTCTACTCCTGTCAGGGCCTCCCTGAATTTCCCTATATCTGTTGGTTGAGAACCCATCTTTCTGGCTAGGTTTCCTTATTCTGGCTTATTAAGATGACCTATCAGGGATGTGATTGAGGACTGGAGGTTCCCTTATACACTCCCTCACATAATTTCTGCCTTAGCTCAACCTTATCTAGTTGAGCTCTTTGTTCCACTACAGCTACCTTCCCTGTAGTAGAATTACCAACTCTCATTTGAGTTCTATTCCCATGTACTATTTCTGAGACTTGCTACCCTTCATTAGCTGGACTATGTTTGAGAATTTTGCTGTGACATTCACAGAAATACCAATTACAGATGCATTACATACAGAGCAGATTTTTAATACCATTGTACTAAACCAGAGGTTCCCAACCCAATCCTCGGGGCACACCTAGGCCAGTCGGGTTTTCAGGAATCCCACAATTAATATGCATAAGATAAATTTGTATGTACTGCCCTCATTGCCCCAAAGACTGGGTTGGGAACCTCTGTACTAAACAAAAACTCAAATTCTATACTCTTATTGCAAACTCCTGACCTCAGATGTTGACGGTACTCTTCAACTGTCTGTTGTATTTGGATTATGACACCTAATTCTTCTTTTAACAGTGGTGAGGCCATGCAATCAAGTGACTACTCTCTGTCTCATCCTTCTGGAAACTGGAAAGCTGTTCTGAAATTTTAGCCGTTTCCAAGGAAGTTGACCCATGATAGACCTTACCAGGGCTTAATTTGTAGAAAAAAAGAAGATGCACTATAGGCAGGGCCAGACCAGAAGTGGCGTGTGGGAGAGATGCCACAGCCAGAAATGACCAGTGGGGAAGGGCCAGGGACATGCATGACCTCATTTACATACAATGCTTCACTTGGGGATATAAAGGAAGCTGGTATGGTATTTGGAAAACGAATGCTTTTTAAAATATTTGTTAAACATATCACTAAAATTTACAATACTTCATTCATTATCTCAGACTAATTAATAATGCACGCCTTCCTGACTCAATTCCACCACTGCCTTGCTCCCCCTCTGGCACAATTCCATCATTTCCCTTCTACCTGCCCCAATTCCATCACTTCCTGCACTATTCTCTCTCCCTGTCTCCCTCCCTTGCATAATTTGACATTTCTCTTGTCCCCGGCACATGAAGTTCTCTTTATTTCCTCTCGTCGCCCATTGCAATCATTTTATTTCCACTTCCTTCCCCCCACCCACACACCTCCCATACAATCATCATCCCTTCTGCCTTTATCTCTGTCCTGCTGCAGGCCCAAGATGATATTTGGAGGAGTGGAGGAGTAGCCTAGTGGTTGGGGCAAGGTACTTCAGGCCGGAAGGTCAGGGGTTCAAATCCCACTAGAGGACAGCAACCTTGGGCCGGAAGGACTGGGGTTTCTAGTCCCACAGGTGCTCCTTGTGGTCTTGGGCAAGCCACTTAACCCTCCATAGCCCATGTTCCCTGTAAATTAGTTATTTCCAAGTTATAATACCCTGTTCAATGTAATTTCAGTTTGTTCAATGTAAACCGCACTGATGCAGAATAGCGCGGTATATAAGAGAATGTAAATAAATAAATAAATAAATAAATAAATAAATTTGGAAAAGGATTAGCTTCCTTGCTCCTAAGTCCCAATAGAAGCTGCTGCATCCCAGCTTTTAAATCCTGAATCCGGCACACACCAGGCAGGCCTTGAGGCACTGTGGCGGGACATAGCTCTCTATCAAGCCATGGTAAAAATAGCAGAAGTGCCTGGTAGCTGCTGCACCTGGGGGTATGTTTATTAAACAGCGTCAGTGGCTTCCATGCAATATCGGAGCCACAGCGCCGATATTGCATGGAAGTCGCTACCGCTGTTTAGTAAACATGCCTCCTGGTCTTGGTCCCAAGTTGTGTCGGAAGTGAGAGGCACCAAATAATAGCAGTGTACAGGCAAAAGAAATTTATTTTGTTTTCATAAGTTGTCATTTTGTTTTGTATTGTTTTTATAAATCTTCATTTCAAGGCAATTTTGCTAATTAACAGGTAGCCGTGGCTGCAGCTCAAACAATAAACACAGCTCAAAGGTTACTAGAGGTTTCAGGCATTTTTGTTAACAGTTGTTCTAGTTCTGACCTCAAAGTCTTCCATTTCAAAGTCAGAGCCATCTAAGTCCTCTGGGTCCTTATCATTAATATAACTTTTCTAAGGCCTTGAATACCAACATATACCAATCACAAGGCATGGATGACTTCATTTTCAAACATGGCCTGAGTGCTTCTAGAAGCTTCTGCTGCCTCATCTGGTTGTGTAATTGTCCTAACTCAGATGCTAATTATATTAGAGAGTTGTTCCTGCAGCTCCTCTATCAATCGGTCAACTCATGCCAGTACTTCCTGGCTCAGATGCTCCTTCAGTGCCAGATACTAACTCTGCCTTTGCCTAACAGGCATTTCTGGTAAACTTGGGATATTTGGATTAGGGAGGTCTATTGCTGGTCTCATTGAGCCTGTATTGTCCTCTTGTGCTGCTGCCCCTCTACCAAGGCCTACAGTAACATTTCCATTCTGGATTCTGTTTTGCCAAGTTGGGGTCCATCTTCCACCCAAATTTGTACCCACAAAACTAGTGACATTATACAAAATTTCTACCTATTCGGCCCTAACTTTATTTCTTCTGGTCTCTCTCTCTGGGCAGAGCTACTCCTTTTAGCCCAAAAAATGCTGTGCTTCTTTCAGCAATGAGGCCCTGAGCTCCTTGCAGCAGTATTGAGTTCTGTCTTTAGCAGAGAGGAACTGATCCCATCTCTCATATGTGATACCACAGATGACCATTTGGGCCCTGGGGCTTCTGGTAAGTCTTTAAACAAGTAGTCAACCACAATTCAGAGACAAACAGAAATCTTTATTAATGTAAGTTCAGTTCCTAACACAAACATAGGCCTATCTTATAAAGTATTGATGGGCCCTTAGCAATCATTGGCAGGTTCCCAGGTCTAGGGTCCCTTAACAGTCGTTAACTGGGTTCTAAAACAGAAAAAGGCTTATCCTACCTTGCAAATGACATATTAATGGGTCCCTCAGCAAACACTAGCAGGGTCTAGGAAACTGAGTCCCTTAGCAATTGCTGACAGGATTATAGAGACTATCTCTATTCCCTTAACGGTTTTCCTGACTTTTATACTTCCTAGTTGAGATCCAGTCCTCCTAACCAGGCTCCCTTATTCTTGCTTATTAAAGTGGGCCATGTGGGGATGTAGTTAAGGAGGATGGGAGGTTTCCTCATACACTCCTTCATAGGCTAGTACAATCAGTGGTGTAAACTGTGCCCAAGCGGCCCCTACACTGTAGGGGGCTCCCAAATTATAAAGGGAGCCTACTTGCAACCACTTCTGGATCTTCTGAGGTAAACTCCTTCCACTCTGAGCCTGGGTCTTTTTGAAACCATTGTTTGGGGGCTCATAATTTGAACTTCCACCACTGGGTACTTGTAAGAGTTTATGTTGCTTTGGCTGAGTTGACACCATAGAAACATAGAAATATGACGACAGAAAAAGATCACATGGCTTATCTAGTCTAGTCCATATCAACAACTACAACAGCCCCTTTTTTTCCTTTAGAGATCCTCTGTGTTTGTCCCATGCTTTTTTGAATTCAGTTACTGTCCTCATCTCCACCACCTCCACTGGGAGACTATTCCACGGATCCACCACTCTTTCCGTAAAGAAATATTTCCGCATATCACTCCTGAATCTATCCCCCTTCACCCTCATCCCATGTCCCCTCATAGCAGAACTTGCTTTCAATTGAAAGAGGCTCTCCCCCTGAACATTTATGCCACGGAGGTATTTAAACATCTCAATCATATCACCTCTATCCCGCCTTTCCTCTAAGGCAGGGGTGGGGAACCCTGGTCCTGGAGAGCCGCAGACCAGTCAGGTTTTCGGGATATCCCTAATGAATATGCATGAGATATATATGCATTAGAGATATCCTGCCAACCTGACTGGTTTGTGGCCCTCCAGGGCTGGATTTGGAGACCCCTGCCTTACACCTCTGTCATTTAAGATTGTGAGTGGGCAAGGTGCAGATGTCCTAGACATCGAAAGGGTATATAGAATGTGTCACATTCCTCCTCGATTCTCACCACCACCAAAAAGTTGTCTAATAGACAATATTTTGGTGGTGGTGAGAAGTGAGGAGGAATGTGACACATTCTATCTAACCTTTTTGATGTCTTGGACATCTGCACCTTGCCCACTCACAATCTTAAATGACAGAGGTGTAAGGCAGGGGTCTCCAAATCCAGCCCTGGAGGGCCACAAACCAGTCAGGTTGGCAGGATATCTCTAATGCATATATATCTCATGCATATTCATTAGGGATATCCCGAAAACCTGACTGGTCTGCGGCTCTCCAGGACCAGGGTTCCCCACTCCTGCTCTAAGGTGTACATATTAAGATCCTTAAGTCTGTCATCATATGCTTTATAATGAAGACCACTAACCATTTTAGTAGCCACCCTCTGCACTGACTCCATCCTGTTCAAATCCTTTTGAAGGTGCGGTTTCCAGAATTTCACACTATACTCTAAATGAGGTCTCACCAAAGACTTCTACAGAGGCACTATTACCTCCTTTTTTCTGCTAGCCATTCCTCTCTGTATGCACCCAAGCATCCTAGCTTTTGCCGTTGCCTTTTCAACCTGTTTAGCTACTTTAAGGTCATCAGACACAACCACGCCTAGGTCCCGCTCTTCTTTAGTGGACAAAAGTACTTCACCCCCTATACTATATTGCTCCCTTGGATTGCTGCAGCCCAAATGCATGACCTTACATTTTTTAACATTAAGTCCCAGCTGCCAAATTCTAGACCATTCTTCAAGCTTAGCTAGATCCCTCCTCATGTTATCTACACCTTCCTGGGTGTCTACTCTATTGCAGATTTTGGTATCATCCGCAAAGAGGCAAACCTTACCAAACAGCCCTTCCGCTATATCACTAACAAAGATGTTAAAAAGAATCGGACCAAGGACAGATCCCTGGGGCACACCACTGGTAATATCCTTCTCCTCAGAGTGAATAGAAACATAGAAATATGACGACAGAAAAAGACCACATGGCCTATCTAGTCTGATTTTTATCTTTTCTGGTGAGTTCTGTAGGGAAATGTCCTCTTGGTCCCAAAGCAACGAATGGTAATATACAGAGCCAAAAGGAACCAAAGATCAGTCAGTTCTGTTTTCAGGACTCACATTTGTGTGTGCTACAGTACATTGGAGAAACGTGAGCACTCATGATAATGGAAAAAAATAGAGGGATTAATCATTCATAGAGTCATGGCATGAAAAAAAGAAATGTAATTAGAATTTTCTTGCATTTACACACATTACTCATCTTCTTTTATGTAGCTGTGTGCTAGAGCATTAGTACTTGCCCCGCAGACCACCCACACTGAACCAAAGGAATGCTTTTACACAGCTGACAATGTTAAAGCTAATGGTTTTCATTTATTTTTCTTTAAGTCTTGTCATTTACAGAACAATGGCCACAAATAATGGTCACAAAGTTCAGGGTGTATTTTTTTCCTGTGCTTTCCTGTTGTTGACAAAAGGGCATCAAGCTGAAAGGCAAGAACAATTCTGGCTGCAGATGTCTCTGACTCTTCTTACAGTTTACACTGTACAAACTTGGAAGAGACTTAATGAAGCTAAGATTTTGCTCCATGTTACCATTTCTGCAGTTTTCCTGCCAAATTGTGTGACTTTTTTACCTGGGTCGCAGGGTTATGGGTTGTGGTTTTTTTCAGCTATTGTCCAGGCGGTTTTGAGTGAAAAAAACTGTGGAAAGAATGAGAATAAGGCAAAGTCCAGCAGGTTTCTTCCATGTTTATCCCACCATAAGGCAGGATCAAAGAGAGTTACAATAGTATGTTGGCTCTTAGCTGCATCTTATTGATCAGGTCAAAGTGCTAGCCAAATAGATGCAGCAGGATTGACTGCAACCTCCCCTGCCTTCCCAAGTTCACATTAACATCACTCAGGGGCATGCCTACCTGACACTGACATTCAAACAATTCACTCTACTATGTTGCAGACTTCAAAATCAGGCTTTGTTCATGTATATCACTTGAAAGGAGAAAAAGGGTCTCAGAACCATATGAGGTAGGAGTATGGGAACTCTGTAAATTTCACACAAGCATCCTCAGCACATCAAAGACCCGAAAAAAACTCCTTCCAATTGTATTTAATCGCTCTTCCAATTCAATAATTATTCAATAGTTATTCCAATTCAATCCCATATTATTCTCAAACTTGAATCCCTCAGAGCATGCATAACATAAGAACATAAGAACATAAGATATGCCATACTGGGTCAGACCAAGGTCCATCAAGCCCAGTATCCTGTTTCCAACAGTGGCCAATCTAGGTCATATGTACCTAGCAGTTTCCCCAAAAGATACAGGTTCCGCAATGCTTGTACTGGGTCAAGCATTGATATCCTGGGTCCCTTCTTAATAATGGTTTATGGACCTTTCCTGTCCAAACCCTTTTTAAACCCAGCTACACTAACAGCCTTTACTATATCCTCCAGTAACAAATTCCAGAGTTTGATTACACGTTGAGTGAAGAAATATTTTCTTTTATTAGTTTTCTTTTCTTTTCTTTTATTAGTTTTAAATAGTTTACCCTGTAGCTTCATTGCATGTCCCCCTAGTCTTTCTATATTCTGATAACATAAACAATCGATCTACGTTTACCCGTTCCACTCCGTTCATTAATTTAAAGACTTCTATCATATCTCCCCTCAGCTGTCTCTTTTCCAGGTTAAAGAGCCCTAACCTTTTTAGCCTTTCTTCATAGGAGTATCCTTCCATCCCCTTTACCATTTTGGTGGCTCTTCTCTGAACCTTTTCTAATAATGCTATATCCTTTTTAAGATAAGGCGACCAGAATTGCGCACAATATTCAAGGTGCGGTCTCACCATGGAACGATATAGAGGCATTATAATATCTTTTGTTTTATTTTCCATTCCTTTCCTTATGATATCTAGCATTCTATTTGCTCTCTTGGCTGCCGCTGCACACTGGGTCGAGGGTTTTAACATGCTATCCACAATGATGGCTAAATCTTTTTCCTGGGTGGTGGTTCATAATGTGGAACCTTGCATCGTGTAACCATAGTTTGGGTTGTTCTTCCCTAGGTGCATAACTTTGCACTTGTCCACATTAAATTTCATTTACCATTTTGTTGCCCAGTCTTCCAATTTATCAAGATCCTCTTGCAATTTTCCACAATCCTCTTGGGTTTTAACAACTTTAAATAGTTTTGTGTCATCTGCAAATTTGATAACCTCACTTGTTTTTCCACTTTCCAGGTCATTTATGACTATGTCAAAAAGCAGCGGACCCAGCACAGATTCCTGGGGTACACCACTATTCACTTTTCTCCATTGAGAAAATTGGCCATTTAGCCCAACCCTCTGCTTTCTATCTTTTAACCAGTTCTTGATCCACAGTAGTACACTGCCTCCTATCCCATGACTCTTTAGTTTTGCCAAAAGTCTCTGATGAGGGACCTTGTCAAAGGCTTTCTGAAAGTCCAGATACACTATATCAACTGACTCACCTTTGTCCACCTGTTTATTCACACTTTTAAAAAACATAATAGATTAGTAAGACAAGATCTTCCTTGTCTAAAGCCATGTTGGCTGTCTCCCATTAGGCCATGACTATCTACATGCTGAGTAATTTTATTCTTTATGATGGTTTCTACCATTTTTCCCGGTACTGACGTGAGGCTCACCAGTCTGTAGTTTCCCGGATCACCCCTGGAACCCTTTTTAAAAATTGGCGTTACATTGGCGATCCTCCAATCTTCAGGTATTACAGATAATTTTAATGAAAATTCACAGATTACTAAAAGCAGGTCTGCAATCTCATATTTCAGTTCTTTCAACACCCTTGGATGTATACCATCCGGCCCAGGTGATTTGCTACTCTTCAGTTTATCTAATAGTTGTAATACATCTTCCCGATGTATCGATATTTCCTTCAATTCTTCTGCACCTTTAAATACCACTTCAGTCATGGGTAACATCCCTACATCTTCCTCAGTAAAGACCGAAGCAAAGAATTCATTCACTCTCTCCGCTATTGCCTTGTCGCCTCTTAGTGCCCCTTTAACTCCTCTATCATCTAATGGACCAACTGACTCTCTCACAAGTATTTTGCTACGAATGTACTTGAAAAAATCTTTCTTTCGCGTTTTTGCTTCCGCAGCAAGCTTCTTCTCAAATTCTCCCTTTGCCTGCTTTATCAATGCCTTGCATTTGACTTGCCAGTGCTTGTGCTGTTTCCAGGTTTCGTCGTTTGGCTCTTTTTTCCATTTCCTGAAAGATGCTTTTTTGGCAACAACAGCCTCTCTGACCTCCCCTTTAAACCATGCTGGCAGTTTTTTGGACTTCCTTCCACTTTTCTTAAAGCGTGGAATACAGTTGGTCTGGGCTCCTTTTAGTTTTTTCTTAACTATTTTCCTTATTTTATAGTAGTACTGCATGACATGGGGGCTGTAATTCACCCCCCAAATAGACACCACTTAGCTTTATACTTCTGTGCAGCTTTACTGTCCAACTCCCCAATGCCACTTCCAATGCTGGCTAATCGTTTCGCCAGTCACTTCCTCAGAGGGTGCTCAATTAAACATCCAAAATATGCTGTGAGGGAAAACAGGATACTGTATCAATACAAACTTAACATGCTAGTACCATACAGAAGCTGTGGCAAGAAATACTCCCCATAACTATATCTTAGGATCTTCTCTGGGCACTCCCCGAAACAACCAATTCCCATAGCCTTTTCTATCACTTATCAAACACACCTTTGGTAAAGAATCATCTAGCACAAACCCCAAATGGGTAGCCATATCACCATACATACCATCACAACTTTGTGTCCCTCATTTTGAAGCATGCTACGGATCCAACAAGGCTAAACCCAAAAACCACCACTCATGCGCTACATTAAGTATCAAACCGGGAACCACCTCCTAGGCCAGGAAATGCCACACTCCAATCAGAATCAAGCTAAAAACCACCTGAGACTCCACTAGCCCACTGTATTTCCTGGAGGTCTCAAAGCACAGATTGATTGGAATGTGTGTCTGTGAGGGGTCTGATGGGAAGTCCATTGTGATGAATGGTGATGGTATGTCTATATCACCTTGGTTGAAAGGTATGCAAGGTGTGACAAAAAAGAAACGAGACTGTCCCATAAAAGTTTTATTACAAAATCTACAGAGAAATTACGCATTGTCCCCTTCAAAGTAATCCCCCCTCCTCCAGAGTTATTGCACTTCTGCATTCGCTTCTGCCACATACGGAAGCACTCGGTAAAGTCCTCCTCCTTGAGGTCCCTCAGCTCCCTCGTCACAATGGCCTTGATCTCTTCCACAGAGGTGAAATGAGTTCCTTTGAGCACAGTCTTCAGCCTGGGGAAGAGCCAGAAGTCGCATGGTGCGAGATCTGGGGAATAAGGAGGGTGGTCGAGAGCTGTGATCTGTTTGTTGGCCAAGAACTGCCTCACACTGAGGGCGGTATGTGCGGGCTTATTGTCGTGATGGAGCAGCCATGACTTGTCTCTCCACAGAGCCCGCCTGCTCCGCCGAACCCGGTCATGGAGGCGATTGAGGATCTGCTGGTAGAAGTTCTGGTTGACTGTCTGACCCTCAGGCACAAACTCATGGATCACTCCCTTCTGGTCAAAGAATGCAATCAGCATGACCTTGATCCTTGATTTGGAATGAGCACCTTCTTGTGTCTGGGTGACAGTCAAGTCTTCCACTGCAGGCTCTGTCTCTTGCTTTCAGGGACGTACTGGAAGACCCGAGCTTCGCCTCCTGTGATGACTCGTCCAATGAACTCTGGATCTTCTTTGATCTTCTCTAGCAAGTCTCGACAAACATTGACCTGGTGCTCCTTCTGGTCATACGATAAAAGCTTAGGCACCATCTTGGCGCACACCTTCCGCATCCCCAGCTTCTGCACCAAGATGTTCTGCACTGACTCCCTGTTCAGGCTGAGCTCCTCAGCTATCATCGGCACCGTCAATCTACAATCACTCTGCACCAGCTGGTTCACTCTGTCAATGTTCTTAGCCGTCTTTGTCGTGGAAGGCCATCCTGACTTAGAGTCATCCTCCACCTCCTCGCGGCAAATCGTGAAACATTTGTGCCACTCGAAGACTCACAGCCTTGACATTGCATCTTCTCCATAAGCCTTTTGGAGAAGTTGGAGACACTCAGTTGGGCCCTTCTCCAACTTAACCAGAAATTTCAAGTTGATTCTTTGCTCCATATTTCTGCCACCTCCAGTTGCGTGACAAAGCGATGGAGCAGTGTGCTACAAAAAAACCTAAAAAAGAAAAACAGAGTAAGAGAGATGAAAAATATTATAGCAGAATAGTGGCGATGTGTTGCACAACACAATAACATAAGCGGTTAGCCAATTGGCATTGAGTCATTGGCGTGGCTGCCACTGTCTCGTTCCTTTTTGTCACACCTCGTATGTTTGGATCTGTGGACTTGAAAGCTTTTTGTGACGTTTTGGTAGAGGTGGACAGATTTTTGATGGGCTAGTGGAGTCTCAGGTGGTTTTTAGCTTGATTCTGATTGGAGTGTGGCATTTCCTGGTCCAGAAGGACGTTCCCGGTTTAATATTTAATGTGGCACATGCGTGGCTTTTTTTGGGGTTTAGCCTTGCTGGATCTATAGCATGCTTCAAAATGGGGGACACAAATTTGTGATGGTATGTATGGTGATATGGCTACCCATTTGGGGTTTGTGATAGATGATTCATTACCAAAGGTATGTTTGATAAGTGATAGAAAAGGCTATGGGAATTGGTTGTTTCGGGGAGTGCCCAGAGAAGATCCTTGGATATAGTTATGGGGAATATTTCTTGCCACAGCTTCTGCATGGTACTAGCATGTTAAGTTTGTATTGATATAGTATCCTGTTTTCCCTCACAGCATATTTTGGGTGTTTAATTGTGCACCCCTTGAGGAAGTGACTGGCGAAACGCTTAGCCGGCACTGGAAGTGGCATTGGAGAGTTGGACAGTAAAGCTGCACAGAAGTATAAAGCTAAGTAGTGTCTCTTTGGAGGGTGAATTACAGCCCCCATGTCATGCAAATTCTGTGGGATTTCAGGTTTAAGAATAATATAGTATTGTATTGGAATTACTATTGAATAATAATTGAAATGGAAAAATGATTAAATACAATTGGAAGGAGTTTTTTCGGGTCGTTGATGTGCTGAGGATGAGTTGAGGCTTGTGTGAAATTTACCGGGTGCCAAACTCTTACCTCATATGGTTCTGAGTCCGTTTTTCTCCTTTCAAGTGATATGCATGAACAAAAGTCTGATTTTGAAGTCTGCAACATAGTAGTAGAGTGAATCTTGTTTGAATATTGGAGTTATCCGCTTCAGTCTGGAAGTACCTGACACTGAGCCATCATGACATCACCTACTAGCCTCAGGAAGTGTGTCCAGAGGGGATTGCTACTTTGGGCTAGTTTTCAGCTAGCATTATTGGTCTGGAAATGTTGGGCTTATCTGGCAACTCTGTCTTTGATTTACACTTTCATTTTGAGGCCTAAATGAGAGAGAAACATAAAAGCCATTTTCGAAAGTAGTAGTATTTAGCTTATGCCTTTCCAGTAGTAGATCAAGGCAAGTTACAATAAGGTACTGTAAGTATTTCCCTCTGCAATTTAGAACCCAAGGTTGTATGTGAGGCAGTGGAGGGTTAAGTGGTTTGCCCAAGGCCAGTCAGTGGGATTTGAACCCTAGTCTTTTTGAACTTAGGTTGCTGTTCCAACCACTAGACTACTCCTCCACTCCTTGCAGCCCCATGCAAAAACAGAATTTTATGTGTGGAGATGGGGCTGTTGAAAATTGGCCATCATATGTACACATATGTGTACTCACACATAGTAAAGAGGCACTTAAGTACACATGCATATTGGGGAGGTATTCCCAGGGCCAGTGAAAGGTTTGAAGATGCCCCCCCCCCCCCCATTGCTGCTGCCATCCCTCTCCAAAGCCTGCAACAGCAGCAATAGCATTGAAACTGCAGCACAGCACTTACCTAAGCTCCCTGACACTGTGTTGCAGTTCCTGCTTTCTAAGACCTGCCACTTCTAGCCGCCTCTGATGCCTGTTTTTTGCAAACCAGAAGCCTGCATAGGTGGGGGGCAGAAGCCGCAGAAGGCAGGAAGAGTGACACAGCACCAGAGAGTTTAGGTAAGCGCTGTGTTGTGGCTTCAATGCTATTGCTGCTTCTGCAGGCCCTGGAGAAGGGTGGCAGCGGCGGCAATGAGACACCCTGGGATATCAATGCTCTAGACAGCTGTCTAATTTGCTTAATGGTAGTGCCGGCCTTGGGTATTCCCTGAAGCGGGGTTGGAGTGGAGACTGCACTTACATACATTAATTTGGATTTCCAAATGTATGTGTATAAGTTTCATAGAAAAAGTAACCATGGTGGGTTTGTATACAAAATTTTCACAAGTTCATTTCCAAATTAATGTAAAGTTTGCAAATAAAAAGCTAGCACAAACTTTACACATACGTACTTTGGAGTCTATTTACTAAGTTGCATTAAGGCAATAGCACATGTTTTTGAGAAGTTCTTTGTAGTGGTATATTCCATCTAGGCTGCTGTGATTGTCACAAGGGCACTTGCCTGTTATCCTGGGGGTGGGTGAGGTACACAGTAGGATAGCGGACCCAGGCTTTTAGAGTAGTAGTCACTGAAGCATGGAATAGATTACCAGATGAAATGTGAGCCGTGGCCAGTTTAGTTTTAGGAAGACGCTACTTGAAAGGTAGTTGGTAAGGGAGGTTGAGATAGGTTGGTGTGTAAGGCTGTCATGTTAAGAAGACAGGGAGAAGGATGACAGAGGATTTTTAAGGATTGGGTTTTAAATTATGATTGTTTATTGTACACCATTTTGAATGAGATTTCTTAGTAAAGTGGCATAAACATTTAAAAATAAAATAGTGTCACATGGGAATTTTTTACTGTGACACACATTAAATGATAAACCATGAAACATGCAAATGCATGCAAAACAATTTATTATTATGCAAATGCAAAAGCACAGCGTGTGTTAAACTTCATGGATTTTGCTATTCTTTGAAAGTTAACAATGCCTCAAGAAGTATTGTCAATTTTCCGCCCTAGTCAACTTAGAGGGGCCTGTACTTAGTTAAAAATATCCTCCTCAACCCTGAAATCCTTATGAAATACAGTGCCACCCTGGAAAACACTGCCAACCTCAAATCCCCTTGATCCCACCCAACCCATGAACCCCTGGACAAACTATCAGGACTCTCCAAGGTAGATAGATGGATGAGTTCCCTGCTTGTTCCTTAGTCAAAATGGCCAGCCTCAAACACTTGGCAGAAGTCACACAGTACTACCACTTAGGGTCAGGCTACAGCTCTCTTATTTGGCAGACTAGTTCGAGATACTACTGCTAAGAAGCTGAGGCTACTGTTTTGACAAAAGGAGCTGCGAAAGCTGCTCTGCTTCCCATCAGGGAGACCCCCAAGCTGATGATGTGCAGAATGTTAGGAGGCGGGGAAAATTGAAGATGATTGGATTTTAAAATGTATTGGGAGGATTTGGAGGCACTGTCATTTCATAAGGAATGAGGGAAGAGGGAGAATTCGGGGGTGCTGGCTTTGTGACAGAGGCATAGCTTATTTAACACAAATTGCCCCCACTGGCTACTAAGAATTCTCTTGCTGTTGCCCTTCCAGGCGTGGTGGGGGCCTTGCTCTCATCGTCTCCTCTTCCTGGAATGGCAGGGAACTTTCCAAACATACCACTGCTTATCTGGAATTCTATTGGTTTATATCAAGGCATCAACTCCGTTCCATTGCCTAATATTTTCTACCAAGGAATACCAAAATATGTGATGCACCCACTACAAATAGCTCAGAACACAGTCGCCTGCATCCTATACAGTGCTGCAGTATCTGACCACATAACACCCATACTAAAAGAGCTATACTGGCTCCCGGTAATAACCCAAATAAAATATAAAGCTCTGCTCACCATTTTCAAGATATGCCACAACCTATTCCCCAAATGCCTCCAGTCCTTCATATGCCTAAAATCAAACAACTGAGCCAAAAAAGTGAATGCACAAAACACACTTACTACTCCAACCCAGATGGCAAAAAGCAGCCAAATCATCTGCAACTGAGTTTTCTCGTTCTATGCACCCACACTCTGGAACGCATTCCCACAAGACTTAAGATCCACCACAGAAATAGCTGATTTTCGCAGGAGACTCAAAACCCACCTATTCACTGAACACTTTGGAAGTGAAACAAAATACATACAATAACACTCATACAAACCCAAACAAGGTTATTATGTTCTCCTTTTAATTCCGTCTTCCCACCCTGTTAAAAGCTGAATGTAATGTATTCTTTGTAAGTTAAAGATATCGGTAAACTATTTTGCCTCTAAGAAAAGTGGTTACATAAATAAATAAATGCATACATACTTCTATATCTCATCCTTCCCCTATCTTTATCTTCCTATGGTGAGCTGCAGGAACTTATTACTGACTTTGGTCTCTTCCCGGGCCCCTTACTTATACTGGGGGATTTCAATATTCTTCTGAACAACCCAGATTCCTCTGGGTTGTGGAACCCAGCATTGTGGAACTGTGTGCCTCTTTGGGAACCTGCCAGGTACTTGTGGCCTGGATTGGCCACTGTTGGAAACAGGATATTGAGTTTGATGGACTTTGGTGTGACTCAGTAAGGAATTTCTTATTGTTCATATGTTCCTCTTTTGCACCAGATTTCTCATCCTTTGTTCTCAAACTCAGTTTTGCAATATTATCCACTAAACCCATCCATACAGCAGGATACTACCTTGACTTTGTTCTTTATAGATATTGCAATCTTCCACCTAGTTCCTTTTCAGCTACACTAAAATCATGGACAGACTATTACTTGATTGTTTTCATACTTGATTTTCTGTCCCCCTCCCAAAAGATGTTATTTAAAGTTCTGTACAATCAGAAACATAAGAAATATTGATGAGGATAAATTTTCCACAGATTGTTTAGCTCTTCCATCATTCTTCTCTACTCTTCCTCTTGAGACTCTCTAGTTGCAACTCTTGATCAAAATGTGCCCATTAAGCTGCTCAAGGATTCACATGGACATCGCACATGGTTCTCCCATGAATTACAAGAATTTAGGAAGAAAGTTCAGTGCTCTGAATGTCAATAGTGTAAGATGTCCATTGCCATTAACAAAATTTCATCTTTCTCTCCAGAAAGAATACAAACAACTTATCCTGACTAAATCCTCCTATTACTCAGATCTGATACATAGACACAAGAATTTTCCTAAACAGCTTTACTCAGTCTTCAAAAAATTAGCACCGAAGACTAGTCAGACTTCTGCTGCATTCCCATCATCCAAATCAGTTAGCTTTTTCTTTTTTAGACAAGATCTTAACATTTCGTGGTGAGAACGATGCAACAGCCCATCAGTTCTCTCCCTTTACACTGTCTCCACTAGAACATAATCTTGATGACCCTCCCGGAATCTGCTCCAGCCCTTTTCAGTCATTTGTTACGCCAACTCAGCTCCACCTTACTAAAACTTTACATTCAGTTAATCAAGCCAACACGCAGGCTGATATTGTTCCTTCTCTTTTATTAAAGAAGTGTTGGGATTGTTTTACTTCAACACTCCTAGCCTTAATCAATGGCAGCCTCTCCAATGGGTTTGTCCCCTCTACCTGGAAACAGTCTGTTGTCCATCCATTATTAAAACAGTTCAACTTGGATCTGTCATTATATAGTAACATAGTAACATAGTAAATGACGGCAGATAAAGACCCGTATGGTCCATCTAGTCTGCCCAGTAAGATATCTCAACTATCGTCCTATTTTTAATCTTCCATTCCTAGCCAAATTACTTGAATAGGCCATTTATGAACAAGTCTCCTACTTTTGGGAATGCGGCATTTCCTTCCATCCCAGCCAATCAGGTTTTCACACACAACACAGTACACAGAACTGAGACTGCAAATTGTCATCCATTTGCAAAATGCAATGTGTGTCCCCATTTAGATAACTCAAAGATGTAATAATCATTCAAGTGGACCTCAGTTCTGCCTTTGATGCCATAGATCACCCTCTCCTTCTTGACTGCTTGCGACAGGTGTACATCGAGTCACTACAGGACTCCCAGGGGACCCTGGCCAGACTCAGCTCTGGAGGTAGGGACCCAACTAGAGTGGCAGATGAGGACACCCAGGGGCCGAGGAAGGGTCCAAACCCCTGTCCCCTCCCCAGCCAGGAGACATAAGATCTGGCTCCCTGACAATACCTGGGATGAGAGGAAGGTGGAAAGGGAGGTGAGGGACTTGGGCCAGATCCCCTTAGAGAGGATTGAGGGGACCCCCAGCAGGAGGAGAAGATGGAACTGGGAAGTAAGCAACACCAATTCCATAAAGAGATACCCATGGATATTCAGCTGGTGGATAACCCGCTAGACTTGGGGTGGTAATACCATCAAGCAGCTACATGGGAGGTGGCGGGGCGTCCAGATAATTCCACATCTGGGATGCACCCCAGCTGAATCTGAGACTTAAAGGGGGGGGGAATTTATTGCAATGTAATGTTCTCAAGAAACAGAGGTGTCCTACACGGAGCGGTGGGTTCACCCCTAAACAAAGACATGGGGAGGGGTGTCCTCCACGGAGCGGCAGGTGCACCTACTCTTGCCATCTTACTGGGCAGACTAGATGGACCATACTGATCTTTATCTGCCATCATTTACTATGTTACTATGTTATATATTTGTCTAAACTGAAGGATGTTGGGAAGACATCATTTGCATATTCCTGACCTAATTTGAATATCATTTACGTGTTGACACAAAAGACTCTGGTAAGGGCTACTTTGGACCTGGGGAGGGAACAGTTGCCGGGGGGGGGGGAGGGGGTAGATCCCAGTGTGGGAAGCGATCCCACCAAATATGGACTTTGGATCACTCACTCTAACATACAGGGGAGCCCTAGAGATAGACCTCCTGGGGGGGAGGGGGAAAGTGTGACCATAAAGGATGGTTCTTAGACTGTTTTTGAAACGTGGATTAAGCCAGTAAAATTATTGGAGGGACTTGAAAGGGCTACCAGATGCCTGCCTGCTGGACCTGGAGACAGATGATACTAGCCTAGACCTGAAATGGAGTAACAAATGGTGGTAGTGGTGGGATGTTCAAAGCATACTGGAGTGGAATTGTTGATCCTGTGATGAAGGAACAAGCAGGATCCAGAGGAGGGTTCTGGTGAGGCCAACAGCCTAACAATGCTGAGACTCATCTGCCCGGAAGGTACGCGTATCTAGGGCAGAGCTACTCAAATCCAGTCCTGGAGGTCCGCAACCCTGCAGGTTTTCGGGATATCCCTGATGAATATGCATGAGATATATATGCATTAGAGATAGCCTGCCAATCTGACTGGTTTGTGGCCCTCCAGGACTGGATTTGGAGACCCCTGCCTTACACCTCTGTCATTTAAGATTGTGAGTGGGCAAGGTGCAGATGTCCAAGACATCAAAAAGGTTAGATAGTCCCAGTTCCCATATAGGGTTGCCAACTTTTTCACCGAGAAAAACCCGACACCTGTGGCTCGCCATGCTCCACCCATTCTCCTCCCCCAGTCCCGCCCCTGCCCCGCCCCCAGCCCCACCCACAAAAATTACCGAGGATTCACTCACACCCCCCCCTTCAGTGCTGGTTCACTCACCCCCCCTCCCCTCAGTGCTGGTTCACTCACTCGCCCTCTCCCCTGCTGGTTAACTCACACCACCCCTCCCCTCCCCTCCCTGCTGGTTCACTCACTCACCCCCTCCCCTGCTGGTTCACTCACACCACCCCTCCCCTCCCCTCCCTGCTGGTTCACTTACCCACCCCTGTGTCTCTCACTCACCCCCCCCCCTTGCTGGTTCACTCACACCATCACACCCCCTCCCCTGCTGGTTCACTCACACCAACCCCGCTCCCCTGCTGGTTCACACCAACCACCCTCCCCTGCTGATTCACTCACACACACCCCCCCCCCTCCACTGCTGGTTCACTCACACCACCCCCCCTTCCACTGCTGGTTCACTCACCCACCCCCCTGTCACTCACTCACCCCCTCCTGCTGGGTCACTCACACCAAACCCCCCCTCCCTCCCTCCCTCCCTCCTGCTGGTTTAATCATACCATCACCCCCCCCCCTCTTGCTGGTTCACTCACACCCCTGCCCAAGCCGCTGCTTCTGCTTTGTACAGAGCAGCAGCTGCAATACACTTACTTTGAAAAGTAAAGAAACTGTGTGAGAAGCCCTCCGGTCATCGCAGAGCCCGAGGAAGTGATGTCATGGGGGCGGGTTCCTCACAGGCTGTCTTTCCTTTCAAATTAACTTTAGCTGCAATAAAGTTAATTTGAAAGGAAAGACAGCCTGTGAGGAACCCGCCCCCATGACATCACTTCCTCGGGCTCTGCCATGACCGGAGGGCTTCTCACACAGTTTCTTTACTTTTCAAAGTAAGTGTAGTGCAGCCGCTGCTCTGTACAAAGCAGAAGCAGCGGCTGCACTATTATGGGGAATCGCATTCGTGCCGCGGACTTCGGGAGGAAAGCCGGTTTTTTGCTCTGGCCGCTCCCGATCTTGCGGCCAGAGCAAAAAACCGGCTTTTCAACGGCCGGTTTGACATTTGTGCCGGCAGCCGGCCTGGCCATGGAAAAACCGGCCAGGCCGGCTGAAAACCGGCCGGTTGGCAACCCTATTCCCATATGGTCTTGAAGGACTAGAAAAAGGGACTGTTACTTCTGGAGAGAGATCTGCAACTGTGAGTATATACTTCTGGTAATTTTCTAAAAGGAATTCTTTGTATTAAAGCTAATTAATCTGTGAACCCACTATTTTTTGTTAAATCAGTCAGGGCCTAGTAGCAGCAGTTTAAGTTTAAATTTAAAACACAGAGGAGAGCTTTCTGGTTACATTTGGAACACAGCAGAGAGCTTGTAGTTTACATTTAATAGTCACTCAGGGCCTAGCATCAGCAAAGTACTTTTAGCTTAAATTTAAAACACAGAAGAGAGCTTTATCTTTATCTTTATTAAAACATTTGATAAACCGCTGCGGCCAAAGCATAGAGCGGTGTACAATAAAAGGTCCACACTGCAAATCATAGAAAAGAACGCCATAAAATAATAGGAAAGCAAAGCACACAACACACAGCAGTAAAACCAGGTAACTAAAATAAGAATAAATAAAACTAAAAACAAAACAAGGAAAGACAGGGCACTAACAGACAAACAGCACAAAACAAGAAACCAACTACAAATTCAGGGGGGGGGGGGGGGGTACTGGCGGGAAGGTCAAAAGCCTGCGTGAACAGATGGGTTTTGAGTAATGACTTGAATTGAGGATAAGAAGGTTCTAACCTGAGGGAAGGCGGTAAAGAATTCCAGAGAAATGGACCAAGAAAGAAAAAGGCGGAATGTCGAGTCTGCTCCAGACGGGCCTGTGACGGGGAAGGTAATGATAAACAATTGGCATGAATAGACCGTAGTTGACGGAAGGGTGTGTGAAGGGAAATCAGACCCGCAAGATACAAAGGATGGCCAGTATGAATAGTACGGTGAATCAAAATCAGAAACTTATATTGATAGCGAAAACGAAGAGGCAACCAGTGCAGGCGAAGAAAGAGGGGAGTGACATGATCGAAAGGCCGGGAAAAAGTGATAAGGCAAGCTGCGGTGTTTTGGATGGATTGCAACCGTTGAAGCTGATATTTAGGAAGGTTAGCCAGAAAAACATTACAGTAGTCAAGTCTACTAATTACCAAAGCCAGAACAAGAGTAACCAAAGAGTCAGGGGAAAAGAGAGAACGAGTAGCCCGAATCTGCTGAAGAGTCACAAAGGACCAACGGGTGAGAGAAGAGATGTGATCATGAAAAGAAAGTGCTGAATCAAGAGTAACCCCCAAATAGCGGAAAGAAGAAACAAGAGGAATAGGAACTGAATCAATCATGGGAGAGACAGAAGGACAAGAACCACTAAGAGATACCCACATAGCCGTGGATTTCGAGAGGTTTAAGTGAAGAAAGTTCTGAGAAAGCCAGGATGCGATGTGAGAAAGACAATCATTTAGTGGGGCAATATCCAAAGTGAGGGGAGAGACATGACAGAGGAGAATAATGTCGTCGGCATAAATGTAAGGAGATACCGGAAACTGCTGAATCGCAAGAGGCAAAGGAGCAAGAAAGATATTAAATAATAAAGGAGAAAGAACAGACCCCTGCGGAACACCACAGACAAGAGGGAGAGAGGAAGAGAAGCGGTTACTCGAGTGCACAGTGAACGAGCGAGCTGTAAGGAAAGAATGAAACCATTGTAGAACAGAACTACCACGGTATCGAATGGGTCAGTGTCACGTCAGGACATGCTAGGGAGATAAAGTTCCTAGATGAAATAAATGACTGCTTCTTGGAGCAGCTGGTTCATGAACCGACCAGAGGGGAAGCCATATTAGACATAGTCCTTAGTGGAACACCAGATCTAGTGCAAGAGATAAGGTTGTTGGGGCCACTTGGCAATAGTGATCATAGCATGATCGCCTTTGATTTAATTAGTGGAGGAGGGATAGTAAGGAAATCCACAGTACTACCTTTTAACTTTCGAAAGGGAGACCATGATAAAATGAGGAAAACAGTTAAGAAAACACTAAAAGGAGCAGTTGCAAAGGTTAAAGACGTACATCAGGCTTGGCTGTTGTTGAAAAATACTATCTTGGAAGCCCAGACCAGCTGTATTCCACGCTTTAAGAAAAGTGGAAGGAAGTCCAAAAAACTGCCAGCATGGTTTAAAGGTGAGGTCAGAGAGGCTGTTGTTGCCAAAAAAGCATCTTTCAGGAAATGGAAAAAAGAGCCAAACGACAAAACCTGGAAACAGCACAAGCACTGGCAAGTCAAATGCAAGGCATTAATAAGGCAGGCAAAGGGAGAATTTGAGAAGAAGCTTGCTGCGGAAGCAAAAACGCGAAGTAAATACCTTTTCAAGTACATTCGTAGCAAAAAACCTTCTGGAGTTGGGGGGGAGAAAGATAAATTTGTAAATATCAAATGGGTTTCTTCATTGTTTTGTTTAAGGTCACATTTGGGGTAATATCACAGCTGGGGGAGTGTGTGGGTACCCGAGCCAAGGTCGATTAGAACATACAGTTGTAGTAATCTGGGAGGCTGCCATCAGGTGACGGCAATACTCAGTTCAATATGTTTGCTAAATAATGCATGTCCAATTATTTTCAATGGGACTTATTGGTGCTTTAAATTAAGAAAATCATTTCTGATTTATTCTTTATTCCTGAGAAGACAGTGGAATAAAGCCTCTATAGGCACCACAATGATGCACAGAAAGCCTAAATATACAGTAGCATCAACAGCTGAACACTGAACGGAAGGAAGGACATTTTTCTAAAGAAGTTGCTGTTGAAAAGAAAAGGCATACCCTTTTATTTCTTATATTTTGCAAATAGTGAACATATGGTACAATACCAAAAAAGGATATTTCTTTGATATGCTTGAAGAACTTAATCCCTTTATCCCTGTAATGTTGGTACACTTCTAGAAATGTAGGTTTAAAAGAACTCACCATATTTGGCATGTCAGATACAACTAATCCTTTATACAAACCAACTGTGAGGGAAAGGCCCTTGGCATTTATGCTTTGAAAAGATTAAAGATGAACAAATTTAAACTATTTCTAAGATTAAAATAACTGAAGTAACCAGTGTTAGCAGGGGAAAGGAAGTGTTTCAGTGTTTTTAATTTTTTGGCCTTGCAAACTTTTGATTGAAGTCCAGGTGTAGGATCTAAGCTGAGAATGGGTCCTTCTTGGCCTGATGGCTGAGACTTCGAATTTGTGTGCATTTCCTTGTGAAGCCTCAGTTTGCAAAGAAGGGGTAATTTTATAAAGACTGCCTACTTTTGCATGTTCCAATATGTGCAAATTGTGCCTATTTTATAAAGAAAGTAAAAGGATATGAGTGCTAAACCTAGACATGAACACTTATGCCAGCCCTAGACTTCCTGTAAATATGTGTGGCTATATTTGTACAAATGTGCACAAGTTATAGTATTTTACAACATGCATGCGTAAGTTTAGGCTCTGCCTATGTTCCACCCTTATGTTTACCCACTCCAAAAGTACATGTCATCAGCCTGGCAGATGTACCGCCTAAAGTACGCGTTAAAGTGCCCATCCACATTTGTAAACCATGGAAAATACATGATTTACCCTCATGGTGTGAAACTTTACATGACTCCTTATAAAATTACCTCCAGAATGTCTAGGTAGGAATTGGAACATCAAGATCAGAACATTCACAGTTCCCTGAGTATTGTACTAAAGGTTCTGCTATTTTACAAAACGCTCTGCTGAACATGGAACCTTTTGCAAAATATGTACAAGAACATTAACAAATACAAAAGATATGTTAAAAAAATGTGGGGCTTTATGAGGGTAATTTTATAAAGTCATTTAGTACATATGACGAGGCAGTGACCTCCTATAATGCTGCACTTTCCTCGGCCCTGGATGCTCTCGCCCCGCCCATCTCACATCCTATGAGGCTTTCTACACTCCAGCCCTGGCTCACATCCACTACCTGCCATCTTCATCCTGTGCCCGCTCAGCTGAGCGTGTGTGGCTCAAATCCCGCTTCCGTGCTGACCTTCTACACTTCAAATTCATGCTTGTCTCTTTCCAGTCAGCCATAGCTCTTCCTAAACAAAACTATTACGTCCATTTGACTAACTCCCTTGCCTCTGATCCTCGCCGTCTCTTTACTACTCTCAGTTCTCTCCTCAAGGTGCCTCCACCTCCAGTCCCTCCCTCCCTTCCTGCCCAAACCCTGGCTGACTACTTCCATGATAAAATCCATTCGAACATTATGCTCCATCCCTCTGGAACTCTCTGCCGAACCACATCAGAAACAACGGTGATCTCACATCATTCAAAAAACAGCTGAAAACGGTCCTATTCCGTGAACATCTCTGAACAGAAACACCACCCCCTCTTCAAGAACCCATGATTAGAAACTGTAGGATTGTACATGTCTATGTCCATCCCAAATCATTAATGTTGCCCCATGGTGATGGCCCCACTCTATAACCATTGATTCCCCCCCCCCCCTGTTATGTGTTACACCGCTTTGACCCGGTGAAAAGCGGGATATAAATACAGTTAAATAAATAAATAAATAAAATAAATATAAGAGATGGAAGGGACTATTCCCCACTATTCCAACTACTTCATCAACTTCCCCTCTTCACTCTCAACCCTCCCCCCCCCCCCCACCTCTGCTACCTTCTCTTCCTTCCCTATGATCTCTGATGAGGAAACCACACTCCTTCTTTCTTTCTCCAAACTCACCACCTGTTCCTCTGATCCTGTCCCCACCCACCTACTAAACCCCATCTCTTCCGCCGTTGTCCCTTCCATCTCTTATATTTATTTATTTATTTATTTATTTAACTGTATTTATATCCCGCTTTTCACCGGGTCAAAGCGGTGTAACACATAACAGGGGGGGGGGGGGAATCAATGGTTATAGAGTGGGGCCATCACCATGGGGCAACATTAATGATTTGGGATGGACATAGACATGTACAATCCTACAGTTTCTAATCATGGGTTCTTGAAGAGGGGGTGGTGTTTCTGTTCAGAGATGTTCACGGAATAGGACCGTTTTCAGCTGTTTTTTGAATGATGTGAGATCACCGTTGTTTCTGATGTGGTTCGGCAGAGAGTTCCAGAGGGATGGAGCATAATGTTCGAATGCTCTGTTGCAGGTCCGTTGTGTGGACTTGGTTCTTTTGTGGGGGACAGTGATGGAGTTATTGGAGGATTGTCTGGTTGTTCTGCCGTGGATCGGGCGAGGCAGTAAGGTGTGAAGCGGGGTGTTCTGTGTTTGGTGGATGGTTTTGTGGTTGAGTAGGATGGCTTTGTACTTGATTCTTGCTTCGATGGGAAGAATGTGTAGGTCTCTTAGGATTGGAGTGATGTGGTCCCGTTTTTTCGCATTCTGAATAATCCTTGCCGTAGTATTTAAGGCAGTTCGGAGGGGGTTGGTTTGTGTGGCGGGTAGTCCATGGTAGATTATGTTACAGAAGTCCAGATGTGGGAGTGTCACAGCCTGCATTACTGTCCTGAAGTCCTGAGGTTCGAGGAGGGGTCGGAGACGTTGTACAGTTTTAGCTTTGTGGAATATAGTTCCGGTGGTCTTGTTGATTTGATGCTTAAGGGTTAGAGCTTGGTCAATGATAATGCCTAGATATCTTATTTGTGGCTGTACTTGAATTTGCGTGGTTCCCATGCTGAGGTGGGTAGGTGGCTTGAAGTCTGGGTCTTTTGTTACTATAAGAGCTTCGGTTTTTTTAATGTTAATGGATAGGTTGTTCTCTTGTAGCCAGTTAGATACGTTAGTAAACATCTTACAATAGGCGCAAAACGTATCAGCCAGGATCATCTTGAATAAGAAACTGAGGGATCACATTACTCCAGTACTGATTGAGCTTCACTGGCTCCCAATCACCGCACGAGCAGTATACAAAATACTGGTAACAACTTTCAAAATCTTTCACAAGATATCCCCATCATTCCTCGATAACCTCATATCCACACAGCCCCCCAACAGATGCCGAAGAACTACTAACCTTAACACACTCTGTGTTCCCAGTAGTATAAGAGATGTAAAAGAGGGAACGAGCAACCGGGCATACACGTACACTGCACCCATGCTTTGGAACAAACTACCTCATGAGTTACGACTGATTAACAATCTACAGGACTTCAGAAAAAAGCTTAAAACACACCTGTTCCAAACACACTACGGTATCACCTAGGCAAATTCAATTCATTCCCTCCTTACCCAAATTGCCTAACCCCCGAAGCACAAGAGGCAGGAAATAGATCCAATGTCAATGTTAACAAGACTGCATAACTGGCAATGCACCTTACAACTATCTATGTTCTTGATAAACCTGTAATTTAACTGGTTGCTCTAACTGGGTGATAAAACTGTAATTTATCTGATCAATCAAATGTATATTTATAATCTGATCAATCAAATGTATATTTTATTTGATTTGTGGTTCAAACCTGGATGATCAAAATGTAATGTCTATTTGTAATTTTTATGTGATGGTGGTGTACCCCTCCCCCAAATCATTCTGTACCTTCAACTGATTGTATACATTACTCCCTTGTATTTTACACCATTGGTCCGCAGCTGATCGCTGGAAGTGGCGACATACAAATATATACCAAATAAATAAATAAATAGGACCTGAACCATTGGAGTACAGTGTCTTTGATTCCAATTGTTTGGAGTCTGTGTATGAGGATGTCGTGGGAGATGGTGTCAAAGGCCGCTGATATATCTAGGAAGATCAGGATGTATCCGGAGTGTTTCTCTTGGGTTCCTATGATGAGGGTGTTCATCAGTGTGGTCATGAGGGTCTCGACTCCATGTAGTGGTCAGAAGCCGTGTTGCTGCGGGTCTAGTATATTGTTGATGTCCAGATGTTCTTGGAGTTGACGTTGAACTACCTTCTCTATTATCTTGGCGGTGAGGGGGAGGCTTGCTACTGGTCTGTAGGAGGTGGCGTCTAGGGGGTCTAGGTTGTGCTTTTTCAGGGTTGGTCGAATTATAGTGGTCTTGAGGACGTCTGGCATGTGTTCTTGGGTGAAGGATTCGTTTATGATGTGGGTTAACGGTGTACTCAGGGATTCTTTGGTTTTCTTTATCCAATCAGTAGGGCAGGGGTCCAGCAGGGAGGTGGTGGTGTTCAGGCAGGAGATGGTGGAAGATATTTCTTCTTTTGAGGTTGTGTCGAACGTATTCCAGTCTTTGTTTATGATGGTGCATGGATTTGTCTTGGTTGTTTCAGCATAGTGGTTTGAGCTTTGCGGTTGTTGAAGTTGTTTGTATTGTTGGGCTAGGAGATCAGGGGGGATATCTGGCAGCTGGTCAGATTTACTAGGTGCTTTTGTCAGTTTTTTGACAATTTGGAATAGTTCTCGAGGTTTGTTTATGGCTGTCGTGATGATTTTGGTGTGGTAGTTTTTCTTCGCGTTGTCGGTTTCTGAGTGGTATGTAGAGAGTTCGTAGAGGTATTTTGTTTTGTCTTTTTCGTTTTTGGTTTTCCTCCATTTCCTTTCTGCTCGTCTAAGATTGGTCTTTAGTTTTCGGAGGGCGGGGGTGAACCATCGGGCTTTTGAGGAGATGGGTCTGGTATTGGTTTTGTTTATAGTATTGTTTATAGTATTCTTAACCTATCGCTCTCCACTGCAATTTTCCCTGCAGATTTCAAGCATGCTGTGGTCACTCCCCTCCTCAAGAAACCCTCACTTGATCCCACCTGTCCTTCTAACTATCGACCCATCTCTCTCCTTCCCTTCATATCTAAACTACTTGAATGTGCTGCCCACCGCCGCTGCCTTGACTTCCTCTCCTCTCATGCCCTCCTGGATCCTTTACAGTCCGGCTTTCGTCCCTTACACTCTACTGAAACGGCTCTTACCAGAGTCTTCAGTGACCTGTTCCTGGCAAAATACAAGGGCCTCTACTCTGTTCTCATCCTTCTTGACCTCTCTGCTGCTTTTGACACTGTTGACCACAACCTTCTCCTTGTTACCTTGTCTTCGCTTGGCTTTAGCGGCTCTGCACTATCCTGGTTCTCCTCCTACCTCTCCCATCGCTCTTTCAGTGTGTGTTCTGGTGGCTCCTCTTCCTTTGCTACCCCACTCCCAGTTGGAGTCCCCCAGGGATCCGTCCTGGATCTGCTCCTTTTCTCTCTCTATACCCAGTCCCTTGATGTGCTTATTTCCTCCCTTGGCTTTCAGTACCATCTCTATGCCGATGACTCCCAAATCTACCTCTCTACGCCTGAAATCTCTCCAGTTATCCAGACCAGGATCTCTGCCTGCCTTTCCGACATTGTTGCCTGGATGTCTCACCGCCATCTGAAACTGAACATGGCCAAGACTTTCCACCCAAAACCTCCCCTCCTCTTCCTCCTTTCTCAGTCTCTGTGGAAAACTCGGTAATCCTTCCTGTTTCCTCAGCCCACAATCTGGGGGTTTTCTTTGACTCTTCTCTCTCTTTCTCTACACATATCCAGCTCATAGCTAAGACCTGCCATTTCTTTCTCTACAATATCAGCAAAATCTGCCCCTTCCTTTCTGAGCAAACTACTAAAACCCTTATCCACTCCTTAGTCACCGCTCGTCTTGACTACTGCAACCTGCTCCTTGCTGGTCTCCCTCTAAGTCACCTTTTCCCCCTTCAATCTATTCAACATTCTACTGCGCGACTAATCTTCCGTCAGCCTCGCTATACCCACATTACTCCTCTTCTCAAGTCACTTCACTGGCTCCCTGTCCGCTTTCGCATCCAGTTCAAACTTCTCCTCCTGACCTTTAAGTGCATTCACTCTGTGGCTCCTCAGTACCTTTCATCTCTTATCTCTCCTTACAACCCCTCTTGGGAACTCCGCTCTTCTAACAAACTACTTCTGTCTATGCCCTTCACTCCTACTGCTAACTCCAGACTTTGCTCCTTTCACCTTGCTGCACCTTACGCCTGGAACAAGCTACCGGTGTCTATATGCCAGGCACCCTCTCTAGCCCTCTTTAAATCCAGGTTGAAATCTCACCTCTTCACTGTTGCTTTCAGATCTTGACTTCTGTGTCATGATTAGATTGTATGTGCCGTGTTTTTGTCTTGACTAGATTGTTAGCTCTGTGTTTGTCTTGATTAGCTTGTAAGCTCTGACGAGCAAGGACTGTCTCTTACATGTCTGTACAGCGCTGCGTATGACTGGTAGCACTATATAAATGCTCAATAGTAGTAGTAGTAGTAGTAGTACATATGTGTTAAAAAAAATCAAAAACAAAATCTACCCCAGGATCACCAATCTGGCCACATTGCATCAGTTGCTACTTTGTAAATATGTTTACAGTTATAATCTGTGAGCTAATCACTATTTTGTAAATATGTAAATATGTTAACAATTATGTTGCTAGAATGTACTGTTTCAGCTTGAGATTTCTCAGTGTGTTTAATTAAATTATCAAATTATGATACTCCACTAACAATGTTCCTTGTGAGAGGTACATTCATATTTGTTCCCCGTTCTGATGTAACTAATTTGTTGTTTGTAAACAGCTTTGATCTTGTGAAAAGGCGGTATATAAGAGCACATAAATAAATAAATAGGGACTCACAAAAAATGTAATTTACATTCTTTATAACAAAATCTATGTCATTAAAAATAATCAAAAGTATTGAAAGGTTCTCTTTAAAAAACTTCCATATCTTTAAAAACAACTCCCTTGAAGACTTTCATATATTTGAGAAAATGAAATGTTTATAACATACTTGCGCTGAAGATTGTTAGCACTATATGAGTTTGAGATTTTCTCAAATATATGTCTTCAAGGGAGTTTTTTTTTAATATATGGAAGTTTTTTAAGAGAACTTTTCAATATTTTTGAGGACAAATTTAGATTTTGTTATAAAGATTATAAATTTCATTTTTTGTGAGTCCCAGTTGATTTTGCATTTGATATTTTTGATTTGGTACTCTTGAAAGTGGCGATATATATTTTTTATTACATATGTGTAATACAAGTGTGTAAAGCGGTTCTTCTAAAATTTCCTCTGGCATGAACATATGTGCAGTAGCCTAAACATGTGTACTTTTACTGTAGACATTGTCAGAGGTGCAGTCTGGGCAGCATGAGGTCAGAGTAGTGAAATACACGTGTTTATTATAAAATTCCTCAATCTACATGCATACTTGTGTACTCCTGAGCAAGCATAAATATATAGTACCTCGATGCAGATGTGATTACTCCTACATTTGGGATAGTATTTTTTAAAGACACAGGTATAAAACTGGGCCAAGATAGGCACTTTCTTGCCCTTTAAACCTAGGTGCCCTATTATAAAATCACCCTCCTCATAGATAGGCACTGGTGCAAGTGCTGATTCAGCAACATATGTATATTGTGGTGACGAGACGGTAATAGAGCCCAAGAAAGTGGGGAAAAAACAGCCATTCACTTCTGAGCAGAGAAATAGTTCAGGGAGTTTTAGGGTTAAAACTCCGGTTAAGAAAAAAACTGCATTCACAGAGCTGTTGAGAGTGAGCCACGCCCCAGCTCCAAGGTAACCAGGGGAGGTGACGAGGAATGCTTGGGGGTGGAGTTGGATGCCATAGGACAGTCTCACTCATATAAGCTCAGTGAAGCAGGAAGGAAGAGGGGTGTGCATCCACCGGGTAGGAGGTTTCCACCAAGAAGGGAGAGTCTACCAGGAGAGTAGAGACTTCCAGAGAGTCTGGTGAGGCAGCAGGGAATGAGGAGACCAGGAGAAGACCTGAGAGAGGAAGGTACTCCAGGAGCTATCTCAAGAGAAATCCCTATTGCACTCAGCATACAGAAAACTCTAGCCCTGAAGAGAGCCCAGCTGGTAGGGGAATTACAGCTGGCCTGGAAGGCAGGAAAGTTCATTCTGTGGGAGATGCTGTTTCTGAGCAAGGTACGGGACTGTCTTTAAGAGAGCTTGGGGGAAGTGTTTCATCTTCAGCAAAGCCTGGGAAAAGACTAATTGCTGGGAAAAAGGTGTGCACATTAGAAGCCTTAAAGAATCTGCTAAAGAATAATGAACTCCTCTGTCCTCCTACTGTTACTCAGCGGGGAGAAGAATCCCAATGGGGAAAGGTTTTAAAGTTACTAGAGAAACTAAAACCTGCTGTTTCACACGCTGGGCCCAACCAGGTGCCAATTGACCTAGATGAGGAAAGCATGCAAATAGATGAGTGTGTTTCAGATAACGTTTCCTCTGATTCTGAAATGGATTGCTCATTCTGTGTAAGCCAGAAGTAACAAGGCTATAGGGTTTTAAAGTTGTAAAAAAAAACGGAAGCTTTCCTAATTGCATGACCTGCTGGAGAATTGGGTTAAACGAAGTGCTAACATTTTGAGCTGAACAGAGAGGTTCAACGGGGTCATGTGGAGCTTTGAACCCAAAATGCAAATGTTAGCAGCTTGAAAGTAAAGAATACAAATGATAGCAGCTTAATGTGAAGAATGCAAATGTTTAACAGCTTGAATTGAAGAAGTTAAGGTGCAGTCTAGAGCGCTGTGAAACCTTGGGTTTGTGCTAGACCCAGCTGGGAACCTGGAGCTCTGATCTCTGCTGAAGGAAAAGACTTTATTGCTGGATTAAAACAAGCTGTCTGAAACAATGCTGCATTGACTGTTCTGAAAGTTTGCTGTGAAATTTTGTTGCCTTTGTTTTTCAATGGAGAAGTATCCGACTTTGCTTTGCTGTATATTTGAACTCCTTAAAAAGAAGTTCATTGGCTAGGAAAAGAAAATTATAAATAAATTTCCTGTTTGCCTTTTTGAAACCCCTCGGCTATTCTTTATTGCACAACTACATCATCCAGATGCTGCAGCTCTGGACCTAAGCTGACAAAAGGGACATTAAGAGGTACGTCCACTGCTCCTAGGCAACCACCTAGCCAGTAGTGGGTGCTCACAATATTTACCAGAATGTACTGTATGTACCAAAGGAGCAATTAAGGAGCCAACCAAAATAACTATTAATTTTTCAGGTAGTATTAGACACCACTGATGTAAAAACAGTCATTGATGAAGACGCCCAGGAGCTGCCTCAGAGCTGGTGTAAATTCAAATGAGAAATTTTTAAAAATAGATATGAATGGCCATTAAACATGGGATATATACATTTAATTATTTTGACCACCAAAACACACCCAGAATATACCTCCTTAAAACTATGCATCCTACGACCCTGAGCCTTCTATTGTCCTGTTTATTACCCGTATGTTTTACAGTATAACCATTTTCCCTGACTTTTACCCCATTCCTGTTTGTTGTGTTTGGCTGTCCTAAATAGACTGTGAGCACTATTGAGCAGGGAGTGTCTCTTATATGTATGTGTACAGCGCTACAAATGATTAGTAGTAGTAATAGTAGTAGAAGTAGCATCTAAACATTGAAATACTGGCATGGTAAAATCAGTATTTACATGTGTACTCCACTGACACATATAAGTGCCTCTTACATAGGTAGATGCCACACCATTTCTCTCTCTGGCCTCCTTCTTGTTCTCCTAATGCTGCCCATTCAGGTTCATTGGGGCTGGCGTGCTCGTTTCTTTTGTACCTGTATCCTGTGGCTCTACCTGTGTTACTGAAAACCCCCGTGTCTGCCCTGTCAGCTCCTCTTGCCTCCTCCCTTTAAGCCCTCCTCTACTGCCGCTCAGCTCCGTGTTGCACTTCTTAATACTTGCTCACTTCAGTCAAAAACCTTCTTCATTCAGGACCTTTTAGTCATTCATCTTGACCTTCTATTTCTTACTGACAAGTGGCTGAGCGGGGGAGGAGCCCCTCCTCCACCGGTGCCTTTTCCACCACTAGGCTTGGTCACTCTGGTTGAGGAATGACAGTCATCCTCCGCTCCTCCCTCCACGTCTCAACACCCCCAGCCCCTACCCTCACCTACCCTGAATCTCTTGTCCTCTATCTCAACGGAAACCCATCTCTCCACTTTCTCCTAATTTATGCCTCTCCTTCTCTCCGTCCTGATTTATGGGATGCCCTGTCACAAACTCTTTCTGAAGCTTCTCTCCTCTTTCCTCATCATATGCTCCTAGGCGATTTTAATGCGCACCTCTCTCTGCCCCAGCGGTCTTGCGACAGGCTTCTGTCACAACTGTTTTTTGACCTCTCACTTCTTCAACTAGTCCCCTTCCTGATTCACACAGCTGGTCACATGCTTGATCTCGTCCTCGCTTCTCCTCCCCTTCACTCTACTCTCTCTGCCTTCTCCTTCTTACCCCTCCCATGGTCTGATCACTTCTGCATTCTTTTCACCTGCCACTTTCTCCCGCTCATGGGCTTCTCTACCCTAGTTGCTCTTCTCTTACCCTTAGCTGTGATCTTTCATCCTGCTCTTTGGAAAAATTTCCCTTAGCCTTGTCTCTTTTCCCATCTAATTTCACTGCTCTGTCTATTAATATCCAGGCTCAACTGTGGTCCTCCACTTTGTCTTCTGCCATTGATGCTGTGGCCCCCCTCCATCCCTGCCCCCCCCACCCCAGGCGCTCCCACACCTAGTTCTACCATGGTCTTCGCCTTCAGCATCACCATCTGCACTGGGTGGAGCATCTGTGGTGGAAACACCCCTCCCCTGCATTCCTCAAACTGTTCAAGGATCATCATTCCCAGTATCGCTCAATGATCCACGCTGCAAAGAGAACCTACTATTCTAATCTTATTTTCTCCTCCGCAAACTCCTCCGAGAAGCTTTACTCTGTCTCGGTCACGCTCTCAATGCTGTCCACCCCCCCCCCCCCCCATCGCCACTTCTGCCCCTTCTGCTATACACTTTGTGATGATGCAGAGGCTTTAGACAGGGAGAAATGGGTTTAAAACTGCAGCTTTCCTCTAATGCACACATTAAGACAGGCAAGGAAGGGGTTAAAGCACAAGCCCAGAGAAACTCTCTGCACAGAAAGGCAGTGAGAGAGCCACACCCCAGCTCCAGGACAAACAGGGGAGCTGACGTAAGAGGCAAGGGGGCGGAGTCAAACCGGATAGGACAGCCCAATGCTCTTAACCAGGAAGTAACAGAGAGAGTTAGTAGGAGTCTGGAGAGATCAAGTAGTCTTGGTCTGGGAAGGAGATCATGTGAGAGATCGAGTGAGAGAGCAAGGAGAGTTCGTGGAGGAGCAGGAGGAGTGCCTGGGAGAACAGGAAGTGTTCAGGCAGGAGACTCAGGACCTGACTCTGATCAAGAGGCAGAGAGAAGCAAAGAGTGGAGCAGCCATTGCCAGGATAGCACATGGTGCTGGGAGATTTGCCATCCAGACTGCTGTGAGACACGGAGGTCTCAGAGAAAGCAGTGGAGCAAGCTTCCTCTGAGAGAGAGAGGTCAACGCGAACCAGCCAGCCAGGAGAAGCAGGTGGGAACATACTTTTATTCTCATGGGGAGAGGCTGGAACCCTTAACCAGAAGAGATAGTATATCTTCCCTAGAGTCTTCCCTAGAGGCTGTGAACAGAGGTGAGAGTTTAACCAAGTATAAAACTCTGTATGATAAGCTGCCTAAGCGTTCCAAGTGCAGGAGGCCAGATACTAACAGAAGCTTAGGAAGCACCTCAGCTGTCCTTAATTCATCAGCTGATGGTAGCCTTCGATGAGAGAAGCAAAAGCTAGCACACGCTGTGCCAGTGAAACAGGAGCAGTGCAAGAACAGAGACTTGTCTTTTTACCCACCTTTGCAACCCAGACGTACTAGAAGAGGAGCAAGCCAGTTGAGTTCCTTTAACACCACTTTAAAGGAGGCTGCTGATTCTAGTTATAATCATATTCCACGGAGGGAAAGGAATAGAGAGTGGAAACAGCTTAGACACTATTTGGAACCATGGAAGCCTGTTGATCTGCAGTACCCTGATTTGAATCATGAGACGTCTGACTCAGATGTTGAATCCATGCAGTTAGGTTCAACCAAATCACATAGGTCTTATTCTGACATGGAAGCAGACTGTGCTATGTGTTGCCAAGAGTGAAGCTGTTAATAGTATTGTATAAGAGAAGTGCTGATAAGTAATTCATGCTACTGAGTTTGCACGGAGAGAAGCAGCGTTCTGCTGGAGTGAAACTCAATGTCTGTAAGCAGCTGAATATGGTGAAAGCTATGGAAGTGATTAGCTGCTACTGAAGCTGTTCGTTGATGAGAAGAAGTTGAATTAACTTTATATATAATCTGACAACCCTGAGAAGGATCAGGTTGGACTGTATTTCAGTTGGACTTTATATTGGCATATAAAAAGTATCCACCGTTTTGTTTCTGGTTAGGGGAGGATAGATGACAGAATCCTGTGCAACAAATAAAGTTTTTGTTATCACACAAAACCTTGGCTGTCTTTCGTTTGGGCCACAACTACAGGGATACCAAGCATCAGCACTTACAAGGATAATCTGGCACATTTCCCACTCTCCCAGGCAACCGCCTATACGCTGAGAAAGGGGGTGTGACAGGTTTTGGCGCAGTTTTTAGGATTAAAGCTACCACCTCACAGAAATAAGCAACTGATACAAATTTGCCAGTAAAGTTTAAAGAAGAACAGTTTTTCCAAAGTCCAAGAAGAAGAAAAAAAAAAAGAGAGGGAAAAGAAATTTTTTTTTTCAACACACAAAGTGGTACCTTCAGGAAGAGCTTACCAACTCTGCAAACTCGGAGTGGAGTGTCAGCTGAGGCGGATTGGAGCAGGGGTTCCTGGATTCTGCAGTGCTGAGGAGCGAGACTCACTACTTGTAGCAGGTAACCGGTAGATGAGAAGGGTTACCTAGGATATGTCACACCCTGCCTGGCCCTCTGGGAGTTGTAGTTTATGCCTTCTCTGGTAAGAATTAGTTGTGCACACAGGTAAGGTTTCAAACAAGGGCTTTATTTCCCCGTCCACGAGGTTTTTCTCAACTTGGCAACACAAATAACAAAGCCTCTCCGGGCATATAACAAAAGAATAGAGTAGAACAGAAATAGCTTTACTTCAGCCTTTAAATCTAGCAAAAGAAAGGTATTTAAGTAGTCCTTCTGTTAGCAAACAGATTTTCCTTTTGCTGCTTTACTACAGCCTAGTTTTACTGCTTAACTGAGAAACCTTTTGTCAGCATACATTTCATGCAGCTATGGACTCTGTTTAATTCAGTCTAAACTCTGACCCCTGGGTGACGTCAGTCTCTAGGACCTGGCTGCAGCCCCTCCTTGCTAAATCAAGATGGGCAGACCTTAAAGGGAGTGACCAAAGACAATAGCAGACCTCAAGGGGAACTGCTGGAGAGGCACTATAAAGGACAGACACACTTCCTGTCTCTCTCTCTCTCTCTCTTTCATCGGACAGGTTTGGACACTACAATGAGACTCTGATACTCAACTCCCTTCACCCCTCCCCCTCTCTCTTTCTCTACCCACATGTTCTGGCCTACCATGCGGCTCTGACCCACATGTTCTGGCCTCTATCTCTCTCACACTTCACACATGCACACACACACATTCATTGATACACACTGAAACAGCTCTGTAACAATCACTATATACCTCTGTTCAATACCTATGTATTAAGCCTATTTTTACATAAAAACCTTTCTCCAAGCCACACCTGTTTGCTTGTCTTATTACAATACCCTCCTGCGTCTGTGAAGTGAAATGAACCCAGGACCAAGCGGAGACTAGACCAGAGATTACATATTCAGAAGATTACATATTGGGGGCTCGTCTGGGAGTTCACAGCAGATCTCCAGTTGGGTAAGTAATAATTTTGTATAATACATTAAGTAGATTTCAGACAGAGTGAGACAGGAAAATCAATAGCCCTTGTGACCATTTACAATTTTGTTTTGTGGGTTAGACAAGGTGAGACTTTTAGTGTCAAAAGGCTCTGTAAGAATCTAGAATTTTAAGGACATGACACAGAGTGGCTTGCAATTGTCTTATTTTTATGTATAGGCTTGCTACAGATTTTATATAGTATTTGAGCTGCTAAGAAAATACAGAGTTACACAGTTAAATATTCCCTCATAGAGTACAATATACATCTTTCCTGGTAACACTAATGTACCCTCCTGTCTATTTGACTTTTATTTCTCTCTCTTGTCAGTATATATCTTGGTGTGAGCAGGAATATCTGACAATGTTAATCTTTCTCCCTTTTAACTTCTATTTCTCTGTCTCCTGTCAGTAACTATCTTACTGAGAGCAGGCTTGCAGCTGGCTGCAACTGATACAATTCTGTTAATCTACTCCACCCTGTTAAATAGGTGTGAAATACCTTTTAAGTTAGCATTCCTCCTTCTAAGGTTACACAGTTGAGATAGTCCAACTACAGCCTTTCTGCAGTATCTAATATGGAAGCATTTGATTTTAAAGAACTTACAGAAATTCTAATTTCATATTGTAAGAGAAAAGGAGGTCCATATGAAGGGGAATTCCCTGACTCATGGTATAATATTCAAAAACGAATGTTAAGCCATGATCATGAATTCAAAAAGAAAACAAATAAAAGAAAATGCCTTTTCATCCAGGGCATGTGCAGGGGACTAATTAGCATGAAAAAAGAAAACTCTGAACTGACTTCTCAGTGTAGCCAATTGATCAAAGAACTGGAGGAGGCACAAAGTTGTATTTCTATTCAGAGAACTCAAGTGATTCAAGCCACAAATTCTTTTATAACTGTTAGTGAACAATTAGAAGCACTTAAACTTGAATTGAGGCACGTTAAAGATCAAGTGGCCTCTGCAAGAAAGTCAACACCTACCCCTCCCTCAGCACCATATGCCTATGAGCCATGCATACCAGCTAGAGAGAAACAAAAGAACAAAGATACACCCATTCCCTATGCCTATGACACACCTTATCAGCAACAAAAGAATACTAAAGTATGCATAGTTGGACTGAGGAATGGCAAAAACACAGATGAATCACAGCAGGAAAATTCAGATAGTTTATCTCAGCCAGAACCCAGCAATCTCTGTCAGGAGAATAATTCAGATGACTTAGACATGGCAGCCAGTACAGAACTAAAAGCACCAGTTAAATTAATGTTCCAGGAAAATTTAAAAGATAGAGATATTGAAAAAATAGTTGAGAAAATTGGCACTATGCCTCTTAATGTAAATCAGTGGGTTAAATGGGCGATTGATATTCTGATTCACTGGGGTCTAGGGAAATACAGAAGAAAACAATCAGACTTTGATAGACTTATGCATCTGGCTCTAGGGCCTCACTATTACAGGGTTGGCTCTCTCACTCACCCATACCAGTTGGTTAAAAGGGGTACTGAGAAACTATTTCACTGTTCCCCAATGCAAGTATTTAAAATTATTTCACCTTTACCAGATGATACACTGGAACAGTTTGCATATAGAGCCTGGATTTTAAAAGCAGTTCTTAATGAGCAGGAGTCCTGGCCCAAAGCAGAAGATTATGGGGAGAGCATGCATAAGGAATTTTTATTAGAATTGCTATCCCCTGAGATTACAAAACACCTTCTGTTATTTTCTGAAGACCCTGAAGCAACCCCTTTTGATACTCTAATGCTCAGAATTGGGTCTGTTTGGAAGACCCAGCCCTCGCAGGTCATTACAGTATCAGAGGCACGGAAGTGGCAGGCCAATGAATCCTCTCAGTACATAAGAAACACAGACAGAGGACACACCCCTAAGTGGCAAGCTGAAGGATCCTCTCAGTACACAAGAAACACCGACAGAGGCCACGCCCCTTGGAGAGCACACGGCAGAGGTACTTTTAGAAACTCCTCAGGTTACATCCCCTTTCAAGAGCTCAAAGCACAGAGAGATGGGCTAGAAAAGGAAAAAACTAAATGGGAACAAGATAAACATACACTGCAGATAGAAATAGATAAATTAAAACAGGATTTACAAGCAGCTCAGGACAAACACAAGGCTAGGGCATAGGGATGTCCTGACCTCTTGAGTTCAGATATCAAAATGTATCAAGCCTTCATAGCCCAGCCTGCCTCCTTTATCTCAGCAGAGGACTCAATTCCAGAGCCTCTGGATGATGAAATGGATACAGGCCCAGGACACAATTTAAGGCTTGTAACACCCTTGATACTGGACTCTTGTGCACGCCCCAATGTTATCAGTAGAGTAGGGGGTCAGGATAAATTAGCTTTGATTGACACAGGGGCTGGAATTAGTTTTACAAACAGAGCTTCTCCCACTGCACATCAGAAAAATATGGAAATTTATGAAATTCAAGGAATTAATGACACAGCTTCCAAATGTGTGGCTATCCCAGTTAAATGGGGTATCCCTGTGCACAGTGAACAAAACAAGGAAATGTTAGAAACCACTGCTTCCACTATAGTGAACACACCAAAAGAAATAATTGGAATTGATGTTCTCAACCAGTTAAATTTGGTGGTGGATATGGCTAATCTTAAATTATGGCAGTATTCAGGAACTTCAAGTGCTTCTAAAACTTTAGTGCATGAAGTCATCCCCATGCAGTTAGCAACTCAGTGCACTAAGGCAGCTCAGCAGTATGATCTGTGTGTAATTCCTTCAGAGGTGGCTGATATTCCAGTCTGGGCTCAAGACAAGTTAGATTGTGGGAAAATGCACACAGAAATACTGTTGGAAGGTGAGGATCCTCCACCACAGAAGCAATACCCAGTACCTCATCAGGCTATAGAACCAGTGACTAAAATTGTGAAGATACTGGAGGAGAGGGATCTGATTAGACCTATTTCTTCCACATGCAATTCACCAGCCTGGCCGAAACAGTGTGCATGGACTGTGCCTCCACAGGGATTTAAGGATTCACCATCAATATTTCATGATTACATGAAGGAAGCCCTGTCACTAGTGTCTTGCAGAGATGAGACCTAGACCAAAACTCCCCTTTGGAACTGCACAGTGGGAGGGACCATACTTAGTTACTGATACCTTAGGCCCAAGCCTATCCTAATGCACGATAACCAGCAGTACTGGAAACACATCACCCAGTTAAAACCATATGGGTAATATGTTTTATCAGTCTTTGTTTTCAGCCACCACCTGAAGACAGCACGGACAGCTGCTTTATGAAGACAGCACGGACAGCTGCTTTCTGAACAAAAGTCGCTTGAGGACGGTAACTAATTACTCCTGCTGTATAGTTGACATGTGTTTAATAGTTATGTAAATAAGTAGTTAGTTATGTAAATAAGTAGTAGAAATTATTAAATTTTTTTTTTTTGTTGTTACATAGTATAAGTGGGGAGCATTAGTTTACTCCCTAGTAGAGTGAAACAAGTTTGCTTTTATTATGTCTCGGTTTGCTGTTGTTCTTGTATCTGCTCTCTTCCACTCAAGTCTCATTACAGGAACTATCATCCGAATATGCACGATTGGCTGGGCTAACTCCACAAGTGGGGTATATCGTTATCAAGAAATACCCCCACCGTTCCCGGAAGGAAAGGATCTGGTCATCCTGAGTTTCTGTTCAGTACAGGACAAGCCAGTGTTCTATTCATTAAACATCACTCAAGTACAGTGGGAGCCACCAGTTTCCACTTCTCTGGAAAGGACACAAGAATTGAGGGCACGCCCAGAACGTTACTTTCTAGGTCCTCCTGCTTTGATTTTGTACAATATTTCCTGTCAGGACAGAGGTACCTGGAAAATAACTTATACATGGGTTTTGAGTGATCAACAGCACATCACTGAGACTTCATTCCTTTTGGATGTATCTTGTTTACCTACCACCCCTCATCCCACCCCTCCCACCACTTCTGTTCCTCCTGTACTCTACCTTTCTGATATCCGCCCATTTAAGGAAGGACATCCCTTTCAGATTAAATATGATGCACCACACGATGTTTTATATGATGTGGAATACCATTTTCTTACTTGGCATCTATTTCCCAAATTGTTTCTAGTTACTCACAAATATCCAAATTGCTCTGTTTGTTGCCAACCACATACAAATGCTTAATACTTGGTTTGATATGCAGTCAGTAACACCCAGAGCTAAGCAATTTCGACACAAGCGTGAATTAATTGATACAATTTTAGGTTGCTTTAACTTCTGGTTAAACTCATTACTTTATCTTAAAGAGAACATGTGGTCAGCAGTTGATAAAGAACAATCCATATCTTCTGGACTCACTTGTATATCAGAAGTATCACACTGCATCTGTTCATAACCATTTGTACATACGTTAGTTTGATCAGCTGGTTCACTAGAGTGAAGTTGGCTTGCCCCGTCTAACAGGAATTCCCCTCTCTTCTCTGAGCAAATGCCCTGCTGGGGGTTACCGTATGCCTCTGTGAATGGCTTATAGAAGCTCTTACCCTGCTGGTGGTTAAAGGGAAACTGAAAACATTCACTGGCTCTGCTATTAGAATGTTCGTGATAGGCTTTGAGCCTGGTAGGGCTTAGCTCCCTCTGCACAGCTGTGTGTGATTGCACTGCTCGAGACGGCACTTTGTTAAAAGCTTGGTATTTAAGATTGCTAGCAGAGTTACAAGCTCCTGTAGGTAAGAAACCTTCCTTTCTCCTGTTGCTGCTAGCACAAGGAAAGAAGTTACCCTCTGCTTCCTTTAAACTTGTTCCTGGTTGGCTTTTCCTAATAACTCTGGGTTTTACCCATTCAGGTAGGAAACAGCCTCTCTCTGTATTTACTGCTCTGTTACCTTCTGTAAGAGTCTTCCCACGTCTCTTGTGACTTTCATTCACACATTCAGCGTCCAGCTGCTGACTTCCATACGTATCAAACAGGTCCTGGGACTCACTCAGACTCTCCTGTTGGTTTTCACGCTGACACAATTGTTCATTCTCTCTCTGCCACCGGTCTTGGTTCTGGGTATGAGACTGATTACCCGTCTCTCTCTCTCTTTTCCTTCTTTCCCTTTCTTCCCCTAACTGTTTGTGAGCATGCCTTATGTACGTGTCTCTGGGCTCCACCTCCTCCCAGCTGATCCGCATCAGGTAATGAAATTTCCATTCCCCTGCTACCTGGGTGTGTCTTCTTAGCCCTTGACCACGTGTGTCCTAGTTGCTTATAGCAACTGCCTGACAGGTTTTTGTTTATGCTGTCAGATTCTCCCTGATCTTCCATGCTGATCTCCATCTGTATAGGCTCTGTTGGGTCTACCCTGTGACAGATACTGCTACAAGGGGGTGGGGTATTGCAGAGTGGTGGAAGCTGAGGGAAGGGGTGTTGTGTGAAAAGCCACACTTGGTGTTTGCTTTCTGTTTTATTGCAGCTGAGACAGCGATGGATCCGGCTCAGTTATGGAACTGGGTATCTGAGAGATTCCAGCAGCAGCAGCGAATGTCAGCGGAGGCCCAGGAGAAAACAGCGGAGATGCTGCGGGCGCAACAACAGCCGTTGATGAATCTGCTAGGCGCATGGATGGGAGAGCAGAAGCAGACTACGGAGGCAATTAAGACTGTGTCAAATTCACTAGGCAGTTTAACAGGTCTTGAAACCTTAAACAAGGGCATGTTATCTATAAGGCAATTGTTAAGTGATGATGATATCGATGACTACTTGGAGGTCTTTGAACGCATTGCACTCATGAGCAGTTGGCCAAAAGACCAGTGGGTTATACGCTTAGCATCATCCCTAACGGGAGAGGCGCTAGCAGCCTACAGAGCGGTACCCAATGATCTTGTGAACAACTATGAGGCAGTAGTCAAAGCCATTAGAACCCGGTTAGGTTGAAATCCAGTGGTATATCGCCGCCTTTTGCGAGGGTGCAAGTTAACCCCAGGTGAAACACCACAGAGCTTATGCCATCGGATTCAAACACTGGTGTACAAGTGGCTTACTCCAGAGGGGAGAAGCATTGATTCAGTATTAGATGATATTGTTTTAGAACAGTTCTTAGATGCTGTACCTGTAGAATTGCAATCCTTCTTAATTTTGCAAGATTGTAAGACCACGAGAGACGCCATAGCACTTGCTGACCGTTTCTTAGAGGCTAAAGCCGTCGGTCAGAAGCAAATGGGTACTTCAGAGTCAACAGTCTTGAAAATTCCAGAGAAGAGGGAGGAAGTAAGGTCAGGGAAAGCTATGTTTAGAATACCTCTGTCCAAAAGTCATAGGGAACAGCGTAAATGCTTTGCATGTGGTCAGAAGGGTCACTTACAAAGGGACTGTAAAGCCAAGCTTGTTTTAGTAACCACCCAGTCCAAGGAGGTTGGGGAGGGGTTTGTACTAAGGGTTATGGTTAACAATATTCAGGTTGAAGCGATCCTAGATTCAGGCGCTGACCAATCAATGATCTCTGATAGCCTATGGAGGAAGATAAAAGCTCAGAGTAAGGATTTTGTAGGACACTCTGAGGGGAAGATTAAAATTCGTTGTGTACACGGTGCAGCTGCGTCATATCCGTTACATTTGGTTACTGTGGAAGGGCTGGGATTGAAAAAGGAAATTCCAGTGGCAGTAGTGCCGAGACTACCACATTCCCTAGTCTTAGGTAGGGACTGGCCTCGATTTCGGAAGGGCCTAGTTAAAGAGCTAGCCGTTTCCACCGAAGCCAAAGACCCTAGTTCAGGGAAGGTAGAAAGTAGGGACTGGCCTCGATTTCGGAAGGGCCTAGTTAAAGGGCTAGCCATTTCCACCGAAGTCAAAGACCCTAGTTCACGGAAGATAGAGAGAGAACCCATAAAGAGCGAGATAAAGGAAAGACAAGTAACGTCCACTCATAAGGAGAAACCTAGGTCCAGGATAGTACCAGATCCTTTATTTGCGAAACCTAGAGAAAAGCCAGGTAGGGAGAAGACACCTAGCTAGAGTTCTCCCAGCAAGACAAAGTTTCTCTTTAAATGTTGCAGGCTTACCCCAAATGTAAAAATACCTAAGAGAGCATCAGAGCAGGCAGCCGGATTTGACATCTTTAGTGCTGAGGACACTATTGTTCCAAGTCAAGGGCGAGCTTTAGTGCAGACGGGCATCCAGCTTGAAATTCCGCCAGGATGCTACGGTCGGATCGCTCCGCGATCTGGTTTGGCCGCTAAAGAATACATTGATGTAGGTGTGGGGGTAATAGACCCAGATTTTAGGGGGGCTATTAAAGTCTTGCTGCTGAATTTTTTTAAAAAGGATTTTAAAGTAGCTATGAGGGATAGAATAGCGCAACTCATTATGGAGAGAGTTGGCTTCCCGCCTATAGAGGAAGTTACTGAGTTGAGCACCACTATAAGGGGGTCGAGTGGGTTTGGGTCCACAGGACAGTCTGAGGTGATGGGCATGACAGCCACTAGTGAGGGGGAAAAGGTAGAGGAAGACCTTGGTCCTCAGTTGGCTGAGTGTAAGGCCAAACCACTTCCTAGGCTAGGGGAGGAGCTCTCCTGGCACCAGCAACAAGCTTTGCTGAAATTACTGGAAGGATTTCCGGATGTCCTAACTCCCATGCCCGGGAAGACACAGTTGGTCACTCACGAAATTGTGACCCCGCCAGGAGAGGTTGTCAGGCAAAGGCCGTATAGGCTACCCGAAGCTAAGCGACAAGAGGTAATCAGACAGGTACAGGACATGTTACAAATGGGGGTGATTGAGGAGTCAGTCAGCCCCTGGAATAGCCCGGTGGTTATGGTTCCGAAGCCTGATGGCACAATACGCTTTTGTATTGATTTTCGGAAAGTCAATGCCATCTCCAGATTTGATACATATCCTCTACCGAGGATAGAGGAGCTTTTGGACCAACTGGGACAGGCCACCTATCTGACTACGCTAGATATGACCAAGGGGTATTGGCAAATTCCCCTCACCAGGGAATCCCGGCCAAAAACAGCCTTCAGCACGCCCCTTGGTCTATATCAATTTTGTCGCATGCCTTTTGGGTTGCATGGGGCAGCGGCAACCTGTCAGAGGTTGATAGACATAGTTTTGCGGTCTCACCGCCCCTATGCCATGGCCTACATGGATGACGTAATTATCCATAGTGACAACTGGGATCTCCACTTAGAACACGTCCGGGCAGTATTGGACGAGATGAGGAGAGCAGGGATTACCTTAAACCCAGCCAAATGCCTATTTGCTGGGAAGGAGGTAAAATATTTGGGACACTTAGTGGGGCGTGGGGTGGTGAAACCCCTATTAGATAAGGTAAGGAGCGTGAGGGACTTCCCGCGACCTATAAACAAGAAGCAGATTAGGAGCTTCCTGGGCTTGATAGGGTATTACAGAAGGTTCCTTCCTCATTTCGCCACAGAAAGCGCACCCCTTACCGACATGTTGAAGAAGAACACGCCCAATCAGGTTCAGTGGTCCCCAAGCGCAGAAACTGCCTTTGAGCGCTTAAAAGAACAGTTGTGTGCGGCACCCATCTTGAGGGGGGTGGATTTCAATAAGACCTTTATTCTCCAGACAGATGCGTCGGATACTGGGCTAGGAGCCATTCTGTCCCAGAAACAGGAGGGGATAGAACACCTGCTGATGTTTCTAAGCAGGAAACTAGCGCCGGCAGAGCAAAAGTATTCAACTGTGGAGAGAGAGTGCCTAGCAATCCGTTGGGCAATAGACGCTCTTAGGTTCTATTTGACAGGCCGCAGGTTTACTTTAGTGACAGATCATGCACCCTTAAAGTGGCTATCAAGCATGAAGGACCATAACCCGCGCCTTACGAGATGGTATATGGCCTTGCAGGCGTATGAGTTCCGCATAGAGGACAGGCCAGGGAGACTTCATGTGAACGCGGATACTCTATCAAGGATTCCGTGCTGTTCTGGAGATGTCCAGCCAGCCCGAAATATCTTAAATGGGGGGTTATGTGATGATGAGGCTTTAGACAGGGAGAAAATGGGTTTAAAACTGCAGCTTTCCTCTAATGCACACATTAAGGCAGGCAAGGAAGGGGTTAAAGCACAAGCCCAGAGAAACTCTCTGCACAGAAAGGCAGTGAGAGAGCCACACCCCAGCTCCAGGACAAACAGGGGAGCTGACGTAAGAGGCAAGGGGGCGGAGTCAAACCGGATAGGACAGCCCAATGCTCTTAACCAGGAAGTAACAGAGAGAGTTAGTAGGAGTCTGGAGAGATCAAGTAGTCTTGGTCTGGGAAGGAGATCATGTGAGAGATCGAGTGAGAGAGCAAGGAGAGTTCGTGGAGGAGCAGGAGGAGTGCCTGGGAGAACAGGAAGTGTTCAGGCAGGAGACTCAGGACCTGACTCTGATCAAGAGGCAGAGAGAAGCAAAGAGTGGAGCAGCCATTGCCAGGATAGCACATGGTGCTGGGAGAGTTGCCATCCAGACTGCTGTGAGACACGGAGGTCTCAGAGAAAGCAGTGGAGCAAGCTTCCTCTGAGAGAGAGAGGTCAACGCGAACCAGTCAGCCAGGAGAAGCAGGTGGGAACATACTTTTATTCTCATGGGGAGAGGCTGGAACCCTTAACCAGAAGAGATAGTATATCTTCCCTAGAGTCTTCCCTAGAGGCTGTGAACAGAGGTGAGAGTTTAACCAAGTATAAAACTCTGTATGATAAGCTGCCTAAGCGTTCCAAGTGCAGGAGGCCAGATACTAGCAGAAGCTTAGGAAGCACCTCAGCTGTCCTTAATTCATCAGCTGATGGTAGTCTTCGACGAGAGAAGCAAAAGCTAGCACACGCTGTGCCAGTGAAACAGGAGCAGTGCAAGAACAGAGACTTGTCTTTTTACCCACCTTTGCAACCCAGACGTACTAGAAGAGGAGCAAGCCAGTTGAGTTCCTTTAACACCACTTTAAAGGAGGCTGCTGATTCTAGTTATAATCATATTCCACGGAGGGAAAGGAATAGAGAGTGGAAACAGCTTAGACACTATTTGGAACCATGGAAGCCTGTTGATCTGCAGTACCCTGATTTGAATCATGAGACGTCTGACTCAGATGTTGAATCCATGCAGTTAGGTTCAACCAAATCACATAGGTCTTATTCTGACATGGAAGCAGACTGTGCTATGTGTTGCCAAGAGTGAAGCTGTTAATAGTATTGTATAAGAGAAGTGCTGATAAGTAATTCATGCTACTGAGTTTGCACGGAGAGAAGCAGTGTTCTGCTGGAGTGAAACTCAATGTCTGTAAGCAGCTGAATATGGTGAAAGCTATGGAAGTGATTAGCTGCTACTGAAGCTGTTCGTTGATGAGAAGAAGTTGAATTAACTTTATATATAATCTGACAACCCTGAGAAGGATCAGGTTGGACTGTATTTCAGTTGGACTTTATATTGGCATATAAAAAGTATCCACCGTTTTGTTTCTGGTTAGGGGAGGATAGATGACAGAATCCTGTGCAACAAATAAAGTTTTTGTTATCACACAAAACCTTGGCTGTCTTTCGTTTGGGCCACAACTACAGGGATACCAAGCATCAGCACTTACAAGGATAATCTGGCACATTTCCCACTCTCCCAGGCAACCGCCTATACGCTGAGAAAGGGGGTGTGACAACTTATTGGCTGACCATTTTTCCAACAAGATCAGTGATCTTGGCTCAATTTTCCCTATTTGTCCCCCTCCCCTCTCCCCCTCCCCTCCAGCCCCTTGTCTCTTTTCCTTCCCTCCCAACTCCCCTGTCCCATACCCCCCTCTCCCCCCCCCCCGCCCTTCTGCCTTCACATTCAAAGCACTCATTATCAAACCTTCCCCTCCAAATAATTGTGAGTCTGTCTCCCCATATTTGTCTTTTTTTCTAATTGTCCTCAGTGGTGGGTTCCTTACCTTACTCCATTGCTGTTAAAGTTTTAAGGTTTTAAACTTTCTCTTAACCTATCTGCAGGGGCTACCCCTCCCCCACCCCCTGCAGAGTTACTGTTGTAAACCTCCATTTTTCTGAGCTGCACGTGGGTTTGCTTACATTGCCTTCTGTTCTGCAAGAGGAGGAGTGCTGTTTTTAGAGCTCTCCCAAAAGGAGATTTTTGCTGTGTTTGCTGCATAACTGAGTCTGTCTCCAAATAATTGTGAGTCTGTCTCCCCATATTTGTCTTTTTTTCTAATTGTCCTCAGTGGTGGGTTCCTTACCTTACTCCATTGCTGTTAAAGTTTTAAGGTTTTAAACTTTCTCTTAACCTATCTGTAGGGGCTACCCCTCCCCCACCCCCTGCAGAGTTACTGTTGTAAACCTCCATTTTTCTGAGCTGCACGTGGGTTTGCTTACATTGCCTTCTGTTCTGCAAGAGGAGGAGTGCTGTTTTTAGAGCTCTCCCAAAAGGAGATTTTTGCTGTGTTTGCTGCATAACTGAGTCTGTCTCCAAATAATTGTGAGTCTGTCTCCCCATATTTGTCTTTTTTTTTAATTGTCCTCAGTGGTGGGTTCCTTACCTTACTCCATTGCTGTTAAAGTTTTAAGGTTTTAAACTTTCTCTTAACCTATCTGCAGGGGCTACCCCTCCCCCACCCCCTGCAGAGTTACTGTTGTAAACCTCCATTTTTCTGAGCTGCACGTGGGTTTGCTTACATTGCCTTCTGTTCTGCAAGAGGAGGAGTGCTGTTTTTAGAGCTCTCCCAAAAGGAGATTTTTGCTGTGTTTGCTGCATAACTGAGTCTGTCTCCAAATAATTGTGAGTCTGTCTCCCCATATTTGTCTTTTTTTCTAATTGTCCTCAGTGGTGGGTTCCTTACTTTACTCCATTGTGTGTGCCAATAGTTCAGGAACAGCCTACTAGCTAGTGACACTTAGGTTCCCGCCCACCCTACCCCTCACCCCACCCACCCCAGGGGCTACATTGCCTATATAGTGGTCACAGACGTGCCATCTATCATTCCAAACTTGGGTTAAAAGCCACATCGTATTCTTCTTTTCTTCTTCTTCCTCTTCTGGGACTGCATAAACATGTCGTGTATTCAGTGCAATAACTGCGGTACGTTCATTCAAAGACAAATCATTTGGAAACTAAGAGCTTGTCCTATATGTCTAAAGTCAGCTGCCATGCATGAAGAACTAACTCTACTAAAGAAAGACCTAGCTGCCATGCATATAGAAGTATCTCTACTGAGGGAGGAACTGGCTGCAATGAAGCGCACCTCTCCTAGGATACAAACTGAACAAACTCCACCACCGCTCCCACAAAGAACCAAACGCCCCAGGAACAACTGGATCACAGTGGGTTCTGGTAGATTGCGACCTGTAACACAAAGACATCCTATACATCAAGAGATATCCCTGCACAATGCCTTCTCTGCCTTGGCTAATGAGGATGCCCAATTCAAAGAACCTGAAGGGCCTTTAAATGAGTCAGACAATGCCCAATCCCCTGCTAAAGCACTAAATATGAAGAAAACCTCACCAAACAGAAAACTACTACTAATTGGAGATTCCATCATCAGAGGCACCAACTTGGGAACACAGTTCAAAGGAGAGAAGATAGTCATGTGCCTACCAGGCTCTTCAGCCAGCAGGAATACAAACCAAGTTGTTGAATTACTTAGTGCAAAAAGTGAACATTCCAAACTTGATGTTATTATCCACCTAGGCACAAACGACTTGGCTAGGAACAGTGCCTCTACAGCCCAAAAGGACTTCCAATCTCTGGGGGAGAAACTCAAGCAAGTTGTTAACACTGTTGCATTCTCAGAGGTTCTACCTGTTCTTGGTAAGGGGACAAAAAGACTGCATCGCATTAACAGCTTTAATACATGGCTCCAGACCTGGTGCAGAAAAGAAGGATTCAGATTTATTGGCAACTGGGACAACAGATGGATCAACAAGAGACTATACTGTGCTGATGGACTACATCTCTCTTCCACAGGGAAAAGAATCCTAAGTGAAAAATTCAGGCAGTATGTGGACATGCATTTAAACTAGGAAAAGGGGGTGACGGATGTGGAAGGTCAACATCTGCATGCCACCCCCAACAAAAGCAGAACAACATCAGAAACAGCCACGCTTTTAAACCACACGTCAAAAACATGTGGGAGGAAGTGGGCAGAACAAAATCAATGCAAAATACACACAAGCCGGGAAAGTGCTGGAAAGCAATGAGCACAAATGCTCGAAGCCTAGCCAACAAAATTCCAGACCTGGAAGCCCTAACAGTGGAAACAGACTTGGACATTGTGGCCATTACAGAAACATGGTTTAATGAATCACATGATTGGGATATAGCCATAGCTGGCTATAATCTATTCAGGAGGGACCGAGAAAATGGAAAAGGAGGAGGAGTAGCCTTGTATGTCAAAAGCAATATTAAAGCTACTGAAATGCAGGGGACATGGGGAAAAGAAGAAGCGCTCTGGATTGCGTTGGAGAGAGGAAATGGCACTGTCATCCATATTGCTGTAGTCTATAGACCTCCAATTCAAATTGAAGAGAGAGACAATGAATTGATTAGAGATATTGCCAAGATAGCATCAAAGGGGGAAGCAATCATATTGGGTGACTTTAATCTACCTGATGTGGATTGGATTACTCCTTCTGCACATCTGGAAAGAAGCAAAAGAATTGTGGATGCTCTCCAAGATGCATTATTTAGACAAATGGTGATGGAACCAACCAGGGAAAGCTCAACGCTGGATGTAGTGCTCACCAACGGTGATAGTGTGTCAAATGTCTGCGTGAGTGCCCCTGTGAGCAACAGCGACCATCACACGGTGTGGTTTGAAATAAAAGCCATGGCACAGGCCAATCATAGCAAGCTCAGAGTCCTAAACTTCAAATACACTAACTTCAATCAAATGGCAGAGTATGTAAAGGAGGAGATGACGGGGTGGGAAGAGATAAAGGAAGTGGAATTGCAATGGGCTAAACTAAAGGAGGCATTGAAAGGAGCAACAGATAAATATGTAAGAAGAGTAAATAAAAGCAAGAGGAGAAGGAAACCTATTTGGTTTTCCAAAGAGGTGGCTGCTCATATAAAGGCAAAAAACACAACTTTTGCAAAATTCAAAAGCTTGCAGACAGAAGAACACAGAAATGAATACAGGATCAAACTCAAAGAGACAAAACGAGAAATAAGGATAGCAAAATCAAAGGCAGAGGAAAAGATGGCTAAAGATGTTAAGGGTGGCAACAAAAATTTCTTCAGGTATATTCGGGAAAGGAAAAAGATCAGAGTTGGAATTGCAGGACTCAGAAGTGCTGGGAAAGGACTCGTGGAAAGTGACACTGAAAAAGCAAAATTGCTAAACAATTACTTCTGCTCTGTGTTTACTAAAGAAGATCCTGGGGATGGACCAGCTGTGACTCCCAAATATAAAAATGGGAATGAAGTAGATACCACACCATTCACAGCAGAAGAGGTGTTAGAACAACTTGCTAAACTGAAAGTGGACAAAGCCATGGGACCGGATGGGATACATCCCAGGATACTGAAAGAGCTCAGAGAGGTTCTTGCAGGACCGTTAAAGGATGTCTTCAACAGATCCTTGGAAACAGGAGAGGTTCCTCAGGACTGGAGAATGGCTGATGTCGTACCTCTACACAAAAGTGGTGACAGGGAAGAAGTGTGAAACTACAGACCCGTGAGCCTTACCTCGGTGGCAGGAAAAGTAATGGAGGCGCTCCTGAAAGAGCGAATAGTGAACTTTCTGAAAACCAACAGCTTGCAAGACCCGAGGCAACATGGTTTTACCGAAGGACGATCTTGCCAGACAAATCTGATCGAGTTCTTTGACTGCGTGACGAGGGAACTAGATCAGGGGCATGCAATGGATGTCATCTACCTGGATTTCAGCAAAGCCTTTGATACTGTTCCTCATAGGAGGCTTATCAACAAACTCAGTAGCTTGGGGATGGGTCCCAAGATGGTAAACTGGATTAGAAATTGGCTGACTGACAGACGACAGAAGGTGATTGTACATGGAGCTCACTCGGATGAGAGGAAGGTGATTAGCGGGGTGCCCCAGGGTTCGGTCCTGGGCCCGGCACTGTTGAATGTATTTGTGAGTGATATTGCTGAAGGACTGAATGGAAAAGTCTGTCTTTTTGCAGACGACACAAAAATTTGCAACAGAGTGGACTCCCCTGAGGGAGTGGTTAACATGAAGAAAGATCTACAAAAGCTGGAAGACTGGTCTAAAGCTTGGCAACTACGATTTAATGCAAAAAAGTGCAGTGTCATGCACTTGGGTAGCAGAAATCCAAGAGAAATGTACAAGATAGGGGGAGAAAGGTTGGTATGCACAGTTCAGGAAAAAGACCTTGGTGTGATTATCTCTGCTGATCTCAAGGTGGCAAAACAGTGCGACAAGGCGGTGGCAAAAGCCAGGAGGATGTTGGGCTGCATACAAAGAGGGATTACCAGCAGAAAAGAAGAGGTACTTATGCCACTGTATAGGTCACTGGTGAGGCCTCACTTGGAATACTGCGTTCAGTTTTGGAGACCATATCTTGCAAAGGATGTAAAAAGACTGGAGACTGTTCAGAGGAAGGCGACCAAAATGATTTGGAGCCTGCGTCAGAAGCCTTATGAGAAGAGACTTGAAGACCTAAATATGTATACCTTGGAGGAAAGGAGGCACAGGGGAGATATGATTCAGACCTTTAAATACTTAAAGAGAAATGATGAACAAACAAACCTCTTCCAAAGACGGGGAACCTGTAAAACTAGAGGGCATAACATGAAACTGCAAGGGGGTAAATTGAAAGGCAATGTCAGGAAATATTTTTTCACTGAAAGGGTGGTGGATGCTTGGAATGCCCTCCCGATGGAAGTGGTAGGGGCGAACACGGTGACGGAATTCAAGAAGGCATGGGACAAACACAGAGGATCCCTTTACAGAAATAGGAAAAAAAACAAAATAAACGGTACCATCTAACTTCCAAACCATATAACGTCTTAGGGGTGTCCTATATGGAGTGGTGGGTTTACCCCTGAACAAGGATATGGAGAGGGGTGGCCTGCGCGGAGCGACAGGTGCACCTACTCTTGCCATCTCGCTGGGCAGACTGGATGGACCATGCTGGTCTTTATCTGCCGTCAACTACTATGTTACTATGTTACTATGTTACCTCTGGTCTTCCTTCTCTATAATCTCCTCTATAGAACTTCTCAAGATCAAAACATCCTATTTAATTTTTTCTTTATAAGCATTTACAATTAATACACCCTCCAACAATGAAAGATAAGGAAACTGCATCATCAATACAGGAAAGAAACATCTCTCATATAATCCAAATAAGAATCAAATACTATATGTTAAGGGGGTCATTCGTACTGCCACCTGATCACGTCTAACTTCCCATTTGTTGTACGGGGAAGTTAGATGGGGGCGGGGAAGGGGCGGATCGGGGGCGGCATTAGGGTGGGCGGTGGGCAGTCATCGGCTCTGGATGTACAGGGACAATTGGGGTGGAGGAGTGGCATAGTGGTTGGGGCAAGGTACTTCAGGCCGGAAGGTCGGGGGTTCAAATCCCACTAGAGGACAGCAACCTTGGGCTGGAAGGACTGGGGTTTCTAGTCCCACAGCTGCTCCTTGTGGTCTTGGGCAAGCCACTTAACCCTCCATAGCCCATGTTCCCTATAAAATAGTTATCTCCAAGTTATAATGCCCCATTCAATGTAATTTCAGTTTGTTCAATGTAAACTGCACTGATGCAGAATAGCGCGGTCTATAAGAGAATGTAAATAATAAAAATAAATAATTCCAATGTCAGCCCTGTATGTCCAGGACCAACAGCTTGGACGGGGAACTTATGCCACTTCTGAGGTGGAATAAGTTCCCTGATCAGGCAGCAGATAGTATATACATGTAAACCGCAGTTAGTATATACATGTAAACCACTCTGATGCATTAGTAAAGAGCGGTATATCAAATGCCTAAACCATAACCACATACAGATGGCAAGCCCGTGGCTGCAAAGCAATGGGAGAGGGCAGAGAGCATTCCCCACAGCCAGATCCTGGCCTTGGGAGGCCGGATTGGTGGTCAGGCTGCGGGGAAAGCCCTTCAAGAACCAGCAGCTGGGGGTCGCAGCTTTACAATGGAGCCATGGTGCCATGGCAAACAGACGCGGCTCCATTATAAAGCCCAGACTGAGTTAGTCAGGCAAGGCCTGTATGTGCAGCCGGGCTGAATCGAGGTCCTGGCTTGCACATACAGAACTGTTCATGATTCTGATCCCATGGGGCTAAACGTGCCCCGTGGGATCTGAATCGTGACTCCCTCTGTGCATCTTGTTCCAACCGGGCGCACAGAGGCCTGTACATCCAGGATGGAATTGGGCTCTAAATGTATATATGCCACAATGTAAATATGTTATGCTTGCTAGCATTTCCCGCATGCCACCCTTACCTATACTGCAAGTTCTCTGTAATGTTTGTTGAGTTTTACTGTAAACCACTTTGATTTTATTATAAGGCAGCATAAAAAAACCCTTTTAAATAAATTAAATAAAATAAAATAAATATAAGACCACCAAAATGGAAATAAGACAAGGAAAATTTCACAAAGGAAAATTTTTGAAGAGTCAGAAAAGCAGCACAGCCAGTTTATCTGGTAGATAATTACCCCACTACAGACCCCTCCCTATCCACCAAGAAACTAAGGAGCTGTTTGGGGTCAAAGAACAAAAATCTCTTATTATTTTATTTAACACTTATTTATATACCGCATCTTCCAGCGATCAGTTGCGGTGTACAATCAACAACAGTCAACAATGCAGAGCTTGTTTTACATAGAACAATGATAACTTTTTACATAGAACATCTTAACTTACACAACAACGGGTTTAAAAAACTAAGCGGAATAATTCAATAATTCAACTAAGACAGATTGTGTAACAGTTAAAACAGTTATCCATAAAGACAAAACATTGACAAGGAAATTTTAATAAAAAAGTAGCTCCCAAGACAAGAACTCTTGGTTTTAAATCCAGGAATTCTTTCTGTCTAACTTGGGTAGCCCTCGAAAAATCTGGAAAAATTTGAATCCTAGACCTCAAAAACAGCTCCTGCATATGATGAAAATACAATTTCAAAACAGTATGTCAGTCCACCTCAATAGCAAAATTAACAAGCAAGGTGGTCCGTTCAGTCACAACATCCAGGGAATTTTCCAAGAAGCCAGTAAGGTCAAAAGAACCCTGCTGGCTACATGATTGATCCACTCCAGTAGCACTAGCTACTGGCACAACAGACAAATATTGAGCCTGAGTAATCGGAGGCAAATTATCCAATGGAAGCTGTAAAATCTTTCAAAAATATTTCTTTACCATCTCCACCACTGAAACCAGTAGAGATTTAGGAAAGTTAATAAACCTCAGGTTATTCTTCCAAGAAGAATTCTCCAGATACTCCATCTTCCAAGTTAACACTGAAAAGCCTTTAACCAGCGCACACTGAGTCTTCTGTAGTTCCCCAAACCCTGCTTCCAGTACAGTCAACATAGAAGCTTGTAAAGTCTGCTCCTGAGAAACCCCACCAAGAGAATCCTTTACGCAAAAGAGTTCTGAGGAAAAAGTACCTACAACTGCTTGCAAAGAAGAGTTCATCGAGGCCATTGCCTTCCAAATGGCGTCCATAGTTTTAACTGCCAGTTTTTCCAACCTTCCAAGACCCAGAGGGAAAGGAACATCTCCCTCAGCTACCACGCTCCTCTCCAAGACGCCGTCATTTATTGGCTCCGCTCCCCCAAACACCGGGGAGGATGCCACGACTGGAGATCCTCCTGGACTAACAACGGCTCTCATTGGAGCCGGCAACAGCCATGCGGGTATGCCGGAAACACTTCTGGGTTGCAGAGGCACATCTCTCTCATTAGGGCTCAAAGATGCCCCACTAAAGGCTGTCAGCCTTGTCGAAGTGCCACTTCAAACTCTGAGGTTTAACCCACACTCAGTGAGTGTTCTTTGAATTCCCGGGATAGAGACCATTGATCCGTAGGACTGGAACTTCGGTTTTCTCTTCTTTCCCCCCCCCCCCCTCCCCGCTATCAAGGCAAGGGAATCCCCCAAAAACTAGATACCATCTTGTTTCCAGGTCTCAAGATCATCACATCCTCCCAGAAAACTACCTGCCTCTCGGATCCAATTCCATCAGCTCGGCTTCCCACCCCTTCTCTTGCCCTCATATTCAATAATAGTCTTTCTTCTGGTACTTTCCTCCTTGCCTGGAGGCATGCTGTTATCCGTCCAATTTTAAAGGGTTTCTCCCTCAGTTCCCACAAATTATCATCCTATCTCTACTCTTCCTTTTCTCTCAAAGCTCCTAGAGAATCTTGTCTTCTCACAGCTTTCCTCTTTCTTGGACTCTATTAATGCTCATCACCCACGCCAAACTGGCTTCCAATCTGGGCACAGTACTGAAACTGTTCTTCTCTCCCTTCTGAATGAGCTGCACTAGGCTCACGACCATGATGATATCTTGGTGGCTGTTTCCCTCAACTTTTCTTCAGCCTTTCATCTTGTAGATCACGTTACTCTCCTTTCTCAACTTCATGACCTTGGTCTTCGCGGTGCTGTCCTCATCTGGTTCCGTTCTTTCCTAGCACAGCAATTAGAAACATAGAAACATAGAAAAATGATGACAGAAAAAGGCCACATGGCCTATCTAATCTGTTCTTCCATATCGACAACTTAACAGTCCCCTTTTTTCCTTTAGAGATCCTTTGTGTTTGTCCCATGCTTTTTTGAATTCAGATACTGTCCTCATCTCTACCACCTCCACTGGGAGACTATTCCATGGATCCACCACTCTTTCCGTAAAGAAATATTTCCGCATATCACTCTCATCCCATGTACCCTCGTAGCAGAACTTGCTTTCAATCGAAAGAGACTCTCCCCCTGTGCATTTATGCCATGGAGGTATTTAAACATCTCAATCATATCACCTCTATCCTGCCTTTCCTCTAAGGTGTACATATTAAGATCCTTAAGTATGTCCTCATATGCTTTATAATGAAGACCACTAACCATTTTAGTAGCCACCCTCTGTACTGACTTCATCCTGTTTATAACCTTTTGAAGGTGCAGTCTCCAGAATTGCACACTATACTCCAAATGAGGTCGCACCAAAGACTTATACAGAGGCACTATCACCTCCTTTTTTCTGCTAGCCATTCCTCTCCGTATGCATCCAAGCATCCTTCTAGCTTTAGCTGTCACTTTTTCTACCTGTTTAGCTACTTTAAGAATATTAGACACAACCACACCTAGGTCCCATTCTTCTTTAGTGGACAAAAGTACTTCACCCCCTATACTATATTGCTCCCTTGGATTGCTGCAGCCCAAATGCATGACCTTACATTTTTTAACTTTAAATCCCAGCTGCCAAATTCTGGACCATTCTTCAAGCTTAGCTAGATCCCTCCTCATGTTATCTACACCTTCCTGGGTGTCTACTCTATTGCAGATTTTGGTATCATCCTCAAAGAGGCAAACCTTACCCGACAGCCCTTCCCCTATATCACTAACAAAGATGTTAAAAAGAAATCGGACCAAGGACAGATCCCTGGGGCACACCACTGGTAATTTCCTTCTCCTCAGAGTGAGCTCCATTTACCTGTACTCTTTGTCGCCTCCCACTCAACCAATTTCTAACCCAAGCAGTAACTTTAGGGTCCATCCCTAGGGTGTTCAGTTTGTTTATAAGTTGCCTGTGAGGAACGGTGTCAAAGGCTTTACTAAAATCTAAATACACCATATCTAGGACTCTCCCTCGGTCCAACTCCCTGGTCACCCAGTCAGAGAAATCAATCAGATTTGTCTGACATGACCTGCTTCTGGTGAATCCATGCTGCCTCAGATCCTGTAATCTGCTGGACTCCAGAAACCTCACTATTTTCTCTTTCAGCGGTGTTTCGAATAATTTACTTACCACCGAAGTTAAACTAACCGGCCTGTAGTTTTCAACCACATCCTTACTTTCACTTTTGTGTAAAGACACCACATCAGCTTCTCTCCAGTCCTTTGGCACCACTTCCAACACCAACGAGGCATTGAAAAGGTCAGTCAGTGGAGTTGCTGCAACGTCCCCAATTTCCCTCAGTATTCTAGGGTATATCCCATCCGGTCCCATTGCTTTGTCTACTTTAAGTTTAGCTAGTTTCTCACGAAAACAGTCTTCTAAAAATTGTTCAAGATGCCCCTCGCTTCTGTTCCTGTTTGTGGGTGTTTTCTGAGGTCCTGTTCCTGGTTCATTATCTGTGAACACAGAACAGATATATTTGTTAAGTAATTCCGCTTTTTCCTCTTCAGCTTCTACATATTCCTCCCCTTCACCCTTGAGTCTGACAATGCCACTTTTGCCCTTCCTCTTCTCGTTAACATATCTGAAAAATGTCTTATCCCCACATTTTATTCTATTGGCTATTTCATCTTCTTTTTGAATCTTTGCTTTCCTGACTACTTTGCTAGCTTCTCTAAGTTTTTTCAAATACCTGTCTTCCTCTCTCTGTGATCTCTTGTATTTCATGAAGGCCTCCCTCTTTTTTTTCACCTTTTCAGTTACTTATTTCAAAAGCCATAGCGGTCTCCTTTTCCTTTTCCCTTTATTTAAAAAGAAGCAGCGCCATTGGGCGCTTCATCAGTCGATGCAACCAACACCATCAACAGACTCCCCTGAGCGATCGGGGTCAAGCCATTAAAAGGACACCTTCCCCCCATCAGCATCCAGCCCAATCAGGAGGGCCAACCTCATTTAAAAAGAAGCAGCACCATCAGGTGCTTCATCAGCTGATGCAGCCGACACCATCAACAGGCTCCCCTGAGCGATTGGGGTCGAGCCATTAAAAGCCCAGAGAAACCATGGCCACCCAGCTGGAGTCTGTGGCTCAGTGTCTGGAGAGACACCTCCCTGCTCCGGAGCTGCAGGAGCTGAAGCGGATCCTGTATGGAAAGGAGCTCAGCACTGCTTAATCAGCATGTCATGTATTCAGTGCAATACCTGTGGTGCTTTCATTCTGAGACGAATCATTTGGAACCTAAGAGCCTGTCCTATGTGCCTCAAGTCAGCTGCCATGCATAAAGAATTGACTCTACTAAGGGAAGAACTAGCTGCCATGCATAAAGAATTGACTCTACTAAGGGAAGAACTAGCTGCAATGAAACTCATCTCTTCTAGGATACAAACAGAACAAAGTCTACCACCGCTACCACAAAGAATCAAACATCCCAGGAACAAATGGATCACAGTGGGCTCGGGTAGATTGCGATTGAGACATCCTATACATCAAGAGATATCCCTGCATAATGCTTTCTCTGCTTTGGTTAATGAGGATCACCAATCCATGGATACTGAAGGGCCCTTAAATGAGTCAGTCAATGCCCAATCTCCTGCTAAAGTACTAAATATGAAGAAAAACTTACCAAAAGGAAAACTACTACTACTTGGAGATTCCATCATCAGAGGCACCAACTTGGGATCACAGTTCAAAGGACAGAAGATAATCAAATGCCTCCCAGGCTCTTCAGCCAGCAGGTATACAAACCAAATTGTTGATATACTTAGCGCAGAAAGTGAGCACTCCAAAATTGATGTTGTCATCCACCTGGGTACAAATGACCTGGCTCGAAACAGTTCCTCTGCAGTTCAAAGGGACTTCCAGACTCTGGGAAACTCAAGTCCATTGTTAACACTGTAGCATTCTCAGCAGTTCTACCTGTTTATGGTAAGGGGGCAGAAGGCTGCATCGCATAAACAGCTTTAATGCATGGCTCCAGACCTGGTGCGAACGAGAAGGATTCTAATTCATTGGTGACTGGGGAAACAGATGGACCAACAAGAGACTATACAGTGCTGATGGACTACATCTCTCTGTCACGGGGAAAAGAATCCTAAGTGAAAGATTCAGGCAGTATGTGGATATGCATTTAAACTAGAAAAAGTGGGTGACGGATGGAGAAGGACTAGTTCAGGATGTCACTCCCGGCAAATGCAGAACAACATCAGAAACAGCCACACTTTTAAATCACACATCAAAGACAAGTGGGAAGAAGTGGGCAGAACAAAATCAATGCAAAATACATGCAAGCCAGTTAAATGATGGAAAGCAATGAGCACAAATGCTCGAAGCTTAGCCAATAAAGTTCCGGACCTGGAAGCCCTAATGGTGGAATTGGACTTGGACATTGTAGCCATTACAGAAACATGGTTTAATGAATCGCATGAATGGGATATAGCCATAGCTGGCTATAATCTAGTCAGAAGAGAAAGAGAAAGCGGAAAAGGAGGAGGAGTAACCTTGTATGTCAAAAGCAATATTAAACAAACTCTCTCCTGTCGGGTTTTTATGGGAACAATCAATATACCTGTCAATTACCAATATTGCCCCATGCATTATATTAAATATTAATATGGAATATTAAAGCTACTGCAATGCAAGGGGCATGGGGAAAAGAAGAAGCGCTCTGGATTATGTTGGAAAGAGGAGATGGCACTGTCATCCATACTGCTGTAGTCTATAGACCTCCGACTCAAATTGAAGAAATAGATAATGAATTGATTATAGATATTGCCAAGATAGCCACAAAGGGGGAAGTGATCATATTGGGTGACTTTAATCTACCCAATATGGATTGGAGTACTCCTTCTGCGAATCTGGCAAGAAGCAAAACAATTATGGATGCTTTCCAAGATGCATCACTTAAACAAATGGTGATGGAACCAACCAGAGAAAGCTCAATGCTGGATTTAGTGCTCACCAACGGTGAGAGCATGTTGAATGTCTGGGTGGGTGCCCCTGTGAGCAGCAGCGAACATCACACGGTGTGGTTTGAGATAAAAGCCAAGGTGCAGTCCAATCATAGCAAGCTCAAAGTCCTAAACTTCAAAAACAATGACTTCAGTAGAATGACCAAGTACCTGAAGGAGGAGTTGGCAGGGTGGGAGGGGATAAAGGAAGTGGAATTGTAATGGGCTAAACTAAAGGTGGCAATAAAAGGGGCAACAGATAAATACCGGTATGTAAGGAAAGTAAATAAAAACAAGAGAAGAAGGAAACCTAAAAACAGCTTTCACAAAATTCAAAAGCTTGCAAACAGAGGAACACAGTAAGGAATACAGGAGCAAACTAAAAGAGACAAAAAGAAAAATAAGGAAAGCAAAATCAAAGGCAGAGGAAAAGATGGCTAAAGATGTGAAGTGTGGAGAAAACCTTCTTCAGGTATATTCGGGAGAGGAGGAAAATCAGAGCTGGAATTGCAGGACTCAGAAGTGCTGGGAACGGATTTGTGGAAAGTGACAGTGAAAAAGCAAAATTGCTAAACAAATACTTCTGCTCTGTTTTTACTAAAGAAAATCCTGGAGAAGGACCATGTGTGACTCCCAAATATAAAAATGGAAATGAAGTAGATACCACACCATTCACTAAAGATGATGTGTTAGAACAACTGGCAAAACTGAAAGTGAACAAGGCCATGGGACCGGATGGGATACATCCCAGGATACTGAAAGAGCTCAGAGGGGTTCTTGCAAGCCTGTTAAAGGATGTTTTCAACAGATCCTTGGAAACAGGAGTAGTTCCTCAGGACTGCAGAAGGGCAGATGTGGTACCTCTTCACAAAAGTGGTGACAGGGAAGAAGTGACAAACTACAGGCCCATGAGCCTTACCTCGGTGGCAGGAAAAGTAATGGAGGCGCTTCTGAAAGAGCGAATATTGGACTTTCTCAAAACCAAAAGATTGCATGATCCGAGGCAATATGGTTTTACCAAAAGACGATCTTGCCAAACAAATCTGATTGAGTTCTTTGACTGGGTGACCAGAGAACTAGATCAGGGGCATGCGATGGATGTCATCTACCTGGATTTCAGCAAAGCCTTTGATACTGTTCCTCATAGGAGGCTTATCAATAAACTCGGTAGTTTGGGGATGGGTCCCAAGGTGGTGAACTGGATCAGAAATTGGTTGACTGGCAGATGACAGAAGGTGATGGTAAATGGAGCTCAGTCGGATGAAAGGAGGGTGATTAGCAGGGTGCCCCAGGGTTCAGTCCTGGGCCCGGCACTGTTCAATGTATTTGTGAGTGATATTTTTATTTATTTATTTATTTTATTTAAGCTTTTCTTATATACCGCCTCTTCCAGAGATCAAAGGCGGTTTACAGGTAACAAGAACTGAACAAGATATTGCTGAAGGACTGCATGGAAAAGTCTGTCTTTTTGCAGATGACACGAAAATTTGCAACAGAGTGGACTCCCCTGAGGGAGTGGATAACATGAAGAAAGATCTACAAAAGCTGGAAGAATGGTCTAATGGTCTAATCCCCAGTTCACACCCAGTTTATCTTCCCTGTTATATGTAAACCTAGATCAGTCATGTATTGGCAGGTATATTGTTGTTCAATGTAAACCGCACTGATGATGAATAGTGCGGTATATAAAAAATGTTAAATAAATAAATAAATAAAATGCTTGGCAGTTAAGATTTAATGCGAAGAAGCGCAATGTTATGCACTTGGGAAGCAGAAATCCAGGTGAAATGTATGCGTTAGGGGGAGAGAGATTGGTGTGCACGGACCAGGAGAAGGACCTTGGTGTAATTATTTCTTCGGATCTCAAGGTGGCAAAATAGTGCGACAAGGCGGTGGCAAAGGCCAGGAGGATGTTGGGTTGCATACAAAGAGGAATTACCAGCAGAAAGGAAGAGGTACTAATGCCACTGTATAAGTCACTGGTGAGGCCTCACTTGGAATACTGTGTTCAGTTTTGGAGACCATATATTGCAAAGGATATAAAAAGACTGGAAACTGTTCAGAGGAAGGCGACCAAAATGATTTAGAGCCTGCGTCAGAAGCCTTATGAGAAGAGACTTGAAGACCTAAATATGTACACTCTGGAGGAGAGGAGGGACAGTGGAGATATGATTCAGACCTTTAAATACTTAAAGAGAAATAATGAACAAACAAACATCTTCCAAAGACGGGGAAGCTGTAAAACTAGAGGGCATAACATGAAGCTGCTAGGGGGTAAATTGTAAGGCAATGTCAGGAAATACGTTTTCACTGAAAGGGTGGTGGTTGCTTGGAGTGCCCTCCCTATGGAAGTGGTGGGGGCAAATACAGAGACAGAATTCAAAATGGCATGGGACAGACGCAGTGGATCCCTTTACAGAACAGGATAAAATCAAAATAAACTTCACTAACTAATTTCTCAACATACAGAGGTGTCCTACACGGAGCGGTGGGTTCACTCCTAAAACAAAGACATGGGGAGGGTTGACCTCTAAAGCAAAGACATGGGGAGGGGTGGCCTGCACGGAGCGGCAGGTTCACCTATTCTTGCCATCTTACTGGGCAGACTAGATGGACCATACTGGTCTTTATCTGCCGTCATTTACTATGTTACTATGTTACAATGTTACCTTCCCACCATCAGCGTCCAGCCCAATCAGGAGGGCCAACCTAATTTAAAAAGAAGCAGTGCCATCGGGCGCTTCATCAGCCGATGCAGCTGACACCATCAACAGGCTCCCCTGAGCGATCGGGGTTGAGTCATTAAAAGGACACCTTCCCGCCCTCAGTGTCCAGCCCAATCAGGAGGGCCAACCTCATTGAAAAAGAAGCAGAGCTATCAGGCGCGCCCGCACCTGGCGTGCCCGCGCCTGAGGGCCTTGCCAGAGGGCCCTTTGGCATGGCCCTTAGGCGGGGAACGCGAGCAGACAAAATGCAGCTGAGAAGTCATACTCAGAAAAGATCTCAAACACTCGAGAAAGGTAACAGCAAGCATAAAATAGAATCAAAATCAGATGAGTTCAAGACCAGCAACACAAAAAGAAGAAAAAAAGACAGGAACTTCTTCAAGAGGTGCGACACATTAACTCGATACTATCTCAATACTAGAAAATCAGGAGAATTCCGTTTTCTTGCCGAGATATACACAGGTTAACAGTGTCACTGGATCCCTCAGAAAAGAGTTATTTTGTACCAAAAATAAAAATATTTCAACTATCACAATATTCAGATTATGAAAGATAATTCTCCACTACCATCCATTAACTCTAAAAAATCCAATAAGGAATAATACATAACATTGTCATTCCAAACCTAACATAACAACAACCAATTTAAAGTAAAAAACAAAAAAGAAATTCTCCTGAAAATGCACCCCATAAATATAATTCTGGCTTTAGGCTTTATAGTATCTTTAATTCTACCATCCACGCCCTACTCTCTCGCTTCCAGCATCCACACAATCCCAGTCATACACTCGCTTCAGAGATGTAGATCAGAGTCGAGAACCTACAAACCATGGCCCATCAACTTAGAAAGAGAACAATGGCTTATTGAGATCAATTTGGAAGCAGAAGGGCAAGATAAAGTTAACACAAGAAAAACCCCGTTTACCCTAAAATGCTCACTAATCAAGCCACGTTCAATCAGGAATAAGATACCAATAATAAACGACCACATTAAAGATAACAACCTAGACATTCTGTTCATAACCGAATCATGGCTTACTACCAATGACTCAGTTCTAATAAACCAACGTAAACCTCAAGGCTACGAAATATTCAACCATCAAAGATCAAAAAAGAGAGGAGGTGGTGTAACCATAATAGCCAGAAAAGAACTACATCTATCAAAAATAGTAAACGATTTTGACCAGGACATGGAAGTTATCCTATTAGAGAACCAAAACCTGATAGTATGCCTAATCTACAGACTCCATCCTCATCCTGTAAGGAACTCACATCTATCCCAGACTATATATGCTCCAACAACAATAACAAACACTTAATTGTGTTAGGGGATCTTAACTTACCATCTACCAACTCACAACAAGCTCAAGATTTCCTGGACACAATGGAAGCCCTAGGTTATCAACAAATAGTAAAAGAGCCCACGCACATAAAAGGAAATGTACTGGACCTCATATTCCTCCCGTTCGAACTAATAAACAGCAACACAGATCTAGATATACATATTGAAGAAATCCCTTGGTCAGACCACCACTCCATTTATTTCTCCATCTCAAACTTATCCAGAGGAGTTAATATAAATCAAATTAATACAGACCCCAGGAAATTCAACAAATTCATCAAAGAAGAGTTCACAAAGGAAATCTTCCCACAACTTCATACCGACATCACAGATACAGACAAACTCATAAACAACTGGAATCTAGTAGTAAATCAGGCAGCTTCAGCCAAAAAAGTCATACCACAAACAAGAAAGAGACAAGGAAAAGTGCAATATGGTACACAAAAGATATCCGAAACATCAAGAAGCAACTAAGGAAAATAGAAAGGAGATGGAGGAAATCAAAAAGCGAGACAGAAAGCCTCTCCTATTTAAACAAGTGGACAGAATACACAAATAGCATTAACAACAAGAGAGACTACCACACTAAACTTATTATGTCAGCTCTGAATAAGCCTAGAGAGATGTTTGACATTGTCAAATCATTAATATCCATGCCAAAGGAAGATTTGATAACCCAATCTCCAAATGTACATGTTATGGCTAAATACTTCAAGGAAAAGATGGACAAATATTCTTCAAAAGAAACATTACCAAAAGCAGCAAACACAAACATACACACCTGAAATAAATTTTCTCTGATTTCTAAAAAACAATTGGATAACACCATCAAACTATTAAACTACTTCACCCTTAGACCCATGTCCATCAGTATGGATAAGAATGACAGCGATCAGTTCTCACCCTTCATACTAAATTTAATCAATGTTTCACTACAGCAAGGCTACATACCCAAGGATTTAAAAGGCGCATCAATACGCCCTATTTACAAATGCAAAGATCTGGATAAATCTGACCCACATTCATATAGACCAATTGCAAGTCTCCCATTTATGGCAAAAATCTTAGAAAAAACAGTTCAGATTCAACTACAAGACCATGTTGATAATTCCGCACCACTCGACCCACAACAACATGGTTTTAAAGTAGGTCATGGGGTAGAAACTCTTCTTCTAACCCTAACAGACAGGCTAATAAAGGGAATGGAAAAGCAGAAATCTGGATTCATTCTAATTTTCCTAGATATTACAGCAGCATATGACTCCATAATACATGAACATCTCCTAACCAGACTTCAAGAAATTGGCCTAATTGAAAATACACTAATGTGGTTCAAATCCTACTTATACAACCGAACCCAACAAGTGAAAATAGGAAAAGATACAGCTAAACCATTCATCCAAAAGCTGGGCATTCCTCAAGGATCGGTATTATCAGCTTTATTATTCAATATCTATATTTAACCCGTATGTAAAATAATCCAAGACCACAACATCCAGTACCACCTCTATGCAGACGATATCATGATGTATACTCAATTCGACATCAACCAACCAATCCACACAAAAATAGAAGATTGCTTCAGAGACACAATCACATGGCTAGCCAGCCATAACCTACAGATCAATTATAAGAAGACAGAGGTCCTATTCATTACAAAAGATCCCACCTTCACCCCTCCGAAAACAATTGTAGTTAATGAAACAACACTACAGGTAAAAAATGAAGTAAGATACCTGGGAGTCACACTGGATCAACAACTCAATTTCGCCAAACATATAAACAATGTTTCAAGGGCCGTTTTCTCAAAACTGAAGATGCTTCAACACCTAAGACCCCTCTTATAAGCAAGTGACTTCAGAACAACAGTCCAGGCTATGATTTTCCCACAGCTAGATTACTGCAATGGCTTACTAATGGGTCTCCCTAAACAAATTATTCGAAGACTCCAACTGGTCCAAAACACAGCAGCCAGGGTCATCACACAAACACCAATCAAGGAACACATTACACAAATTCTTAAAGATCTTCACTGGTTACCAGTAGCCAGCAGAATAAAATTCAAATCATTCCACACAATATTCAAAGCACTTCAAAATGAACCATCATCAAGCTTAAGGTCATTAATTCATACCAACCCAGAAACCAGATTAAGAAGAAGCAACTGTAAAAACACATTAGCAGTCCCCTCAAATTTCAGAAACAGCAAGGCAACAACAACAAAGAGAGCATTCTCCTTATATACTCCAATGCTGTGGAACTCACTTCCAGACATCATAAGGGATACGAAGGAACCAAACAGCTTCCGCAAACTCATAAAAACCTTCCTGTTCAGAGAGCAGTTCGGAGAATCAATTACCTAAAACAAACCAGTCCTGGCTTCCCTTCGCTCATCATATAAACTCAACGCCACCCAGTACTTCTCTCAAAACAGGACACAGGGCAACAGTTTACTATTACAAAAAATAAGTAATTAAACTAACTCTAGACCATGAGTTAGCTAAGAACTCTTCAAACGTATCACAAACGTCTCATGTATATAGTTGATTGTTTGATATTCCTAGGGGTATGTTTACTTAACCGTCTTAACATGCGCCCAGCGATAGTGTGCAGGCTGCCATAAAAGGAGTGGGCGTTTCAGTCTTAAAGTAGAAAAATGGGATTATCGCGCGATAACGTGCGCTGCTGCGCACATTATCGGGCGAAGCACCGCTAAGCGCGTTAACGCGCGGTACTCTTAAGTAGGCGCGCAGACATACAAGCATAGAAGCAGAGGTGTAGCACAATGGTTAATACACTGACTGATGATACAGGGGTCATGAGTTTGATCCCCCAGTGTGCCTAATGCATAAGGCTGGCTGAGGCATCACCCTTTAAGTTTAGGTAGTGATTTTTGAGGCATTTTACCTTTATTTTAATTAGTGCTGCCAACAAACACACCCTCACAGTGGTGTAACCTAAGGTGCCGCATAAGGCACCCCATAACGCACTCCATAGGGTACATTATAAAGTGCACTGTCTGCCAAGGCACCCTATAATGTCCCCTATAGGACACCTTATAAGGCACCTTATGAGGCGCTTGATAGGGTGCCTTATAAAGCGCTCTATAAGGCGTCTTACAGAGCGCCCTATAAGGTGCCTTATGGGGCGCCTTATGAGGCACCTTAAGGTTACAGTACTCTGAGAGTGTTTTTGCTGGCAGCACTAATGTACATTAAAAATAGACAATGCCTCAGACAGCCCTATCAAATAACCCCACCATGGGTTTGAACCCATGACTGCTGGCTTCACAGGCAGTGAAGTAACCAGTGGGCTACAGCTGCTAACAAACCCCTGGCTGGCTGGCTGCAGAAGGACTGCACGTCACCACACAAACTGTCTGCTGTGGTTACCAGGATAGGGTTAACCCACCCGTACCCATGATGCACTGAACATGCAAATCAGCAGTCGACAGATGGGCACAAGATGGGGTATGCACCCCCACAGCACCTCGGCCTGGTAGGGGGAACTGACCGTGGGTGGTACTGGCACAGAGTAGCCACAGACCGTCACATTGTGCGGGTACCGTGCTCACCCTGAGAGTGAGGTGGGGCGCCCAGCACCAGGTCCACAGCACCTTTCATGGCTGAAATACGCCATGCTGCAGGTCCCCATCAGTGCTACTGTGTGTGATAGGTAGTTCCTGCAGACACACCTAGGTTACATCTGTGTCCTTTTGTATTTCTCAGTCATGTCTAGCCCTTATGGGCTATGATGCACCCAGAATAGTGCATATCCTGTGTTGGTGCCATGGTTACATGATGTAGAGAGAGAGGGAGAGGTGTTTGGACCCATAGGCAGATTATGTACCACCACACAACCCACTCTCTGGGGCTTAGGGTGGGAAACAGGATCACCCACCAATAGATCCACATTCTAGCTCCCTGCAATGGTAGCAGTAGAGGGGACCATCAACCCCAGTCCTGCTGGGGAAACAGACACCCTACAGGGCAGGCAATGCAGAGCTGTACACATCCATAAAACAATAGCAGACAGACAGTAGGCCTGGAAATGCTCAGCTGCCCCCCACCACAATCTGACATTCACCAGCAGCAAGCCTCCAGCCACTGCACCCTGCAAGGTGTTCCAGCAAGACACATACTAACTGCAGACAGTCTGCTAGCTAGTCCATAGTGCATGGTCCTGGAGGAGATGCATGTACCCAGAACTGAGATGCCAGCATACACACCAAGCAGATAAGTCAGTAATTGGGCCCCAAAAGGAACCCATAAATATCACATGAGAGAAATGCTATATGGGGGAACCTAGCCATGCCGTGGTCACTGCTCAGTCAGGGTGAGAGTGACCTCCCAGCAGGACATGTTGTGGCCATGCTGTCCGTGCAGGTGGTGGCCGGGCACTACAATGTCCGAGCCATTGCCCTATGCCCTGTGCAGATGTTGCCAGGCCAGGCCACCCTATCCAGGCTATTCTCATAGTACCTTGCTCCTCATTATGCACATTGGCAGGACAATACTGGCAACAGTGCTAGCAGTGTGGGCTGTGGAGGGTGTTGGCAGCCACCACACACTGGTTAGCCAGACACACACTCCACACACCTATGCCAGCATTGTGCAACTATAGAGGTGTTTGGGAGCCCTGGCCACCACACCAGTCCTGGGCACAGTGCAGGCATGGCTATGGTATGCAATACTGTTGGGGTCACTCTGTCAGACACCAGACCTGAGGCACACTCCACAGACATCAGAAAGGTTGCTATGATGCAGCTCAATCAGCCAATTGTGCTTAACATAGGAATTGCTATCTGCCAGTTATCATAGCAACCTTTTGATAGCTGTGTACAGTTTCCCCATGTTTAGGGTGGCATTGCTAAGGTATGCAAGTGCTAGTATTGGGAGATGCACGCAGGGCCCAACATCCTGCCTCTCCAGGAGGCTTGGGATAATGGAGCCTGTGGGTGCAGGTGTGTCTGACCCTGTTGGCCGCTGCTCTAGGGCAGAGGTTCCCAACTCCAGTCCTGGAGGGCCAAACATTGTTCGGGTTTTCATGCTGTCCCTAATAAATATGCATGAGATACATCTGCATACCATGGGGGCAGTGCATAGATATGCAGCACAGGCATCTTTATTAGAGGCAGCATGGAACCTGAATGGTGTTTGGCCCTCCAGAACTGCATTTGGGAGACTCTGCTCTAGGTAATGCGCCTGCTTATGGTGTCTGTGCTCTGTAGGGTAAAATGTAGGTGTTTTGGGCATGTCTACGTCATCTGCACTACAGGTTCTGTCTGTATTAGCATGTTGTAGTAGTGGGTAAAATATGGGGGCTGGGTTGGCAGGAACCACAGCTGGGACTTGAACCTGTGATCTCCTGCTCCTGAACACACTGGCTGTGTGCACTGCACCACCGTGTTGCCACAGAGAGAGTGTATTCCCTGGGGATACCATGACTGTTCATCAGACAAGGCCTGTCTTTGCAGTGCATGGCACCCACCTACACAGGGCTAGGCCACGGTCTACTCTGGGCAGCTGCCACTGCCCCCTCCACCACCAGTACCCCTCTGCCACCCTGCTGACATGCCCGTCTGCTGGTGCTGCTGGTGGAGCGCAGTCTCAGGCCATCCATTGTGCGGGTAGGCAGCTGCCTATGGTGCAGGTTCTGGGGTAGGGGTGCCTGCATAGCTGTCCACGCTTACCCCCAGCACCGCCTGCCAATGTTCTGTGCCCTTGGAGGTACTGCAGTGCCAGGTCCCACAGTACCTGCTGGGTACTATCCCCTGTGACACTGTGGGAAGCACACTCGTGCCCATGCTGGGCCCTCATCAGTTGCTGTCTGGCTGCTCTACTGTTTCAGCATTCCTATGGGTCACCTAGGCATCACCCTAGTCCACACTGTGGCCGAGCTGCAGCACAGCATGTGCTGTCTGCAGCCCTCTGTGTCCCCTTTCCCAGCATCTGTCCAGTTGCCCATTCCGACATGCCTGCCCTGCTGTTGTGGAACATGTTCACACCATAGGAAGCCTGTCCAATGGAGAGGGAAACCATGATCAGCGCTATTTCACTATGGGATCATTCACCTTGTATGGGAATGGAGCGTAGACCCTTCCAAAATTCATATCCTTTTTTTGGAGCTTTCTTGAGAGTATTTTTTGATGTTTCCCATTAATATCACTATTGCCCAGCGTGGTTATGTTTTTTTTATATTTTGTTGGGGTCATTTTCAATGTTTATTTGCACTTTTGTTCCGTGCACATGTATCACACTTATCACTTTTTTGTCGGTTTCCCTGATTTTGCTTTACATTGCTGACAGAAATGGTTTCTCTTCCCTTTAAATCAGCTCTAACGCCAGGGTTTCACTGGCGTTAGTTTTCAGCCTCGGATTTCACAGTGTTAGTGTGCAGAGAGCCTCTCCCCTCCCACTCTCCACCCATTGACCCTTTCTCTCCGCCCCTGGGGAGCCTTCCTCCGCCCTCCGGGAGCCTTTCCCCGCCTTCAGCGCTCGTTTGCGCCGCTGCACGCGTTATCGCGCGATAAGGTACCTGTTGCCTTAAAAAGTGCCATTATCGTGCGATAAGGTACCTTATCGCGCGATAACGTCACAGAGCGCACATTAAGACGGTTTAGTAAACATACCCCCTAGTTATATGTACTATTCTAATCTTATATATTATTTTTTGCAACTATGACACACACTGTTTCAACGTTCTATGTAATGCATATATGTTAAAATACAATTTTTGAGTTCTTTGTAAACTGCTTTGATTATAGAAAGGCGGTATATAAATACACATAAATAAATAAATACATTTACCATTTTAACAAAAAGGTTGGGTGCCCTTAAAATATCCCCTTTCAGTTTTGCCCACTGTTTTTCTACATTCCCCAGCTGTTCCCATCCCACTAACGACTCCCTGAAGTATTGGCTCATCTTGGCAAAGTTAGGGGTATGTTTACTAAACCACCCTAATGTGCGCCCGGTGCTAGTGTGCAGGATGCCATATAAGGAGTGGGCGTTTCAGTCTTAACCTAGCAAACCGGGATTATCACGCGCTCTTGTGCGCTGTGCGCCGCGCACATTAGCACATGAGAAACGCGTGCGGGAAGCATAAGCAGGCGCGCTGATGTGCAAATAGAAGAACAGGGCTGCAGTACAATGGTGAAGACACTGACAAATGGTGCGGGGGCATGGGTTCAATCCCCCACTGTGCCCAATGAATAAGGCTGCCTGAGGCACCACCTGTTATGTGTAATATTGCATTATGAGGCATTTTAATTTTACTTTAATTACTGCTGCTAGCAAACGCACTCTCAAAGCGCTGTAACATAAGGTGCTGCATAAGGCACCCCATAAGGTACCCCAGAGGGCACATTTTAAAGTGCACTGTCCGCCACGGCACCCTACAATGTTGCATAAAGGGTGACCTATAGGGCGCCATATAGGGTGCCCTATGAGGCACGGCAAGGTCATAGCACTGTTTTTGATGGCAGCACTGTGCATTTTAACGCATGGAAATGTTAAGTAGGTGTGCTGACATGCAAGGAGAAACAGCAGTGTAGCACAATGGTTAAGACACTGACTGATGATGCAGGGGTCATGGGTTCAATCCCCCACTGTGCCCAATGAATAAGGCTGCCTGAGGCACTACCTGTTATGTATAATATTGCATTATGAGGCAATTTAATATTGTTTTAATTAGTGCTGCTAGCAAAAACACTCTCAAAGTGCTGTAACATAAGGTGCCGCATCAGCCGCCCTATAAGGCACTCCAGAGGGCATACTATAAAGTGCACTGTCCACCCAGGCATCCTATAATGTCCCCTATAGGGCACCCTATAAGGCGCTCCATAGGACACCTTATAAGGCACCTTATACGGACTGTAACCATAAGGTGCCTCAGAAGGCGCTTTATAGGGTACCCTATAAGGCGCCTTATAGGGCGCCCTCTGAGGCACCTTATGGTTACAGTACCCCGAGGGTGTTATGCTGGCAGCACTAATGTACATTAAAAATAGACAATGCTTCAGACAGCCCTATCAAATAACTCCACTGTGGGTTTGAACCCATGACTTCTGGCTTCATAAGCAGTGAAGTAACCAGTGGGCTACAGCTCCATAGCTGCTAGCAAACCCCTGGCTGGCTGCAGAAGGACTGCATGTCACCACACAGTCTGCTGTGGTCACCAGGATAGGGTTAACCCACCCATACCCATGATGCACTGCACATGCAAATCAGCAGTCTACAGATGATCACAAGATGGGGTATGCACCCCCACAGCACCCCGTCCTGGTAGGGGGAACTGACCGTGTGTGGCACTGGCACAGAGTAGCTACACACCGTCACATTGTACAGGTACGGTACTCACGCTGAGGGTGAGGTAGGGGGCCCAGCACCAGGTCCACAGCAGAAATAGGACATGCTGCAGGACCCCAGCAGTGCTAATGTGTGAGATAGGTAGTGTCTGCAGACACACCTTGGATACATCTGTATTTCTCAGTCAAGGTTTAGCCCTTATGGACCCATAGGTGTATTATGTACTACCACGCACCTCCTCCTCCTCCTCCTCCAGGCTGAGGGTGGGAAACAGGGTCTCCCACCAACAGATCCACATTCTACCTCCCTGCAATGGTGGCAGTAGGGGGGGACTATCAACCGCAGTCCTGCTGGGGAACAGATACCCTACAGGGCAGTCAACGCAGCTCTGTACACATCCATAAAGCAATTGCAGACAGACATTAGGCCTGGATATGCTAATCTGCACCCCACCACTATCTGATATTCTCCTGCAGCAAGCCTTCAGCCGCTGCACCCTGCAAGGTGTTCTAGCAAGACACATACCAGCTGCAGACAGTCTGCTAGCTAGTCCATAGTGCATGTTCCTGGTGGATATGCATGCACCCAGAACTGGGATGTCAGCATACACACCAAGCAGATAAGTCAGTGACTAGGCCCCAAAAGGGAAACCATAAATATCACATTAAAAAAATACTACATAGCATTATGGGGGAACCTAGCCATGCCTTGGTCACTGCTCAGTCAGGGTGAGAGTGATCTCCCAGCAGAACATGGTGTGGCTACCCTGTCTGTGCAGGTGGTGGCCGGGCACTACAATGTCCCAGCCATTGCCCTATGCCCTGTGCAGATGCATCCTGGCCAGGCCACCCTGTCCGGGCTATACCCATGGTACCTTGCTCCTCATTATGCACATTGGGAGGCCAATATTGGCAACAGTGCTGGCAGTGTGGGCTGTGGAGTGTGTTTGCATAGACAGACACACACTCCCGCACCTATGCCAGCATTGTGCTACTATAGAGGTGTTTGGCAGCCCTGGCCACCACACCAGTCCTGGGCACAGTGCAGGCATGGCTATGGTATGCAATACTGTTGGGGTCACTCTGTCAGACACCAAACCTGAGGCTCACTCCACAGACATCAGAAAGGTTGCTATGATGTAGCTCAATCAGCCAATTGTGCTTAACGTAGGAATTGCTATCTGCCAGTAATCATAGCTACCTTTTGATAGCTGTGTACCATATTCCCAGGTTTAGGGTGGCATTGCTACGGTATGCAAGTGCTAGTATTGGGAGATGCACGCAGGGCCCAATGTCCTGCCTCTCCAGGAGGCACTGGCTAATGGAGCATGTGGGTGTGGGTGTGTCTGCCCCTGTTGGCTGCTGCTTTACGGCAGAGGTTCCCAACTCCAGTCCTGGTGTGCCAAACACTGTTCGGGTTTTCATGCTGTCCCTCATAAATATGCATGAGATACATCTGCATACCATGGGGGCGGTGCATAGATATGCAGCACAGGCATCTTTATTAGAGGCAGCTTGGAACCTGAATGGTGTTTGGCCCTCCAGAACTGCATTTCGGAGACTCTGCTCTAGGTAATGCGCCTGCTTATGGTGTCTGTGCTCTGTAGGGTAAAATGTAGGTGTTTTGGGCATGTCTACGTCATCTGCACTACAGGTTCTGTCTGTATTAGCACGTTTTAGTAGTGGGTAAAAAATGGGGGCTGGGTTGGCAGGAACCACAGCTGGGACTTGAACCTGTATCCTTCTGCTCCTGAACATACTGGCGGTGTGCACTGCACCACAGTGTTGCCACAGAGATACCTGGGGATACCATGACTGTTCATCAGACGGGGCCTGTCTGCTGCAGTGCATGGCACCCACCTACACAGGGTTAGGCCATGGTCTGCTCTGGGCAGCTGCCACTGCCCCCTCCACCACCAGTGCCCCTCTGCCACCCTGCTGACCTGCCCTTCTGCTGGTGGTGCTGGTGGAGCGCAAGTCTCAGGCCATCCAGTGTGCGGGTAGGCGGCTGCCTATGGTGCGTGTTCTGGGGTAGGGGTGCCTGCATAGACGTCCACGCTTCCCCCCAACACCGCCTGCCAATGTTCTGTGCCCTTGGAGGTACCTGCTGGGTACTATCCCCTGTGACACTCTGATAAACACACTCGCGTGCCCATGTTGGGCCCTCATCAGTTGCTGTCTGGCTGCTGTACAGTTTCAGCATTCCTAAGTGCCACCTAGGCATCTGCCTAGTCCGCACTGTGCCCCAGCTGCACCACAGCATGTGCCGCCTGCAGCCCTCTGTATCCCCTTTCCCAGCATCTGTCCAGTTGCCCATTCCGACATGCCCGCCCTGCTGTTGTGGAACATGTGCATGCCATAGGAAACCTGTCCAATGGAGAGGGAAACCCTGTTCAGTGCTATTTCACTGTGGGATCATTCACCTTGTATGGGGACGGAGAGTAGACCCTTCCAAAATTCATATCTTTTTTTTGGAGCTTTCTTAGGAGTGATTTTTGCTGTATCGCATTACTATCACTATTGCCCAGCTTGGTTATGTTTTTTGTATATTTTGTTGGGGTCCTTTTCAACTTTTATTTGTACTTTTGTTCCATGCACATGTATCACACATCACTTTTTTGTAGGTTTCCCTGGTTTTGCTGTACATTGCTGACAGAAATGGTTTCTTTTCCCTTTAAATCAGCTCTAACGCGAGGTTTTCACTGGCGTTAGTTTTGGCCTCGGATTTCACAGCATTAGTGTGTGGGGAGCCTCTCCCCTCCCACTCCACCCAGTGACCCCTTCTCTCCGCCCCTGGGGAGCCTTCCTCCGCCCTCCGGGAGCCTTTCCCCGCCTTCAGCGCTCGTTTGCGCCGCATCGCGCGTTATCGCGTGATAAGGTACCTGTGCGCCTTGGAAAGAGCCATTATCGCGTGATAAGGTACCTTATCGCGCGATAACGTCACACAGCGCACATTTAAGACGGTTTAGTAAACATACCCCTTAGTTTTCTTAAAGTCTAAGACACTCACTTTTGAATGGATTCTAACAGCCCTAGTCCTGATACTGAACCACACCATCTGGTGATCACTGGATGCAAAATGATCTCCCACTATAACATCAGAAACACTTTCACCATTGGTAAGCACCAAGTCCAGTATGGCCCCTTCACATGTGGGGTCTGTTACCAATTGCCTGAATAGGTCTACCTGTAGAGAATCCAGGATCTCCTTACTTCTAGATGATACTGCAGCAGGAATGTGCCAATCAACATCTGGCATATTGAAATCCCCTATCAGTAGCACTTCCCCTTTCCTAGCAATGCTGCGTATGTCTTCAATTAACTCTCTGTCCACCTCTTCCTCTTATGAGGGAGGTCTGTATATCACACCAATGCAAATAGATTTCTCTTTCCCTCTTTCTAGTTTAACCCACAATGCCTCCTCTCCCCCTTTTAAGCTCTGTAATTCCAAAGCTTTAATATTATTTTGTACATATAGTGCCACGCCTCCTCCTCTTCTTCCTACCCTGTCCTTTCTGAATAAAGTATAGCCTGGTATAGTTACATCCCAGTCATGGTTTTCTGTGAACCATGTTTCTGTAACTGCCACTAAATCCAAGTCGGCCACTCCCACCAAAGCTTCAACATCAGGGATCTTATTTCCCAGGCTACAGGCATTTATACACACTGCTTTCCATATGTTACCCCTTTTACCCATTTCCATAAAGGTATTTAAAGTATCACTTACCTGGGGGCTTTCACTTATCTTGGGGCTTTCTTCACCCATCCCCAATGAATCTAGTTTAAAGCCCTCTTCAGTAGATTAGCCAGTCTACTACTGAAGACGTGTCAACCTTTCTTGGACAGATGGACGCCATCTCTGCTCTGCAACCCTTGGAACAGCATCCCATGGTCCAGGAAACCGAAACGCTCTCAATGACACCATCCATGCAGCCATGCATTCATCTCCAGGATGCGAGCCTCTCTGCCTTGGCCTTTACGCTCAACTGAGAGGATTGAAGAGAACACCACCTGTGCACCTATCTGCTTCACCCTCTGTCCCAGAGCCATTAAGTCACTTTTGATACACTCAGAGGGATACCTGGCAGTATCATTTATTCCGACATGGATTAGCAACATTGGGTAATAGTCAGTGGGCTTGATGAGTCTCTGCAAACTCTCCATAGCATCTTGGATTTTGGCACCAGGCAGAGAGCATACCTCTCTGGACATCAAGTCTGGTCGACAGATGGACGCCTCAGTACCCCTCAGAAGAGAGTCACCAACCACCACTACCCTTCGCTTCCTTGTGGTCACTGATTCTGCAACCTTGGGGTACTTGAGCTCTGGTTCTTCCCTTTCCAGGGATGCTTTCACCTCCTCCACTTCCAGGGCTACATAATGGTTCTTCAATTCAAGGGCTGGAGAAGTTGGATTGGTGGTTCTGCAGGCCCTGGTGACTTGTGTCCAACCTTCATCATTCTGTAGGCACCCATCTTCTCCTCTGCTGGAGAGCTTGGTTGCTGCAAGAAGCATCTCATCAATGTACTTCTCACTGTCTTGAAAGCTCCTCAGCCTTGCCACCTCCTCTCTTAGTTCCTGCACTTGTTTCCTGAGAGCTTCAGCATGCAGGCACCCTGCACCTGGAACTGGTCCTTCACCTGGCATTGGGACCTCTGTCTGGACAGAAGCAGAATCTATAACGGAGGCAACAGCTTTAGCGATATGATTTTTCCCAGCCATTGTTCTGTTTGTAGAGCTTAGATATCTGTTAAAGCAAAAGAGAGAGATCTACCAAAGTACCAGCCAGTTTCCCAGCTGTCCTTTCAGAGAAAAAGCAGTTAAATCTCTTTAATTATATTCAAAATGTGCTGCTCCAAGTCCCTGTGTTTTGTTAATTGGAGAGATGCCCTATAAAGCAAGACTGCTCACTAGGGGTGGGTGGGAGTTGTGGGGGTAAGGAGGGAACTAACTCCTGATTAGATGTCAGCAGCTCCCAAGAGCTGAGAAAGTTACCAAAGCAGAGTTTTAAACCTACCCCACTAACGAAAATATTTCTCCTTTTAAACTAAAGCACCAAAAAGAATGTAACTTTGTTTTAAAAATATACCAAAACCCTTTTAAGAGCTCCCAGTCAGAGAGCTAGCAATTAAATCCCCCCCCCCCCCCCCACACACACACACACAAATTCTTACCTTTGTTTGAAATGTATAGCCCCTGTTAGGAATGCTTATCTGTCTCTGATGGCACTGGCTCCACCTCTTCTCCTGGATCACTCTCCTGCGGTGTTCCCCAAAGTTCAGTCTTGGACACCTTTTTATTCAATTATTTTCTGATTCCTCTCTCTCTCCTATTCCAACAACATGGCATCACAGTTCACTATTATGCCAAAGATGTCCAACACACCGTTTTTCTTCCCCCGACCTCTCCCCTCTCAATATCTGTCTTTCTGCTGTGGCAACCTGGTTCTTGGGCAACGTTTTTCACCTAAATCCAAACAAATGTGCAGCTATTTGGTTTACCTTTGGTTGCTCTTCAACAACTATAGCCCCGTCTCGTCCTAATACCCTCATTCCCTTGGTTGATGCTATCAGTTATCTGAGAATCACTCTTGACCCTTATCTATCATTTCATGCTTACCTTTCTTCTCTAGTTCATCACTGTCTTATCACATTGTGACAAATCCATGCCGTTCGCCACTTCCTGGCCCCCTCTTCTCTTGCCTCCTCACCCTTGTCATCTCCAGGTTAGACTACTATAACATCATTTTCCTCGACCTTCCCCAGTATTTATTTATTTATTTAGTTATCCTTTTTTTAATACCGCTTTATCCTTCAATCAAAGCAGTTTACATTATAATTCAACAGTATACAGAGAACATTTGACCAGTAACAATGAATGCTTAAACAGGGGAAGGGGAAGGGTAGACCAGTAACAAGTTAACTTATGTACACTGTCGCATGTATATGACATAATCTTTGTACAATTCAGTCCGTGGTGTTAATGAGAAGTTGTTGGTCCATGGCCTAAGGTCAACAGTGGTAGTTTGGGTCTTTTCGTCGGTTAGGTGGGTAAGTGATAAGTCCCAGGTGGTTTGTGTAGAGTAGAGTTTTTAGTTTCTTCCTGAAGTTTTTGATGTCTATTGTTGCTTGCATGTCATCTGGAAGCAAGTTCCATATTGATGGGGCATATAGTGAAAGCGCTCTTCCAGACGTGGATTGTTTGGTCTTTTGGTAGTCGTGGGATGTGATGATCATATGCTTGTTGTTATTTCTCCTAGGTCAGGTGCTTGTGTCTCTTATTCTGAGGTCTTGCAGGATGTCAGCTGATGAATGGTGGATGATTTTGAAGATGTTTAAGGTTGTCTTGAACCTGATGCGGAAGTGTATTGGGAGCCAATGTAACTGTCGAATATAGGGATGACGTGCTCTTGTTTGGGTGTTCCTGAGATGATTCATGCTGCTGTGTTTTGTGCTATTTGGAGTGGCATGATGTTTTATTTTGGAGCCCCTGGTAGAGTGAGTTGCAGTAGTCAAGTGTTGGGGTGATTACTGCCTGGTAGATGGTGCAGAAGTGATCCTGGTCCAGGATTGTTTTTAGCCTCCTGATCACTTTCATTTTGTGGTAGGCATTTGCGGTGGTTCTTTTTATGAGAGTTTGTATGGTGAGGTGCTGATCCATGATGATTTCTAGGTATTTGATCTCTTTTCTTTACTGTTATGGGCCTTTGCTGTATGTTGATTGATTGTGGAGGGACGAATGACGTTTGCCTTGTAAAGAAGAGTGCCTCTGTCTTTTTGTAGTTTATGGATAGGTTTTTGTTGTTGAGCCAAGTGATCATATCTTCCACGCATGATATTATGGTTGAGAGGTCAGGCTTGTTTATTTCGAGTGGGGCATATACCATCATGTCATCGGTGAATAGTCTGTATTGAATTTTGTGTTTCTGATGATTTCACATATGGTTGTATGTAGATGTTAAATAAAAGTGATGAGAGTGATGAGCCTTGTGGTACTCCTTGATGTATGGGGAAAGGTGTTGATCTGTTCGTTCCGCATTTGACCTGCTGTTGCTGGTTGCTGAGGTAAGATTATTAGCTATGTCATCTCCTACTCATACAAAACACCACCATCCATATTCTTGCTCACGTCTCCCATCATGATCACATCTCTCCATTGTTAATACAGCACCATTGGTTGCCCATCAAATACCACCTGCAATACAAGCTCCTTACATTAGTTCATCGTGCCCTTCATACCGGCCATCCCAACTAGCTCTCCGACGGTCTGACCTCCTTCTTCCCCACTGCTCTTACCACTCCCTCCGCAGTCTTCATGCAAACCACCATCATCTTCCTACAGTTGCCCAGGCCCAGCTTGAAACCACCCAGTCTGCTGCCTTCTACTTTCTTGCACCTGCCATCTGGAATGCACTCCCTTCTGCCTTCTATTATGGAACAGTCTTTCTTAAATTTAAATCCTTACTGAAGACCCACCTCTTTAATATCGCCCACAATCTCCCGTCCACCAATTTGCCCTATTCCCTCCTCCCTTCTTTCTCCCCCCCCCCCCCACACCTTGGGCTCCTCTGCCCTCCTTTTTTTGATGTGTGATTAGTTTTAGTGTTTCCCTTCTTTCCTGTTTTTATTGGTGTTCTTTTCACCCCTGCAATGTTTTTAAAAACTTGTTTTTTGATATTGTATACCGCTCTGCTGTTGTCTCGAAGAGCGGTCTATCAAGACCTAATAAATATAAACATAAACCTTTCTAAAATGACCATTGTTTATTAATTGAGATACCCAGAATTGCTCAGATAATCCAATATCTAATGGCTGACATGTTAGAAATGAATCAAAGAAAGTCAAATAAGCTTTGTAAAATATATATCAGATTAGATGTTTATTGCAAAACATTGGCATACACAAAAGGATCGATATTCAAAAAGGTTTAGCAGGATCTGCTAAATGACTAAACCCTGCTTAGCCTGATATGCAGAGGCATTAACCAGTTCATGATGCTGAATGTTTCTACAGATTGCCCTAGAAATTTAGAAATGTGCCGTTTGTTTTGGGGCGGTCGGTGGGCAGAACTGGGGTGGTCCCAATGCCTATCCAGTTAGTGACAATATGCAGCCACTAACTAGAGGCAAACTACATAATGTTAGGGACAGGTTGTCCTAACTTTATGCAGTTCTTGCTATTTGGTTAATGATTGAATATCATTCTTAACTGCCTAGCAAAGATGTGGGCAGCGAAACCAGATATTTAGCGCCAGATGCCACATACTACTACTACTACTATTTATCATTTGTATAGTGCTACAAGGTATATGCAGTGCTGTACAGAGACAGTCCCTGCTCATAAGAGCTTGCAGTCTAGCCAAGACAGATAACACAAAAGTGAGGACAAAGATATACCTAGGGAAATGGTAAGGAAACACATTGGAGACTAAGCAGATTGGGATCCAAAAGTGGCCTCGAAGAGCCTGGATTTGAAAAGGGCCAGAGATGAAGCCTGATGCGCAGACTTAGATAATTTGTTCCAGGCATAAGGAGCGGCAAGATGGAAGGATCAAAGTCTGTAGTTGGCAGTAGAAGAGAAGGGCACAGATAGAAGTGATCTGCCAGAAGAGCGGAGTTCCTGAGGAGGGGTGTAGGGAGAGATAAGAGAGGAAAGGTAGTGAGGAGCAGCAGAATGAATGCACTACAGGTTAGTAGAAGTTTGAACTGAATACAGAAATGGATAGGGAGCCAGTGATACGACTTGAGAAGAGAGGTTATATGAGCATATTGAGGCTGGCAGAAGAATAGCTGCGCAGCTGAGTTTTGAACAGATTGAAGGGGAGAGATATGATTCAGAGGGAGACCAGCAAAAAGGAAGTTGCAATAGTCTAGACAGGAGGTGACTAAAGAGTGGATAAGTGTCTTAGTAGTGTGTGTAGAAAGGAAGGTGCAAATTTTGCCAATGTTATAGAGAAAGAAGCAATAGGTTTTAGCTATCTGTTGGATGTGTGCAGACAAAAAGAGAGTAGAGTCAAAGATGACCCCAAGGTTGCGAGCTGAGGAAACAGGGAGGAGTGTAGTGTTATCCACAGAAATAGAGAAGGGAGGAAGGGGGGAAGGTGGGTTTAGGGGAAAGATAAGGAGCTCAGTTTTGGCCATGTTCAGTTTCACACGGTGGTGAGACATCCAGGTAGCAATGTCGGATAAGCAAGCAGAGATCCGGACCTGGATTCCTGGAGAGATTTGCAAAGTGCAGGAGGCTTTGCAAGTTTTGCGTACACAGTATAATTTTATAGTATTGTTTGAATTTCAGCAGTCCAGCACTTTACCTTTCATAGCTGCACAACTCCCCCTCCCAGCTCCTCATCCTCTGACTTTTCTTTTTGACTCTTCTTTTTTAAAAAAAACTAGAAAAAGTTGCAGATCCTTCATGCCCCCAGTAAAGAGAAGAAATAGGCATGAAACCCTCAGTAACGCTAGCTACAAAAAAACAAAGCTTTTATTCCTCATACCTGTAGCTAACATCTTCATTACCCTGAGAATTAAATGGGTTGTTTGCTGATGTTGGTAGACATCAGGCAGCAGTTCATTTAAATCTCAAGGTAATGAAGGCTGAGCTCCTGGTTTTCTAACAACAGTGCTTTAATGATTGTTCTTCTGCAGTCAGTATTAGCGAAGGTTTCATGCCTATTTCTTCTCCTTATTCCTATAACATTTTTAGCTTTGTTGAAGGGGACAGCTGAAAAAAAAAGCAGTAGATGAGGAGCGGCGGAGGAAGTACATGGCTATGAACAATGAAGTGCTGGACTACTGACATTAAAATGGTTCAATAAAATTAACCTTATGTGCAGAATAATAAAAACTTTTCTGTGCAAAAATAGCATTCCAGCAACTCTAAACGCCAATACAATTATTTGTACTTCTTGGATAAACCCCGATTAGAGGGATAATCATCAGCAATATCCAGATAGTGCCAATGAATACTTTCTCTAAACGCTCTGGCACTTTCCGGATAGTGCTGGGGCGGCACATGAGTGGGGCAATGGTGGTCCCAGGTGTTATCCAGTTAGCAGTATTTTTCAGTCCACTAACCAGAAAAACAATCAGCATTAAGTTAGGCCACCAAAATTACAGGTCTAACTTTATGTGGTTGGCTGTCCAGATAGCAGCTGAATATTACTACTATTCTGATAACCTGTGGTGGTCGCCACTGAAATCGAATATTCAGTGGAAGCCACTGTCTGGAGACTTCATTGAATATCTGCTTTCATTTTATCAGTGGTGATTGCATTTAAAAATCACTGATTACGTGGACTCACTATCAGCCCGTCTGTTTCTATTATATCCTATGGTGAAAATATTTGAGAGCATATTTAATTAAGGCCAACTAGCGCTTAGCATGTGGCCATGCATTTTTGGTTTCTTGCATATAACTTTGTGCTGACATTATATTGTGACTAGCTTCATACAAGTTATACTAACCCTTCTTTTTACTCCTTGTACCTCCCATTCACTTTCCCTCCCTTATTTCACCTCAGCTGGCTCTCCCCTATGCTGTTACCGTTTCTACCCTTGGTCAGTCATCTTTCCCCATTTGTTACATAGTAACATGGCAGTTGATGATAAATAAAGACCAAAAGAATGGAGGAGTAGCCTAGTTGTTAGAGCAACAGCTTGGTAAACAAGCAACCAGAGTTAGATTCACATTAGCATTCCTTGTGGCCTTGGGCAAGTCACTTAACTCTCCATTGCCTCAGAAAAAAGCCCTGGTAATCTACTTCTGGTCAAACTGCCAAGAAAACCCAGGAGCTGCTGGGTCATCAGGAGTCAGCATTGACTTGAAGGCACACATTGCATTTAGAGTGGAGGGGTAGCATAGTGGTTAGAGCAACAGCCTAGTACCAAAGACATCAGGATTTGTATTCCCAATGGCACTCCTTGTGAACTGCAGCAAGTCATGTTACCTTGCCTCAGAAGAAAAGTCCTGGCAATCTACTTCCAGTCACACCTTGCCAAAAATATCCAGGGGCTGCTGGGTCACCAGGAGTCAGCACTGACTTGGCTGCACTTAAAAACAAAAAAAGACCAATCTGTCCAGAAAGGTCTTAGGACTGCAACTCCTACTCATGCCTTCATGTAGAGTATAACTGCTATTCTATGCAGATTACCTTATGTCTTGTCACGCCTGCTCCATAAAACTACCTGCCTCCCTACAACTATCCCATTAAAACTATTCCCTGCAATTGCCCCACTGCACCCTAAACTACTGTACTCCTCAAAGCTACCCCTGCAACTGCCCTATTACCCCTCCAAACTGCCTCTACCCCTCAAAACTATTCTCCTACAACTTCTCCACCATCCCCAAACTGCCCTATCCTACAAACCTAAAATCACAACTGCCCCACTAGCCCTCAAACTAGCCTTCCCCTGCAATTGCTCTACCACCCACTCTAAAACAATCTGCCCCTCAACTAATCCATCACGCCCAAACTGCCCCAACTTCATAACACTTCCCCCGCCGCCACTAACCCATCACCTCCAAACTACTCCAATCTCAAAATTACCCCCTCCTGCAAATACTCTACAACCTGCTCTCGCCTCCAAAAACTACCCCATAACTACTCCACCACTGAAAATCATTGGATAGCCCTCACTGCTGCACTTATCCAGATAGGTGATTTTGAATATTGATTTAATAGGGCTTCAAATTCCCTAGAACTGCAAGAATCCTCCAGAATTTGTCTCCTTAACTATATTTTCAGGGTCTTAATTTGAGTACCTCACTCCTCTGCTCCTCTTGATGTCTGTTTTGCAGTAAAAGAGCAAAAAATCCCACATTAACCATTAATCTAGTACCTTGAATAGACACCACCAATGTACAGTGAGCTTGAAGTTTAAACAAATGCCAAACTTCTGGACCTCAAAAGTATATCAGATTAAACCTTCCAAGTAGAAAAGTAAGTTGGGGAATAGTTGCTCTCTTCCCCAAGAATAGTTTAGAAAAATAGGCAAAAAGCATGCCATTCATCTAGGAGGTGAGGGATGGACCTGGGGGAGAGGTCCTTTACCATAGCCAGAGCTGGTGCAAGAGATTAGGCATTTTAGGCGAACCCAATCCCTTGTATTTTCCTCCCCCTCTCCAGCCCCCATTGCTGTCACTGTTGCCCCTCTCGAGGATCTGTAGTGGCGGCGCTTACCTTGAAACTTTGATGCCGTAGGGCTGTTTCTGTCACCTCCAACACCCAATGCCAACTTCCTGTTTGAATGGGCGTAGAAGCTCTGTCCTGAGCTCCCCTGTTATTGGACTGTGCAGGCTGAGCTTTCTAGCCTAGATCCCACTGGATCCTAGCTCCTCTTGCTCTCTTAGATAAGCATGTAGCTTTTTTTAAAGCCTAGCTATCTCAACCTCTCATAAAACTACCTGCCCGCTTGATCCCTTACCTTCAACCCGGCTTCTTGATCCCTCTCTCACACTTCTTCCTTTTGCCCTCACCATTATTAATTCTAGCCTCACATCCGGTTGCTTTCCTTCCTCCTGGAAACACGCACTGCTTCTCCCCCTACTTAAGAAAGATACCCTTGATCCTGCTGTCCCTGCAAACTGGCGCCCTGTCTCCAACCTTCCTTTCCTTTCTAAAATTCTTGAAAAACTTGTTTTCCACCAACTTTCTGCACATCTCGAATCTACTATTTCTCTACACCCCTGGCAATCCGGTTTTAGAACTGGTCACAGTACAGAAACTATCCTCGTAGCACTCCTTAACGAACTGCACCGGTCTCACGATAGGGGTGATTTTTCCATTGCTGTCTCCTTAGACCTTTCTGCAGCCTTTGATGTCAACGATCAACGCACCCTTCTCACACGCTTGTCCGAACTTGATATTCAGGGCTTAGTCTACAAGTGGTTTCGGTCTTTTCTCTCCTCTCATTCTTTTGCAGTCCACTCGGGCTCCACTTCTTCTACCCCTTTTCCCCTTCACTGTGGTGTCCCACAGGGTTCTATTCTCACGCCGCTCCTTTTCAACATTTTCCTCACCCCTCTTGCCTTACTCATACAGCAAACTGGTTTATCTGCTTACTTTTTCGCCGATGATATCCTTCTGATCCATTATACATCTTCATCAGCCCCAGACCTCTCTCGCTTAAACAATTGTCTTACTTCCGTTGCTGACTGGTTCCACGACAACTTCCTCATCGTTAATCCCTCTAAATCAGCGGCTATTTGGTTCACTTTCAGTGCCCCTTCCCCTACTTTGGCACCATCTATGTCTCAATCATTAGTTCCTTTAGTTCCAACTCTTCGCTACCTTGGTGTTACCTTGGACTCTGCACTGTCTTTCCATCAGCACATTTCTGGGATGGTGCGTAGCTCCTTCTACCAACTTCGCAAGATCAGGGCCGTTCGCTCTTTACTTCCGCTCACTTCCCTCATGACACTGGTTCTCTCTTTGGTAACTACCCGCCTTGATTACTGCAATTCCCTATTCGCAGGCCTCCCCCAGTATCAACTCCGCAGGGTGCAGCTGGTTCAAAATACCGCTGCTCGTCTTCTCACTTTCTCTTCTCACCGAGACCATATCATCCCTTGTCTTCTCTCCCTTCACTGGCTCCCCATCAAGGTTCGTTACGTCTATAAGCTTCTTACCATTACCCACAAGGTTCTCTACACCAACACTCCACAGTATCTAGCTGATCTTATCTTCCTTCAACCTACCCCCCGCTTGCTACGTTCCGCACATGGTAACCGTCTATTCCTACCGTCCCCCACTCAGGCCCACCTCGAATCTACTCGTCACGCTGCTTTTTTCTTCGCAAGCCCCGCCCTATGGAACTCTCTCCTGCACTCTATCCGCACTGAGCTATCTTTCCCCCGGTTCAAAGTTCTTCTTAAGACCTATCTCTTTTGTCAGGCTTTTGATCTTCCTCTCCCTCCGGATTTCCCTAATCGGCCAGATACACTCCTCACCGGCGTTCCCCCAACAGTCTAGACTCCCTAGCACCCGCTCCACTCCCCCACCCCTCCCCAATCTACCTATCCCCCTTCCCTACCCCATCGTTGTCACAAAGTCGTCTATCGATGTTATGTTGTCCACTGTGTTTCATGTTGTCCGCCGTTTCGTCCGGTTGTCTGTCACTTGATTTGCCGCTTACACATGTTGTGTTATCTGTTGTTCTTTATTATTCTTTTCTTCCTGCTTTCTCCATTACTTTCCTATCCATTTACTGGCGTTCCTTTCTACCTTTCTTTAAGCAGTTTTAATTTTTTATTGTACACCGCCTTAACACTCCGTTATTAGGCGGTATATCAAGTGTGTCAAATAAAAATAAAGATAAAGATAGCTTGGCTTATGGAATGGCAGCACTCCAGCTGGCAATTTTTTGGCCGTCACGAAGACATCACCTGAGGCTGTGCCTGAGCCCTCTTGGGCTCCGACTGCCTTGCCTGTGTCCTCAAATCCTTTGGAGGAAAGAAGACACTCATGCCAAGATCACAGAAGAAGACACTTCCTGCTTAGCGAATGGCAGGCAGGCCTATCTTTCCATAATTCTTTAGGAAAAGCAGGCCCTACTAGTAGCAAGGACTCCAGAAAGTTCCCTTGTGCATACATAAAAGGCACATTATGCTGGTCTTGCTACAAATCAGCAAACATTTAGACAATGGGACACTTCTATTCTTCCTCTTTGGTCTTGGAATTCTCCTCATATCTTCCACTTCCAAATGCTACAAATCATAAGAACATAAGAAATGCCATACTGGGTCAGACCAAGGTCCATCAAGCCCAGTATCCTGTTTCCAGTAGTGGCCAATCCAGGTCACAAGTACCTGAAAGGTTCCCATAAAGGCACACAGGTTCCACAAAGCTTGTCCATGAGCAGGCTGTGGATATCCCAGGTCCTCTTTGATGATGGGTTATGGATCTTTCCTCCAGGAAATTGTCCAAACCTTTTTTAAACCCAGCTACACTAACAGCCTTCACTACATCCTCCAGTAACAAATTCTGGAGACCGATTACAAGTTGAGTGAAAAAAAAAATTCCCTTATTAGTCTTAAATGGGTTACATTGTAGCTTCATTGCATGTCCCCTAGTCTTTCTCATTTTTAATGGCATAAACAATCGATCTACGTTTACCCATTCGATTCCATTCATTAATTTATAGACCTCTATCATTTCCCCCCTCAGCCATCTCTTTTCCATGTTGAAAAGTCCTAACCTTTTAAGACTTTCCTCACAGTGGTATCCTTCCATCCCCTTTACCATTTTGACTGCTCTTCTCTGTACCTTTTATAATTCCACTATATCCTTTTTAAGATAAGGCGACCAGAATTGCACACAATATTCAAACTGCGGTCGCACCATGGAATGATAGGCATTATAATATCCTTGGTTTTATTCTCCATTCATTCCCTTATGATTGCTAGCATTTTATTTGCCTTCTTGGCTGCTGCTGCATACCGGGTGGAGGGTTTCAATTTGTTATCCATGATGACACCTAAATATTTTTCTTGTGTGGTGGTTCCTAATGTGGAACCTTGCATCATGTAACCATAGTTTGGGTTGTTCTTTCCTAGGTGCATAACTTTGCACTTGTCCACATTAAATTTCATCTGCCACTTGAATGTTCAGCCTTCCAATTTATCAAGGTCCTCTTGCAATTTTTCACAATCCTCTTAGGTTTTAACAACTTTGAGTAATTTTGTGTCATCTGCAAATTTGATCACCTCACTCATTATTCCCATTTCCAGATCATTTATGAACATGTTAAAAAGCAACGGGCCCAGCACAGATCCCTGGGATACTCCACCTGTCTCCATTGATAAAATTAGCAATTTAGCCCTACTCTCTATTTTCTATCTTTTAACCAGTTCCTGGTCCAAATTAGTACACTGCCTCCAGTCCCATGACTTTTTAATTTGGCCGAGAATCTTTCATGAGGGACCTTGTCAAAAGCTTTCTGAAAATCCAGATTTGTCTACCTGCTTATTCACACCTTCAAAGAAATATAACAGATTAGTAAAACAAGACTTTCCTTGGCTAAATCCATGTTGGCTTTCTGCCATTAAACCATGATTATCTACAGACTCACTAATTTTATTCTTTAAGATGGTTTTTACTATTTTACCTCACGTCAGGCTCACCAATCTGTAATTTCCCGGATCACTCATTAAACCTTTTTTAAAAATTGACATTACACTGGCCACTCTCCAATCTTCAGGTACTATAGATGATTTTATTGATAGTTCACAGATTACTAATAGTAGGTCTTTAATCTCATATGTCAGTTCTCTCAGCATCCTTAGATGAATACCATCCGGTCAAGGTGATTTACTACTCTTCAGTTTATCAAATACTTGTAATACATCTTCACACTTATCAATATATTTCTTTCAATTCTTCTGATATATCACCTTTAAATACCATTTCAGGCATGGGTAACTTCCCTACACTTTCTTCAGTAAAAACCAAAGCAAAGAATTCATTATCTCCATTATGGCCTTGTCCCACCTTAGCGCTCCCTTTACCCCTCTATCAACCAATGGTCCAACTGATTCTCACAGGTTTTTTGCTATGAATGTACTTGAAAAAGTTTTATTTTACACTTTTGCTTCCATGTCAAGCTTTTCTTCAAATTCTCTCTTTGCCCGCCTTATCAATGCCTTGCATCTAACTTGCCAGTGCTTATGTTGTTTCCTATTTTCGTCATTTGGCTCCTTTTTCCATTTCCTGAAAGATGCTTTTTTGGTTACAACAGCCACCCTGACCTTACCTTTAAACCACACTGGCAGTTTTTTGGCATTCCATCCACTTTTCTTAAAGCGTGGAATACATCTTGTCTGGTCTTCCAAGATAGTATTTTTAAACAATGTCCATGCTTGATATAAATCTTTAAATCTTTGCAGCTGCTAATTTTATTTTTTTCTCATTTACCTCATTTTATCATAATCTTCCTTTTGAAATTTAAAAGGTAGTACTGTGGATTTCCTTGCCATCCTACTTCAATATATTAAATTAAATGTGATCATGCTGTGATCACTATTGCCAAGTGGCCCTAACACCCTTATCTCTAGCACCAGATCCTGTGTTCCACTAAGAACTAGGTCCAAAATAGATTCCCTTCTTGACAGTTCATGAACTAGCTGTTCCAAGAAAGTCATTTATTTTATCTCCCAATTTTATCTCCCCCCTAGCATATCCTGCCATAACACTGACCCAGTCGATACCAGGGTAATTGAAATTGCCTATTATTACTATGTCGTAACTTTGGTTAGCTTCCCTGATTTCTCTTAGCATTTCATCATCCATCTGTTCATCCTGGCCCCCCTCCCCCCCCACTGCCATCACCATCCGCTTTTTACATGGGATTTCTATCCATAGAGATTCTACAGTGTATTTTGTTTCAAGCAACATTTTAATCCTAGGTAACTCAATGCCCTTTCTAACATAGAGCACAACCCCTCCAACAATTTGATCTGTTCTCTCATCGCGATATAGTTTGTACCCAGATATCACAATGTCCCATTGGTTGTCTTCCTTCTACCAGATCTCTGAGATGCCAATCATATCTTACCTTTCATTTAGTGCTATATATTCTAGCTCTCCCATCTTATCTTTTAGACTTCAGACATTTTAGAGGTTGTATTTTATTCATATTAATATAGTTATCAGTTGATAGGGGTAATTTGGGATCTTAAGGGCATCTGAGTTACTTGTATCCCTATTGGAACCTCTCTGTTGGGATACTCTAACTTCCCTCTTTTGCTAGTACCTTCAGGGTTACATCCTTCTGAACCATGTGCTCTTGGGCAACTTCCGGTTTTTCCCTATTATCTAGTTTAAAAGCTGCCCTATCTCCTTTTTAAAGGTTAATGACAACAGCCTGGTTCCATCCTGGTTAAGATAGAGTCCATCCCTTTGGAAAAGCCCCTCCCTTCCCCAGAATATTTCCCACTTCCTCTTTGTGCCATCATATTATCTACGCATTGAGACTCCAGCACTCTGCCTGCCATTTGGATCCTGCACGTTTAACAGGAAGAATTTCAGAGAATGCTACCCAGGAAGTTCTGGATTTCAACTTCCTACTTAAAAACCTAAATTTGGACTCCAGAACCTTTTTCCCACACCTTCCTATGTCATTTTTACCAACATGTACCAGGACATTGTGAACAACTTTAACCTACTTGGATCAACTATCAATAAAGAAGCAACAAGCAGTCAAGAAATCAAATGACGCATTACTCTTGGCAGAATGGCTATGAAAGACCTAGATAAGATTCTCAAGAGCAGAGATGTCTCTCTCTATACAAAGATTTGACTTGTTCAAGCCATGGTATTTTCAATAACATCATATGGATGTGAAAGCTGGACAGTGAAAAAGACAGACAGGAAGAAAATTGATGCCTTTGAATTATGGTGCTGGCGGCGAATACTGTGTATACCATGGACTGCCCGAAGAACAAACCAGTCAGTACTAGAGGAGATCAAACCTAAGCTTTCTTTAGAAGCTCAGATGACAAGACTTCAACTTTCATACTTTCAACACATCATGCGAAGAGAGAGATCATTAGAGAAAGACATCATTCTTGGCAAGATAGAAGGTCAACGCAAAAGAGGAAGGCCAGCAATGAGATGGATTGATACAATAACAGCAGCTACGGGTACCAGTCTGTCAACAATGAGCCGCCTGACTGAAGACCGAACACAATTTAGGATAGCTATCCAGAGGGTCGCCATGAGTCGACTCCAACTCGACGGCACTTAACAACAACACCAGGACAGCAGACTCCTCCCCAGCACTATCTAAAACCTTGTCTAGGTGGCGTGCGAGGTCTGTTATCTTCGCACCAGGCAGCCATATTATCACACGATCCTCACATCCACCAGCCACCCAGCTATCTACATCCCTAATGATCAAATTGCCAACTATAACAGCTGTCTGAACCCATCTTCATGGGCACAAGGCCCTGGAGAAACCTCCTTGGTGCGAGAAGGTTTTACATCACCTGGAGGACAGGTCCTAGCTACAGGATCATTTCCTGCCACACCAAGGTTATGCTCTCCTTTCATGCAACCTCTCTCCTCCATGGCAACTGAGAGGCTTCCAGACTGGAGATGGGACTTCACTATGTCCCTGGTAGGTCTCACCTATATATCTCTCTGTCTTCCTTATGCCTTCCAAGTCTGCCACTCTAGCCTCCAGAGATTGGACTCGTTCCCTGAGGACAAATAGCTCCTTGCACCTAGTGCACATGTAAGACCCCTCACCAACTGGGAGAAAATTGTGCATGTGACATTCAATGCAAAAGACTGGATAGCCCCCATCTCACTGCCCAACTGCTGCCTGCTTCTTAGTTTTAATGTTTTGTTTAGCTATTTAAGTTGTTTATTTAAAGTTGCTAGGGATACTTGTGCTGATACAACTATATCTAATAAGTTTTAAAGGACTTAGTTCAATTCAAAATTAATCAAAAGAACACTGAGTAAAAACTAGCTTGCTACACAGTGTCATGACCTGTGCTTCTAAGGTAATCTCTTAACACTTTCCTGAGTGATTCACACAGCCCCTGGTTTGATAGAGGAGCCTTTCAAATTACCCCTTTGAGCTGTCAGTTGGCTTTAATACCTATTTAAAACAATTTCATAGGTCTTTTGCCTCTTAACTAGATGACCTCTTTGTAAAGGTCTCTAGAAACAATGTATTTCTTTCTACTCAAAGAATATTTACCCTATTATTTCTTCTATGCTAAGCTATACTCTAATTTGATTTAAATTAAAGCTGCCTGCTGCTACTGACTGAGGTTTAAATTTAAAAGCTCCCTGCTGTTACTGATAAAGGTTCAAACTTAAATTAAAAGCTCCCAGGGAGGGAATCCAAGATGGCAGCCACATGAGAGAAAAGAAAAGGTCACGTACCCCGAGGTTGATCCTTCTCCTAAACAGCTGCCCATTAAAAGCTTATAACAGTTGGAGCTGAGGAAAACTCTGTGGGGGTTTATGTTGGAGCTGACTTTATGGCAGTCCTTTCAGCCTCAGGCATGAGTAAGCCCGGAACAGCACATCCCACCAACTGAGCCTCTCCCACCTCAAGCTGACCAGCTACTCCGTTTTCCACCCCACCTGATGGAGGAAGGGGATGAGCCGCCATCTTCGGGGGAGTCGCTGAGTCCAGGAATGCTGCTGACTGCCTCCAGAGGGGTTGGGGAGACTCCCTGTTTTGTTGCCGGGGTGAGTATTTGTGGATTGGTATTTAATAAGGCACCTCTCTCTGCCCATGGTATCTGCTCCAATGTCAGGTGCACCAGGATGCCAGTGGTGGCATCCTGGTGAAGCCGCTGGTGATAACCCTGGATGCCAACTGGACTGCTATAGTTTCTCTAGAAATATTGGTCTCCAATTTCTTAAACATTTATTTATTTATTTAACACATTTCTATACCGCTCTTTCCCAAGTATCAAGTGCGGTTTACAAAGAACAGTAAATTATATGGTATTTGGAAGCACATACCTAGTCGTATCACATAGAACAAGTGGAACTATTTACAAGTAACAATATAACATTTGAACGGTAAAAAGTTAGAACGTATTTACATTATGGGTACTTACAAATTATATCATAGGGCAAATTGTGATGCGTAAAAATATTTTGTGTGTTTTGTTGTATTGTAGTATGGTTGCTAACCTGTGTCTCTTTGTGTATTCTGATTAGGTAGTGTATTGTAGTGTAGAGAGAATAAGTGGGTTTTTAGTTTTTTTCTAAATTCCTTTAAGTCTGATAGTTGGCGAATGTTGTCAGGAAGCGTATTCCATAGAATAGGTGCCGAATGGGAAAAGGCCTTCTTGTTGGTTTGTTTTCTTGCTTTTGTGTAATCTTTTGGAACTGCTATAGTGTTTGTGTTTCTGCTCCTTTGTGATCGTTTATCTAATTCTTTGTTAATGAGTGTATTGAGTACAGATCAGGGGTCTCAAACTGAAATTGCTTTGAGGGCCGAATGAGGACTTGTAAAGTAACCCGGGGGCCGCATAAGACACGGGCCTCATTTGCATAAGGGGCCTCATTTGCATAAATATTTGCATAATGTTGCATAATGAGTGCATGGATAAAGAAAGACTAGAAAAATTCTATATTACTATAATCCAGTGCCAACCGCCAGGCACATTAGGAACTACTACTAACACTGCCCATTTGGAACCCATAGCAAACCCCCCGTATCATAAATAAAACTATAAATAATTTCTTGTACCAAAGCACAGACATTAATGATGCACATTTCCCAGAGCTGACATATTCCAGTTAATAAATTCAAAATAAAGAGATATTTTTCTACCTTTTGTGCATTTTTTTTCAGTTGCAATTGCTCCAGCCACTTCTGGTTTCTTCGTGTCTTCTGCTATCTCCATCGTCTGCTGTCCATTTGTCCTTTCTTCTCTCTTCTAGTTTTTTTCCATTCTCTCTCTCTACATCTGCTTTAACATACTAATCTTTCTCCTTTTGCTCTTTCCTCATTCCTATTTCATCCACTCAAATTTTACCCCTCCATCCCCAATCCCCACTTACTCTCCCAATACCTGGCCAATTGTAGATTTGTCTTCTCTTCCAGACAAAATATTTTTCCCCTCTCCATTTCACTTTCCCAGCTCCATCCCATTCTAATCCTCCCCCAACATCAGCTCCCTTCTAGTTCCAGCCCCACCCAGCATCTGCTCCTTTCTAGTCCCTGCATCAGTCCATTTCCAGTCCTATCCTAGCCTCACCATCAGCCCATTTCCAATCCTAGCCCCCCATCAGCCCATTTCCAATCCTAGCTCCCTCCCCTCACAGCCCATTTCCATTCCAAGCCCCCCTCCCCATCAGCCATTTGCAGTTCAAGCCCCCCTTCCACTCAGCCCATTTCCAGTCCTAGCAACCCCCCCAGCCCATTACCAGTCCTAGACCCCCCATAGCCCATAACCAGTCCTAACCTCCCCATAGCGCACTTCCAGTCTTACCCCCCCATCACCCCATTTTCAGTCTTACCCCCCCCATAGCCCATTACCAGTCCTAGTCCCCCCCATAGCCCACTTGCAGTTGTATCCCCCATCACCCCATTTTCAGTCCTAGCCCCCACCATAGCCCATTACCAGTCATAACCCCCCCTGCCAATAGCCCACTTCCAGTCCTAACCCCCATCTGCCCATTTCCAGTCCTAGCCCCCACCATAGCCCATTACTAGTTATAACCCCCCCCCAGCCCATTACCAGTCATAACCCCCCCTGCCAATAGCCCACTTCCAGTCCTAACCCCCATCTGCCCATTTCCAGTCCTAGCCCCCACCATAGCCCATTACCAGTTATAACCCCCCCCCCAGCCCATTACCAGTCATAACCCCCCCCTCCCCCCTCTGCCAATAGCCCACTTCCAGTTCAGTCACCCCCTCCATAGCTCATTACCGGCCAACAAAAAAACCCCCAAAACCCTGGCTTCTGCTGCTGCCGTTGCCGCCGTGGCAGCAGCAGAATCAATTGTCAAATTAAAAAAAAAACTGACTTCTGCTGCTCAAGCAGCTGTCCTGCGGCCCCTTTCCCTCTGCCCGGAGATCCGACTCTGCTCTCAGCGGCGTGCTTTTCAAGCCGCGACGAGAGTATTCCCCTCTCGCGCAGTTTTTCAAGCCGCGCGAGAGGGGAATACTCTCTTCGCGGCTTGAAAAGCACGCCGCTGAGAGCAGAGTCGGATCTCCGGGCAGAGGGAAAGGGGCCGCAGGACAGCTGCTTGAGCAGCAGAAGTCAGGTTTTTTTTTTAATTTAACAATTGATTCTGCTGCTGCCACGGCGGCAACGGCAGCAGCAGAAGCCAGGGTTTTGGGGGATTTTTGGTTTTCCGCCGTCGCGGGCCGCACAAAGTTGTCTCGCGGGCCGCGTGTTTGAGACCCCTGGTACAGATGGTGCTAAGTTATTTATTAATTAGTTTAAATGTGGCTAAAATAATTTTATATTTTATTCTGCAGTAAATGGGTAGCCAATGAAGTTCAGCCAGGATCGGTGTGATATGTTCTGTTGATTTTATATTCATTATTATCCTTGCTGCTATGTTCTGAGTTAGTTGTATCTTTTTCATATTTTGCTTTGTGATGCCATTAAGGATTATATTTGCATAATCGAAGTGTGGAGTTATGATGGCTTGAATTATTGTTATGAAGTCTTGTCTCAATGTCTTGAGTTTGTAATGTATGTTTTTTGTCAGATATTTTATGTGTGAATCCATGTTAAGTTTATTGTCGAGTATCACACCTGGGTATTTTATTTCTTTTTTTATGTTGATCTCGTGGTTGTCTAGTGTAATGGTGCTTGGAGGTGTATATGTTTGATTTTTAGTGATATATAGTACATCAGTTTTTGAGAAATTGATGTGTAGGTTCTGATCGTTAAGCCATATTGTTAGTTCTTTAAAACATTCTGTTATTTGTTGTAGTGGAGGGTGTGGGATTTTAAATGGGAGGTAGAACATTATATCATTGGCGTAAATATGGTAATATACGCCATGACGTTTAAAGATGCTACAGGCTGGTTGTATGTAAATATTAAATAGTAATGCTGATAGCGCGGATCCCTGTGGAAGGCCTTGTGTTTGATTGAAAGTGGTAGATGTTTGGTTGAGGATTCTCACTGTTTGTGTTCTGTTTGATAGGTAGGATTTGAACCAGTTATAAACCATAGATGTTATTCCAATTTGTTGAAGTCTGTTTAGCATTGTTAAGTGACTGACACTGTCAAATGCTGCAGAGATGTCGAGGAATACTAGAATAAATGCTTGTTTAGTGTCATCAATTCCCCTTAGTAAAGTGTCATAAAGTACTGTTAGTAGTGTTTCTACCCCATGGGATGGTCGGAAGCCATTTTGGTGTTCGTCAAGGAGGTTCAATGTATCAATGAATTCCTGTAGCTGAGTTTGGACTATTTTTTCTATAAGTTTTGCCATGAAAGGAATACTCGATATTGGTCTGTATGATTTTGGTGATAGTTTGTCTAATGTGTTATTTTTAAGTATTGGTCGTATTTGAACATGTTTGAGAGATGGTGGTAAATATCCTTTTTCTAGTGATAGGTTGACCATAGGGAGGATGAAAGAAGAGAGTATTGAGAATGTCTTTTTTATCCAATCCACTGGGCATGGATCAAGATATGATGTGGTTGTGTTGATGTTAGATATAGCACAGTTACTTACCTGTAACAGGTGATCTCTGGAAACATCAGGAATTAGTCATCACATATGGGTACGTCGGTACCGACGGAACCTGCGCGGGAAAGCTCCCCAGCTTTTCAAATGAAAAGCTTTTGGGGCCTCCCACTGCACATGCGCGCTGCCTTCCCACCTTCCTGACCAGCTCTCCTCAGTTCGAGTTTAAAGCTGAGACAATAGAGAGAGGACAGGAAGATAGAGGAATAGAGAGACAACTCCTAGGGGAGGTGGGTGGGTTGTGATGACTAATTCCTGCTGTTCCCAGAGATCACCTGTTACAGCTAAGTAACTGTGCTATCTCTAGGAACAAGCAGGAATAAGTCATCACATATGGGGACTCCCTAGCTGAGATGCCTGGGAGATCCCCCTCCAAGGGTAACCATCTTCGGATGGATCTCAGGCATCCATTCTGGGAAGGTGGGCAGGAGTTGTTTAAGTATGGAACAGGTGTTTGAGGACAGCCTGACCAAACAAGGCATCCCGGCGGAGTCCTTGTCCAAGCAGTAATGGGCTGTGAAGGTATGCACCGAGGCCCAAGTGGCTGCTCGACAGATCTGATCTATGGATACAGAGTGGAGATGAGCCATAGAAGTGGCCATGGCTCTCACATTGTGAGCCGTGACATGGCCTTCCAGAGAAATGTTCTTACTCTGGTAAGCAAAGGAAATACACTGAGCAATCCAGTTGGAAAGTGTGCGTTTGGTGACTGGAAGTCCCAAATGAGAAGGATCAAAAGCCACGAAAAGCTGGGAAGACTTTCGATGTGGCTGAGTTCTATTGAGGTAAAAGGCGAGAGCTCTTTTACAGTCAAGAGTATGAAGGTTCCTCTCTGCACTGGATGCATGAGGAGCCGGAAAAAAGACAGGTAGATATACCTCTTGATTAAGATGAAAAGGCGAGACCACTTTAGGCATAAAGTGGGGATTCGTCCTAAGGACCACCTTATCATGATGAAATCTGGTATAAGGTGGATTTGCCACCAAAGCTTGCAGTTCACTGATGCGGCGAGCCGAAGTGACTGCAATAAGGAAAAGGACCTTCCAAGAAAGAAATTTCAGGGAGGTAGATACCAATGGTTCAAAGGGTGGCTTCATAAGTTGACCCAGAACTAAATTCAAGTCCCATGCTACCGGAGGAGGCCGGATGGGAGGCTTAGTGAGGGTTAGGCCTCTCATGAATCTTGCAATAAGCGGATGAGAGGAAACAGATTGTCCATTTATAGGTTTTAAGGATGCTGTAATAGCACTTAAATGGACTCGTACTGAATTCGTCTTGAGGCCTGCATTGGAAAGATGCAGGAGATAGTCTAGTAGAGAATTCAAAGGAAGTGCCAGAGGGTCAAGACCCTGTTGAGCACACCAAATGGAAAAACGTTTCCATTTGAAAGCATAGGAACGCCTGGTAGAGGGTTTCCTAGAGGCATAAAGGATATCTTTCACTGGTTGAGAAAGATTAAACTCTTGAAGGCTTAAGCCTTCAGTAACCAAGCTCGGAGATGTAGGGACTTGTGGTTTGGATGCCACAAAGTCCCCTGCTCCTGAGACAGAAGGTCTGGTGCAGCTCCCAGGTCCAGGAAGGAGCCCTGGGAGAGCTGTAGAAGGAGAGGGAACCACACTTGGCGTGGCCAGCGTGGAGCAATGAGGATCATGGATCCGTGATCCCTCTGAAGTTTGAACAGAGTCTTGGGAATCAAAGGAATGGGTGGAAAAGCGTACAGGAATTCCTGACCCCAATGCAGGAGAAAGGCATCGTTGGCCTGAGCTCCCTGACACGGAGTCCTGGAACAGAACCGGGGAAGTTTGGCATTCCACGGACTTGCAAAGAGGTCTATGTCCGGGGTCCCCCATTCCTGAAAGATTCTGCGTATTTGGTCCATATGTAGGGACCATTCGTGTGGGAGCAGAACTCGACTGAGTCTGTCTGCCCGAGAGTTTTGAACTCCTGGAAGATATACTGCCAGAAGATGAATTTGGTGCTCTCTGGCGAAGGCCCATAATCTGAGAGCTTCGTTGCAAAGCGACAGAGAGCCCGTCCCTCCTTGTTTGTTGATATAAAACATGGCCACCTGATTGTCTGTCTGAACTAGGACAGTCAGGTTGGCAAGGAGGGTATGGAAGACTGTGAGGGCAAGGAAGATTGCTCGCAGTTCCAGAAGATTGATATGAAGGGTGGTCTCTTGGGGAGACCAGATTCCCTGAGTGGAGAGATGTTGAAGATGAGCTCCCCACCCTGTTTGGGAGGCATCTGTTGTGAGGGTTGCTTGGGGCAACGAAGGTTGGAAGGGGGTCCCCAACAACAGATTTTTGGAGGATGTCCACCACTGGAGAGACCAAAACAGACGTTTTGAGGTGAGTACCTGGTCTGACAGCAGTCCCGATGCTTGAGACCACTGGGTGGCCAATGTCCATTGAGCTGCTCTCATATGGAGACGAGCATAAGGTACCACATGAACCGTGGAGGCCATGTGGCCGAGAAGTTGCAGCATTTCTTTGGCTGACAAGTGACTTCTGGACTGAGCCTGGGAGGCCAAGCTTATTAGCCTTTGGCCTCGGACCAGAGGGAGGTAGGCCCTTGCAGTGGTGGAGTCCAATTGGGCCCCTATGAATTCCAGGGACTGAGTAGGGATGAGTTGGGACTTGGGAATGTTTACCACAAGTCCCAGATATTGAAGAATACGCCTTGTGCGGTCCAGAGAAATCTGGGCTTCTGATTGAGATGGAGCTCGGATGAGCCAGTCGTCCAGATATGGGAAGACAAAGATTCCCATGCCTCTGAGAAATGCGGCAACGACTGCCATGCATTTTGTGAATACTCTTGGAGCAGAGGCCAGACCGAAGGGTAGTACTCTGTACTGGAAATGTTTTCCCTGGAACAGAAATCTTAGATACTTTCTGTGGGATGGATGGATGAGTATATGAGTGTACGCATCCTTGAGATCTAGAGAACAAAGCCAATCTTGACTCTGAAGGTATGGAAGGAGAAGGCCCAGAGAGAGCATTTTGAATTTCTCCTTGAATAGAAACCTGTTCAATTCTCTCAGATCTAGGATAGGTCTGAAGCCCCCTGTCTTCTTTGTTATGAGAAAGTAAGGGGAGTAGAAACCTAACCCCTGTTGTGGAGGAGGAACCTCCTCTATTGCCCCTTGGGCAAGAAGAGAAGAGACTTCCTGACCCAACAGGGTCAGAAGAGATGGGGGAGAACTGAATTGCCTCACCATGGTATGGGGAGGAAGGCTGGAGAAATGAAGTTTGTAGCCTTCTCGGATAATAGAGAGGGTCCATTGCTCTGATGTTATTTGCTCCCATCTGGGAGCAAAGTGAGCTAGCCTTCCAGGAATGGTGAGGGGCTCTGGCTGTGCTAGAGCCAGAAACGGCAAGTTCTCTAGAGGGAAGTCAAAACCCCTGAGGGGGTTGAGCCTGCTGGGATGTAGCAGACACTGCAGGCTTTGACTTTACCTGCTTAGATTGTTGACGCTTAGCCGCAAGGCGAGGCTGAGCAGATTGCTGGCCAGTATTTGTGGGAAATCTGGTCTTTTTATAGTAAGGCCTTTTAAAAGGCTTCTTTTTGGTAGGGATAGAAGTAGACTTGGAAAGTCTATCTAGAGTGGCATTTTCTGCATCCATTTGAGCAGCTTTAATCTGCCAGTCTTCCCCAAATAAGTTCTCACCGGTACAGGGCAGATTCCTGAGGCCTTCTACAACCCAGGGTTCTAGGTTAGAAGCCTGGAGCCAAGGGAGACGTCGGGCTGCAATAGCAATTCCCGAAGCTCTGCCTGCAACCTCGAAGGAATCAAAGGCTGCCCTGTTGGAGAACTTGGAGACCTCTGAAAGTTGTGTCACCATAGAAAAGAAGTCCGCCCTTTGATCATCAGGGATAAAGGGGGCAAAATTCTGTATTTTTAGGGCAAGTTGCCCAAGATACATGCCCATATAAAGGCTATAAGAGTTGATCCTGGCTATAAGCATACTAGCCTGGAACATCTTTCTTCCAAAAGAGTCTAGGTTCTTACATTCTCGCCCTGGAGGGGTAGAAGAATGCCTCTTAGGACTCTTTATTTTCTTCATAGCAGACTTCACCACAATGGAGTGGTGAGGCAGCTGAGTTTTTTGGAACCCAGGCGAAGGAGGGACCCGATACATGGTGTCCAACCTGCGGGAATGGGGAGACAGTGTTAAAGGAGTCTCCCACAAATCCATCAAGTGTTCTTGAAGGATTTCATGGACAGGCAGAGTGACTGCCTCTTTAGGAGCTTTTGAGTATCCTAAAATGTCCAATTTTTTTGATCTGGGTTCTCTTTCAGAAGATGTAGTAATAGAAAGTGCTTTAGCTACATCAACAATGAAATCCTGAAAGGATAAATCCTCTGGAGGAGACATCCTCCTCTTGGGAGAAGAGGGCTCCTCAGGAAGAGTAAGCTCAGCAGAGTCATCAGAGGAATTAAATTCATCAGAAGAATCTGAGTACTCTTTCTGTGCTTCCAATGTACGATACGCATACCGATCGGTATCGACATCGGGCGTATCGGGCATGGGATCGGTACCGGGCGAAAGCCGGAATCCGGCATGCGAAACCGATCGACGTTTAGAAGTCGATGGTCTCGGTTCCGGTGTAGATACCGGAACCGGGGTCGGTACCGATGAAATCGGTACCGAGGGCGTCGCAGCCTTAATGAAGGCCAGTACGGCCTGCTGCATGGTCTGGACAGTACTGCCCATAGACGCCACTACTGCCTGGATGTCGGTACCAGTATGGGCCGGTACCCCAGAGCAGTCCAACAGGTGATCTGTCGAGGCCGTGCCATCGATGTCAACCTGTGACCCCATGATTGCTTTGGAGGCCGGAACCTCCCGCCGGGGTTTTTTGGCCTGGGCAGAATCCTCGAACTCAGAACTGAGAGCCTCTCGATCTTTAGAAAGAGATTTGCTTTTAGAGGATTTGCCCACAGAAGTTTTGGTTACCTGTGATCCATCCGGAGAGGAAGACCTGGATGACTGTGATGCTTCTGAAGGAAACAGCACATGGAGCTTGTTAGCCCGGTTCTGCAAACCGCGTTTAGACATCTGGGTGCAGGATGGGCAATCCGGTATGGAGTGCTCAGGTCCCAAACATTTGAGACACCATTCATGGGTGTCTGTGACAGAAATGACAGCACTGCATTTGGTACATTTTTTGAAACCAGGGACTGGCTTCTCCATGAGGAGAAATTGTGTAGGCCTTAAGGCCTAACACGGGGTACCAAGCTGTGCTGAAGAAAAATAAAAAAGTCTTTTTTTTTTTTTTTTTGATATAGAAAGAAATAAAGACCGGCGATACCGGTTTCGGTATGGGGAAGGCAGGTACGCGGTCTAAAGAAACAAACAAAAGTAACAAATTCTTCAGCGGTGACAGGAACACGACCTGCTGGCTCCGCGGAAAAAGAAGAACTGAGGAGAGCTGGTCAGGAAGGCGGGAAGGCAGCGCGCATGTGCAGTGGGAGGCCCCAAAAGCTTTTCATTTGAAAAGCTGGGGAGCTTTCCCGCGCAGGCTCCGTCGGTACCGACGTACCCATATGTGATGACTTATTCCTGCTTGTTCCTAGAGATAGTAGTTTTGAGAGTGGCCTTTGAAATTAGGATGAAGTTGGACCAGTTATCCAGTGTAGTGTGCGTCATTTCAGTGTGTGTTATTGGGGGGGGGGGTCATTTGTAGTTTTGTTTTATTAATATAGTATTGTGCTAATTCTTGTGGAGAGATATCTATGGAATTTTCGTCTGAGTTGTATGTTTTGTTTGTTAGGTTCTTTATTATGCTGAACAATTCCCTTGGTCGGTTAATGGAATTATTGATAATGTTAGAGTAATAGTTTCTCTTAGTACTGTCTATTGTTTCCTTATAATATGTAGGGTATTTATGTATTTTTCGTAATTTGTTGGTGTTTTGGTTTGTCTCCATTTCCTTTCTTTGGTTCTTAATTGTCTTTTTAGTTTTTTGAGTGTCATATTAAACCATGGTGCATGCCTTTTTTCAGTTTTATTGTCATTGCTATTATGTGGTGATGTGACTAGTTTTCTTTCAGCAGCCATGGAGATAGTTTTGTTCCAAGATTTGATAGATTCCTCAAGATTTGTGGGTGTTAGGGTGAGGTGTGGAATTATTTGATCTAGGAATTCTTCTTCATTGAACTTTATAAATCTCTTAGTTTGTGGGGGTTGTGGTCTTTTAGTTTGATAGTTGTCAGGGATGGTAATATTGAATTTCAGGAGGTAGTGGTCAGACCAGGGGACAGGTATGTTTGAGAGTGATTCAGTGTTATATAAATTGTGGAGTGAGTTTGGTAGGAAGACCATGTCAAGTGTTTTTCCTTTATTATGTGTTTGTTCTGTTATTATTTGGTGGAAGTCCAAATTGCTTATTGCATCTAAGAAGTGAGTTGATTGGTTGTTGGGTGTTGAGGGGAGATTAAAATCACCCATTAGTATTACTGGGTTTGTATCTGTGGATGAGGCTAGTAAACATCATGGAAGACACTACCTAAGAGCTCAAGATAAGGTTTAAACAGTACAGGCAAGCCAGTCAGGATTCTAGCACTATGTTGGGAACGTTTTCCCCTCAGGTAGCAACTTTGCAAACATAGAGTAGCTCTTTTGTTAGTGACAGCTCTTTGATATATGCTAAATTGGAGAGAATGGAAAGCTTTTCTAAGAAGTTAAACTTGTGCTTTGTTAATTTTCCTGTCACCCCCAATGTCTCTCCAGCTGAACTTTTTAAGAGGTATTTGCTTGAAATATTGGGGATGCCAAAAAATGCTCTATCCCCCACTTCTAAAGTGTACTATTTGCCAATGAAAAAGTGTTCCAGCAGTCTTACAGCAGAAGAAGATGCTTTTCTGGACACCCTGAATCTCATTCAAGTATTGGAAAGTTCATCAGATGAGAGCTTGCGACAGGCAATGCTTTTGGTAATGCATGTGCTTGAACCAGACTGAGTTTGGACTCTTAAAATGTTCTTTCAGAATGCTAGCAATTTGTTTTTTAGACAGAAGGTCTGGGTTTCCCATGCATTTCTTATATGACTCAAGCAAAACGGCGTCTATGCACTCTGAAGTGGTAACTTTAAATGTTTCCTTTCTGTTACATTTTCCCTGCAAGTGCATAATTAAGTCTTCATCATTAAGATATATTTTTTATGATTCTAAACAACTGCATGCGTTTTTGGATTCCAGAAAGTCTATAAGATCTGTTGTGGTTATAGTTGGGTCTGTTTAATTGGCTTAATTGGGTTGCAGAAGTTGGTTAAATATAGGGTCATGGAGTTTGCTAAGTCAATATTGCCTTGGTATTAATGATATTCAATCTTTGGCCCCCTTTCAGGGTTCCTCCCTCTCTTCTTGTGGACTTTTTGAGTCTAGCACTTTTTCTTTTGTTTCTTCTATTATTTATGTACTGTTATTCAATGTATTGATCTTTTTTTCAAGTGCTATACCTTTTCATTGAAGTACGCTTTTGTTACTTGATGTAATGTATTGAAAAATCAGAAATAAAAAAAAGCTCCTTGCTGCTACTGGCTGACGCTTAAATTTAAATTAAAAGCTCTCTGCTGCTACTGATGGAGGTTTAAATTTAAATTAAAATCTCTCTGGTGCTATTGGATCCTGACTGAGTTAATAAATACACTGGATTCTAAAGTATACAGATTTATCAGCTTTAACTCAAAGAATTCCCTTTTCCCCAAGATTTAGAGAATTTCCCAGAAGTAAATACTTATATGTGCAGATTTCTTTCCGGCAGCAGCAGATCCTCAGTCATAACTTCTTTTCTTATCTACTCCACTCTTTTATAGGCAACTCCCTGTGAAAGCTGCAAAATACTATACCAGTACATCTCTTTATCTTTCTCTAAAGGTTCTTTAAACCAAATGGGACTCAGAATAAGTAATCGTTAAATGCCTCTCTCTCAGCTTAGTACCAAAAATTCCACCTTTTGGCAAGTAAGGCACTTCCCATTTTTGGATTTCTTCTCTCCAGTCACTCTCAGCCAAGAATGTACTCACACTGCTATACTCATCCCTGTCAAGCATGTACTGTACCTTATATCCATAAAAATTCCAGGGAGCAGTTTATTTCCTGCAGTAATTGTATCCTACTTGATTCTGGTGATCCGAGGGGGCTCAGGATCACCAGTTGCCTAAGGGCACAGGGCTTGTGAGAAGTTGGAAGGACTTTCAGTGTATTCTTAAAAGAGTTTCCATTGCAAGCAAGGGAATACTGTGTGGCTTTTGAATACAAGCTCTCTGCCTGAGAGATCTTAAAGAGGTTTTGGTTTTCATTTTTAATAGCTAATTCTTTTTTTGGTGCTATATTGCAAAAAGGAAATTTTTTTGTGTTCTTGGGTAAAGCTCTGCTGTTATGGTTCTTTTTCTAGCCTTCCATTCAAAAAGCTCTTTGAAGCCACTGACCTCAGCAGATGTTAGATCCCTCCATACCCGCCCCAGCTCTCACCCACCCCATGTGAGAATTCTTGCTATATAGGACAACTCCCCAATTAGCTTGATGACAAACAATTTGCCATTCTTCAAGGAGCTTTAAAGGAAACATATCTGTATTCTTCAGACACATAATATCAAAATTTACCAATGTAAGGTAATACCTGTCTGGCAAGGAAGGAGGTCTACACACAGGGACATAGAACAGGTTATCTGCTTTTTCTTTAAGGACAGCTGAGGAAAAGTTAGGAACTTTTGTAGCTCTTTATCATTTACTTCAACAGGTACCAAAGATCCACCAACTGAACAATGGCTGGGAAAAACATATTGCCAAAGCTGTTGCCCTTGTTACAGCTTCTGCCTCTATCCAGACAGCCTGATGCCAGTTGAAGGACTGGTTCCATGTGCTTGAAGCCTGCAAGCTGAAGCTCTCATGAAACAAGTATAGGAGCTCAGAGAAGAGGTGGTGAGGCTGAGAAGCATTTGAGACAGTGAGAAGTACATTAATGAGATGCTTTGCAAAGCATCTAAGCTCTCCAACAGAAGTGAAGCTGGGATGCTACAGAATGAAGATAGTTGGACACGAGTCACCAGAGCTTGTAGAATTGACATTCCAACTCCTCCAGCTCTCAAATTCAAGAACCAGTATGCAGCCCTGGAAGTGGAGGAGGTGAAAGCATCAAAGGAAAAGGAAGAACCAGAGCTCAAGTACCCTAAAGTTGCGGAATTAGTGACTATAAGGAAGCAAAGGGTAGTGCTGGTTGGTGACACTTTTCTGAGGGGTACTGAGGCATCCTTTTGCTGACCAGGGTTGATGTCCAGAGAGGTGTGCTGTCTGCCAGGTGCCAAAATCCAAGATGTTACAGAAAGTTTGCCAAGACTTATCAAGCCTACTGACTACTATCGATGTTGCTCATCCATGTTGGCACAAATGATTCCGCTAGGTATCCCTCTGAGCATATCAAAAGTGACTTCATGGCTCTGGGACAAAGGGTGAAGCAGATAGGTGCACAGGTGGTGTTCTCTTCAATCCTCCCTGTTGAGGGTAAAGGCTGAGGCAGAGAAGCTTGCATCCTGGAGATGAATGCATGGCTGCATGGATGATGTCATTGAGAGTATTCTGATTCACAGAAATCCAAAACCATTGACTAACCTCAAGGAATACCACAAGGTTCATCTCTATCAGCAATCCTGTTCAATATCAACCTGCAACCTTTATGGACATAACCAAAAAAAATCAACATACATTACAATATCTATGCAGATGACATCATCATTTATGACCCCTTCATCATGGATAATCCAGACTACACACAAAGAATAAACTGCCTGGAGGTAACTATACATTGGCTAGGAAAACAAAATCTACCCAATTATAGTAAAACAGAAGTTCTCCATGTCGCGTAGTTACTCACCTGTAACAGGTGTTCTCCAGGGACCCCATGGAAGCATCTCTCCAACTTTCAAAGAAAGCCTTGGGAGATGCCACCACACATGCCAAGGGTGCTATCTTACTCGGTCAGTTGACATAGCTAGAGCCGACAAAAGAAGATGGCAAAAATTGTACAGCAATTCCAAGGGGAGGGGGAAGAGCTGTGAAGACTGATTCCTGCTGTCCCTGGAGAACACCTGTTACAGGTTAGTAACTATGCTTTCTTCAGGAACAAGCAGGAAGTCAGTCCTCACATATGGGACTCCCTAGAACAGGTTACAGAGCACCTGTAGAAAAAACATGGCCCAGGCTTTAGCAGCCGCAAGTGAATCTGAGGAAAGATTCTGAGGAGCTCAGTGTCCAGGGAGAACAATGGCTCTGGTAGCCTGAACAAGAAGGGTCAGAGGGTAGGCATTGCCAAAACCTCGAACAGAGTACAAAGTATGGCATGGCTGAAGGCATTGTCCTGTCGGGACTCCCTCTCCAGGAAATAGTGAGCTGCAAAGCTATGAACTGAAGACCAGGTGGCAGTCCAGCATATGTCTGCCATAGGGACAGAGTGTAGGCTTGCAACTGAGCCATAGCCCTGATGTTGAGTGCCGTGACCCGGCACTCCAACGAGAGCCCAGCCTGATTGTGGGTGAAGGTGATGCAGTCCATCACCCAGGTGGACACGATCCATTTGGTCATAGCCTCCCCCAGTCAACTGGGGTCATATGAAACGAAAAGCTGAGAGGCTTTGCGGTGGCCCTGGTTACGCTGCAGGTAAAAGGATAGAGCCCTTTTTCAGTTCAGAGTATGGAGAACGGCCGCCGCCTTGTCGGTGTGAGGCCATGGAAAGAAGGTAGGGAGCACCACCTCCTGGTTGAGATGGAAGGCGGATACCACCTTTGGGAGGAATTTTGATGGGTGTAAAGCACAACACTGCTTCTGTAGAACTTAGAGTATGGTGGCTCGGCCACCAAGGCCTGAAGCTCGCTGACTCTGCAGGCAAGGTGAGCGCCCCCAGGAAGACAACTTTCCAGGATAGATAATGCAAATGGCAGGTAGACAAAGGTTCAAAAGGTGGCTTGGTAAGCTTGTCAGAACCACATTGAGATCCCATTCTGCTGGAGGTGGTCAGATGGGAGGCTTAGAGATCAGCAAGCCCCACATGAATCAGGTAATGAGGGGCTGCACAGTAAGGGGTTTGCCCTCTATAGAGTGATGGTGCGCAGAGAATACCGCTCAGGTGTATCCTGATAGAGTTGGGCTTGAGTCCAGTCTGCGAGAGGTGGAGCAAGTACTGCAGCACTGTGTGTACCTGGCAGGAGAATGGGTTAACCCATTGCTCCACACACCATATGGAGAATCTGTGCCACTTGATGGTGTAGGCTCGTCTCATGGCGTTCTTACAGGAGGCCATGAGGACTTCTTCCACCTCCCTGGGGATGTTGAAGGGAACTAGGGCAACCCATTCAGCAGCCACGCTGTTAGCAGCAGGACCCCCGATTGAGGTGGAGAAGTGAGCCCTCCTCCTGGGTCAGTAGTCCTGGGGCACACCCCAGAGGGATCGGGAGCTCTGTTGAAGGCAGAGCAACAGGGGGAACCAAGGTTTTCTTGGCCACCGCAGGACCACCAGGATCATGGAAGCCTTGTCCTGCAAGACCTTGAAGAGGGTCCGGGCAATTAGTGGAGTGGGAGAGAAGGCATACAGAAGGACCTCCGACCACGAGATGAGGAAGGTGTCTGCTGCTATCCAGGACAGGTGCAGTTGGAGACCGCAGAAGTGGCAAAGAGGTCCAAACTTGGGGATCCCCATAGTCAGAATAGCCTCTGTGCCACCCAGGGATCTAGGCGCCATACATGCGGCTGGAGGACCCTGCTCAGTCTGTCCACTAGGGCACTGTCCTGGCCCGGAAGGACGGTGCCCTAGTGGACATACTGAGCAGAGTCCTCCAGACGCACGTATGGTGCCTAGATCCCTCCAGCTGCACTGTCCTGGAGAGCATTCCCTGACTGATCACATATGAGCAGAGGGTGTGTCCTGGCAAAGGCGGTAAAACTCTGTGCCCCCTTGTTTGTTCGGGTAGAACATCACGACCTGCTTGTCAGTTTGGACCAGCAGGCAGTGTTGAAAGGCCCTGATCACCAGAAAAATGGCTCTGAACTCCAGCAGGTTGATCTGCTGCTGGCTCTCGAGAGACCAGTTGCCTTGCATGTACAGTTCCTTGCAGTGGGTACCCCAGCCCAGTAGGGAGGCGTCAGTAATGAGGACCCTCTGGGGGGTTGGGTGTTGAAAGGGCATGCCCTTCTGCAGGTGCTGTGTGTCCTTCCATCAATCGAGTGACTCTGCTAGTTGATGGGACACCAAGACCCTGTCCCGGATCCTGCTCTTGGCTTGAGTCCATTGTGAGCAGAGGCACCACTGGGCTGCCTGCATGTGGAGGCAAGTGTTGGGGACCACATGGACTGTGGAAGCCATGTGGCCTAGCAGGCAGAGCATGGACCATCCCGACGCAGCGTGCTGGTGCTAATCCTCAGTCGCCAGGGCCCTGAGTTCATCTGCCCTGTCTAAGGAGAGGAAGGTCTGGCTTGTACCGTGTCCAGGCAAACCCCTATGAACTTCAGTTCCTGTGTTGGAGTGAGATGGGATTTGGAGTGGTTTAACATGAACCCCAGATGTTGTAGGACCTTGATGGTGCAGGCCATGGCTTGTTGGAACCTCTGAGGCCGTGTCCCCTTTTACTAGTCAGTCATCCAGGTATGGGAAGATGAAGTCCCCTTGGAGATGGTGATAGGCAGCCACCATTGCAAGGCATTTGGTGAAGACTCTTGGTGCAAAGGCTAGGCTGAAGGGTAGTACACCGTACTGGTAGTGGTCGCCCCCAACCATGAATCTTAGGTACTGCCTGTTATTGGGGTGAATAAGGATGTGGATATAAGCATCCTTTAGGTCCAAGGAGCATAGCCAATCTCCCTGCTGGAGGTAGGGCATCAATATTCCAAGGGAGAGCACTAAGAATTTGTTCAGGTTTCTCAGGTCCAGGATGGGCCTTAGTCCTCCTGTTCTTTTTGAGAGTAGAACCCCTTTTCTTTTAGGTGGTGTGGTACAGGCTCCATGGCCCTGTTTCTGAGAAGACCTGCAAGTTCATGCAGTAGCAGGGCCTGGTGCAGGGGAGTCCAAGGGGGCTCTCCTGGGAAGAAAGGGGGAGGCGTCTGTTCCAGGTGAAGGAGATAACCTTCCCTGACCACCTGAAGTGCCCAGGAGTCATTGGTGATGGCAGCCCACCAGTGGGAAAAATGAATCAGGCGCCCCACTGTTGGTAGCTGGTCACCCATAGGTAGAGACGCTATGCTCTGGAAGTCAAAACCCCGACCCAGTCTGGGCTGGAGCTGGTGTCTGGGGCTTGGGGTCCTTAGGCTTGCATGAGCCCTGGCCCGCTCCCTTGCCCTGATGACCCTGCTGTGGGGTCTGAGGGGCTTGATATGGGGGATAGCCTCAGTGAAGCTGGCCTTTTCGGTGGAAGGGAGGCCTTTTTCTCATTGGTTTCTTCTTGGGAACAGTGGAGGTCTTCCTGGAGAGTCGAGTCCTGGTGACATACTTAGTCTCAATCTCCACCACCTTGTCCTCCATTGGCTTTCCGAAGAGGTTTTCACTGAGGCAAAGGATGTCAAGGAGTTTTTTCTGGACCCATTGCTCAAGGTCCGATGCCTGGAGATAGGCCTGGCGTCAGCACCAATGCCTGCTGCAGCCACCCTGATGTTAGACTTGAAACCGTCATAGGCTGCTCGAGACAAGTTCTTCAAGCACTCCCCAACAGACTTTCTGAGGGTTTGGAATCGCTGGAGGTGATCCCCGCTGAGACACCTCCAAGTTCCTTAGTTAGGTCCCGGAGATACATGCCGATATACAACTGACATGCTTGTATGCGGCAAGTCAGAATTGAGCCCTGGTAACATTTAGGCCCGAGGGCTTCGAAGGCACGGGACTCCCTACCTGGGGACAATGAACAGTAAGTCTTTGGACTTTTCTGTCGACACATGGCCAACTCGACCACCATGGAAGAGTGAGGGAGTTGCACCTTCCTGAAGCCAGGCCCATGCTGGACCCGGTACATATTGTTTATTATTGTTTATTGTTTATTTTTCACTTGATATACTGCCCCCCATTACATCGGGGCGGTTTACAATATAAATAAAAGCTCAAAGGCAGAAAGGGAAAAAGAAATTACAATAACTTACAGGAAAGAAAAGATGGAGAGGAAAAGCAGATTAGAGCAAGAAGGGGGAATGAGGGCATGAAGATTCACAGGGAAACATCAAAAGCAGAGGAGAAGAAATGGGTTTTGAGAAGAGAGCGGAATTTGGGGTAAGACTCTTCCAGTCGGAGGGCAGTAGGTAGGGAATTCCATAGAGAGGGGCCAAGGTAAAAAAATGCTGATTTTCGGGTGGATTGCAGGTGGGCTTGAGAGGGAGCTGGGAGGTGCAGACGATTAACATGAACGGATCGGAGGCTACGAGTGGGAGTGTGAAAAATTAGCAAATCAGATAAATATTGCGGTCTGTGGAGATAGATAGCTCGATGTACTAAGGTGAGAATCTTGAAGGGGATCCGGAATTTCATTGGCAGCCAATGAAGATGCTGCAAAATTGGGGTAATGTGATCATGTGGGGAGGCATGTAAGATCATTCGGGCAGCTGTGTTTTGTAATAACTGTAACCGATGTTGTTGATATTGAGGGATGCCAGCATAAATAGAGTTACAGAAGTCCAATCTGGTAATGACCAATGAGAGGAGGAGGGTAGTGAGAGCTTGAGAAGATAAAAATGGCCTAATGGCATGAATTTGCCGAAGACAGAGGAAGGAGCACCGAGAAACCTGGGAAATATGGTGATTGAAAGTAAGATTGCTGTCAAGAATGACGCCAAGATAACGGAGTTTAGAGACCAGGGAGATAGGGGTGCCTGAAAAGGAGGGAGTAAGTGACGTAGTGTGGAACCATGGGTGAACCAGATTGCTGCAGTTTTAGAAACATTGAGAACTAGACAGTTTGAGGAGAGCCAAGAAGAAACCAACGATAAATAGGTCTCCAAAGGAGTAATATCAGGGTGAGAAGAGGATGTATGATACAAAAGAAAAATATCATCTGCATAATAATAACCTGAGATTCCTAGTTGTTGGATTAGTAAGGCTAGGGGAGCCAAGAAGATATTAAACAGCAAGGGAGCCAGAATGGAACCTTGTGGAACACCACAAGTGAGGGGAAAATGATCTGTGGTAGAACAAGCAGAAGTAACTGCAAATGTCCGGGAGGATAGGAAAGAGTAAAACCAGTGATAGACAGTACCGCGAATACCCGCATCCCGTAATCGGTTAACAATCGGCACCGATGCCGGAGTCTCCCACATTCGGAAAAGGAGGTGCCCAAGGATGGAGGTGACAGGGACTGTAGGGTCTCCTTAGGTGGGGCCTTGTATTGGAGGATTTTGAGTTCCTCCATGCGAGGATCCTCCTGACTCCATGGGGAGGGACAATGCCTTTTGCCATGTCCCGGACAAACAGGGCGAGGACCAGCACCTTGATGCTGGCAGGGACAGATCCGAGGGGAAGTCACAGTGTGCTCATGTCTCCGGGGAAGCCTCATCCTCAGACTCCCAGTCTGAGTACTCTGTTGAGGATTCGAGGCCTGACAACTCTAAGGGCATCATTGGGTCTTGCCTTCAGTGAACTGATGCCCGGCCGGAGACAGAAGCACTTGCCAGGAAGGATCTCATTCCCAAGGACCATGAGTGGGATCGAGACCCTCACCGAAGACCAGCTCAAGACATGGGGCTCTCAAGGATCTCTTTGGCAGACCGGGGAGTCCTCGGTATCGAAGTTCCTGTGGTCTCCGCGCATACGCCGGCAGGGCCAGGCATCAGTGCTTGCTGCAAGGCAATGAAGGCAGAAATGCTGCTTTCCAACACCATCATCCTGGCTTCCCACACAGAGGTTGCAGTCTTTGACACTAACACCGGGGTGACCGGGTCGGGTGTCAGCGAGGAGAGAGAGTCTTTGACAGGACGGGCCTTGGGGGTCTGAGATCCATTGCCGGAGACCTCGGCGTCTGTTCTGGGTACCTCGGTTGGTCGCTCTGACTCCTCTGGGGACTGTGGGACCGCGCCCTCAAGGATTTCTTCTTTTGCTTACACTCTCATTCCAGGGAATCCTTATTGGAGTGTCTGAGTGCCCACTCTGGCACCACGGGGGCTTTACACAACTCCGAGGATCTGTGCGGGGCCTTAGAATGCACATATACTAGGGATACGGGGCTGAATCTGACCTGTGAACGATGTCATCCTGCTTCTGCCGATGACTCTGGATAGCCTTAGCGGACATCTTTTTGCACAGGGAGCACGCCCCTGGATCATGGTCAGCACCTAGACACCAGAGGCAACAGTCATGTGTATCGATAAGGTTCATCTTCTTCAAGCACCGATCACACTTCTTAAACCCAGTGGCCATTGGGACAAAAAGAACCCCAGCGAGGTCAAAGACCTTCTATGCAGCCTGCAGTTAGAAAAGGCGTGAAACCACGCTGGAAGAAAATCCTAACTAAACAGATTCTGAGTCCCGAAGCTGAGGCGATGGAGCTTGGTGTCGGGAAAGGGACCAGTGCTAACCGAATGATACACTGGGGAAGGAAGATGAATGCCTGTAGGGCTCCGTGAAAAAAGGGAGACTGAGTAAAATGGCACCCTTGGATGGGAAGGGGACCATGCAGGCATGGTGGCATCTCCCAAAGGCTTTCTTTGAAAGCTGGGGAGATGCTTCTGCGGGGGCTCCATCGGCATTGGCGTCACCCATATGTGAGGACTGACTTCCTGCTTGTTTCTGGAGAACATTACATTCATTCAACCCATGATCATCAATATACAAAACAAAGTCCTCGCCGTAAAAGCAGAGGTCAAATACCTAGGTGTGGTACTGGACCAAAAATTAAGTTTCCAAGCACACATCAACAAAATGATAAAAACAGCCTACCACAAAATGAGAACCATACAGAAGCCCAAACCACTCCTCAATGAAAGCAACTTCAGAACAGTTTGCCAAGCAATGATAACACCCATACTTTTTTTTTTTGTGCCATCAAGTCAGTGCTGACTCCTGGTGACCCAGCTGCCTCTGGGTTTTCTTGGCAATGTATCACTGGAAGTAGATTACCAGGCCTTTTCTTCCAAGGCAATGGAGGGTAAAGTGACTTACTTAAGGTCACAAGGAGTGCCAGTGGGAAATGAAGCCTTGATCTTCTGGGTACTAGGCAGTTGTTCTAACCACCAGGCTACTCCTCCACCCATACTAGATTGCTGCAATTTAATCTACCAAGACCTATCAAAACATATTACATTCCTCCCCCCCCCTCCAAATGGTTCAGAATACTGCCGTGCAAATAATCACAGGAACAACAAGCACACTCATACAGGGCCGTACCGATCGTGAAATGCGCCCTGTGTGACTTGCACATCGGGCGCGCCCCCCCCCCCCCCAGCACCTCCATCTAGCCACTTTATGGGGGTGGGAGAGAAGAGGCACGCCCGATGTGCAAGTCACCAGCATGCTAAGCAGGTCTGGTCCCTCCCTTAGGGACCAGACCTGCTTAGTGTGTCACGAGAAGGCTTAAGGGGCACATTTCAGCTGTCTGCCGCTGCTGAGAGAAGAAAAACTGGTGGCTTCAGGCAATGGCAGGGAGCCGAAATGCGCCCCTTAAGCCTTTGCGCCTTGTATGGCCGCACTGTTCGCACAGGGCTAGGTACGGTCCTGCACTCATATAACACCTACACTGATGCAATTACACCAGCACCTGGTCTATATACGCACCAAATTTAAAATTCTGGTTACCATATTCAAATTTCTAAATAACCTATCTCCAGACATCCTCCAGTCACTAAGCCTCAAGGACCTAGAGAACAGAATCAAAAGAACAAGCTATAAAAATCTACTTATCACCCCAAGCACAAAGAAAAACTCAAACAGCTAACCTGCAACAGAGCATTCTCCATATACCCCCGATCATTATGAAACGCCCTCCCACATAGCATGAGAGTCACTAAGGACTTATGGACTTCAGAAGGATACTAAAAACCCTCCTCTTCATAGAACACTATGGACACACTGAATGGAACTTTACATGACATATCCAAGTCCTTCCTACGTCATCCTATTACTCATAAAATCACTTACTGTCCCCAACTCTCTTTGTACCATTAACATTTGAAATCATGAACCTCCCATTATGCACCAAGTTCTTGATCCCTGTTATATTGTTTGACCTCCAAGTTTACATCCCTGTTACAATGTATGTTTAGCTACGAGTTATAATACTCGTAGAAGGTCGTCCAATGCCAAATCCAACACCACAATGTGACCACCGCCCCTCGACACATGGCAGCACGGCTTCAGAGAATCACATGGCATCGAGACCCTCCTTACCACCCTACTCAGTACCTTAATCACAGGGATTGACAACATCAGACAAGGATACACGCTAATCTTCATGGACATTGCTGCCGCATTCGACCCGGTCAACCACGAGCTGCTCCTGGCACATCTCCAAGAGAAGGGAATCAATGGTTCAGCCTTGAGTTGGTGCAAGTCATACCTGACAGACAGATGGCAGCAAGTAAGAGCAGGCTCCAGGACCTCTGAGCCTTTTCAACAAACGCAAGGAGTCCCCCAAGACTCATCACTCTCGGCCCTCCTCTTCAATATATATATACAGCCCATTTGTTCAATCATCTGCTCCTTCAATATCTCCTGCCTAGTGTATGCCGACGATGTACTACTCTTCACACCTTTCTCAATCAACCAACCTGATTTCTCGGCATTAATAAAATGCTTTGATGCTGTCACAGACTGGCTCCACATGCAGAGCCTCAGGATAAACTTTAACAAAACAGATGTCCTCTTCATCACCAGGAATCACTCCTTCACCCCCCCCCCTTCCGCATCAATCAGAGTAAGAGACGCTGAGCTCCCGAGCAAGCCCACCATCCACTACTTGGGTATCACACTAGACCAGCAGCTCGACATGAAAGCGCACATAAGCAACACCATTAGGGCAATCTATCACAAGATATGAACAATTCACCACCTATGGCCCCTACTGGAACCAGACGATTTCAGGATGATTTTTTAAGCATTGGTAACCACCCACTTCGACTATGCCAACGTTATCCTGCAGGGTCTCCCCAAGAACACTCTGAACCCCCTGCAATTAGCAATGAACACCGCCGCCCGCATCCTGCACGGAGCCTCCAGAAGAGACCACATAACCCCAATCTTGAAATACCTCCACTGGTTGCCAATCCACTGCAGGCTCACATTCAAGGTATTACTACTGACCTTCAAGGCCATCAACAAACAATCCTCCACCTCCCTCACGGACCTCATCCTCCACACCCCACCAAACAGATCCAGAAGGACATTCGCTGCAAACACACTAGTAATCCCCAGTGCAATAACAAAATGCACCCTGGCAGCAAAGAGCAGAGCCTTTGTATTTTACGCACTGACACTCTGGAATGCCCTCCCAACCACCATCCGAGCTATTACTGACCTTGCCCAATTCAGGAAGGCACTAAAGCACCATCTTTTCCTCCTACATTACTCCCAATCCAGGGAAACATCACAACCCAACATACCCACCACAACACCACCACCAGCACATTCATGTCATGGTGACACAACCACATCCAGAAATAATACTGCACAAACCTGTAAATAGTTATCTAAAATGTATATAGTTCAGAGCGTGTCATGACTCCACAATCATACCTGTGGCATACCTGTGGCACAATAGCTCCATTATAAATAGTTACCCCCGTTGAAACTCAAGTTATAATACCTTTTCTCTGTAATGTACAGTGCATGTTCTGCCACACTGTACAAATTGTTGTTACCTGTAAACTGCGCTGATTTTAAAGAGTGTGGTATAGAAATTATTTATTTATTTAATGTCTCTTCTATACCGCGCTATTCACATTAGTGCGGTGTACATTTAACAAAACCATATACAATGCAGTCGGGCTGCATTGTATTTACAATAAACAGGAACTATAACTTGGATATAACTGGGGTAACTTTAAATAAATCAATAATGCAAATAACTTTAAATAAGTCAATAATGTAAATCTCTTTGAAACTAACATAAGGCATTATAGAAAACCCTCAAATAAATAAATAATCAATGATACTATAAGCATTCCAGTATCACAGGAACTGCTGCCATTATTGCTAATATCTGCCTATAAACTAAAAGCCTGTTCAAAAAGCAACATTTTCCATTTTTTTTAAATGGCATCATCATGGATAACGTGTTGAAACTCTCCGCCCATTGTGCAGCGGCATTCAAGAAGGCTAATAAAATGCTAGGAATCATAAGACTGGAGAATAAAACAAAAGATATTATAATGGCTCTTTGTGATGCATTGTGAGAATTGTGAATAAAGAAGCGGGCACACCATCTGCGTATCTGAATTCTTAGGTCTTAGTTGCAAGAGAGTATCCCTCGACGAGTCTCAAGCTCTTTCATAGGCTTGGTTGGTGTAATGAATAGGGTAATCTCTTGCTATGAATCTTCGTTTCATTACCTCGGCCTGGGAATCGAAGTCTTCAAAAGTAGTGCAGATCTGTCGTGCTCTTAAAAATTTCCCCACTGGAAGATTCTTTAGCACCGGATTGTGAAAGCTACTATAATGTAGAAGATGATTCCTGTCTGTGGGCTTCCTGTACAATGTAGTAGTAAATCCCTCTCGATTTTTCCTGATCAATAAATCCAAATACGGGATCTGATGTAGATCATAAATGATCTGGAACCGAAGGTTATCATCCAGCCCATTTATCTATACATTAAATTCTTCTAAATGGCCCAAGGTGCCATCCCAGATAACTAAAAAATCATCAATGTATCGAATCCACAGTTTAACATTATCTTTAAATGGGTGATCGCTCAAAAACCTATTCTCAAAATCAAAGACATAAAGATTGGCTATATCCGGGCCAATAGAGGACCCCATAGCCACCCCCTTAATCTGTTTATAAAACAGATCCCTAAAGCAAAAGAAGCTTTCAGTCATTACAAGATGTGTCAGTGCCATAAGAAAAGCTTTGGGAATTCTTTTATCGATCTTCCTGTCCAAAAGGCAGGTCTCAACAATCCTGAGCACGTTTAATTGGGGAATGTTAGTATAAAGAGATTCCACATCTAAAGTGACCACTATCAAATCTAAATTATATCCCTGAAAGGATGTAAGGATTTCTAAAAACATGTGAGGGATCTCATACATAGGACCACATTTCTGTAATAAAAGGCCACAATAGTATATCCAAAAATTGTGAGATAGGTTCAAACAGGGAACCAATGACTGAAACGATAGGGCGCCCAGGAGGGGCCTCCAATGACTTATGTATTTTTGGACTGACATAAATGGTGGGGGTGATTGGTGCATCCACTATTAAAAAATCTCTTTCTTTTCTGGTAATATATCCAATTTCAAATGCTGTAATAATTAGATTATCAATGCTTTTCTTTAACTTAATAATGGGATCATTAATGTAAAATGTCTTGTCATTTAACTATTTATTTCTCCTATATAATATTCCTTATCCATAATTACTACCGCCCCACCTTTATCTGCTGGTTTTATAATAATTTGATCATTTCTCTGCAGCGATTTAATTGCCTCCCTTTCCCCATGTGTCAAATTGTGGAAGGAAGGTTTAGGACTATTCACTCACTCCTTCACTCTATTTAATACCACTCGCTCAAAAGCTTCAGTAAGAGGATCTGTATGTGAAGGTGGGATCCTGGCTGACTTTCTTCTTACTATAGATCGGTCATTATCTATATCCTTATCACTAGCAAAAAATTGCCTAATCCTGATCTTTTGGAATAACTTATATAAATCAATATGAGTCTCAAAGGGGTCATACTTTTTCGTGGGGACAAATGACAGACCTTAATTTTAATACAGATTCTTTACCGTTTGTAAGTTCATATTTAGATATATTAATGACATTGTTAACTAGTTTAGAAATCAATATCTCCTCTCGTTTGACCTCTCTTGTCTCCATCGTCCTGCGCTGCCCGTGACCTCGACCCCTGTAAAGATTGTATTGATTGTTCTGGTTGTATGTTTTCTCCTGATCGTTTAATCTGTCTTGTTCTATAACGGGGGGGTCGTGGGCATCCCTTGGAGGTGTCTCGACCGCCTACTTTCCATACTTTGTCCATATCGAAAAAAATCTTTGTCTGGGGCCTGGATCTTTTCTTTTGGGTAAGAAAAAGAGATGCCGATGTATCGGCAAATTCTACCGACTCGCTTCTGCTTTATTTCTTTTTTTGTTCACATTGTATGTCTTTATCCTGTTCTTCTATATGGCTATCTTTCTTGTCAAATATTGTAGATTTACGTTTAATCCATATTCTGTCACCCTGTGCCTTTTTGCACCAGGGATAAACGTATCCAACTCTATAATCTTCCTCATCCCTTCTAAATTTATCTACCTTCTTTTCCTTATTTCTTTTATTTATTTATTTAACTAGTTTTATATACCATTTTTCTGCAAGGCAAAACGGTTTACAATGAACAGGTAGTAACATTTACATGGAACAGTTAGAACTACTGTATGTACAGTTAACTGGTAGAAATTTACATTGAAGCAAGTAGTAACTTTTGTATGAAACAGTTGGAACTACGTACAGATAACTGGTATAAAATTGTTACAGTTGAAACAAGAGAATAATGTGATTATTTACAAATGGCATAGCTTCACTTCTTTCTTAAAATAATGTATGTTCTTTTCATAATCCTTCTGAACCTTTTCAAAATTACAGTAACATCCCTTGAGTTCAGTCAATTTCTCATCTATCTCTGCCTTCAGTGTTTCTGTCTTTTTGTTAGATGTGTTAATCAACAAAATGAACATTTGTTCAAAATGGCATTGCAACATTTTATAAAAACGTCATCATGCGTAGTCCCCTTGGTATAATTTTGGATCTACAACATTCCAAGAGGTATGCTAAGTGCATCTCTTCTCTGACAAGCTTTTGTGTAAGGAGGACGATATCTTCCCAACATTTAGTAATGTCTCCTACTACGTCCTCCAACTGTATAAGGAGAGGTTCTTGTGATATAGGCTTATCCAAAGCGTCCTCCCCATAACTCAAAATGTCCTTCCACAGCGAGAACATCCTAAGGTCCAACAGAAAAGCACTGTACCACATAAACCAACAAGAAGCTCAGTTTTTGCCATTCAGTTTCAAACGGTTGTGAGACATCCAGGCAGCAATGTCAGATAGGCAGGCAGAGATCCGAGTCTGAATTGCCAGAGAGATTTCAGGTATAGAGAGGTAGATCTGAGAGTCATCAGCATAAAGATGGTACCAAGAAACTGGAAATAGAGGGAGAAAAGAAGTGGGCCCAAGACAGACCCTTGGGATGCACCAACTGAGAGAGGGACAGCAGTGGAAGAAGAACCATCAGTACAAATGGCAAAAGTGCAATGGGAAAGATAAGAAGAGAACCAAGATAGTACAGAGCCATTGAAACCAAGCTAGGACAAGGAATCAAGGAGAAGGTGGTGATCAAATAGTGTCAAAAGCAGCAGAGATGTCAAGAAGGATGAGGATAGGGTAAAGGCACTTGGATTTTGCCAGAAGCAGGTCACTGGAGACTTTTTTTCAGCAGAATGTAAGGGGAGAAAACCAGATTAAAGTGGATCAAAAAGGGCTTGAGAGGAAAGAAAGTCAAGGCAACAGTGGTGAACCGCACGTTCAAGTAGTTTAGAAACAAAGAGAAGGAGGGAGATGGGTCAATAATTAAAAGGACAGGTAAGGCCATTTGAAGGTTTCTTGAGAGGTGTGAACAGAGAATGCTTGAAGGCTGCAGGAACAAATGCAATGGAAAGCAAGAGGGTGAGAATGTGAGAGAGAGAGAAGGAATGATAGTGGAGGAGATGGAGGTTAGGAGACGGGTGGGAATTGGATCAGAGTAACAGGTAGTGAGTCTAGAGGAGGAAAGAAGATGTGTGATTTACTCCTCTGAAATCTTAGGAGAGGAAGAAAGGCTGGCAGAGGTTGAGGGGAGAGTTGGAAGTGAAGAGGGAGAAGGGGGAATGGGGTGGACCTAGTAGGGAATTGAAGTGTAATTTGGTGGACTTTGTCATGAAAATAGTCAGCCAAAGTTTGAGCAGAGAGGGAAGGAGAGATCGGGGGTGGAAGCAACTTGAGAAGAGAGTTGAGAGTTGTAAAGAGAAGGTGAGAGTCAGAGACAAGTGAATTAAGAACATAAGAAATGTCATACTGGGTCAGATCAAGGTCCATCAAGCCCAGTATCCGGTTTCCAATAGTGGCCAACTCAGGTCACAAGTACCTGGCAGTTTCCCAAAAAGATACACAGGTTACACAATGCTTGTATTTGGGCAAGCAGAGGATTTCCCAGGTCCTCTTTAATAATGCTTTATGGACCTTTCCTCCAGGAACTTGTCCAAATGTTTTTAAACCCAGCTACACTAACAGCATTTACTACATCCTCCGATAACAAATTCCCGAGTTTGATTACACATTGAGTGAAAAAATATTTTCTCTTATTAGTCTTAAACAGGTTACACTGTAGCTTCATTGCATGCCCCCTAGTCTTTCTACTTTTTGATGGTGTAAACAAGCGATCTACATTTACTCATTCCACTCCATTCATTAATTCTTAGACATCTATCATATTTCCCTCAGCCGTCTCTTTTCCAAGTTAAAGAGCCCTAACCTTTTAAGCCTCTGCTCATAGGGATATCCTTCCATCCCCTTTACCATTTTGGCGGCTCTTCTCTGTACCTTTTCTAATTCCATTATATCCTTGTTGAGATACACAACCAGAATTGCACACAATATTCATGGTGTGGTTACACCATGGAATGATACAAAGGCACTATAATATCCTTGGTTTTATTCTCAATCCCTTTCCTTATGATTCCTAGCATTCTATCTGCCTTCTTGGCCGTGGAGGGTTTCAAAGTGTTATCCACGGTGATGCCTAAATTTTTTTCCTGGGTACTGGTTCCTAATGTGGAACCTTGCATTGTGTAACCATAGTTTGGGGTTTTCTTTCCTAGGTGCATAACTTTGCACTTGTCCACCTTAAATTTCATCTGCCAGTTGAATGTCCAGTCTTCCACTCTTGGGTTTTAAAACGTTGAATAATTTTGTGTCATCTGCAAATTTGATTCTATCACTCATTAATCTCATTTCCAGGTCATTTACGAATATGTTAAAAAGCAGGGGCGCCAACACAGATCCCTGGGCTACTCCACTACTCACATTTCTCCATTGGTAAAATTGGCCATGTAGCCCTACCATCTGCTTTCTATCTTTTAGACAGTTCCTGATCCACAATAGTACACTGCCTCCTCTGCAATGAACTTATAATTTCGCCAAGAGTCTCTCACGAGGGACCTTCTCAAAGGCTTTACTGTATTGATGGACTACATCTCTCTGTCACCGGGAAAGGATCTTAAGTGAAAAATTCAGGCATTATGTGGACAGGCATTTAAACTAGGGAAAGGGGTGACGGATGGAGAAGAACAAGTTCCATTATTCAATGTAAACCGTCTGTTTGTTTTGTGTAAACATTTTTGATTGTTAGAAAAATGGCATATTAAAACTAGTTAAATAAATAACCCACACATCAATGGCAAGTGGGAAGAGGCGTGTAGAACAAAATCCATGCAAAATAGAGGCAAACCAATCAGCAAATGCTGGAAAGCAATGAGTGTAAATGCTTGACGTCTAGCCCTAATGGTGGAAATGGACTTGGACAGTGTGGCCATTACAGAAACATGGTTTAACAAGTCACGTGAATGGGATATAGCCATAGCTGGCTATAATTTATTTAGGAGAGATAGAGAAGGCAGAAAAGGAGGAGTAGCCCTATATGTCAAAAGCAATATTAAAGCTGCTGAAATGCAGGGGACATGGGGAAAGAAAGAAGCGCAATGGATTGTGTTGGAAAGAGGAGATGGCATTATCATCCATACTGTTGTAGTCTACAGGCCTCCAACTCAAATTGAAGAAATGGATAGAGACTTGATTATTGATATTACAAAGGTAGCCATGAAGAGGGAAGTGATTATATTGGGTAACTTTAATCTACTCAATGTGGATTGGAGTACTCCTTCTGCAAATCTGGAAAGAAGTAAAATAATTGTGGATGCCTTCCAAAATACATTACTTAGACATATGGTGATGGATCCGACCAGAGAAAGTTTGATGCTGAATTTAATACTCACCAACGGAGATAGGGTGTCGAATGACTGGGTGGGTGCCCATGTGAGCAGCAGCGATCATCACAAGGTGTGGTTTGAGATAAAAGCCAAGGCAGAATCCACGGTGGCAAGAGTAGGTGCACCTGCTGCTCTGTGCAGGTCACCACTCCCCATGCCTTTGTTTAGGCGTGTACCCACCGCTCCATGCACGTCACCCCTATTTGTTGAGATAGCAGAGAAAGTAATGGTTATTTTGATTGAGTTGGAGCATTCCGGACAAATACATTTTTTTCACCTGTATGTGTTGTTCTGTGCCAAAAGGATCTTCTGTGGCCAAAGATTTACTCACAGCAATGAATTACAAAGAAATTTGTTTGCCTGGAATGCTCCAAATGTTTTATGTGAAGTGATCATCTTGCCAAACATATTAAAATCCATCAAAATAAAAAAAGTATTCATTCCAGCAGTGCGGTGCTTGCCTCGATAGAAGAAAAGCTTGATGAAACGTTGATTAAAGCAGGAGGAACCACCCTCATTCTTGCAAATATTCAGCAAGGCTCCTTTTCAGGGCTGGGAACTGTTAATGCTTCTGGCACCAACAATCAAGATCCCCTTTCCAACTCTGAAGTACCTTTACAGCTTGTAACATAGTAACATAGTAATATAAAATATGACGGCAAATAAAGACCAGCATAATCCATCTAGTCTGCCCAGCAAGGTGGCAAGAAAAGGTGCGCCTGCCACTCTGTGCAGGTCACCTCCTCCACATGCCTTTGTTTAGAGGTGTACCCACCGCTCCGTGTAGGATAAGGGTGATATGATAGAGACATTTAAATACCTCCGTGGCATAAATGCACAGGAGGGTCTCTTTCAATTGGAGGCAAGCTCTGCTATGATGGGACATAGGATGAGAGTGAAAGGAATTAGACTCAAGAGTAACATGCGGAAATATTTCTTTATGGAGAGAGTGGTAGATGCGTGGAGGTGGTAGAGATGAGGACAGTATCTGAATTTAAAAAAAGAATAGGACAAACATAGAGGATCTCTAAAGGTAAAAATGGGACTATTGTAGGTGCTATGGAAGGGCAGACTACATAGGCCATGTGGCCTTTTTCTGCCATCATGTTTCTGTTTCTATTCTAACGCCCCCATTTTATTTTTTAGACTTCTAGCATTCGCATGCAAGCATTTTAGAGTTGTACTTTATTCATCTTAATCTAGTTTTCGGTAGGCAAGGGTAATTTGGAATCTAAGCTCGGTCTACTCTGTACTTAAGGGCATTTGGGTTACTTTTGTTTTTCTTGCAACCTCTCTGTCGAGATGCTCACACTTCAATCTTTTGCTGGTATCCTTCAAAGATACATCGTTCTGAACCATGTACTCTTGGGTGACTGTCGGCTATCCCCTATTATCTAGTTTAAAAGCTGCTCTATCTCCTTTTCAAAGGTTAATGCCAGTGCCTGGTTCCATACTGGTTAAAGTGGAATCCATCCCTTCAGAAAAGCCCCTCCTTTCCCCCAGAATGTTGCCCAGTTCCTAACAAATCTGAAACCCTCTTCCTTGCACCATCGTCTCATCCACACATCGAGACTCCGGAGCTCTGCCTGCCGTTTGGGTTCTGCGCATGGAACGAGAAGCATTTCTGAGAATGCTACCCTGGAAGTTCTGGATTTCAGTTTCCTACCTAAAAGCCTAATTTGGCCTCCAGAACCTCCCTACCACAGTTTTCTATGTCATTGGTACCAACATGTACCAAAACAGCAGACTGCTCTCCAGCGCTATTTAATACCTTGTCTAGGTGGCATGCACCAGGTGGCATGCACCAGGCAGGCATGTTACCAGGCAATCCTCACATCCACCAACCACCCAACTATCTACTTGCCTAATGATCGAATTACTAACTATAACAGCTGTCCTAACCCTTCCCTCATGGGCACATGGCCCTGGAGAAACCTCCTCGGTGCAAGAGGGTTTTACATCACCTGGAGGGTAGGTCCCAGCTACAGGATCATTTCCTGCCACACCAGAATGATGCTCTCCTGTCACGTGACCTCTCTCCTCCATGGCAACAGGGAGCCTGCCAGACAGGAGGTGGGATTTCAGTACAGGTCTCAGTTGGAGAAAGAAGATGGAGTGCATTAGAGATAAAGAATTCATGAAAAAGTCAAGCTTATTAGAGATGGTGTGTGCATTCCACAAGGCACATGAGAAAGGGAGAAAGGAGAGGGATATGAGCTGGGGTGGCCAAAAGGTGGTGCGGAGCCATGTGTGGAGATTCATTGTGAAGCCTCATTTGCTTATCTGCTGGATCTCATTTGTATAAATTTTATTTATTTTATTTTAAATGTATATGTTGCCAACTAAAATTGTAGGTGGCTTTCAAAGGAGCCCTTCACAGGCCTCTCTTTTCACCTGGCAATGACTTAGGAACATGTTTACTAAATATTAATGTGTGTTAAGTGCCACTGCACCAATAGAAATAAATGAGTGTTCTACACTTAGCGCACATTAACATTTGTGAATGCGCATTAACTTTTAAACATGCCTTTTAAAGAGTGTCTGAATACTGTTTGCATGGGCAGTGAGGATAAAGAAAGATTACAAGATTTCTACATTACTATACTCCAATGCCAACTGCCAGGAAGTACTATAAACCCTGCTCTTTTAGAACCCATCGTATCATAATAGCACTACCAGGACTCCCAAAGCACCATACCCTACTTATCAAAAAGCAACACTGCAAATATTAAACCAATACATCTCAGAGAATGCCAATACATCTCCTACTGGGGAAAGAGAACAAGTGGGATTGTCACATTGCAACTATGTAAACAGAAAACTGCAGCTCAGTTACATATGCAAAACATAGACCGTCAGCAAACATAGAACAAAGGATCACAATTTAGAAATACAAAGACAATAATTAAGCTGGGTACCCCAAAAGCCAAACTTGGAATGTACAACACATAAGAACATAAGATATGCCATACTGGGTCAGACCAAGGTCCATCAAGCCCAGTATCCTGTTTCCAACAGTGGCCAATCTAGGTCATACGTACCTAGCAGTTTCCCCAAAAGACACAGGTTCCGCAGTGCTTGTACTGGGTCAAGCATTGATATCCTGGGTCCCTTCTTAATAATGGTTTATGGACCTTTCCTCCAGGAACTTGTCCAAACCTTTTTTAAACCCAGCTACACTAACAGCCTTTACTACATCCTCTGGTAACAAATTCCAGAGTTTGATTACACGTTGAGTGAAAAAATATTTTCTTTTAGTAGTCTTAAATAGTTTACCCTGTAGCTTCATTGTATGTCCCCTAGGGGCATGTTTTCTAAAATCCGCAAAATAGCGCGCCGCAAAATAGCGCACGGCAACGCGGCACTGAAACGCGCAGAAACGCGTTTAAACGCCCCGCACACGTGCATGTCACCCCCGCACAGGTACGCGGCTCACTAACGGGCCCCGTACAAGTGCGGGCCCGCAAATGTCCGATAGAGGCGTGGAACGGCGAAAGGAGGGCGGAGGAAGGCTCCGGAGGGGCGGAGGGACGGGGTCAATGGGTGGAGAGTGGGAGGGGAGAGGCTCCCCGCACAGTATCGGGCCCGAATTTGCATGTAAAAACTACCGCGAGTGAAACACTCGCGGTAGAAAGCATTTAAAGGGAAGAGAAACCATTTCCGTCAGCAATGTACAGGAAAACCGGGGAAACCAGCAAAACGTGAGCAGTGTGATATATGTGCACAGCACAAAAGTGAAAATAAAAATAGAAAATGACCACAACAGAACTATTAAAAATAGTAATTCAGCTGGGGAACAGTTATAGTGATGGGCAAATACAGAAATCACACCCAGCAAAGCTCCAGAAAAAAGAAATGAATTTTGGAAGGGTCTACTGAGAGGAGACTCTTCCAAAAAACAATGTACAATGTACAATGTTCAATGTAAATAGTTGATTTCTATTGTTCTATGTAAAATGTATACAAACTGTGTACAAGACTGTTAACCTGTTATATGTAAACCGCCCTTGATCTCTGGAAGGGGCGGTATAAAAGAAATAGTTAAATAAAAAATAAAAATAAATAAAAAAACATTTCCACGTTTTGGAGCTTTCCTGGGAGTGTTTGCTATGGTTGCCCATTAATATCACTGTTGCCCAGCGTGGTGATATTTTGTCCCACATTTCCCGTGGTCATTTCCGGGGTTTATGTGCACGTTTGTCACCAGACAGGGTGCATATGCCCACAGTAGAATTGCGTAGAGCAGGGTTTGTGACTCCATCCTGCCAGGCTTACTGCCTCCAGGGGCTGCACTGTCTCTGTGGCCAAAGTGTGGTACAGCGGACAGAGTCATTACCTCTAGGACCAGAGGGCAGAGGTTCAAAACCCAGCTGGGGCACCTGCCAGCCCAGTCCCTATATTTTACCCACCACTAAATAAAGATAGCGCAGACACCCCTGTATGCATGGGGAAAACACCCATATTTTACCCAACACCGCACACACACCACAACAATGGGCATTACCTACAGCCAAGTCCCCCAAATGCAGTCCCATACTGCCACATTGCAATCAGGTCAACTGCTTTTTCTGAGAGAAGTTCATGCCAGCATGTTGGCGGACAAGTACATGTGGTGCAGGGGGCAGTGGCTGCTAACCACAGAAGACAGAGGCCTAGCCATGTGCAGGCTGGCACAGTCCACTGCAACAGACAGGTCCTGCCGGATCCACAGTCATGGACAGTCCAGGGAATCCAACCAATCTGTGGCTACACAGTGGTGCAGTGCACACAGACAGTGCATACAAGAACAGAAGGTCACAGGTTCAAAGCCCAGCTGGGGCTACTGCCAATCCTGCCCACATATTTTTCCCACAACTAAACAGTGATAGTAAGGACACACCTTTCATGGCAGGGACATATGCAATGGTAAGACATCTATCTTTTACCCCACTGAGCACAGACACCATGAACAGGGGCAGTACCTAGAGCAGAATCACCCAAATGCAGTCCTGGTGGGCCACACACCAGTCAGGTTCCATGCTGACACTCATACAAATGCCTGTGCTGTATATCTATGCACCACCCCCATGGCATGTAGATGTAGCCCATGCATATTCATGAGGGATAGCAGGAAAACCCGAACAGTGTGATGCAAACCTGGACTGGAGTTGGGAATCTGTGCCGTAAAGCAGCAGCCATCAAGGGCAGACACACCCACACCCACAGGCCCCATTGGCCAATGTCTCCTGGAAAGGCAGAACATTGGACCGTGCATGCAGCACCCAAAATGAGCACTTGCATAACTTACCAATGTCACCCTACACCTGAGGTATACGGTACACAGCTCGGAGACGTTTGCTAGGAGCACAGGCAGGCAGTTATCCATACGTTACGTACATACTGCTAGTTGACCCCATCCAAACAATCTGTTAGGTGTTTGCGGGGCATGCTCCAGGCCTGGCCTCTGACGGTGCTTACCACCCTGGGGAGTGACCACCAGCTGTAATGCGTACCATATCCATGCCTTGCCGTGCTCAGGACCGGTTTGGTGGGCAAGGCTACTTACCCCCTCAATCGTAGCACCATGATGGCAGAGGTGTGGAAGTGTGTGTCTGTCTATACCAGTGTTTCCCAACCCAGTCCTACGGGGCACACCGGCCAGTCAGGTTTTCGGGATATCCCTAATGACTATGCATGAGATATATATGCATTAGAGATATCCTGCCAACCTGACTGGTTTGTGGCCCTCCAGGGCTGGATTTGGAGACCCCTGCCTTACACCTCTGTCATTTAAGATTGTGAGTGGGCAAGGTGCAGATGTCCAAGACATCGAAAGAGTATATAGAATGTGACACATTCCTCCTCAATTCTCACCACCACCAAAATATTGTCTATTAGACAACTTTTTGGTGGTGGTGAGAATCGAGGAGGAATGTGTCACATTCTATATACCCTTTCGATGTCTAGGACATCTGCACCTTGCCCACTCACAATCTTAAATGACAGAGGTGTAAGGCAGGGGTCTCCAAATCCAGCCCTGGAGGGCCACAAACCAGTCAGGTTGGCAGGATATCTCTAATGCATATATCTCATGCATAGTCATTAGGGATATCCCGAAAACCTGACTGGTCGGTGTGCCCCGTAGGACTGGGTTGGGAAACACTGGTCTATACAGTGGGTGTTGGCTGCAAGCCCCTTCAACAGCCCGCACTGCCAGCACTGTTGCCAGTATTGGCCAGTCAATGTGCATAATGAGGTGCAAGGTACCATGGGTATAGCCAGGGCAGGGTGGCGTGGCCAGGATGCATCTGCACTGGGCATAGGGCCCTGGCAGGGACATTGGCTGGGATATTGTAGTGTCCGGCCACCACCTACACAGACAGGGTGGCCAAAGCATGTCCTTCTGGGGGATCACGCTCACCCTGACTGTGCAGTGACCACAGCATGGCTAGGCCCCCCCATAGTGCTGTATAGTAGTTCTCTCATGTGATAGATATGGGTTTCTCTTTGGGGCCCAGTCACTGATCTATCTGCTTGCTGTGTATGCAGACAGCCCAGTTCTGGGTGCATGCATCTCCATTGGGAACATGCACTATGGATTAACCAGCAGACTGTTTGTAGCTGGTAAATGTCTTGCTATAATGGCTTGCAGGGTGCAGTGGCTGTTGGCTTGCTGCAGGGGAATATCTGGTGGTGGAGTGCAGCTTACCATACCCTGGGCTTATGTCTGTCTGCTATTGTGTTATGGCTGTGTATGGAGCTGCCTGCCGGGGGGGGGGGGTGGGGTTCCTCAGCAGGACTGGGGTTGATGTTGCCCTCTACTGCCACCTTTGCAGGGAGGTAGAGTGTGGATCCCTTGATGGGGACCATGTTTGCCACGGGGGGGGGGGGGGTGCCTGATGGCGGCAGACAGGGATATCCATGGTGTTTGTGCAGAAACTAGCTATCTTACACATTAACACTGCTTTGGAACGCCCGCTTGGCCTCCATCAGCCATGGCAGGTGTTGTTGACCTGGTCCTGGCCATCTCATTGCACACTCAGGGTGAGCACAGTACCCGCACGATGTAACGGTGTGTGGCTACTCTGTGCCAGTAAAACACCCGGTCAGTGCCCCCTACTAGGCCAAGGTGCTGTGTGGGTGCACCCGGTCACTTCCCCCAACAGGGCCGAGGTGCTGTGGGGGTGCATTCCCCATCTTGTGTCCATCTGCGGACAGCTAATTTGCATGTGCAGTGCATCATGGGTACGGGTGGCCTAACCCTATCCTGTTGACACCAGCAGACTGTCTGTGAGGTGACGTGTAGGCTATCTGCAGCCAGCCAGGGGCCTGCTTACAGCTATGGAGCTGTAGCGCAATGGTTACATCACTGCCTGTGCAGCCAGAGGTCATGGTTTCAAACCCACAGTGGGGTCCTTTGGTAGGGCTGTCCACAGCTTTATTTTTATTTACTGTACATATGTCTATGCCGGCAAGACCACCCTCAGCTTACTATACCCATTAGGTGCCTCTGAGGGTGCTTCATAGGGCGCCCTGTAGGCCACCTTATGGTTGCCATCCCTATAGGGTGCACTATACATTATCCTGTGTCGCAACATACATGCTGCCCTATAGGGGTCATTCAAGGGTGCCTTGGCGAACAGTGCACTGTAACATGTGCCTTATGGGCCGCCGTATGTTAACATGCTGGGAGAGTGCGTTTGCTAGTAGTGATAACAAAATAAAATTATACAGCCTCCTACAGCACTCCACAACATAATACATACTGCCTCAGCAGGCATTTTTCACTGGGCATTGTGAGGAGTTGAACCCCTGATCCCTGCACCATTGGTCAGTGTTTTAACCATTGTGCTGTGGCTCTGTTCCTGTGCTTGTGCATCAGCGCGCTGCCTTGTGTCTATCAGCGCGCCGCCTTCTGCCGCCCAAGGGGACCAGTGCGCCGCCTTCTGCTGCCCAAAAATAACTGTGCGCCGCCTTATGCCGCCCAAAAAGCACTGTGCGCCGCCTTCTGCCGCCCAAAAATAACTGTGCGCCGCCTTATGCCGTTCCAAATTAATTTGCCTCCTAAAACAATGTTAATCATTACAGTTACTGCCTCAGCTGACCTTTGTCGTTGCGCACACTGGGGGATTGAACCCATGGCCCCTGCACCATTGGTCAGTGTCTTCACCGTTGTACCACGGCTCTGTTGTTTTGTATACTCAGCAGCGCGCCACTTTGCCTTTCCACGCGCTAATGTCGACCCCCGCACATTAGCGCAACGCGCACACGTCCGGTTGCTTACTACCGTTTTTTTTCTATTTTCTGCCTGAACCGCCCACTCCTTATATGGCACAGGCACACTAGCGCGGCCCCGCACGTTAGGAATGTTTAGTAAACATGCCCCCTAGTCTTTCTATATTCTGATAACGTAAACAATCGATCTACGTTTACCCGTTCCACTCCGTTCATTAATTTATAGACTTCTATCATATCTCCCCTCAGCCGTCTCTTTTCCACTGAAGAAATAAAACTATAAATGAATTTCCTCTTGTACTAAATAAAATGCAAATACATTAGCGATGCACATTTCCCAGATCTGACATATTCAATTTAATAAATTCAAAATATAATTGTATTTTTCTATCTTTTTGTTGTCTGGGCATTTTATTTTTCCATCACAACTGCCCCAGTCGCTTTCTTCTGTTTTCTTTGTGTCTTCTGCTAACGCTCCATTGTCTACTGTCCATTTGTCCTTTCTTCTCTCTTCTAGTTTTTTTCCATTCTCTCTCTACATCTGCTCCAAAATACGGAACTTTCTCCTTTTGCTCTTTCCTCCATTTCTTTCTTTATTCCTTTTTCATCCACTCAAATTTCACCCCTCCATCCTCAATCTCCACTTATTCTCCCAATACCCGGCCAATCGTAGATTTTTCTTCCCTTCCACACAAAATATCTTTTCACTTCTCCATCCTCACTCCCCCAGTCCCATTCCCTTCTAGTCCTCCCCCAACATCAACTCCCTTCTAGTTCTAGCCCCACCCTGCATCCGCTTCCTTCTAATTCCATTCTCCCATCCCCCCGCATCAGCCTATTTCCAGTCCCATCTCCTCCATCAGCTCATTTTCAATCCTAGCCTCCCAATCAGCCATTTCCAGTCCTATCCTAGCCCCTCATCAGCTCATTTCCTGTCCAAGCCCCCCCAACAGCCCATTTCCAATCTTAGCCCTCCCATCAGCCATTTCCAGTCTTATCCTAGCCCCCCATCAGCCCATATCCAACCCAAGTCCCCCATTCAGCCCATTTACAGTCCTAGCTCCCCCATCAGTCCTTTCCAGTCCTATCCTAGCCCCCCAATCAGCCATTTCCAGTCTTATCCTAGCCCCCCCATCAGCCCATATCCAACCCAAGTCCCCCATTCAGCCCATTTACAGTCCTAGCTCCCCAATCAGCCCATTTCCAGTCCTATCCTAGCCCCCCATCAGCCCATGTCTAGTCCTAGCCTCCCCGGCATCTATTTCAAATCCTAGCCCCCCCCCCCCCCCCCCGAGAGCCCCATGCCTGTCCTACCGGCTTCAGAGGGAGCGAGGGATGCCCTGGCTCAGCTCTGTACAGCCGCTGGAGCGAAGAGCTGCATTTTCCATCACTCCAGCAGCTGTGTTCTCAGGTAGCTCGCTGGCGCACTGAGTACCGGGAAACAGGAAATGCCCTTTAACCTCCAGCGTGCCAGCAGGCTAGACAAAACCACAGCTGCCAGAGTAAAGGAAAACACCACTCTTCGGCGGCTGTGCAGGGGTGATCTGGGGCCTCGGGCCTCTCCATCTCCCTCTGAAGCCAGCCCTGCTGGGAGCCAAGCAGCATGTATGGGATGAAGTTGGCATGGGGCCCTCTGAAGCACGGGGCCCTGTGCGAACAACATTTCCACACAATGGATGGGCCGGCCCTGGATATGAATAAGATTTGGGCAGTTGCATGAGGATCAGTACTGGGAGTGTGACAAAGGTCTAGGGGGGCCAGGGCTGTGATTGATATCTCCAGAAGACAGAAGGAGGTGTAGAAGAGTGCGGGGCAGAGAGGAGACAGAAAGGGCGGAAAAGATGGTGAGGTTGTTTCAGAAAGAGAGGAGATGGCTAAATGTGAGGGGCTCTGTGTGGCTTGTACCCTCCACACTTTATGACCTCTACCTCAGAATCTTCCTGCCATCCTCCTGACCCCTACACCATGTCCAGCATCTATCCTCTACCCCTCCATCCCATAACCATATTTGCCCTCCATCCTCTTATTCTTTCCACCAAGGTGTCCATCCTCTGTTTTCCACTCCTGCAACCCATGACCACCATCAGCTTTGTGCCCCCACCCCATGTCCAGCATCTGTCCTCCATACCTCTATGTCCCCTATCCCGTGTTCAGCATCTATCACCACCCCATAGCCACCATATGTCTTCCAACCACTTATGCGCCTCATACCCCTTGTTCAGCCTCTGCTCTCTACCCCTCAACTCCATGTCCAGAATTTGCCCTTCACCCTTTCTGCTTTGTGTCCAACATCTGCCCTCTGCTCCCAACAAGTGTCCAGCATCTCCCTTCCAGCTACTTCCTCTGCCCTCGCCTGCTTGTTCGCCTGTGCTTGCCACTGTTGCCACTTTTCCTTTGTCTGCAGCAGCAGAGGTAGCACTCTGAGATTCCAATTTTTTTAAAAAATGCAGGTCTTTGCAACCCCTGTGCTCATGGAAGGCCTTACTAGTCCGCACCCCCTCCCCACCAATAAAAAAGCATGGATCAGAAGGGGGCTGGACCAGCCAGGCCTTTCATGAGCTCAAGAGTTTCAAAGAGCCGTGCTTTTCTTTAAAGTATTATTGAATTACCAACACCAACCCTTCCCAAAATGACTAAATATAAGTAAATTTCTTTTTGTCGGATGGGACCAAGGGAGATTAGAAAATTGCTCTAACCACATCAGATGGCAACATCCATTTTATTCAAGTTTCAAAAAAACTGCGTATTAGCATTTAAAAGGACTTAACTTAATATTGATGAAAAACGTATTCAGTAACGCAGCAGAACACAGTCCTCTGTGAATAAGGCAAGACGTGCACGTTTTGGAAACAATTCCTGTATCAAGTGCGATACTCTTCAATCTGTGTAAATCGCCAAAAAACGCCAAGTTTTTCACTCGGATTATTTCACTGGAAGAGATATTCCTATTGGCCACAAGCAGCAATCACTCACAACAAAGATCCAATCAATCAGCAGGGAAACCCCACAGAATCAGGGAAACCCTACCGCGTCATAGATGAGGTTTAACAAAGACTTGCCCAATCAATTTCCTTGTTCAATCTGAGGGGGACCACAGTGTTAAGTCGAAAGATCCAGGATTGTTCACACCGTTGTAGCAAGGCTTGTCACGCTCCCCTGCTACTGGCCGAAGGTTTTATAGTAGGGGTGACCGCTGTTTTACTTCTGAGTGTCCTTTATACTATCTAGCAGCAAGGGTTGCTGGGATATGTAGTTTTTGGTTTCACTCTCACAAAAATGTGTTGTGGCACAAGGGTCTTTTGGAACAGATAAATTTATTATTATTGTTGGGTTTTCCCCTCACATAGGTTCTCAGGCAAATAAGCAAAGCAATATAATTCTTTTCCAGAATAAACAGAAAAACAGGAGCAAATGAAAAGCATCAAATAAAAGTGGAAAACTGTTTCTTCACAGCAGCACAAAACTTCCAAACAACTTTGTAATTCTTCTTACCAAAGCTTGTTTATCTTAGGAGCAGTCTTTCTACATTATACATGGAACAGTCTCTTATAGTAATCAGGTGAGTCAGGAATATCAGCTACATCATTAAACATCTCCTTGCTTGCATTCTCACGGCTCTGTTTAGGAGAACTTCTTGGCTGCAATCCTGGGATAGCTATTTGCAGCTGTTCTAAGAAGACTCCACTCTCACTGACCGTAACTTCTTCTAGTTCAGGAAATGGGTTAGAACGTAAGCTCTTCCTTATGGTTGTCACATTAGCTTTAAACCATTTGTCAAAAGAGTATCTGCTAGGTGCTTTCACAGCCGTGCTACCCTGGCACCTATTAGCACTTGCTCTTAACTGTTTCACAATGTCTTCCACAAAACTCTGGCTTGGCAGTAACCCTGACGTACCTTTTCTGCTGACCTTGCTTTGTCTGTGCTCGGAGCTCTCTTCCTCTCTACAGGGAAATGGCTTTGCCCTGTCTTCAGGAAGCTCCCACAACGGCTTAGGTTTAGCTTCAAGGTAACCAGTAATGGACCCTCCAGAATCCTTCTTGCCTGGGGCTGGGTTCCAAGACTCCCTCAGTTGCTGCCTTCCTTGCTGAAGTGGAATAGACACTTGTAAAGGCTTTTCCCTGCCTTCTTGTACATCCTGATTCTCAGTGCTGCTCTGAAAGACTAGCCCCGAAGCTGGTTTAAAACGGCTTCCTTGTTCAGGCACGCCCTTCTGACTATCCAGGTGCACCTCGTTAGGGCTGCTTCCAGCTCTTACGTCATGAATCTGACTGAGCTGCATTCTCTCTGAAAGCTTCCTGCTGTCATGGAAACCTGGCTTGCTCTGGCTTTTAAAGGTGCAGTGCTCGCCCTTTTCCCTTTCTGTCTGCTCAGGAATGCTTTCGGTACCACATATTCCCCCCCTTAAGATATTACAGGCTGGGTAAACAACATCATCACAGCATGTAATCCCGTATAGGCTCTTGATGTTCTCCTGGTATCCCTGGGAAGATGTGGCTAGCTGGGAGAGTGCTACTCTTTCATGCCATGGGCTCAAATTCACGTGGTAAACCTGCCTACGGCCTCTCCTATTCTGAATTGCATAGGACACTGGGCCTACCTGTTCTACCAGACGAAAGGGTCCTTTCCATTGTCTTTCGAACTTAGGGACCGGTCCGGGCACCCTAACAATGACTTTCTCGCCTATTGCCAATTGGCGAGGCTTGGCGTTACGGTCGTAATATTCCTTTTGTTTCAACTGACTGGCTTTTAGATTATTCTCAGCGACTTGGGAGGTTCGTGCTAGACGACCTCTTAAGTCCCTTAAAAACTGGGGTACAGCAATTTCCTCAGCTCCCGGTTCTATCCACTGTTCCCGGAGGATATCGAGGATACCTCTCGGCGAGCGTCCATACATCAGTTCGTATGGAGAGGTTCCTAGGGATGATTGCTTCCTCTCCCTGCATGCATACAGTACAAAGGGAAGGAGAGTGTCCCACTCGTTCATTTGACCCCCCAACCCCCTTCTCAGCATACTCTTCAACGTTTGGTTGAAACGCTCAACCAACCCGTTGGTTTGCGGGTGGTAGGCTGCAGTCTTAACATGTCGGATGCCAAAGGCGTCCCACACCCTCGCTAGGTAACGCGACATGAAGTTACTGCCGCGATCGGTCAAAACGTCTTTCAGGAACCCCACCTCACAGAACAATTTTACTAGTTCTGCCACCACTGTATGGGCTGAAATGCTGCGTAAGGAAACCACCCAGGGGAATCGTGTTGCGTGATCTACCATGACCAATATGTATTGGTAGCCGCGCGGCGTCTTAATCATGGGACCCACTATGTCTACCGCTATCCTATGTATGGGCACCGTTATTACTGGTAGCGGAATCAACGGTACCTCCTTCGGTTTCACTGGGGAAACCCTCTGGCAGGATGGACAGGCCTCACAGAATTTAGTTGTTTCCTGAAATACGTCTGGCCAATAGAATCTTGCTAACACCTGATCTAAGGTTCCTTGGGTACCTTTGTGTGCTCCTATGGGATGATCGTGGGCCAATCTTAGTACCAGGGTTCTAAAGGTAGTTGGTATGACCAGCTGCTTACGGATGTTACCCGAAGCTGGGTTTAAACTTTCCCTGAATAAAATTCCCTCATCCAGGAGAAACCTTGGCAAGGTATCCCTACCTTCTTGGGCATATTTAAACGCTTGAGCAAGGGCTGGATCGGCCTGTTGCTCTTTGGGAAATGAGGGGAACCTGTCCATTAGCTCCGCGGGGACCCATGGTAACTCCAACCCTTCTCGGATCTCTGCTCTACTCTGAGATTGCGTCTGGCATTCCCTACGTTTTTCTCCCTTACTTTTCTTTTTCTCTTTCCTTGGGGCATTGATAAGGTCCTCGTGAGAAGGTAAATCAACTTGACCTGCGGTGGAAGATTCTCTGTCATCTTCCGCGGCCTTTGTCTGGTTCCTTGTAGAAAGCATTCCCTTTTTTACCTGTACCTGTTGTTGCAAGCCTTTTTTAAAGTATGGCCAGTCCTGGCTTAATACTACCTCATGGGGCAGGTGTGGAACTATGGCTAGTGAGATCTCCTTAGTTATTCCGCATCCTTTCACTAGGAGTTTGTGAATAGGATAGGAAGATGTCGCACCATGGACACAGCGGATTTTTACAGTATCACTGGGTAGATCAGGTATGGTTCTACCGTGGGCTCTTATCCTTTCCCAGAGGCCACACAAAAGCATACTTTGATCGGAACCAGAGTCTATTAGGGCCTTGGCACTTACCCCTTGGACAGTCACAGCTATGAGGAATCCCTCCTTAACCTGTCCTGGGCTAGTGGTCACCAGCGCTACCTTCGCTCTGCAGCTACGCTGTAAATGGTCACTACTGCCACATTTAAAGCATACTCTCTTAGCAAACCTGGCTTTACATTCAGGTAAACACAATGCAGTTACTTTCATAGTATTTTCCTTCTTTTCTGAGCTTGCCTCGGTTGGTCTCCCAGAAGTCATGCTTTTACCCTGAGCATTCCCCTCTGCTTCCAGGAACCGCTCAGCGAGCATGATCGCTTCCTGTGAGTCTTTACAACCTTGCAAGGTTAGAAAAGTTCGGACATTTTCAGGGACAGCGTTCATATACTGTTCTAACAATATGGTATCCAATATTGTTTCAATACCTTTGCCTTCAGGCTCTAACCACTTGTTAAGCAAAGTTTTTAAGCGATAGTGTAGGGCTCTAGGCGTCTCACCAATCATAAGTTTAGCGTCTCTAAACGAATGATGGTATGCAGAAGACATAAGACCAACTCTATCCTTAATCGCTCTTTTAACTTCATCGTAGTTATTTGACAAATTAGGTGGTACAGTTTGATAAGCAGTTAATGCTTCTCCTGTGAGACACATTGCCAGCCTGACTGCCCATTGGTCTTTTGGCCAATGCATCAGGTAAGCAATTCGCTCAAAAGTCTCTAAATAATCGTCCAGATTATCAGACTGAGACAACTTCCCAAAGTTCCATGCCTCCTTAGACCAAAGTCCCGAAGCATGAGCTTGGCTTAAGTGTTCAAAACCTGTTGAAGATGAAGCAGGCTCGGGCTCTTTCTTCATGGATTGGATCCATGCTTCCAGCATCTGTATGAGCGGCCGCAGCTGCGCTTCCATGCGTGCTGTAGCGTCTCTTAGAGCCTCCATGGCCAGCTCACGTTGGCACTCAAACTGGGCTGACATCCACGTCAAGACTTCTTTGACTTCCATTGTCATGCTGAAAAGACAAAACACAAGACAAAACCACCAAGTGCGGTATCACCAGATAGGAGGTACTTCTACCTTTCACCCACTTGCTGCGCTGATACCAACCCAAGTATCCCCAGGTAACTCTGCTATGTACAAATTACCTGATACTTGTGGTGCATCAAGCCTTTGTGTATGCGGTGGTCTCTCCAGTATCAGACACGTCTTCTTCTTCTGTAGAAGCAGTCTTGCTTGAAGATTCTTTTTTTTTCAAAAAAAAATTTTTTTCCAAAACTTTATTTTTCAAAACTTTTTCTTGCCCTTTAATTCTTCTGCGCATGCGCCTTTGCCTTGATCCTGCCAGCTATGCCAATCTGTCACGCTCCCCTGCTACTGGCCGAAGGCTTTATAGTAGGGGTGACCGCTGTTTTGCTTCTGAGTGTCCTTTATACTATCTAGCAGCAAGGGTTGCTGGGATATGTAGTTTTTGGTTTCACTCTCACAAAAATGTGTTGTGGCACAAGGGTCTTTTGGAACAGATAAATTTATTATTATTGTTGGGTTTTCCCCTCACATAGGTTCTCAGGCAAATAAGCAAAGCAATATAATTCTTTTCCAGAACAAACAGAAAAACAGGAGCAAATGAAAAGCATCAAATAAAAGTGGAAAACTGTTTCTTCACAGCAGCACAAAACTTCCAAACAACTTTGTATTTCTTCTTACCAAAGCTTGTTTATCTTAGGAGCAGTCTTTCTACATTATACATGGAACAGTCTCTCTTATAGTAATCAGGTGAGTCAGGAATATCAGCTACGTCATTAAACATCTCCTTGCTTGCATTCTCACGGCTCTGTTTAGGAGAACTTCTTGGCTGCAATCCTGGGATAGCTATTTGCAGCTGTTCTAAGAAGACTCCACTCTCACTGACCGTGACTTCTTCTAGTTCAGGAAATGGGTTAGAACGTAAGCTCTTCCTTATGGTTGTCACATTAGCTTTAAACCATTTGTCAAAAGAGTATCTGCTAGGTGCTTTCACAGCCGTGCTACCCTGGCACCTATTAGCACTTGCTCTTAACTGTTTCACAACGTCTTCCACAAAACTCTGGCTTGGCAGTAACCCTGACGTACCTTTTCTGCTGACCTTGCTTTGTCTGTGCTCGGAGCTCTCTTCCTCTCTACAGGGAAATGGCTTTGCCCTGTCTTCAGGAAGCTCCCACAACGGCTTAGGTTTAGCTTCAAGGTAACCAGTAATGGACCCACCAGACTCCTTCTTGCCTGGGGCTGGGTTCCAAGACTCCCTCAGTTGCTGCCTTCCTTGCTGAAGTGGAATAGACACTTGTAAAGGCTTTTCCCTGCCTTCTTGTACGTCCTGATTCTCAGTGCTGCTCTGAAAGACTAGCCCTGAAGCTGGTTTAAAACGGCTTCCTTGTTCAGGCACGCCTTTCTGACTATCCAGGTGCACCTCGTTAGGACTGCTTCCAGCTCTTACGTCATGAATCTGACTGAGCTGCATTCTCTCTGAAAGCTTCCTGCTGTCATGGAAACCTGGCTTGCTCTGGCTTTTAAAGGTGCAGTGCTCGCCCTTTTCCCTTTCTGTCTGCTCAGGAATGCTTTCGGTACCACAGGCTACACTATCGCCCCCTCCCCCGAGGATTCAGGGGGACATGATCGATTATTGTCCAATGCAAGTGAGAAAACTCATGATTATACTGCAGGCAGTGTTCCACAATTGGAGCAGAGGATACTTGGTTCCACACTCGAGAAGCGTGCTCCCCCAAACGAATCCTCATAACCCTCTATTTGTTTAACAACCACCTCCTCCTCACATGTCGTCCTCTCCAAAAAAGTGCAATAAGATCAAAACTGCATTTATTGGATATCTGGTTCCATTTCAGTACAACATCAGTGTCCGTAAAAAACATCTTAGGGGCTCGTGTCATTCTAAGATCCCTAGGGATAATTTGTGTCTTCAAATATTGAGCCATTGATGCCCCATGGAGTTGAATCCGTATCAATCGCTTACGTAGAGCTTTTAAATCAATGATTAACTGACCCCCATCATCGGTTTTATCAGGACTGTCAAAAAGGGATGGCCTCTTCCGTAAAACCTCAAGTTGTTCTTCCGAGTTATTCAAGTTTCAAAAAACTGCGTATTAGCATTTAAAAGGACTTAACTTAATATTGATGAAAAACGTATTCAGTAACACGGCAGAACACAGTCCTCTGTGAATAAGGCACGATGTGCACGTTTTGGAAACAATTCCTGTATCAAGTGCAATACTCTTCAATCTGTGTAAACAGCCAAAAAACGCCGAGTTTTTCACTCGGATTATTTTACCGGAAGAGATATTCCTATTGGCCACAAGCAGCCATGGCTACAGACACTTTTGCCCACTCGGAAGAACAACTTGAGGTTTTACGGAAGAGGCCATCCCTTTTTGACAGTCCTGATAAAACTGATGATGGGGGTCAGTTAATCATTGATTTAAAAGCTCTACGTAAGCGATTGATACGGATTCAACTCCATGGGGCATCAATGGCTCAATATTTGAAGACACAAATTATCCCTAGGGATCTTAGAATGACACGAGCCCCTTAGATGTTTGTTACGGACACTGATTTTGTACTGAAATGGAACCAGATATCCAATAAATGCAGTTTTGATCTTATTGCACTTATTTTGGAGAGGACGACATGTGAGGAGGAGGTGGTTGTTAAACAAATAGAGGGTTATGAGGATTCGTTTGAGGGAGCACGCTTCTCGAGTGCGGAACCAAGTATCCTCTGCTCCAATTGTGGAACACTGCCTGCAGTATAACAATGAGTTTTCTTACTTGCATTGGACAATAATCGATCATGTCCCCCTGAATCCTCGGGGGGGGGGGGGCGATCGTGTAGCCTTGCTAAAATGGTGTGAACAATCCTGGATCTTTCGACTTAACACTGTGGTCCCCCTCGGATTGAACAAGGATATTGATTGGGCACGTCTTTGTTAAACCTCATCTATGACGCGGTAGAGTTCCCCTGATTCTGTGGGGTTTCCCTGCTGATGGATTGGATCTTTGTTGTGAGTGATGGCTGCTTGTGGCCAATAGGAATATCTCTTCCGGTGAAATAAACCGAGTGAAAAACTTGGTGGTTTTTGGCGGTTTACACAGATTGAAGAGTATCGCACTTGATACAGGAATTGTTTCCGAAACGTGCACATTGTGCCTTATTCACAGAGGACTGTGTTCTGCCGCGTTACTGAATACGTTTTTCATCAATATTAAGTTAAGTCCTTTTAAATGCTAATACGCAGTTTTTTGAAACTTGAATAAAATGGATGTTGCCATCTGGTGTGGTTAGAGCAATTTTCTAATCTCCCTTGGTCCCATCCGACAAAAATAAATTTACTTATATTTAGTTATTTTGGCAAGGGTTGGTGTTGGTAATTCAATAATACTTTGAACTTTTTGGCATTACCGATAGTTGGGGATTTGTTTGTGGATTGTATTTTTGTCCCTGTATATATATATATATGGCTACCGACACTTTTGCCTACTTGGAAGAACAACTTGAGGTTTTACGGAAGAGGCCATCCCTTTTTGACAGTCCTGATAAAACCGATGATGGGGGTCAGTTAATCATTGATTTAAAAGCTCTACGTAAGCGATTGATATGGATTCAACTCCATGGGGTATCAATGGCTCAATATTTGAAGACACGAATTATCCCTAGGGGTCTTAGAATGACACGAGCCCCTAAGATGTTTGTTACGGACACTGATTTTGTATTGAAATGGAACCAGATATCCAATAAATGCAGTTTTGATCTTATTGCGCTTATTTTGGAGAGGACGACATGTGAGGAGGAGGTGGTTGTTAAACAAATAGAGGGTTATGAGGATTCATTCGGGGGAGCACGCTTCTCGAGTGCGGAACCACGTATCCTCTGCTCCAATTGTGGAACACTGCTTGCAGTATAATCATGAGTTTTCTCACTTGCACTGGACAATAATCAATCATGTCCCCCTGAATCCTCGGGGGGGGGGGGGGGGATCGTGTAGCCTTGCTACAATGGTGTGAACAATCCTGGATCTTTCGACTTAACACTGTGGTCCCCCTCGGATTGAACAAGGAAATTGATTGGGCAAGTCTTTGTTAAACCTCATCTATGACGCAGTAGGGTTCCCCTGATTCTGTGGCGTTTCCCTGCTGATTGATTGGATCTTTATTGTGAGTGATGGCTGCTTGTGGCCAATAGTAATATCTCTTCCGGTGAAATAAACCGAGTGAAAAACTCAACGTTTTTTGGCGGTTTACACAGATTGAAGAGTATCGCACTTGATACAGGAATTGTTTCCGAAACGTGCACGTCGTGCCTTATTCACAGAGGACTGTGTTCTGCCACGTTACTGAATACGATTTTCATCAATATTAAGTTAAGTCCTTTTAAATGCTAATACGCAGTTTTTTGAAACTTGAATAAAATGGATGTTGCCATCTGGTGTGGTTAGAGCAATTTTCTAATCTCCCTTGGTCCCATCTAGACCCCTCATCCCCTTCCAATTGGCGTCCTATATCTAATCTCCCTTTTCTCTCTAAGCTCTTGGAAAAATTGGTCTTTTCTCAGCTCTCCTCTCACCTCGAGCTTTCTCTCACTCTCCATCCACGTCAATCAGGTTTCCGTCCAGGTCATAGCACTGAATCTGTTCTTCTCTCCCTCCACAATGACTTGCACTCTGCTCACGATCGTGGTCTACTTTCTCTTGCTGTTTCTCTAGATCTTTCGGCTGCTTTCGACCTGGTTGATCACCGCACTTTGCTATCTCATCTTCAGGATGCGGGTCTTTCCGGTTTAGTTCTTCGTTGGTTCCACTCTTTTTTGTTCAGTCGCACTTTCTCTGTTCACACTGGCTCAGAGTCCTCTCCCTCCACACCCCTTCCATGTGGTGTTCCTCAAGGTTCCGTTCTCGCCCCTCTTCTCTTTAATGTATTCCTGGCCCCTCTTGCCCTCCTTGTCCAGTAACACGGTGTTTCTGCCTATTACTACGCGGATGATATCTTTCTCCTCTATCACACTGATCCTATTGCACCAGACATCACTGCCTTTAATACTTGTCTCTCTTCTGTAGCCTCCTGGCTCTCAACTAACTTTCTTCACATTAATCTCTCGAAAACTTCGGCCATATGGTTCACTTTCGGTAATCCCACTCCTACCCTCACTCCCTTATTTTCTTCTTCTCCCATCCCCACTGTCTCTTCCTTGCGGTACTTGGGTGTGATTCTTGACTCCTCCCTCTCCTTTAAAGACCATATCTCCTCAGTTGTCCAACGTTCCTTCCTTTCCTTAAAACAACTTCGTGCAGTACGACCTTTCCTTACTATCTCTTCCATGACTACTCTCATTATATCCCTTGTTATGTCTCGTCTTGACTACTGTAATGTTTGTCTCGCTGGTCTTCCCCAATCCCAACTTTGTCGTCTTCAACGTGTTCAAAATGCTGCTGTTCGTGTCCTTTCTCATGCTTCACGGTTCGATCATGTCACTCCTCTGTTAATACACTTTCACTGGCTTCCTGTTGTCTTTCGTGTTCAATTCAAAATTCTTATTTTTGTTCACAGGGTGATCCATTCAGGTATCCCCCTATATCTTTCTAGCTTGGTTCACCTTCATACCCCCCATCATTCTCTCCGGTCTATCCACGCTAACCGTATGTTTCTACCCCCTCCCTCCCAAGCGCACCTAGAATCTACTCGGTCTTCCGCTTTCTTTTTTCTTGGTCCAAGGCTCTGGAACTCCCTTCCCCCCTCTCTACGCTTAGAAACCTCCTACCCGTCCTTTAAAACTAACCTTAAAACCCATCTTTTCTGCTCTGCCTTTAACCTTCCTTTCCCGGCCCCATCTTCCCCACCCCCCCCCCCCCCCTCTAGGCCTCTGACAGCATACCCCTTACCCATGTCTTATATTATTCTTTTTTGTTGTTGTTGTCATCCCCCTCTTCTTTCCTCTTGTTACCCATCTTTATCCCCCAATCTGTTTCTCTGTTTCTATCCCTTTTTCTTTAATTTTATGGCGTTCCTTTTTCTGGCTCTTTTTCGCAGCTCTCACTCTTTTAACATTTTTTTTAATTGATTTTATGTATTGTGAACCGCCCAGATGCTAATTGTATTGGGCGGTATATAAAGTTTTAATAAACATAAAAATAAACATCCAACAAAAAGAAATTTACTTATATTTAGTTATTTTGGGAAGGGTTGGTGTTGGTAATTCAATAATACTTTGAACTCTTTTGGTATTACCGATAGTTGGGGTTTTGTTTGTGGAGTGCTTTTCTTTAAGTCAGAGTCTCAAATGCCTGCTGCTGCTGCAGACATGGGAAAAATAGAGGCAACAGGGGAAAGATTCTGCTTAATCATTTATCATTGTACTTTTGTTTTATTAGGCAACATGTTTTTGGGCCATTTTTTGCTGCTTCCAAAAATTTGCTGCCTGAGGCAGCCACCTCACTTTGCCTAATAATGGAGCCACCCCTACATGTGTATAAAGCCATATACACACAAAAAACTTATAAACATTTATACATGTGTATAAGGCCCCTTATAACATTACCCTGCATGTAAAAGTACACACAGTGACAATAAAACATGTATGTTTATGAGACCCAGGTGTAGGCATCCTGGGAAAGGAGTTAAGCAGAGCTTGGGTACACTTGCAACGTACAAGCATAAATCATAAAATACATACCTGCGCGTGTATTTCAGCTATGTATATTTACAGCAGCTGTCAGGTGTAAATATATGTGGCTGAATTTTAGTCATGACTTCTACAGGTTTTGTGGAGCAATTTTATAAAGACAGGTAGGCAGCTATCTGCCTTTATAACATAGGCTTAAAATAGGCACCTACTTGGTTTCCCACCTTAGATGATGCATTATATAATTGCCCTTAAACTATGGTATCCATTAGTTTGATGAAAGCAAACTCAATGGCAGCTTGTGATTAGTGGCAATGACACAGATAGAATTTCTTCATGCCAGCCAGACTTATAAACACTTTCTCGTCAATTTGGGCATACATGTAATCCCTTGCAACTAATGTCATGGTAGAGAGCATTGCAAGAGTTCTCAAGGAATGACTGATGACATCCCCTGAACCAAACTGGGAAGCATCACAGTAAAACTTATAAGTATCCGCAGCCACATCAAACAACTCAGAATGCTCAGGATGGTGTCCATCTGTCCAAGAAACGTTGATGTGTCTTCAGTTACAGACTAACTAAGCTATTGAAGAGGACTTTAAACTAGATTTGTTGAGGATGGGCGAAGAAAGCCCCCAAGTAAGTGAAACATTAAATAGCTTTATGGAAATGGATAAAAGGGGCAACATATGCAATGCGGTGTGTATAAATGCCCGTAGCATGGAAATAAGATCCCAGATGTTGAGGCTTTAATGGGAGAGGCCGACTTGGATTTAGTGATAGTACCACAGACATAGTTCACGGACAATCATGACTGGGATGTGACTATACCAGGCTATACATTATTCAGAAAGGGCAGGATAGGAAGAAGGGGAGGAGGAGTGGCCCATATATATAAAAAATAATTTTAAGCTATGGAAATATAGGGCTTAAAAGGGAGAGAGGAGACACTGTGGGTAAAACTAGAAAGAGGGAAAGAGAAATCCATTTGTATTGGCATGATATACAGACCTCCCTCACAAGGAGAAGAAGTGGACAGAGATTTAATAGAAGACATATGCAGCATTGCCAGGAAAGGGGAAGTGCTACTGATAGGGGATTTCAATATGCCAGATGTTAATTGGCACATCCCTGCTGCAGTATCATCTAGAAGTAAGCAGATCCTGGATTCTTTACTGGAAGAACTATTCAGACAACTGGTAACAGAACCCACATTTGAAGGGGACTTGGTGCTTACCAATGGTGAAAGTGTTTCTGATGTTATAGTGGGAGATCATTTCTCATCCAGTGTTCATCTGATGCTATAGTGGGAGATCATCTCTCATCCAGTGTTCTGATATTATAGTGGGAGATCATCTCTTATCCAAAGAGAGTAGTCCAGTATTAGGACTAGGGCTAATAAAGTCTGTTCAAAAGCAAGGGTCTTAGAGTATAAGAAAACTAACTTTGCCAAGATGGACCAATACCTCAAGGAGTTGTTAGTGGGATGGGAACAGCTGAGGGATGTAGAAAAACAGTGAGAAAAGCTCAAAGGGGATATTTTAAGGGCAACAGAACTTTTTGTTTAGAAAATCTTAAAGAGGCTGGCAAAGTAGTTAAGAAAGCAAAGATTCAAAAAGAGTATGAAATAGCCAATGCAATAAAATGGGGGGATAAGACATTTTTCAGATATGTTAGCAAGAGGAGGAAGGACAAAAGTGATATTGTCGGACTCAAGGGTGAAGAGGAGGGTATGTAGAAGCTGATGAGGATAAAGCGGAATTGCTTAACAAATATTTCTGTTCTGTGTTCACAGATGAAGGACCAGGAGCAGGATCTCAGAAAACAACCACAAACAGGAACAGAAGTGATTTTCCGAAGACTGTGTTCATGAGGAACTAGCTAAACTAAAAGTAAACAAAGCAATGGGACCGGATTGGATATATCAGAGAATACTGAGGGAACTTGGGGACATTCTAGCAGCTCCACTGACTGACCTTTTCAATGCCTCTTTGGAGCTGGGAGTAGTACCAGAAGACTGGAGAGAGGCACATGTGGTCCCTTTACACAAAAGCAGAAGTAAGGATGTGGTTGAAAACTACAGGCCAGTTAGTTTAATTTCAGTGGTGAATTTATTGGAAGCGCTGCTGAAAGAGAAAATAGTGAAGTTTCTGGAGTCTAATGGATTCATCAGAGGCAGGTCATGTCAGACAAACCTGACTGATTCCTTTGACTAGGTGACCAGGGAGTTAGGCCAATGGAGAACCCTAGGTGTGGTGTATTTAGATTTCAGTAAAGCCTTTGACACCGTTCCACACAGGCAACTTATAAACAAAATGAGCAACCTAGGGATGGACCCTAAAGTTACTGCTTGGGTTAGAAATTGGTTGAGTGGGAGGCAACAAAGGGTACAGGTAAATGGAGCTCACTCTGAGAAGAAGGAGGTTACCAGTGGTGTGCCGCAGAGATCTGTCCTTGTTAGTGATATTGCGTTAGGGCTGTCGGGTAAGGTTGGCTTCTTTGCGGATGATACCAAAATCTGCAATAGAGTAGACACCCAGGAAGGTGTAGATAACATGAGGAGGGATGTAGCCAAGCTTGAAGAATAGTCAAGAATTTGGCAGCTGAGATTTAATGTTAAAAAATGCAAGGTCATGCATTTGGGCTGCAACAATCCAAGGGAGCGATACAATATAGGGGATGAAGTACTTCTTTCCACAAGAAGAGTGTTTGTGCCTGACGATCTTAAAATAGCTAAACAGGTAGAAAAGGAGACAATGAAAGCTAGAAGGATGCTTGAGTGCATAGGAAGAGGAATGGCCAGCATAAGAAAAAGATGATAGTACCTCTGTATAAGTCGTTGGTGCGACCTCATTTGGAGGATTGTGTGCAGTTCTGGAGATCGCACCTTCAAAAGGATATAAACAGGTTGGAATCGGTGCAGAGGGTGGATACTAAAATGATTAATGGTCTTTGCTATAAAGCATATGAGGATAGACTTAAGGATCTTAATATGTATACTTTAGAGGAAAGGCAGGATAGAGGTGATATGATTGACACATTTAAATACCTCCATGGCATAAATGCACAGGAGGAGAGCTTCTTTCGATTGAAAGCAAGCTCTGCTACAAGGGGACATAGGATGAGGGTGAAAGGGGATAGACTCAGGAGTAATATGAGGAAATATTTCTTTACAGAAAGAGTGGTAGATGCGTGGAATAGTCTCCCAGTGGAGGTGGTTAGGATGAGTACAGTATCTGAATTTAAAAAAAAGCATGGGACAAACACAGAGTTGGTGGTAAGGTAGTCCCCACAAGTTAATTGTACATTTTTTACTAAGTTCAATATAAAGTTTTCTTCTATGTTCCATGTAAACTGCCCCTGATCTCTGGAAGGGGCGGTAAATAAAAGTATGTTAAATAAATAAATAAATAACAGAGGATCTCTAAAGGGAAAAAAGGGGACTGTTGTAGTGGTTGATATGGAAGGGCAGACTAGATAGACCATGTGGTCTTTTTCTGCCATTATGTTCCTATGTTTCTATGCAGGGCCAGCATGTGATGCTTTTGCTGCTTTTTTTTAAGGATAAAATAGTGGTTTTAAGAAGGGAGCTGAAGGTGAACCAGCAACAACAACATCAGGAGGGGATAGTGGAGTCCCTCTTTACTCCATTAAAACTGTTGTCATTGTCGTGGACTTATTTCATTTTGTTACACCAGAGAAAATACATAAGATTTAGTGTTCTATTGGATGCCTTGGATGCCCATATAAGTTTGATAGTGAATACCAATTTGCAGAAAGGTGTTTTTTCTCGGGCCTTGAAATGATCAGTGGTGCATCCTTTGCCTAAAGTTTGTCAGTTGATGTAACTAAGTTAGAGAACTATCATCCAACTTCTAATTTGCCATGTTTGGGGAAAGCTATTGAGAAAGTAGTTTTGCAGCAGTTATGTAGTATGTAGAGGAAGGCCGAGTTCTTAATGATAATCAATCTGGCTTCCAGCCTCATTACAATAAGAGATCTTGATATTGGTATTGAAGATGATGCTTTGCAGTTGTTTCATAATCAAGAGTGTGGAGTTTTATTATTGCTGGACTTGTTAGCAGTGTTTAATACTCTACAGCTTGAAACTATGGTCCAATGCCTATCAACAATAGGAATGGCATGGGAAATATTATCCTGGTTTTGTTCGTATTTGCAAGACAAGAGTTCAGAAAATCCAGATTGGTGATGCTAGTTCTATTTTCAAGACCCTAGGCTCTATATTATCATCAGTGTTAGGCTCTATATTATCATCAGTGTTATTTAATATTTACTTAGCTCCAATCTGTAAGGCTTTGAGAGTCAAAGAGTGGTAATTTTATATATATGCTGATGATGTTCAAATTTTTCTTCCTTTGTCAAATAAAGAGTCTAGTGTGCAGGAAGACATAGGGACTCGGATTACCCCATTAGTGGAGTGGTTTAGAGCTTTCTCTTTAAAATTGAATGTAGTTAAGTCAGAGTTTCTCTGGCTTTCCAATGACCTTCCCCCTCCAGTTGCTCCTCTGGTAGGACCTGAACATTTTCCTTTGTAGTCTGTCTCCAGAGGTTTGGGAGTACAATGGGGCACTCAGTTAAAATGAAAGGTACATTAGGCAGCTACACCTATATTTGTCAGAATCAGATTTACAGATAGTGATGACTGTTTAGGTACTCCCAAGACTGGATTATTGCAACGTGCTGATGTTGGGCCTGTCATCTAAGGATCTGTCCTGTTTACAATTAGCATAGAATGCCGCAGCTTGTGGTTAAGAAGCTTGGCAATTTTGATCATTTATTTACTTACTTTGTTATTTATTTATTTTAACATTTTTATATACCGCTTTTCACAATGTCAAAGCAGTTTACAGAGAATGTTAACTTGTTACAGAGAACATGGGGTTGTACTGAATACATTATAACTTTGGTACTTTTACAGTAACTTATATACAAAATCGTTGTTAGGTGGGTAGATTGGGGAGAGGATGGGATAGGGGAAGGGGCTAAGGTAGAATGGGGAGAGTAAAAAGGTGAAATGTTTTAGGGTGAGGTTTTAAGTGTCTGTTCCGTAGGCTTCAAGAAAAAGATGCATTTTTAGCTTGATACAGAATTCAGAGAGGTCTTAGATGGCTCTTAAGTGGTTTGGTAGTGAGTTTCAGGTTGAGGGGCCGTATATTGAGAATGTTCTGTTACAGGTGGATTGAGAGATTTTTGTTTTGTGGACAGGTACGTTAAGCAGGTTTAAGTTTGGTAGCCTTCTTGCTCTTGAATCAGGGTTTCTCTGTAGTAGGGTCTGTAGGTACTCAGCCGATTGGTTGTGGATGACTTTGAATGTAGTGACTATTGCCTTGAACTTGATCCGGGTCTGAATTGGGAGCCAGTGTAAGGTCCTGAGGATGGGTTTTATGTGGTCTTGTCTCGGAATTCCAGTGATAACAGAGGCTGTGGTGTTTTGTGCTAGTTGTATGGGGTGTACTGTTTGTTTAGGGAGGCTGTGGAGTAATTATAGCTTGGCAAACTTTTCTGAAGTGATCTGGGGATAGTAGGGGGCATAGTTTGTGGAGGGCCTTCATTTTGTAGTACGCTGTCGTGATGGTTCTTTTAATATGCGATTGGAAGTTTAGCCTCTGGTCTAGTATGACCCTCAGGTATTTAACCTCAGATTTCACTTTGATTTCTTTGCTGTCAATCTTGATTGTTGCAGGAGGTTCGTAGTTTGGGTCGTTGGTTATGTGCAGAATTTCTGTTTTGTTGTAGTTGATTTCAAGGTGGTGGTTAGTCAGCCATTCCAATACCACTTTGAAGCAGTTTTTGATTGCTGAGCGATCCGGGTTTGCTGTGGTGAAGGAGACTTATAACATCATGTCATCCACATATAGGTGGTATAATATGTTATGTTGCTTGATGAGGGTGCAAATTAGTTGTATGTAGAGGTTGAAAAAAATACCGATAGGGAGGAGCTTTGAGGTATTCCTTGCTGTTGTTTGAATCTTCTCAAACTTTGGTCTCGGAACCATTTAAAAATAAATAAATAATTACCTAAAAATTGAGAACATTACTAATCATGAATATAAAAGTACATGGATATGAAAAGGAAGGACCTTTATGGATACCTGGACCGAAAAAAGGGGGGAGGGGGAGGGAGGGAATTGGGTGGGAAAAAAGAGAAGGGAGGAAAGGGGAGGGGAGAGGATTGGAGAGAGGAGAGGAAGGAAACAGAGAGGGGAGAGAGGGGGAAGAGGGAGAGTATGCAAAAACTATGCAGGAAAGATCAGTTTTATGATGCAGTGAACTTGGGAACCCTTACCACAAGAACGTAGGAGAATGGCAGTTATAAATGAAGGAGTGATATGAAAGGTAGAGGGGCCTCCCACTCTCACTGATGGGCAAGTAGCACTGATAAAGATGTCAATACTATTGTGGTTGATTTACCCACTACAAATATACCATTGTGGGTGAAGGGGAAAGAGGAGAAACTATATAGCAGTGTGAAAACATCCTTCTTATAGAAGGGGCAACCAGCTTATATCAGCTTTAACAAATTGGCAAGTGGTCAGGAATGGGGAGGATTAAACTTGCCAGATCTCAGGCAATACAACGTCACAGTGTTGTTGCGCTGGATCCACAAGGGGCATACGTGAGGGAAAGCTTAGTTACTCACCTGTAACAGCTGATCTCCGGGAACAGCAGGAATTAAGTCTTCACATATGGGTATCGTCGGTACCGACAGAGCCTGCGCGGGAACGCTCCCCAGCGTCCAGCGTCCAATAGGAAAGCTTTAGGGAGCATCCCACAGCGCCTGCATGCTGCCTTCCTGCCTTTCCAACTCTCCCTCTTCAGTTGAGTTTATAGCTGAGACAAAAGAAGAGAGAGAGAGAGACAACTCCTAGGGGAGTTGGGTGGGTTGTGAAGAATTAATTCCTGCTGTTCCCGGAGATCACCTGTTACAGGTGAGTAACTACGCTATCTTCAGGAACAAGCAGGAATGTAGTCTTCACATATGGGGACTCCCCAAATGAGAAATGCCAGGGGGATGACCCCAGGAAGCTGCAAACCCATGGTGAGATGCGTCATGCTTTCTCCCATGGATCTCTGGCATCCAAACCTGGGACGGCGGGTAGGAGTTGTACTAAGTCTGAAAGAAATGCTAGAGAACAGCCTGGCCAAATGAGGCATCCCAACGGGAGTCCTTGTCTAAGCAGTAGTGGGCTGTAAAGGTGAGTACCGAAGCCCAAGTGGCTGCTCTACAAATGTCGGCAATGGACACAGAACGAAGATTAGCCATAGAGGCTGCCATTGCTCTCACATTGTGAACTGTGACATGGCCTTCGAGAGAAAGTCCCTTACTCTCATAAGCAAAGGATATGCAATTTGCAATCCACGTAGAGAGAGTTCTTTTGGAAACTGGACGTCCCAAATGACTAGAATCAAAAGCAACATAGAGCTGGGAAGATTTTCTGTGTTGCTTAGTTATTTGAAGGTAAAAAGCCAAGGCTCTTTTACAATCTAAAGTATGAAGGATCCTTTCTGCATTAGAGGTATGAGGCCTAGGAAAGAATACAGGAAAGTAAACCGCTTGGTTTAAATGAAAAGGCAAAACCACCTTTGGCATAAAGTGAGGATGGTCCTAAGAACTACCTTATCATGGTGAAATCTTGTATAAGGAGGATCCACCACTAAGGCCTGTAACTCACTGATGCATCTTGAAACTAGGAAGATGACCTTCCAGGAAAGAAACTTCAAAGCTGTAGTGGCTAAAGGCTCAAAGGGCGGTTTCATAAGCTGCCTGAGAACAAGATTCAGGTCCCATGCCACCGGCGGTGACTTAATGGGAGGTTTTGTTAAGAGTAGACCTCTCATAAATCTTGCTACGAGTGGATGAAAGGAAATAGGTTGTCCATCTAGAGGCTTGCAAGAAGCTGCGATGGCACTAAGATGGACCCTTACTGAATTGGTTTTAAGACCAGAATTTGATAAATGGAGGAGATACTCCAGTAGTGATTCCACAGGCACTAAAAGGGGGTTAAGTCCCCTTTGAGAACACCATACAAAGAACCTTTTCCACTTGAAGGCATAGGATCACCTTGTGGAGGGTTTTCTGGAAGCCACAAAGATATCCTTTACCTGTTGAGATAGGTTGATATCCAGAAGTTCTAGGCTTTCAGCAACCAGGCCCTGAGATGCAGGGACTGGGGATCCGGGTGCAATAGTGTCCCGTCCTCCTGGGAAAGAAGATCTGGAGCATATCCCAACTCCAGAGGCGTGGCTTGAGAGAGACATAGAAGTAGAGGATACCACGTTGCCATGACCAACGTGGAGCTATGAGTATCATACGACCTCTGTCTCTCTGAAGCTTGAACAACGTTTTGGGAATGAGGGGAATGGGTGGGAAGGCATAGAGGAAGTCCTGACCCCAGTGGAGGAGGAAAGCATCCCTTGCCTGACAGTTTTGAGCTGGAATTCTGGAACAGAATCGGGGAAGTTTGGCATTCTGTGGACTTGCAAAGAGATCTATATCTGGGGTTCCCCTGATTCAAAACACTCGAGCAAGCTGGTCTGAGTGAAGAGACCATTCGTGTGGCAGCAGTATTCGACTGAGTTTGTCTGCCCAAAGAGTTTGAATGCCCAGAAGATATACCACTAGGAGGTGGATTTGACGCTCTCTGGCAAGGGCCCACAGTCGCAAAGCTTTGTTGCATAACGACAAAGAGCCCGTTCCGCCCTGCTTGTTCACATAGAACATGGCTATCTGATTGTCGGTCTGGACCCGGACTGTCTTGTAGCTGAGCTGGGCCTGGAATACTTGACGAGCATGGAAAATGACTCTGAGTTCTAGGATGTTTATGTGAAGACAAGCCTCCTGTGGGGTCCAGAGACCCTGAGTCGAGAGATCGTGCATGTGAGCCCCCCAACCCAACTTGGACGCATCTATTGTTAGGGTGGCTTGGAATAGAGGCTGCTGGAAAGGAGAGCCTATGAGAAAATTTTCCAGTGATTGCCACCATTGAAGGGACAAAATGAGACGTGTGGAGTTTCTGATTTTGTCCGATAGGCGACCCGAGGCCTGTGTCCACTGAGAGGATAGGGTCCACTGGGCTGCTCGCATGTGAAGGCGAGCATAGGGAACCACATGGACAGTGGATGCCATATGCCCCAGAAGCTGAAGCACTTCCTGAGCAGTGAGGAAGACTTTCATAGCTGCTTGGGATGCCAGCTGTACTATATGAAGACAGCGGGGCTGTGGTAGGAATGTCTTGTATCTAGACGAGCCCCTATGAATTCCAGGGACTGAGAAGGGGTGAGATGAGATTTTGGGAGGTTTGTGACTAATCCCAAATAGCGAAGAATTCACATCATGTGAGAAAGAGCAACGTTGGCTTCTGGAGCTGTCGATAGCCAGTCCTCTTAGTAGTGGAAGACGAATATTCCTAGAGTTCTCAGGAATGATGCTACTACTGCCATGCATTTTGTGAAGACTCTTGGGGCAGAAACCAGACCAAAGGGAAGAACCTTGTATTGGAAGTGTCTTCCCTGGAAAAGGAATTGAAGGAATTTTCTGTGATCTGAATGGATGAGAATATGCGTATATGCATCCTTTAGATCTAGAGAACATAGCCAATCCTGACTCTGAAGGTATGGCAGGAGTGTTCTGAGGGAAATCATCTTGAATTTTTCTCGGAACAGATATTTGTTTAATTCTCTGAAGTCCAGTATAGGTCTGTATCCTCCTGTTTTCTTTGGGATGAGAAAATAGGGAGAGTAGAACCCCATACTCTGTTGGGGTATGGGTACTTCTTGCTCCCTGAGGAAGAAGTGATGCAACCTCTTGGCCCAAGAGATCGGTGGCAGGGACTTGAGAATTGAACTGTCTTATGATTGTAGGAGGGGGCATGCTGTGAAAATGAAGTCTCTACCCCTCTCGTACAATGGACAGAGTCCAGTTTTCTGATGTTATTTGTTGCCATCTTTTGACAAAATGGCATAACCTGCCTGGGATAGTGGAGGGTTCTAGACCTTGCAGGAGCAGAAAGACTAAGTTCTCTAGGAAGGAGTCAAAGCCCCTGAGGAGGCTGAGTCTGCTGAGCTGGCTGAGCTCTTGGAACTTGTGGCTTCCTCTGCTGTCTGGTCTGTTGTTGCCCCTTTTGGGGAATATGAACTGGACAGTGACCCTGATGGGTGTAAGATGGGTAAAACCTCTTTTTCTTGTTGAAAAAAGGTTTCTTGACTGACTTTTTCTTTGCTGGGTTAACTGTAGACTTTGATAGTCTGTTCAAGGTGGTATTTTCAGATTCAGTCTGATTAGCCTTGTCTTGCCAATCCTTGCCAAAGAGATTTTCTCCTGTGCAAGGAATGTTTCCCAGTTTATCTTGCACCCTTATTTCTAAGTCTGATGCCTGGAGTCAGGCAATATGACGTGCACCGATGGAGATAGCAGAGGTTCTGCTAATGCATTCAAAGCAATCAAAGGTTGCACGGTTTACAAACTTAGAAACATCCTGGGCATGTTTGACCAGAGTAAGAAATTCCCCTCTTTTGTCCTCAGGAAGAAGAGGGCTCATGAGCTCCAAGTCTCCTGCAACCTCCTTGAGGAACATTCATATAGAGAATGTAAGAGCTGATCCTGGCTGACAACAAGGAGGATTGGAAGCATTGACACCCAAAGGCATCGAGTGTCCTCGATTCACGGCCTGGAGGATTGGAAGAATGAGTTTTAGCACTCTTAATCCTACGCATGGCCAATTCCACTACCATTGAATGGTAACTGAGTCTTTTGAAAACCAGGACAGCTAGGAACTCGGTACATGGTATCGAGTTGTCGAGAGTGTGGAGACACCCTTTAAAGGAGAATCCCACATTCTTAGCATAAGATTATGCAAGATCCTATGAATGGGCAGAGTTGCTGTCTCTTTAGGAGACTTATTGAAGAATTTCTAATTCTTCTGCTCTGGGTTCCTTTTCCGGAGTCACCGTGATTGCAAGACCTCGAGCTAAATCACGTATGAAATCCTGGAAGGACATGTCTTCTGGAGGAGACATTCTACGCTGAGGAGAAGGAGATGGATCTTCCGGAAGGATTGCTCTAGTACCGGCAGAGTCGTCAGAGTCATCGGAATCGGAGGATTCGAAGTATCTCTGTGCCGGGTGTTTCTGCAACGCATGGTACCGGTACCATTCGAAGTCGGTATCGGGGTGTCTCGGAACTGGTCCTTCGATACCTGAGATAGACTCAAGGCTCGGCATGGGGAGAAGCATATCGGCCAAGGCAGGTGCAGTTGGTACCGGCACTGATGTCAGTACCGATACCTGTGGAACCGTCTGTAGTGGTCTTAGCGGTACCAAAGCTGCTAAGAGAGGCGCTAGACTGCATTTGATAGCGAGAATTCTCTGATCCATCGCGCCTGCCGATGCCTGGGTGTCGGTACCGGTGGAAGCGGCTACGACCCCAGAACATGGCACCAGTAGTTCTGAAGAGGTGGAAGCCTCTGGAACATGCTGGAGCCCCATTAATGCTTTGGACGCCGAAGCCTCCCACAGGGGCTGTTTTGCCGGTGAACTTTCCTCGAGGGCAACGCCAGTGGCATCTCAATACCTGGAAGGAGATCTACCCTTTGAGGACCAGCCAGTCTTAGAAGACTTAGGTTTAGTTACCTGAGATCCATGGGAGGAAGCTGAAGCCCTGGAAGACGTCGATGCAACTGACATCATATCTGTGGCAAAAAGGGTACCGGGTTTTGCAGCTCTATTCTGAAGGCCCCTCTTGGTCATCTTACTGCAGGAGAGACACTCCGATAGAGAATGGTCAGGACCTAAACATTTAAGACACCAGTCATGGGTGTCGGTGACGGATATGGTACCGCCACACTTAGAACATTTCTTGTAACCACTAGCTGGTTTCTCCATGTTTGAAGAGAATGGGCCTAGTGCCCAAAATGGCACCTAGCACCGAGAGGGGAAAGGCCCCTGAAGAAAGAAATCTTTCAGAGAGATAGGGGGTTTTTTTGAAAAAGAAGAAAAGAAAACTGGCGGTACCGGTAGGCATCGAATGAAGGCAGACGCGACCACAAAAAAAACAAAAGAATAAGAATAGATTTTCTGCGGTGACAGGGTATGCATCCTGTCGGCTCCCCAGAAAATGAAGAACTGAAGAGGGAGAGTTGGAAAGGTGGGAAGGAAGCACGCAGGTGCTGTGGGATGCTCTCAAAAGCTTTCCTATTGGACGCTGGGGAGCGTTCCTGCGCAGGCTCCGTCAGTACCGACGATACCCATATGTGAAGACTACATTCCTGCTTGTTCCTGGAGATCCTATATGCACCAATGGGCCTACTAGACAATAGTTGTACTCCATATAGGTTCTTCAGTCTACTGCAGGTGGCCCAACAATGGCGCAGTAGAAATGCCCAGTTGCTGGGTGTTCTGGAGCCAATGTGGGGAGCATGGCAGTGGTGGCGCTGAAGAATCATGGGGGCAGTGGGGAATCTCCATTTGAGATGCTTACGGGAAACCTGCAATTTGCGCCAAGCATGGGAAACACAGTGTTTAAGGAATGAGATCAGAAGGGATGCAGATAAGTAGGCCATCTTTTAGAACTAGAAGGATCAATGTTCCCTTCCTTTGAGCAGCTGAAAGCGAGATGGGGAGTCCCCAACAAGCACCTGATGGCATACATGCGGTGTCACCACTATGTTTTGAGCAAGGTATGACAGGAAGCATGACAAGGGTTTACTTTGCTAGATAAGCGCTTCCTCACAGCACCAGTAAAGAGAAACACACTAGCATTTTGGTATAAAGTGAGCACAGAAGTTAAGGGAGGGGGGTGGCTCCAGACACTAGGAAAGTCATGAGCAAAGGTGCTAGGAGAGCCAATGGAGGAACAAGAAATGGGAGAACTCTTTGTGAATATCAAACTCCTTACACCAGATGTCTCGTTGCAAGAAATGCAGTTTAAGATTCTGCACAGGGCATTTTTGATGAGAGAACCTGATGGACCAAAGTGAGGATTTTAAACTGAATGCAAAAAGTGATGGGCAGCCAATGGAGACAAGTGCGGAGAGGTGTTACATGATCTCGTCGTGTGGTGTGTGTAATAAGGCGAGCGGCGGTATTTTGGATTCGCTGTAGTCTATGTAATTGTGATTGGGGAAGGCCGGCAAGAACAGAGTTGGAGAAATTGACACACGACATAACTAATGACAGAAGAAGAGTGGTAAGAGCTGGTGGGGTAAGAAAGGGGCGGATTGCGCGGTTCTGGTGGAGGAAGTAAAATGACGTTTTGGTGATGTGAGAAATGTAAGCTTGGAAAGAGAGATCAGAGTCGAAAAGAACAACTAGGTATCGAAAAGAAGTGACGAGACGTATTGATGAACCAGAAAAGGAAGGGGCAACCAGTGGGGAAGGACTACCATGAGTGAACCAGATGGCAACAATCTTAGCTAGGTTAAGATGCAAGCAGTTTGAGGTGAGCCAACTAGCGACAGCAGACAAACAAGAGTTTAGAGTAGAGAGGTATGGATGAAGGGGGGAGGTGTGGTGGAGAAGTAGTAGATCATCTGCATAAAAGAAAGCAGAGATGCCAAATTGCTGAATCAAGAGAGCCAGTGGAGCTAAAAAAAGATTGAAAAGAAGAGGTGCCAAAACAGAATCCTGAGAAACCCCACAGGGCAGAGGGAAAGGATCAGAGGAAGAAGTAGAACCAGAGGGGAAAGAACCGTGCAGGATCGGGAGGAGAGGAAAGAATAGAACCATCGATAGACTGTGCTGCGGTAGAACAGTAGAACAATGGATGGCCCTGATGTGGGTGATGGCTGGATGGGTGATGCATGGGAGAACAGAGGGTGAAATTGGAAAGAAGCAGAAATATAAAGAGTTATGGGATAAGTGCCACAAAGCCTTGTGACCTCTACTAGACAGCTAAAGCAGCGAAGGGGAAGGTAGAAGAGGGAGGAGGGAAGGGAGGGAGTTAAGGGGGGAAGGGGGGAGGGAAAGGGGGGAGAAAATGAAGGACCAAAGCAAAGGTAAATTGCCCTGAGAAATAAATGTATGTAAAAGGGTCAAAGGGTGACTCCCCTGGGGGGGGGGGGGAGATCTCAGGTCAAAAAAGGTTTGGTTTTTATTTTGGACAAGTGAAGCACAGACAATTTGAGACAGAGAGAAATTAACTATATAACTTATTGGAGAGCAGCCTCATAGAAGGGAAATTTTTTTTTTCCCTCCATTGTTATACATCCGCTGTATAATTAAATGTTATATGTATGGAATGCATAGTTTGATGGTTTGAAATGGTCTAACAACAATAAAAAGAGTTAAAAAAAAGAAGAAAAGGTACAAAGAAGAGCAACAAAAATGGTAAAGGGAATGGAAGGATACCCCTATAAGGAGAGGCTTAAAAGTTTGGGGCTTTTCAACTTGGAAAAGAGATGGCTGAGAGGGGATATGATAGAGGCCTATAAAGGCGAAATTAGTTCTTACCTGCTAATTGTAACATAGTAACATAGTGTGATGAGGTAACTAGTACAGAGCCTATGTTATATGAGGAAATGGCTAGTTCAGAGCCTATGCTAATAGGAAAAAAGGAAGAGCTTACCTCACAAACACATAGGCAGCAAACATATTCAGCTTTCAAAAAGCCCAAGTATAGTGGAGAAAACTTTTCATTCACCAAAGGTGACGCAGCAGAAAGCCAAAAGGCTAATCAAGCTCACCTGAGTGGAAGGACAACGTGCAGAGAACAGGAGCATAAAAACTACAGGGAAAGCCTAGTAGTGGAGCAAAGGGAGGGGCTGGAGCCAAAGGGTGGAGCAGGCTGTCGCTGCAGAGGAGTCTCCCAAGCCAGAGGGGGCCTCGGTCACTGGAGAGTGAGTAACCAAGAGGAAGGAAGTCCTCTCAACCAGCAGACCTTGCTAGAACCAGGAAGTAAAGGAAGTGTCCCGGTAGCAAGAGGCAGCAGACACAGACTCTCTTCAGAAAGTGATTTCAGCTTGGACCCGGCTACAGAGATGTGGAAGTCTTGGAGAGGAGCCAGTCAAAGCCCAGAGAGAGAAGCTCATTACCCAGGGACAAAAGCTAAGTACCCTGTTGTAGCTAGAGGGAAAAAGCCAGGCATTGCCAGTAGAGCAAAGCCCAGTAATTGGGAGGAAAATCCCTATTGGAGAAGGAACCTGAGAGATACAGTTCCTAGCACAGGACTCTTGAACCCTGTTGATGTAGAGCACTTACCAAATAGAATAACCAGAGTCATTCCAGGGAAGAGCTGTGAGGATTTCAGTTATAAAGATTGTTATGTGCCTCCAAATACAGACTATGAGCAGATGCAATGGGAAAACCAGGAGTGTGATATAGAACTGGATTCCATGGATTGCACGCTTTGTCTGTCTGATGAAATTACATCCCTATGTTAGCCAGGCAAGCAAGAGTTCTGTGATACCTTGTGCTGGTGAAGAGTTTATTTTCTATACTGTGAAGAAACAGTTTTCTTTTGTGTTCCTTTGTGCTGTTCATAAAGAATCCTATGTGGGACGGGGAATAAAACCCGAATTATTTCTTTTGCCTTAATTACACGGCTACTGACTATTTCTTTAATAAGGCAACCCACACCTCACGGCCCTAGGCGGGCGCCTAACAGGGCCAAAAAGGGGTGCTGGTGACAATAGTAAATGACAGCAGATAAAGACCAGCATGGTCCATCCAGTCTGCCCAGCAATACCTATCACAATTACTCCAATGATATGAGAATTTTTCAAAGCTAGTCTTGAACTTCCCAGCTAACTTTATATATATATGTTTTTTTCAAGTTGTCCTCACTGTTCAATAAAAAAGTGGGAATCGGGTCTCAGACTTATTAGGAGCTACGGTAATAACATTTCAACCAAATGCTCCAATTTGCATCAATGACCCCTCTTGTGTTTACTATTTTTCTTTATATTCAAACAAAATTTTCAAAAAGAAAGAAGAACAGAAAAAGTCAGGCTTATCTTTGTTAAGGAATCCCAACGCCAGACTCAGCACTGCTACGTTTCACGGTTACTTTGTTTCTTCAGGGGCTTACAAGCCGACTTCTAATGTCACCAATTTGTTCTAGGAAAACAGACGTATCATTCTCCAATGAAAATCCTTTCAATATCAAATTGTTTTTAGAAAAGATCAACATATCAGTCTTGTGAAAATTAAGATAACTTGGTGTTTCTTACCAAACACGTTCGCCAAAGACGATACTCCCCCTTGGTATGAAAAAACGCCATGCATGCGGCTTAAGCTATATAAGAACACTAATTTATTCAGATGGTAAATGAGGAATCCCCTGACTACAATGAACAAATTATGTACAAAGATTCCAATCAATTTGTGAATTAAGGCCGCCCGGGCTCACTGTCTGCAGAGTAAAAATCCAACGTTGTTCACAGAGAATTAAAGTTTGATCTAAAGATTTCCCACCGCTCCCCTTATGGACCCGATCCACACAAAAACATCGTAGATCTTCAAAGGCATGATGATAAGTAAGGCAATGATCTACTATCGGGGCCGCTAAGATTTTACATCTTAGTCTACTTTGATGTTCAGCCAATCGCACTTTAAAAGAGTGTATTGTCTTTCCAATGTAAAGTAGCTGGCACGGACATTGAATGGCGTAAATTACCTGTGTAGTGGTACAGATAGTTAAATGTCGTAGATGATAACTTTTTCCATGATAATCAAAGGAAGAGATTTCCCAATTAACCTCACATAATGAACATTCTCCGCACCGAGAATGACCCGCAGGTTCCTCTGAAGCCATTGTAGTAGGGGAACTTAAAATGGTAGGGCATAAGATTTCCTTAAGGTTTCGGTTCCATGTCCGAACGCATCGGATGTGTTTATCTTTCAACACAGGGACGCTATGAATCACATTCATATGTTGCTTAATAATTTTTGATATATCTTTGCTATATGGTGAATATTGAGTCACCAAATTAATTGATGTATCAGACTGACTAGATGATCTAGGAACCAGTAACGATTCACAATGATTATATAGAGCGCGTTTGTATGCTGTCTCAATTATGCGCCTGGGATAACCCCGTATGTAAAATTTGTCTTTCAAAATGTTGGCTTGGATTTTAAATTCGTGAAGGTCGGTACAATTCCTCCGATACTGGAGGAATTGAGAGAATGGAAGACTATCTTTTAGTCTACGGGGATGTAGACTTCCATAGTGTAGTAAAGCGTTGCGATCAGTAGATCTGCGAAAAACATTAGTGATCCATCCTGTATTTCCTTTCCTGACTTCCACGTCCAGGAAGGCAATTCGTGCTTGACTATAATTGCTGGTAAATTGATAGATGCCTCCCGATCATTAAGCCAGCCAACAAATTTCTGTAAGAATAGCAATGACCCAGCCCAGATGACAAAAATGTCATCTATGTAACGGCACCAAAGCCGGACATGATGATATAAGTCCGACTGTTTCAGCCACTCCGCCTCAAAAGCAGCCATGTAAATGTTAGCCACAGAAGGGGCACATGTAGCGCCCATCGCTACCCCTGTCTTTTGATGGTATATTTTATCTTCAAACTGGAAATGGTTGTGAAACAATACGAGTTTTGTAATTTTGTCCAAAAATAGCAACTGTGATGATGATACATCTTGTCTGGCCCGTAAAACCGACATCACTTCTCTATGAGCACTTTCCTGGGGTATATTTGTATATAAGGCGTTCACATCTAACGTGACCAGCCAAATTTCAGGTTCTCTTGTCCAGTGAGCATGGGCTTCCAATAGCTGCAGAAAATGCATAGTATCTCTGACATATGAAGGTATATAGGACACCAAAGGCCTTAAAAAGGAATCCAGATAAATCGATAGGGGTTCCAAAAGAGACCCCCTTGTGGAAACTATAGGCCTACCCGGAGGGTTATATAGATCTTTATGAACCTTTGGCACAAGATAAAACCGTGCCAAAACTGGATCCGGTGGATTCAGAAAACGCCATTCTTTGGTGGTTATCAATTTGATCTTTAACGCCTCAGATGTGAGTAATTTGATCTGTCCACGAAGTGAATCAGTGGGATCTACTTCCAAAATTTCATATGTACAGACATCATTCAACTGTCTATATGCCTCTTGAGTGTAACTATTCCTAGCCATAATCACAATTGCGCCACCCTTGTCAGCCCGTCGGACCACAAGATCTTGACGAGACTGCAAATCCTTTACGGTGGCCCTTTCGGTACTCGTAAGAACATTCCATTTCAACTTTTTAGAATTACTAGCTATTAACGAAGATATATCTTGCAGTACCATAGTACAAAAAAGCATCAACGCTGCCGGTAGAGGTCCCGGAGGGGACCAAGTCGATTTTAATGGTAATTTAATGCGATCTACTAAATTGTGCTCTGGGTCCATTTGCAAAGAATCATGTTCACCAAAAAAAAATTTTAAATGTAATTTTCTAATAAGATGTTCAAAATTAACTCTAAAGCTGAACATGTCAAATCCCACTTGTGGCACAAACGACAGTCCTTTCTCCAACAGTCGTGTATACGTTTCAGGTATGGGTTGTCCAGAGATATTAACCACAATGGAGCTGGTTGAATCATCTATCAACGTCTGTTCGACGAACGCTTCTGTTCGTGTTTGTTGTATTTCTTTTTGATGTGACCATCCCGTGTGTCGTGAAAATCCTGCTTCTTAGGGTTACTATCTGAACCTGAAGTATTATCACCTTCTGAACTGTCTTCGAATGTAACTTTCTTTTTATCCTTCCATTTCGGGTTCATCCAGGGGTATACATACCCTATAGTATAATCCCCATAATCTCTTTTAAGTTTGTTAGCCTTCAGTTTTTTAACCTCTTCATGCACAAGAACTACTTTTTGTTTCACTTCATCAATGCTCTTATTAAAGCTATCCTCCGTGTTGGATTGTTTCAAGCCTTGTAAAAGGGTATCCTCCTCCTTCTTTAAGGTTTCCAAATTAGATTTCGTAGTATCAACTATGAGCATCATCAGATCTCTTGAGCAAATCTGGCGTTGGGATTCCTTAACAAAGATAAGCCTGACTTTTTCTGTTCTTCTTTCTTTTTGAAAATTTTGTTTGAATATAAAGAAAAATAGTAAACACAAGAGGGGTCATTGATGCAAATTGGAGCATTTGGTTGAAATGTTATTACCGTAGCTCCTAATGTCTGAGACCCGATTCCCACTTTTTTATTGAACAGTGAGGACAACTTGAAAAAAACATATATATATAAAGTTAGCTGGGAAGTTCAAGACTAGCTTTGAAAAATTCTCATATCATTGGAGTAATTGTGATACTTGTGGCTTAACTGTAATATTACTCTGAAGAATAAGGACAAACTTTGATTGTCATGCCCAGCAATACGGCAAGAGTAGGTGCACCTGTCGCTCTGTGCAGGCCACCCCTCCCCATGTCTGTTTAGGGGTGGACCCACCACTCCATGTAGGACACCCCTATTTGTTGAGAAGTTAGATGGTTCAATTTATTTTGTTTTTATCCTGTTGCTGTAAAGGGATCTGCTGTGCTTGTCCCATGCTGTTTTGAATTCTGTCACCGTGTTTGCCACCACCACTTCCATCAGGAGAGAATTCCAAGCATCCACCACCCTTTCAGTGAAAAAATATTTCCTGACATTGCCTTTCAATTTTCCTCCTTGCAGCTTCATGTTATGCCCTCTAGTTTTGCAGCTTTCCCGTCTTTGGAAGAGGTTTGTTTGTTCATCGTTCCTCTTTAAGTATTTAAAGGTCTGAATCATATCTCCCTATCCCTCCTCTCCTCCAAAGTGTACATATTTAGGTCTTCAAGTCTCTTCTCATAAGGTTTCTTATGCAGACTCCAGATCATTTTGGTCGCCTTCCTCTGAACCGTTTCCAATCTTTTTACATCTTTTGCAAGATATGGTCTCCAAAACTGAACACAGTATTCCAAGTGAGGCCTCACCAGCGACCTGTACAGTGGCATAATTACCTCTTCCTTTCTGCTGGTAATCCCTCTTTGTATGCAGCCCAACATCCTCCTGGCTTTTGCCACCGACTTGTCACACTGTTTTGCCACCTTGAGATCATCAGAGATAATCACACCAAGGTCTTTCTCCTGAACCATGCACACCAATCTCTCGCCCCCCCCCTATTGCATTGTCCCCCGGAAGTGAACCCACGCTTTTCTGTGTGTCTAAGAGAGTTCTGAGGTAGACAAGGCTTTGGACTGGTTGCAGCTGACCCTTCGCTGGATTGACCACCCGCCCCAACTGCTGTAGAAACTCCACCACTTACTCCGGGCTGAGAGACTCTTGGCTGCGTATTTTGCCCTTATACTACTACTAAGCATTTATAAAGCGCTACCAGGCGCACGCGGCGCTGTACAATGAAAACACAAAAACTCAAAAGAGCTTACAATCTAAAAAGACAAAGCAAGAAAAGAAGTAGAAAAAAGATAAGAACAAGGGCAAAGAGACAAGAGCAGGAGAGACAGGACAAAGGAAAGAGGTAAGAACAAGTGTAAGAGGAAGAAAGGTGAAATAAAAGAGGGGAAGGAAGGAGAGCAGCAAAATCAAGAGCCAAAAGCAGAGGCGAAAAGATGAGCTTTTAACTTGAGTTTGAAGAGGGGCAAAGAAGATGCCTGACGTATAGACAAAGGAAGTTTATTCCAAGCATAGGGAGCAGCAAGGTGAAAAGAGCAGAATCTGGAGTTGGCAATAGAGGAGAAGGGCTTAGCAAGAAGCAACTGGGAAGAAGAACGGAGTACAAGAGGGGGGAAATATGGAGAAATGAGAGAAGAAAGGTACTGAGGAGCCACAGAGTGAATGCACTTATAGGTCAGAAGGAGAAGCTTAAAGTGAATACGGAAATGGATAGGGAGCCAGTGAAGAGATCTGAGGAGAGGAGTGATGTGGGCAAAATGAGGCTGATGGAAAATCAAACGGGCAGCGGAGTGCTAAATAGACTGAAGAGGGAAGAGATGAGACTGAGGGAGACCAGCAAGAAGGAGGTTACAATAATCAAGGCGGAAGGTGATTAGGGAATGGATGTGGGTTTTAGTAGTGAGCTCAGAGAGAAAGGGGCGGATTTTGCCAATGTTGAAGAGAAAGAAGCGACAGGTCTTAGCGATGAGTTGGATATGAGAGGAGAAAGAGAGCGAAGAGTCAAAAATAACACCCAAAATTGCAAGCAGATGAAACAGGTTAGAGAACAGAGCCATCAACAGAGACTGAAAAAGAAGAAGGAGAAAGGGAAATTTTAGGAGAAAAAATGAGAAGTTCAGTCTTGGCCATGTTTCAGATAGGGATGCACCAAAATGCCCTTTCAGTGCAAGGCCGCTGCCACAACCACCATCACCTTGGCAAAGGTGCGAGGTGCCATCGCTAGACCAAACAGCAGGGCCCGGAACTGAAAATATCCAATAGGTAGTGCGAACCACAGAAAAGGCTGATGCTCCAGCTGGATAGGAATATGCAGACAGGCCTCCATGAGATCTAAGGTGGACAGAAACTCCCCCTGGCATACCAACATGATAACCGAGCGCAAGGTTTACATGCGGAAATGCAGAACCCTGAGGGCACGGTTGACCTGTTTGAGGTCGGGGATAGGGCGAAAAGTGCTCTCTTTCTTGGGTACCGCAAAATAGATGGAGAATTGACCTAAGCCACACTGGTCTTGGGGTACCGAGGCTACTGCCTCCAGACGCAGCAACTGCTCCAGCGTTTCCTGGATGCCCATGCTTTTTCCAGAGCCTTGCAGGATGACTGGACAAAAGCATCAGCGCCATGCAAATTCCAGCGCATACTCTTCCCATATGATCTCCAGCACCCACTGGTCAGTGGTAATACTGAGCCAGGCGGAATAAAACTGTTACCGACCACCAACTGCCACCACTTCTAACTGGGCAATCCTGGCATCATTGAGGTCTCTTGGCAGGGACTTGTGGGGCTGAGTACGAACCCCGACTAGAACTTCAGTAACCCAACAAGGGCTGCCCCTGGCCTCCATAATGCCCTCTCTGATATGGAGTGAACCAGTTTGCCTGAAACCCACGAAAATCCCTAGCCTGACCGTGAGGCGGCACCCCCTGCTTCGCGCTCTTCGGGCAATCTTCTGGCAAGCAGCCACCTTTTGGATCACCTAGGTCCTTGACCAACTTATCCAGTGCCTCGCCAAACAGCAACTTACCCTTGAGCGGGGGTTTGCTGAGCCTGGACTTAGAAGAAGTATCCGCTGACCAATTTCACAGCCACAGAAAGTGGCGGGCCACCACAATTGAGGCCATAGTCTTAGACGAGGGCCGCACCAAATCGTAGAATGTGTCTGCCAAGTATACCAAAGCAGACTTCAGCTTTGCACCTTCTGATGCCACTTGTCCCACCTGATCAGGTGGTGCTAACCCCTGAATCCAACAGATGGACGCACTGGACACATAAGCTCTGCAGATAGCGGCTTGCAGCTTCAGGTCACTTGTATGGCATGCTTGCTCTAGAAGCAGCTCCAGCTTGCGGTCTTATAGACCCTTGAGGGCCAAGCTGCCTTCCACTGGAATGGTGGTCTTCTTTGTCACTATTGAGACCACGGCATCCACCTTTGGCATGTGCAGGAGGTCTCTCACATCCTGCAATATAGAATATAAGCGGCCCATTGTCCTGCTACCCAGTAGTATAGCCTCTGGACATTCCCATTCAGAATCAATCATCTTTCAAATGTCCCTATGAACTGGAAAGCACACCTGCACCCCCTTGAAACCCTGAAGCAAGGGATCTTCCAGGGGCTCATCTACCACCACAGGTGGGGACACAATATTCAATGCCGCCATGGAATATTTAATGAGAGCAGACAATTCCTCCCTGTGAAACACCCTAACTATATTTGGATCATCTCCTGGAGGAATTTCGCTCTCCTCCAAGATTATGCCCCACAGCTCATCCCACGGGTCAGAGGAACCCTACCTGAGCTCCTCTGAAGTCTGGGACGGTGGAGAGTTCTGCCCCAAGCCAGGCATCAGGATCCTCTCCACTTCTCCGAACGGAAAGTGCTCTACTTTCAGGGACATCGTTTTGCAGGGTCTCCAAGGCTGAGCTCTGAGAAGGTTTAGCCCCTGCCATTCCAGCTTGCTTGCTTGCTCTTCAGACAATAAGCCTTATGTAAGGCTAAAATGAAATTGGGTGAAAAAAGAGGCTCCAATACCCCAGGGATATTCGCTGGAGGCTCTGAAGGAGCCAACATGGGAACTTCCCGCTTTTGCTCCTTTTCTTGCCTTGCTTGCTTGAATGAGATAGGGAAATGGCCACCGTTGTAGAAATGGCCACGGTCCCTGTCAAAAGCACAGCCCCCTCAATCGGTCCCAAATCACCCGCTGGCCTCTTCTTGTTCTGGGGCATGACCGCACCATCTAAAATCGGGGCCCCCAATTCGACCACCTGAAGAGCCCGACCAGCAAGAAATGGACCAAGCAACTGTGCCGAGACCAAGGGCATGAAGGAACTGAGCCAGAGAGCCACAAACCACAAAGCTAGCATGGGATGATACTGACCAAGGGACCCCATGTAAAGAGATACACCTGACCAAGCAAACTACCCAACACAACTCACTGCCAAACTTGAGTAACTGCAGCCGCAACTCCAGTGCTCCGGCCCTGTCTTTTTTTTTTTCCCAGCTGTGCTTTATTAACTAATGTGCACAGTGCTTAATTAAAGAAGTTGCCCAGACACCTAGAGAACATAATATTGCCCAGTCACCTAGAGAACATAAAGTTGCTGGACCACCTAGAGAACATAATATTGGGCATAAACACCACTACATCACCCCAAGACCCATGCCCTCTTGCATAGATCAAAACTATGATCAAGCATCTCAGCCCCATATTACTCAATATTACACAGCTGTCACTCATCAAAGGGAAGGTCCCTTCAAGTCTCAAGCACCCAACAGTCAGACCAATCCCAAAAAGAGCCACTAACATTGACTCCAACGACCCCAGCTCCTTACGACCTATCTCAAGCCTCTCTTTTCTGTCAAAGATGATTGAGAAAGTGATACATTATCAGCTACAAGATCACATTAATACCTACTCACCACTAGACCAAAACCAACATGGCTTCAAACTGCTACATACCATAGAAACTCTGTTTACATCCCTCATGGACAACATACTTCTCGGTCTGGATGACATAAAAAGAGGCTTTCTTCTCATTTTCATCAACATCACTGCCACCTTCGACTCAATTAATCACAATATCATGTTGAGACGGCTACAGGACATAGGCCTCTGTGGCACCACCATTCAGTGGTTCACTTCCTACCTATCTGAAAGAAAGCTGCAAGTTAAATCCAATCAGGGAATCTCTGACATAATAGACCAACCGCAAGGCATTCCTCAAGGCTCAGCTCTCTCTGCAACACTCTTTAATATATACATTCAGCCAATATGCAACATTATCAATTACTTCCAAATACAATTTAGAATTTATGCTGATGACATAATGGTCTCTTCCCTGTTTGATGTTGACCAACCTGATTTCACAAACCTAAAGAAATGTCTAAAAGCAATGGGCGATTGGCTACGGGAACAAAACCTCAACATAAACTACAAAAAAAACAATGTTCTCTTTGTAACCCAGATCACTGCCTTTATTCCACCGAAGTCTCTAAAAATACTATATAATAACATTCAAGTTAAGGATCATGTCAAGTACCTCGGTGTCCACCTGGACCGTAGCCTATTTCTTCACAAGCACATCAGCATTACTACAAGAATGGCTTATTTCAAGCTAAATATTGTAAGAAAACTCAAGCCACTTCTAGACCAGAACCACTTTTGCACAATATGCCAGGCTGTAATCATGCCAATATTAGACTATTGCAATGTGTTATACCAAGGTCTTCTGAAACAATCCACATATACATTGCAGCTAGTACAAAACACGGCTGCTAGAATCATCACCGGAACAGCAATTAAGGTTCACATCTCCCCAACCCTGAAACAACTACATTGGCTGCCAATTGCTTCACATGCAAAATTTAAAGCATTGTCTTCAAAATCATCCAAGGTCTATATCCAGACTCCCTTCAACCCCTCATCTTCAAGGACTCGGAGTCTAGAGCAAGAAGAACAGCGCAACAGAACCAACTTTGCACCCCATCAATCAAAACCAAAGCTGAACAGGCAACATGCAAAAGAGCATTCTCACTATATGCGCCCACAATTTGGAACTCACTCCCGAGAAACATCAGAGCCATTAAAGATCTGATGTACTTTAGAAAAGCATTGAAAACCTTCCTCTTCCAAGAACACTATGAACAGCTTGAGAAGAACTCCCAGACCACCACATAGTTCAGAGTTTCACTTCATGTATAATTACAGACATCTAATCTCCGCCCCTCTCTCTTCCCCCTCTCCCTTCCTCCCCTCCCCTACAAATGGCATTGGAAATAACAGCCCACCTCCCCATTGCTGCCCTTGACGCCATTAAGTTATTCTTCTCCCCTACATGTTCCATCACCCCTCCTCATCTCATTCTTTCCCCACAATCCTGACTCAACGTACACTATCCCCCTCCTACTTAAACTCAACTTCCCGATCACGATGCTATAAGTAAGATGATTTGTTATATACTATCCCCTTCATAATACCCTGTTCATTGCAAATTTGATGTACATTATTCCCCTTAGATACAAGTACAATATCCTGTTCACTGTAAATAATTGATGTTTTCTATTCCCTTTAATCTAAGTTTTCTATTCTGTTCATTGTAAACACTATACGTTACTATGTTATATGTAAACTGTTTTGAATGTAAGAAAGGTGGTATATAAAACTTGTTAAATAAAATAAATAAATAAATACAGCACCACTTGAGTCCAGGGATGTTCAGTGACCTGTGGCTTATAGACATTTGGATCATGCCGCTGTGGGGGAGGGGGGGCGGAGGGAAAGGGACCTGGGGCACCCAGGTATTTTAACCCCTGGCTGCCCTTGCTTCTGCTAGAGGCAGGGATTCCTGTCAGCCCACCGTTACCCACACTGCTGTCTAGGCAGGTGAAGGACCCCAGCAATAGCAAGCAAGCATCCTTCTATTATTTTATTAAATGCTTTTCCTGGAAAATATGGCCATAATCATCCTTTCAATGAAATCCACTACAGAAAGGTCTTCTCCCAGCTGCTGAGGAATGAAAGACTGGATTCTGGAGCTGAAGGGGGAGCTCTAATGAGGTGACATCAGAATTCTGTCATAGTCAGTCCTCAGTTGCTGGTGGGCGGAGAAAACCCATACGTACTAGACTGGCCCGGAGGGACGATTAGGAATTAATGTAGGTAAATGTAGATTGGTTGTTTATGCCATCAAAAAGTAGAAAGATTAGAGGACATGCAATGAAGCTACAATACAACTCGTTTAAGAGTAATAAGAGAAATTTTTTTTTTACTCAATGCGTACTAAAACTCTGTAATTCATTACCATAGGATGTAGTAAAAGCTGTTAGTTTAGCTGGGTTTAAAAAAGGTTTGGACAAATTCCTGGAGGAAAGATTCATAAACCATTATTAAAAAGGACCTGGGAAATCCACTGCTTGTCCCAGGACAAGCATTGTGGAACCTGTGTGCCTCTTTGGGAAAAGCGTAGTTACTAACCTGTAACAGATAATCTCCAGGAACAGCAGGAATTTAATCTTCACATATGGTTGACGTCAGCCCACGTGGGATCACTCCCCAGTGTCCAATAGGAAAGCTTGTGGGAGTATCCCACTGTGCCTGAATTGCTGCCTTCCCGCCTTTGTGACTCTCCCTCCTCAGTTGAGTTTGTAGCTGAGATAAAGGAGAGAATAGAGAGAGAGAAAGAGAGAGACAGAAACTCTACAACTCCTAGGGGAGGAAGGTAAGTTGTGAAGACTAAATTCTCCTGTTCCAGGAGATCACCTGTTACAGGTGAGTAACTATGCTATCTCCAGGAACAAGCAGAAATGTAGTTTTCACATATGGGACTCCCTAGCTCCCAGATGCCTGAGAAGGGTCCCCAGAATCGGTAGATTTGCCTCAGAGAAGGCCTCAAGAGGGCATTGATCTTTAATGGACATCTGGCATCGAAAGTTCTGGGATGGAGAGTAGGAGTTGACCTAAGTCTGAAAGAGGTGTTGTAGTACAGCCTGACCAAACATGGCATTCTGGCGGGAGTCCTTGTCCAAACAGTAATGTGCAGCAAAGGTATGCACCGAAGACCAGGTGGCTGCTTTGCAGATTTCATCAATGACTACAGAACGTAGGTTTGCCATTGAGGCAGCCATGGCATGAACATTATGGGCAGTGACATGACCTTCAAGGGATAGTCCTGCTTTAGCATAAGAAATGAGATGCAATCTGCTATCCATTTAGATAGCGTACGTTTGGATACTGGCAACCTCAAGTGACTGGGATCAAAGGAGATGAATAACTGAAAGCTGTTACGGTGCTCAGCTGTCCTTTGAAGTTAGAATGTTAAGGCACGCTTGCAGTCAAGAGTATGGAGGGTTACCTGTGCCCTACAGGAATGAGGTCTAGGGAAGAAGACAGGCAGGTAATGATTGATTCAAATGGAAAGGAGACACCACCTTGGGCATGAAATGAGGATGAGTCCTAAGGACCACCTTATCATGGTGGAAGTGGGTATAAGGCAGGTCAGCCACCCAAGTTTGTCTAGCTGAAGTGAGTACAACAAGGAAGATGACCTTCCAAGAGAGAAACTTTAGCAACTTTAGCAAGGTTGTGGCTAAAGGTTGAAAGGGCAGCTTAAGGAGCTGACCTAATTCAATATTAAGATCCCCCGCCGTTCCTTTTTCTTCCTGCGCCAGATTCGCACTGTTCGCTCCTTCCTACCTCCCTCCTCTCTAGCCTCACTAGTTATCTCACTCGTTCTCTCAAGGCTAGACTACTGTAACACCATCTTAGCAGGTCTCCCACAATACCAACTCTGGCGCCTTCAGCTGGTTCAAAATATAGCTGCACGTCTGCTCACTCATTCCTCCACTAGAGACCACATCACCCCCCCCCCCCTTCTTTTCCGGTTGCACTGGCTTCCACTCAAATCTCGTTTCCTCTATAAAGTTCTCATTCTTACCCATAAAGCATTACACACTGCTCCCCCCAATATCTAGCCATCTCCATCCGTTTACAGCCTTCTCTCCATCTTCTCTGCTCAGCACATGGGTATCGTCTCTTCCTTCCCTCCCCTTCATCAGCTCACCTGGAATCCACACGTCATTCCGCTTTTTTTTTCTTGGCCCCTGCCCTCTGGAACTCTCTCCCTCTCACCCTCTGTACCGAACCGTCTTATCTACACTTCAAGACCTCACTCAAAACCCACCTCTTCCAGCAGGCATTTGACCTCCCGGATCCTTAAGGCATCCACATTTCACCAGCCCCCCACTGGGCCTCTCCTCTGTCTTCCTTCATTCTGCCTAATTGTCCTTTTCCGTCCTTTTCTGTTCCTCTCTATCCTGTCTAAATAATGGCGTTCCTTTCTTTTTCCACTTTCCAATTGATTTTATTGTACACCGCCCTGACGCATGTACTTGGGCGGTATATCAAGCAATAAATAAAGATAAAGATCCCACGCAACCAGTGGTGGCCTGATGGAAGACTTCGTTAATAAGAGCCCTCTCATGAAACGTGTCACAAGCAGTTGTAAAGAAATAGGCTGACCATCTAAGGGATGATGAGTAGCAGCAATTACACTGAGGTGAACCCTCATTGAGTTCATCTTGAGACCAGAGGACAAAAGATGGAGGAGATACTGAAGGAGAGCCTCCACCAGAGCTGAGAAGGGGTTAAGATCCCTTTGGGTACATTAATTGGAGTACCTACACCACTTAAAGTCATAGGAATGTCTGGTAGAAGGTTTCCTGGAGGCTAGTAGGATGTCCTTTATTTCCTGAGGAAGGTTGAGACATTGCAAGACTATCCTAAAGTTACTGCTTGGGTTAGAAATTGGTTGAGTGGGAGACGACAAAGAGTACAGGTAATATTGGAGCTCATTCCGAGGAGAAGGAAGTTACCAGTGGTGTGCCCCAGGGATCTATCCTTGGTCCGATTCTTTTCAACATCTTTGTTAGTGATATAGTAGAATGGCTGTCGGGTAAGGCTTGCCTTTTTGCGGATGATACCAAAATCTGCAATAGAGTAGACACCCAGGAAGGTGTAGATAACATGAGGAGGGATCTAGCTAAGCTTGAAGAATGGTCTAGAATTTGGCAGCTGGAATTTAATGTTAAAAAATGTAAGGTCGTGCATTTGGGCTGCAGCAATCCAAGGGAGCAATATAGTATAGGGGGTGAAGTACTTTTGTCCACTAAAGAAGAGCGGGACCTAGGCGTGGTTGTGTCTGATGATCTTAAAGTAGCTAAACAGGTAAAAAAGGTGACAGCAAAAGCTAGAAGGATGTTTGGGTACTTACGGAGAGGAATGGCTAGCAGAAAAAAGTAGGTGATAGTGTCTCTGTATAAGTCTTTGGTGCAACCTCGTTTGGAGTATTGTGTGCAATTCTGGAGGATATAAACAGGATGGAGTCAGTATAGAGGGTGGCTACTAAAATGGTTAGTGGTCTTCATTATAAAGCATATGAGGACAGACTTAAGGATCTTAATATGTACACCTTAGAGGAAAGGCGGGATAGAGGTGATATGATTGAGACGTTTAAATACTTCCATGGCATAAATGCACATGGGGAGAGCCTCTTTCGATTGAAAGCAAGTTCTGCTATGAGGGGACATGGGATGAGGGTGAAAGGGGATAGATTTAGGAGTGATATGCGGAAATATTTCTTTACGGAAAGAGTGGTGGATCTGTGGAATGGTCTCCCAGTGGAGGTGGTAGAGATGAGAACAGTATCTGAATTCAAAAAAGCATGGGATAAACACAGAGGATCTCTAAAGGAAAAATGGGGACTGTTGTAGTTGTTGATATGAAAGGACAGACTAGATAGGCCATGTGGTCTTTTTATGTCATCATTTTTCTATGTGAGAAGAGCAGATGTTTCCTCTATATTGCTTTGCATTCACTCCTCTATATTGTTTTGCATTCACATAAGAACATAAGAACATAAGATATGCCATACTGGGTCAGACCAAGGTCCATCAAGCCCAGTATTCTGTTTCCAACAGTGGCCAATCTAGGTCATACGTACCTAGCAGTTTCCCCAAGGGACACAGGTTCCACAATGCTTGTATTGGTTCAAGCATTGATATCCTGGGTCCCTTCTTAATAATGGTTTATGGACCTTTCCTCCAGGAACTTGTCCAAACATTTATTAAGGTTCTTTTATTTATTGATTTTATGAAGTCAGTTGTTATAGACCATTTGTCTATGGTCTCTTGCATTGTCCGTTTTTTGCATAATCCATAATTTAAGTGCACACGTTTTCCATTTATTTTAGACCCCCTTTTTAATTGTTCCAATTCTGTTTACGCTCAGTTATCTGCACGGCCGATACGCTAGTGTATGTTAATATGTGTGCATACAATATATGTGTTGCGATACCTCTTCACTTCTCTCTTTTGTGATCCATGCTTTATGGCAAGTTGCCAACGGTTTATTTGAAAGCTTTTTTAACTTTTTGATTCTCACGGTCCCCTTTGAGGATAGCCCATTGATGTTGTCTCTATGCCCCAAATTAGTTCATATTTTTTCCCCCTTTTTTTGTAATAATTAAAGCTTTCTGACGGGTAACTCACCTCACCGTTGGCGTATTCTGCATATATCTCTTGGGCACATAGGTGGTTTCCTATTCTACTAGTGCTTAGTGTGGGCTTTTTGGCTTTCTTTCTTCTTTCCTTTTCTCCTGATGTTCATATGGATAGCATACGTCCAACAAATATGTTGGTTGATAAGTCATACGGATAACATACGTTTAAGGACTATGTTGTTTGATAAGGTTTTTCTTGTGTTTCTCTTATGAATGTATATAAGGCTTCAATTATATATTTTTTAGCTTTGCTTCCTACATGCCTTACATTAATTATATATTTTTTTTATTGACCTGTGGTGCACATCTGTTTTTTACTTTGCCTCTCAGTGCTCCTGTTTTAGGTTTTTTTGCAGCTTCAACCTACGATTTTCATAGCTCCACTCTATGTTTCTGGTATAATGGCTCTATTACACGTACCTTTTCCAGAGTTTTACAATTGTTTACATGTTCTTTTAAGCTCACATGTCTTTTTAGGTTGCAACCCACATTTTATAATTTATAGTTGGCTTTATGTATGAATTATTACTTTTTTATATATTTATGTCATCTACATTTATATTACACATGTTACATATGTACTATATTGTTTTTATTCATGTGATAGTTTGTCAAATATAATTAGTTTTTTTCGGTGGTTTGTATGCATTCTTTTCTACACATTTGTATAATTCAACCGTTATGCTATGCAGCGTTTTATTGATTTTTTCTTTATTCATATTTGATGTTTTTTTATTCATATTTGTATTTTTACTGCTTTTCAGATTGGGAAGAGTGATTGCTCCACCGCATAGACACGTTCATCTATGTGGTTCCCTGGTAATTCGTCATTTGATAACACCATTTTACCCATTTATTTATGATAATTTTTATGATGTTTACATTTCCATGTTTTTAGTTTTTAGTTTTTTGCTCATTTTATGTATGTTTGTTTTTTAGACCCCTGATGAAGGCTTCGGCCGAAACTTGTTAAGTTGGGTCCTCAATAAAGAATTTTATTTATCATCTGGTAGGCCGTGGTCATTTCTTCCGCTGCTCTCCTCTGGTCGTTCATTTGCGGAAGAACATCTTCTCTTTTTTCTCCCATCATTTTTCTATGTTTCTATGCTTTCAGCAACCAAGCCATGAGATGGAGAGACTGCGGGTTGAGATGGAGTAGCATCCCCTCCTCCTCTGAGAGAAGGTCGTGGGCTGATCCGATGATCCGAGACTGAGAGGGTGAGTCTGTGACAGACATAGCAGGAGAGGAACCACGGTTGATGTGGCCAGCGTGGGGCTATGAGTATCATGTGGCCCTTTTCCACGAAGCTTGAAAGGTGTTTGGAAAATCAGGGATATGGGAGGAAAGTCATACAGGAAATCCTGACCCAGTGAAGGTGGAAAGCATCAACCTGCTGACTATTGGGCATCGGGGTTCTGGTGCAAAAATGAGGTAGTTTGGCATTCTGCAGAGTGGCCAAAAGGTCAATCTCTGGAGTTGCCCAGGTCTGAAATATGTACGAGGTTGTCTCCTGATGGAGAGACTACTCGTGTGGAAGGAGGATCCGACTCAATCTGTCTGCTAAGACATTTTGGTGTCCTGGCAGATATACTGCTTGGAGATGCATCTGATGAGCAATGGACCAAAGATGGAGAGCCTCCTTGCAGAGGGCCCAAGAGCCCATTCCCCCCTGCTTGTTCACGTAGAACATAGCTACCTGACTGTCCATCTGGACCAGAACTCTGTGGCCCTGTAGTTGTTGTTGAAACACTTTGAGGGCAATGAAGATTGCACGAAGCTCCAACAAATTTATTTGGAGTAGTGACTCCTGCTCTGTCCAGAGGCCCTGAGTGGAGAGAGAGTCCAAATGGGCTCCCCAATCCAGTTTGGAGGTATCTGTTGTCAGGATGCATTGATGTGGAGGCATCTGAAAAGGTAACCCTATGAGGAGATTTCCTGGAGTAGACCACCAGAGCAGGGAGTTCATGAGAATGTCTGTGACTTTGATCTTGTCTGTGAGGGTCCAAGAGGCCTGTTTCCACTGGGAGACAAGTATCCATTGAGTTGTCTGCATGTGCAGACAAGCATATGGTACTACATGAACTGTAGAGGCCATATAGCCTAACAGTTGTAGCAACTCTCTGGCTCAGAGATCATTTTTGAACTTTACTTGAGATACTATCTGTATTAGGCGGGTACAATGATCCTGGGGTAGAAATGCCCTTGACTGTCGGGTGTCTAGAACAGTTCTTATGAATTCTAGTGTATGAGTAGGAACTGGATGGGATTTTGGAAGATTTATCAAAAATCGTAGATCCTGTAGTACTTGAATTGTATGAAGGAGGAATAGGTAAACTTCCTGAGAAGTGGCTGCCTTTATTAGCCAATTGTCTATGTAAGGGAAGACAAATATTCCAAGAGTCCCTAGATATGCGGCTACGACTGCCATACATTTTGTGAAGACTCTTGGGGCAGAGGCAAGTCCAAAGGGAAGGACTCTGCATTGATAGTGATTTCCTTGGAAGATGAAGCGTAGATACCTCCTGTGTTCTGTATGAATGAGGATATGGGTATACGCTTCTTTGAGATCTAGAGAACAGAGCCAGTCCTGACTCTGGAGATAAGGTAGAAGGGTTCCTAGTGAAATCATCTTGAATTTCTCTTGAACTAGAAAATTGTTGAGTTTTCTGAGATCTAAAATGTACCCTCCATTCTTATTTGGAATGAGAACGTACAGAGAATAGAACCCCATCCCCTTCTGGGATGTTGGAACCTCTTCTATGGCACACTCTGACAGAAAAGAGATTATCTCTTGCTGGAGGAGAGCAGTGGATGGGGGTTGGGAATGATATTCTCCCGCTAGGGTGGTGAGGGGTATGCTTTGCTCAGCACTCCGGCCCTTCCAGCAGCTCTCCCGGCGGGGATCGAGCGGGCCGGAGCACCAGACCACCCCCACCAGGGAGCACTGCCCAATCGGGGCAGCCAGCAAGCAATTTAAAAGGAGCGCCGATCGGGTGCGTGGTCCTTTCCTGCCCAGCACTCCGGCCCTTCCAGCAGCTCTCCCGGCGGGGATCGAACGGGCCGGAGCACAAGACCACCCCCACCAGGGAGCACTGCCCAATCGGGGCAGCCAGCAAACAATTTAAAAGGAGCGCCGATCGGGCACGTGGTCCTTTCCTGCCCAGCACTCCTGCCCTTCCAGCAGCTCTCCCAGTGGGGATTGAGCAGGCCGGAGCACCAGACCACCCCCACCAGGGAGCACTGCCCAATCAGGGCAGCCAGCAAGAAATTTAAAAGAAGCGCTGATCGGGTGCGTGGTCCTTTCCTGCCCAACAATCCAGCCTTTCCAGCAGCTCTCCCGGCGGGGATCGAGAAGGCCGGAGCACCAGACCACCCCCACCAGGGAGCACTTCCCAATCGGGGCAGCCAGCAAGCAATTTAAAAGGAGCACCGATCGGGCGCGTGGTCCTTTCCTGCCCAGCACTCCGGCCCTTCCTGCAGCTCTCCCGGTGGGGATTGAGCGGGCCAGAGCACCAGACCACCCCCACCAGGGAGCACTGCCCAATCGGGGCAGCCAGCAAGCAATTTAAAAGAAGCGCCGATCGGGTGCGTGGTCCTTTACTGCTCAACACTCCGGCCCTTCCAGCAGCTCTCCCGGCGGGGATCAAGCAGGCTGGAGCACCAGACCACCCCCACCAGGGAGCACTGCCCAATCGGGGCAGCCAGCAAGCAATTTAAAAGAAGCGCTGATCGGGCATGCCCGTGCCTGAGGGCCTCGCCAGAAGGCCCTTTGGCGCAGCCCTTAGGCGAGGTCCGCGGTTGCGGCTGCATCCGAATTACCTGTATACAACTTCTGAGGTTCTTACGTTGTCTTTTAAGAAGCCCTCCAGGCATTACCATTAACACCTCCAATCACTACCCTTTGGCCGACTGCATTGACGCTCAGCAGCTCCCTAATTTTTCCTAAATTTCGCCTGAACGTAGAAGAGCAACCTTCCAATTCGTGTGACTCCTTCTTGTCCCGCGCCGACGCCTACCAAGCACTGAACGTCAAGGAGTGCTATGACTAGACAACAAACTGGTAACATTGTATTATTATATTTACCAAACTGGTAACATTGTTTTAATCTGAGTAAATACTTCACCTCATATGCTAGTAATCAGTTTTGTAGATTAACTTGAACATTCTGAATGATCCAACACTTCTAGCAAGTGGCTTACCCCCGGATATACTTATTGTCTGTTCCAGTCTCCTGCACCTTTTGTTTAGCCTGACTGTTAGATATATGACACTGATCTCATTGATCCTGCTTCGTTAGTAGTGAGCTACCTCGTTGACAATCTGCCTGGCTAACCTGTGCTACCTTTGAAAATAGATTTGCATTCCAGAACCTATCTATACCTAGATTAATACGATTTGCCTGTATGCAACTTCAACGAGAACCGACCCACTAGGAGCATTCAGTTCTCTCTCCCACACTAGAACTATCTCACTGTCTCTGTTATAGAGCCTAGAGTTAGTAAGATGGGGGCCCCTATCACCTTAGCTGGCCTCTGCTTCCTCTTCTCTAGCTGCCTCTCAATCTCTCGAGTTCTATCCCCGGAGTACAATCAGATACCAATCCTACAAAACCATGGAAGAAGATGGACAGGTATACCTTAGCACAGCTATAATTGGGACTCTCGCTCACATCACCCCCATCTATTACACATTTCACTCCAACACTCTATGAAAGCTAAACAGGACAAAAGCCTCTACCCACAAAGCTTAAAATGTGCCCTCATCAACTCCCGCTCAATTCGTAAGAAGTGGCCGGTGATTGCAGACACAATATCCCTTCATAACCTTGATATTCTCATGGTTACCGAAACATGGCTTTCTTCGGAAGACAATGTCCTACTCAACCAGCTCCTTCCATCAAATTTCACAGTGTTTACTAGTCATAGACAAAACAAGAAAGGAGGGGGAGTGCTCATCCTCACCCGGTCAGACCTATACCTCCAGCTGGACGACTCCACTAGCACCAACCACCTAGAGTTAGTCTCTATCTCCAAAAAGCTCTTCTCTATAAACCTTCTATATAGAGCTCCTACAGCCTCCCCAGATGACCTCCCAACTATTATAAACCTAGCATCCAACATCCAGAATCCTAATACCCCAAATTGGATTTTAGGTGATTTTAACCTGCCAGCGCTCCAAGATAACCAATCATCGGCCTTCCTCGAAGCTCTTGAGACCCTTGGATACCAACAATTAGTGAATGAACCTACTCATGTGAAGGGAAATACTCTTGACCTTGTTTTTGCCCCACAGTCAGTGTATGTCCAAGCATACAACACCGTGATGTCCATATCTACTGTGCCGTGGTCTGACCACAAACTTATTATCTTCCAGATTCCCACTCACAACAGGCAATCAAAGATCAACAGTGTTCCAAGCAATAGCTCTAGATTTCCTGCTAGAAGCTTCTTTCCATTCAACAGAGATTGTATCCTTGCCGGAACATGCTCGCTCCATAATGAGACCTCCCTAAATCTGGAAAATCTAATCACTTGCTGGAACAGTAGTCTCAACGCGATAGCGCTTCGACCACTACTCAGCAGGCTGCTAAGGAAAAGAGCTTCAGCACCATGGTACACAGCGGATCTGAGACTATCACTCTCCCAACTACGGAGTCTTGAGAAACGCTGGTGTTGGTCACGCTCCATGATAGACCAGCCAGCTTACATCTATCAGCTATCCGTCCACCGCAAGGCCATCACAGAGAGGATGAAACAGTACCACACAGACACCCTGAAGCGCTCTTTAAACAAACCTCATGATTTGTTTAATTTAGTCAAGATTCTCTCTAAAGAACCAGCTCCTGAACAGCAATGTGAGATCCATCCTCAGGAGTTTGCAGTTTACCTACAATCCAAGCTTGCACAGACAAACAAACCTTCAATAGAATTTGCCTCCACAGTCCAAGATTGCCCAACAGCTCTAACCACCTTTTCTACTCCTGCCAAGATGCTCATCGAAGATTTGATCATGTCTCTCAATACCACCACTGCGCAGACAGATCCTTGCCCAGCTTTCTGGATAAAGGAACTGCGCAGTGAATTCAGCACAATAATAACCAGAATAATGAACCTGTCTTTTACCACCGGTACGTTCCCCTCTGCCCTCAAGCAAACATCTATCAGACCGCTTCTAAAAAATAGTAAGTTAGATCCCCAAAAGGTAGACTCCTACAGACCCATCTCAAGTATACCTTTTCTCGCAAAGTTAATCGAAAAAGAGGTACAAAGACAGTTACAAGACCACATTGATGCTGCTGCTCCATGGATCCTTGCCAACATGGTTTCAGAGAGTCACACGGTGTGGAAACACTCCTTACCACCCTCCTCAATAATATAATTTCTGGTGTCGACAACATCCGGCAGGGAATTGCACTCGTTTTCCTAGACATTGCCACAGTCTTCGACTCTGTAAGTCATGAGCTTCTCCTAATACGGCTAAAAGAGAAAGGCATCAGTGGAACTGCACTTGAATGGTGCAGATCATACTTGTCCGGAAGATGGCAACACGTTTGATCCGGTGGAGCAATGTCAGAACCATTTCACCAAGGTCAGGGGGTTCCACAGGGATCCTCCCTCTCTGCCTTGTTGTTCAACATATACATGCAACCCATTTGTAATATCATCCGGTCTTTCAATGTAAGTTGCATGGTATATACGGATGACGTCCTGCTCTATATGCCGTTCGACATAGACAAATTGGACCTCACCCCCCTGACCAATTGCTTTAATGCCATATCGGAATGGCTCATGTCACAAAACCTCAGGATTCAACATAAGAAGACAGAGGTGCTCTTTATGTCGAAGAACCCGAATTTTAGCCCTCCGCAATACTTGAAGGTGAAAGAAGCTGATCTACAAACAAAACCCACAATATGGTAGCTAGGTGTTACACTCGATCAAAACCTCGACATGAAGGCACATATAGCTAACACTGTAAGAGCTATATACTACAAGATCCGTTCACTCAGACATCTTCGCCCCTTGCTTGAACCAGAGGATTTCCGTACCATCTACCAGGCTCTGATCATGCCTCACTTTGATTATGCCAATGTCATTTTACTAGGTCTCCCTCAATCCACTTTGAACCCCTTACAGCTCGCAATGAATAGCGCAGCGAGGGTTCTCCATGGGGCATCTAGGAGAGACTATGTGACACCCCTTTTGAAGCAGTTACACTGGCTTCCTATACAGGCCAGGATCATCTTCAAGACAATGCAACTGACTTTCAAAGCGGTAAATAGTCTCTCCTCCTCCTCACTAACCGACCTCATCAAATCCATAACCCCGAATAGATCAAGAAGATCCACAGCATTAAATATGCTAATGATTCCTCAAGAACTAACAAGATGCACCGCAACAACAGCAAACAGGGCTTTCAGTCTCCATGCACCAAAACTCTGGAACGCCTTACCAACAAACATCAGAGCAATCACTAACCTAACTCAGTTTAGAAAGGCCATCAAAAATTACTTATTCCTCGAATACTTCCCAGAGAGCACAGAAGCACATCCCCTCTCCAATAATTATAGCGACACCAAATCACCTAGTGAGCCAGGAGAACTCACGTAGTAAGGTGTACTTTGACCATTAATTACATGTTCATATATTCTGTAACTCGAAGATGTATATAGTTATCCTTGCTATCCAAGTTTTGCTGTCCTGTTATTTGTAACTACCTCGTTATCCAAGTTTGTTGCCCGGTTTTATTGTAAACTCAGACACATGTTTTCTGTCTGAATTTTTTTGTTCGATGTAAACCGCACTGATGTCGAATAGTGCGGTATATAAGAAATGCAAATAAATAAATAAATAAAATGAAGCTTGTACCCCTCTCGCACTATGGTTAGTGTCCACTGCTCTGAGGTTATGAGATGCCACCTGTGGTCATAATGGCAAAGTCTGCCTGCTATGTGGAGTGGGTGGGGGTTCTCCAGAGTCAGGGTGGCAATGTTCTCTAGGAAGAAGTAAAAAACCAGGCGTAGATTCAGTCTACACTGCTGGTTGCGGTTTAGGGCCTGTGGCTTCTTTTGCTGCTTGGAGGCTGTTGCTTCCTCTGGGTACCCTGGGGCTGGTATTGAGAAGTTGAGGGGTACGAAGAGTAGAATTTCTTCTACTTACCATTCAAAGGATTCTTAGCAGCTGTTTTTTTCTTAGTAGGGTAGGCAGTAACCTTTGAAAGTCTATTGAGAATGGTTTTCTCAGACTCTTGAGAAGTCTTATCTTGCCAATCCTTTCCAAACAGATTCTCTCCTGTACAGGGAATATTTCCCAGTTTATCTTGAACTCACTGTTCAAGGTCTGATGCCTGAAGCCAGGCTCCTACGGGCAGCTATGCAGATAGAAGCTGTTCTGCTAATGCATTCAAAACAGTAAAAGATCACCCTATTGACAAACCTGGAAACATTTTGAGCATGTTTGACTAATGTAAGGTAGTCTGCCCTCTTGTCATCCGAGAGAAGAGGAGACATTGATTCCAGATCCCTAGTCACCTCCCTAAGGAACATATCCATGTAGAGTATGTATGAACTTATGCAGACTGAAAGCATGGAGGCTTGAAAGCACCGGTGGCCAAAAGCAACAGGGGTTCTCGACTCCCTGCCCAGGGGATTGGAGGAGTGCCTTTTAGAACTCTTAATTTGACACATAGCCGATTGCACTACCATTGAGTGATGTGGAAGCTGCATCTTCTGGAACCCAGGACTTTCCGGTACCTGATACATGGTATCGAGTCGCCAGGTATGGGGAGAAATGGTGAAGGGTGTCTCCCACATCCAGAACATAAAGTCCTGGAGTATGTGGTGCCTCTTTAGGAGCTGTAGGATATTGGAGAATTACCAACTCCTCTGCTCTGGGTTCTTTCTCCGATGCAGGAGTAATGGATAGGCCCCTCACCATATCCTTGATAAACTCCTGGAAAGACATGTCTTCAGGAAGGGACATGCACCGCTGTAGAGATGGAGAGGGATCCTCGGGGAGACTCCTCATCTCTCTGGTACCGACTGAATCGGAATCAGTAGATTCAAAGCATCGATGAGAGCAATGCTCTTGTTCTTGTAAAGACCGGTGCCAATTGAGATCGAGATCGGCGCGAGAGACCTGCCATGTCGGTACCTCGAAACCGGGGACAGACTTGAGGCCCGGCATGGGTGGGAGTGTGCCGAGGGGCACAAAGCCCGATGCCGATTGTATCGGCATCATCGTCTGTATCGGTATTGACGATACCAGTGGTAATGTCTTGACCAGTACCAGCGCCGCTAATAGAGCCGCAAGACTCCGCCTGATGGCTAGCATGCGCTGTTCCATCGAGTTTGCCGATGTCTGGGTATCGGTACCAGAAGCTTAGGCTACCATTCCAGAGCATGGCATCAGCAGCTCTCCAGATGTGGAGGCCTCGATAACATCCTGGACCCCTTGTAAAGCTTTGTAAAGCTCCCGCCGGGGTAGTTTGGCCGGTTGATCTACCTCTAGGGCAATGCTCAAAGCATCTCTTTGTTTTTGAGTTGGTAAACCAAGGAATTTTGAGGCAAAGTAATAGTCCGTGAGCATCTCCAGCTGTAGTTCTAAAGAAGAAAGATGGTACTATCAGATTCTGTTGTAACTATAGAAAACTCAACATATTAAGTTTGCATACCTGCTTCCAAGAATAGATGAATCATTGGATGCTTTGGGAGAACCGCTTGGCTTACGTCATTAGATCTTACCTCTGGATATTTTCAAATGGGGATGGCGGAACAGGATATGCAAAAGCTAGCAATAAGGACACCCTTTGAGCTTTTTGAATGGGTTTGTATGCCTTTTAGACTGTGTAATATTCCTGCAAGTTTTCAAAGGCTTATGGAGTCTGCCCTAGGGGATTCTGTATTTCATCTCCTTTTACTTATCTGGATGATATTCTGGTCTTTGCCAAAACCTATGATCAACACTTGGATCGGCTGGATAGTGTTCACTGGATTGAGTGAATGTGGCCTAAAATTGGAACCCATTAAATGTAAACTATTTTGCAAACAAAGTCTGCTTTCTGGGTTATATTATGTCAACAGATGGAGTTTCAACAGATCCAGAGAAGACTAAGGCTTTGCAGGACTGGAAAGTGCCATGTAACGTTCCAAAGTACGCAGTTTTCTAGGTTTCACCAGCTGCTATCATCAATTCATGCCTAATTTTTCTCAAACTGCCACTCCACTACATCAACTAACTGAAAAACCTGGTAAAGCAGCTAAGGATTCATCATTTTATTGGACTAAGGAATGTCAGCAAGAATCCAACATAAAAGAAAAATTGATGACCACTCCAGTTTGGGCTTTCCCTAGATTTGATGTCCCCCAGACTCACTGGGAGTGCCATCTGCCAATCCTCTGTATAATGAGGTCTGACAGTCCAGTAGCAACTGCACTTGTAGCAGCACCAATGCAAAACTAATGAGAGGTGAAGTGACAAGTTTCCTCTCCCAAGTGTCGCAACATCATTTGCAAGACAGCTGTGAACTGAAAGCAGGTCAACAGGCTGGAATCCACATGAGCAAACAATTCCCTGCCCACTGGTCGTAAAGCCAAGTAGCCTTGCACACTAGCTACTGGGCAAATAACAACATCCTCAATCACGTTCAAAACCACCCATAGCCGTTTCTTCCCACTGTTAATTGTTCACCGTTTTGACTGGTAGAAAAATGGTATACCAAAAACAGTTAAATAAAAAAATACATGTTCAACTGGTCCATCTTTGATCTGAGTAACAAGATGTGCAGCTGCTTACCTCCTACCCACATGTGCTCCAGCAACATGCTAGAACCAGAGAAGCATGAGCGGATTCAGCTATCAGCTCACTAAGCCAAAAAGTCCCAAAAAATGCCAAGCAAAAAGCCACCCAGAAAAGGGCAGCCTCATAAGCTACCCAGACATCCCAGACATATTCCAATTCAGGAAGGCCGTGAAACACTACCTCTTCCTCATACATTACCCTGAACCTAATAGAAACTCAGCACCATTTGCCGAATCCACCCAAATCACTACTGTCTAAAACCACACAAACACATTTTCAGCCTACAAATTGTATATATTGTATATTTTATGGTTGTGCATAGTTACCCTGTTAGCCAAGTTGATTATCCTGTTCATATGTAAACACAAAGTACTATTGGAAATGTGTATGTTCACTGTTTATTGTAAACCGCGCTGATGCTGAATAGCGCGGTATAAAAGAGACTTTAAATAAATAAATAAAATAAATAAATAAGCAGATACTGCTACCTCCAAAAGCCCACTACACAACCGCACCAGCAGGTCATGAGTAATCAGACACATGGTGTAGTGTGGGGTCAGCAAGGACCACTCTCGACTCTGTAAGAACCTGTAGATGAAAAATCCCCCAAAAGGGCTACCCCAGCCAGGTGCTCTAGAGAAAAAAGCAAAACCCACAAGATGAGAGCACACTGCCAACTTAGACACACCATTGCCCTTAGCAAAAACAATATACTGGCCCAATAGCTGCTCTGACACCTTACCCCACTGCCAACCTTGAATCACCAGGAAAGATACCACCCTGTCATATCCCCTGCAATATGCGGACCATGTAGCCTGCACCTCAGACCTTTTCAGAAGACTCAGCACCCCAGCCAGCCAATCTGCCAAAGGTGCACTAGAACCACGAACCATCTGCATCTCCTTCTGGTGCCAAGGTCTGGAACTGAGCCCACTTGAAACGGAAAAGAGAATCATCAATTCTGTTAACACAGCTAGGAACATGTCGAGCCTTGACAGTCACATTCAATCGCAAACATGACAACATGAATGCATGCATTAAGGTCTCAACTCGCGCAAAGTGTGGAGAATAGCAGTTGATCACCTCGACCACCACAGTGTTATCGCACCAGAGTACCACCTTGTGCAACCTGTCCAGCTACAATTCAAATGCCACCACAATCAGGAAAAGCTCCAAAAAAGTGATGTTACCAGTAAGACCCGAATCATTCCACTCAGAAAGCCATTGCTTGGTGCACCAAGAACCTTGGAAATAGATACCAAAGTTCAAGCCCCCAGTTGCATTCGTAAAAAGCTGCAGATCTGTATTTGAAACTTCTGCCACCTACAAAACAGACATCCAATTAAACTCTGACAAAAAGGAGTCCCAAACCCGCAAGTCCTCGTGCATACATTTTGTCATCCTAATGCAGTGGTGCGGCTAACAACCCCTGCCGTGGTCTCTGACAACTTAGGGGAGAATACCCGACCCATCGGGATCACCCTGCATGCAAAATTCAGGGATCCCACTAATGACTGCATCTCCCGTAAAGTTACCTTCCGGGCAGCTCCAACAGCCACCACCAAAACCGGAGTTTAGACATTTAGTAGTGGGAAGTCATGCCACCATCTCCACTGAATCAAACTCGATAGCAAGGAATGTGAGCTTCGCTGCAGGGTCCTCAGTCTTATTTACTGCGAATGGGATGCCAATCTCTCTGGACAAATTGAGAAACTCCTGAAGGAGGAAACTGAATGTATCCGAATGAAAAGGCCCTACAAACAAGAAATCATCCAGATAGTGGACCACATTCGGACTACCCATTCACTGTACCAACACCTAATACAGAAAAATGCTAAACTTCCAAAAATATGCACAGGAGATTAATGCATGCCAATGGGTTGCTCTATCAAAATAAAATTAATCCTGGAAGCAGAAGCCCAGCAAATGGAAAACCGACAGATGGACTGGAAGCAAACGGAAAGCCGACTCAATATCTACCTTAGCTAGGAGAGCACCTGAACTACATTGTCGAACCAACGAGATGACAAAGTCAAAAAACGCACAGCGGACCACACAATGCCTTGGGAATATGATCATTGACCGACGCTCCCTCAGGAAAGGATAGATTGTGTATCAAGCAGAATTTTCCAGGTTTCTTCTTGGGTACTACCCCCAAAGGAGAGACCACAAAGCCCAGGAAAGGTCATTCATTAAAAGGGCATGCAATCCTGCCCAAACCCAACTCTCCAGCCAGTTTATTCCACACCACCACCAAAAAAACGCTGCACTGAAGGCACATGGAAGAACCCACCATTTCCTGTGCAGGTATCACAAAACCAAAATGAAAACTTCTCTCCAAAACAACACTGTCACGCCACCACAGGTAACGGCACAGCCACAGCTGCATGACCTCAACTCATACCAGAGTACAAGCCAGGCCAAACGGACTAGAATCACTTCGTTGAGGCAATGGGGCCCACAGAAGCCCCTTTTTGGCTATGTTTGAGAGTGGAATGCCCCCCTGCACACAAGCAGCAGACGTGGCAGAATTTACAATCAGCAAAGGGGCAAAAGGACTTGTTGAACCACCAACAGAAATCACTGGTTCTGCCTCCACCCACCTTTTGTTGTGACACAACAGCCCCTGGCTGAAAGGAATGACCCACTGCCAAGGCAGACAGCAGCCCACCCTTCACGGACCTACTGCCAGCCGAACCTGTCCAGACTGACATGTGCGTCAGCCACAAATTAATGCCCTGAGTCCCCCAAGAAATATGTGAGTCTCCTCCATCTTGTTCCTAAATTTCTCATCATAGTTTAACCAGACCCACCCCTTGTGAGTCTGAGAAGCCTCCAATATCGAATCCACATTCGCCAGGAGAAGCCCGTACTGCTATGGCATATGAACTTCCCACATGCTGGCTAAGCACAAGAAAGCCCTGGTCCAATTCACAACATTAAACGAGACCTTTTTAAGCCTGCCAGCATTCTCGTGCTCCTTCCTCTTCTTCCTGCTCTCACCAGATTGCTTCCTCCCCTCCAGAAGGTGGAAAATATCGATGTAACGCCTTTTCTGAAACTTAGAGCACAGAGCATGCGGAACTGTTTCCTAATGCAGCCAATGTAAGGGTCCCACCCCCGAAAGGAACAGCACTAGCAATCACCAGCTTCTGTGCCCCCATGGAGCCCAAAGAAGATGAGAACGAATCGGGAGGTAGAGGAAGAGGAATTGGAACCTCATCGGCACTAACGAGCATACTTCTGCTTCCTAGAAGATTTATCTGCCACGCACTCCCCCGAATCACACCCTCACTTTTTTGGAGTTTTTCCCGATTGTGGTGGCATTTGAATTGTGGCTGGACAGGTTGCACAACCACAAGGTGGTACTCTGGTGTGATAACACTGTGGTGGTTGAGGTGATCAACTGCTGTTCTCCACACCTTTCACGAGTTGAAACCTTAATGCATGTATTCATGTTGTCATGCATTCATGTTGTCAATGTGACCACACTTGACCTCCATTCCCATGTCCACGGGATGCTGCAAATCCAAAGACACCTGGGAAGAGACCAAAGAAGAAAAAGGGGCAGGGGGAACAGCAGCCAGCTAAGCAGTGGACAACGCCACTGGCACCTAGACCATGAAGGCCTGGAAGGGTCTTGACCCCCCAATCAGTAGTCCCAAGGAATCCCTCCCCCATAAGGTGGGAGCCACTGGGCATACCCAGAAAACCAGTCAGATAGGCAAAGGAGGCTGCCCCTCTAGCGGGGGTAATCATGCCAGAGCCCCCACAGAAACCTCCCAGAGAACTCGAGGCCACCAGGAAACCCAGATAGTGTGGCAATTCCACTTGGCCACCCACACCAGCAAGCCCCACCATGACCAGACCCAAGGCTCCAACCCCCGGTCCAGAGCCTCCAAAGTCTTTACCATCCACACCACTAAGAGAGGGAGCCCTAGAGGGCTCAGAGCCCCTTCCAGTCTTCCTGGCCACCACACCCTGCGCCACAAGGCCTGAGAAACCAGGCCCCAACACAGACCCAACGTGCCCTGGAGCCAGCCAGGCCTCTAGCCTGGCCTTTACCCCTGCCCCACGGAGGCCTGCCTTAGACCCTCTAGAAGGCACCCCCGCAAACACTAAAATGGGATCAGGCTCCTTCACAGGTACCCCTGCAGCTCAGGACCATCAAGTACTTACTCCTGCATAGTCAGCAGCCCCAGACACTGGTGGAGGCCCTGCGGTAACTGGCACACTCAGCTGGCAGTCCTTCCATCTGCCTGATGGAAGCTTCCAAGGTGGAAGTCCACCACTGAAGAAGATCTTTCCCATCGCACCGGCCTGCCGGGTTTAAAAGTATCCCCGCTTTACTTCTTTTTTTTTTTTACACTTGCGCACACACTAAAGGCTCAAACAGAGCCAAAAAGGGAAGCAGGGAAGCCGTAAAAAGTCAGGCCAACAAGAAAAACCCTTCACCGCTGCATGCTACAGCAGCTGGGACCAGAGAAGAGGGAAGCAGCTGGAGCGGTAAGTAAAGTAGCATCTCCCAGCCCCCCTCCCCTCCTGGTGATCCCATGCGACCTCCTATTGGATCCCTTCTCAAAGCCAAGAAGAGAGCCAATAGATTTGAAAAACTCAACCTGTATCCTCGTCCCCCTCCCCACCCCTTCCCACCAATGGAGTCAGGTCTAAACAGCCCTGAGACCAGTCCGAAGAGGCTGTAGACTACCTGTGCACTCGGTTAAAGGCAGTCACTCAAGGACCTCTGCCCTGCAGCCTGAAAATTTTTCAGGTCACTCAGCCTTTAAAGGTATTGGCAATTGATTACACAGTATTGGAGCAAGATACCAAAGGATTTGAAATTGTGTTAATTATGACCAATATGTTTACTAGATTCACTATTGCAGTACCCATGAGAAATCAAATGGCAAAAACCAAGGCAAAAATGTTAATTCAAAAGTGGTTGAGTGCTTATGGATGTCCTCAAAGACTTCATTCTGACCAAGGGAAGTCATTTGAAGTGGCAATTATTAAAGAATTATGCAAGTGGTATAACATAAAGAAAATTCGAACCACACTCTATCATCCACAGGGCAAGAGTCTGTGCAAATATTACTATCACACAATGCACCAGCTATTGAAAACATTAGCAAAGCACAAAAGACGATGGTGATCTAAATGGCTTCCTGAGATCAACCAAATCTATAATAGTTCCATTCATGCATCTACAGGGTATACACCCACCTATCTTCTATTAGGGCAAAAATCTTTTCTACCCCAGCATGAACTAGCTCCAGAGATTGGTTCAAGAGTTGAGAATTTGGTACAAGAATGGTTGATCAATTACCACGCAAAATTGGAAGAGATACAAGAGTTTGCTAGAATTGCATCTGAGAAGAGTGGTATGATAGTAATGCCAGCGATCTTCACATAGAGCCTGGTGATTGGTTTCTTGTGAAGAGGCAAGGGTTTTGTCATAGACATAAGCTATAGGATGTTTGGGAGGAAGATCCCTATAGAATGTTGGAAATTTTAGGTTCATGTGGTACCATTCTAAAAATTCAAAATAAGTCTGGCTTAACAAATAATTCATAAGAATCACGCGTGATTGGTTTATTGGGACAAGATGGGTGAAGAAGGTGAATTTGATTTTGAGGATCAGTCTGATGAGATGCCTTCAAATATTTGTAATCACTCAGGTGAAAGTTCACATTCTAAAAATGTAAAAACTGAAAATAAGGAAACTTGGATGTTAATCACTACTAGAGCTGATTTTGGATGCAATGCTACTAATTATCTAGAGGTGATATTAGTACTGAGCAGTACTAGGGCAATAAGGAGTTCTTCCAGAACTAATAAAGGAAAGTTACCAACATATTTGCAAAAGGATTACTTAATGTCTTGAGAGAAAGAAGAATTCTAATTTTTAGAAATGTAATGATGTTTGAAGGTAAAGTCTGAGAGTGAGCACACTGAGAATGGAGAAGTTCTTTTTTTACCATGGGTACGAAATTTTAAAAAATGTATATAACATTTTTTTATTCCCAAATTGTGAATGTAACCGGAGGTTAAAAAATAGTAAAAAAAAAAAAAAAGAGAAATTAGACTTACCTGCTAATTGTTGTTCCTTGAGGAACTCCAGTCCAGTCCTGCACCTCTGGGTAGGGTACTGCACCTCCTCCAGCAGCTTGGAGACTGAGCATGTCATCTTTTTGATGACACTAGTGTACATATGCAGCTGGCACCACCCATCAGCCCCAGTACCTATTGACAAAGCAGACTCAGAGGAGCAACAAATAAGTAGTTAAATATGCAACAAACACTTCTACGTCTAAATAAACTAGTACCCCCTCCATCCCCTGGTAAGGATACCACATCCCCCCTTCCAGGATGGGAAGGCCTACCTGTTGAGCACTTGAGCAACTCCAACCAGCGAGCAGCGAGCAACTGACTGCTCTTCTGGTCCACCCCTCCCCAAACACTGATTCACCCCTTCCCAGGCTCCCCCTGGCCACTTCCTCCACCAAGGGAACCAGCTTCAGGACCGGGGTGTGCATAGATTATCACAGAAAGCATTCAGGGACGGTTCTGGGACTGGACTGGAGTTCCTCAAGGAATAACAATTAGCAGGTAAGTTTAATTTCTCTTTCCTTATGGTCCCTCCAGTCCAGTCCCGCACCTCTGGGATGAATCAGAGCAGTTAAAGTAACGGGAGGGACCCACAACAACCAGCCTGAAGCACTGCCGATCCGAAATGAGCGTCCCCCGCCGCCTGGACATCCAGGTGAAAATGTTCAGATAAAGTATGCCACCCTACAGATCTCTACTGGCAGAACTAAACTATACTCTGCTCACGAGGCTGCCTGAGCCATAGTGGAATTCGTCTGCAACCCCGCTGGCACTGCTCTACCCTTCAAGATGTATGCAGACATGATTGCCTCACTGATCCATCTGCAAATGGAGGCTTAACTGCTATCTCACTTTTGTGTGACCTGTCAAACAGAACCAACAGACGGTCCGATCTCCGAAAGGATGATGTCCTTTTCATATACTTTCGCATCCAAGTGGCACAGCTGTGGAGTGGTAGAGCCCATATCTGCTTTCGCCCACATCCGTGCTCGCCAGAGCCGGTAAGGAAACGGCCTGATTTACATGAAATGCTCACACCACCTTGGGCAAAAATGAAGGTACCGGGCACAGGGCCACTTTCTCCGTGGAGAAGGAAAGGAATGGCTCCTGGCATGACAGGGTCTGAAGCTCCGAAATCCTGCATGCTGAGCAAATCGCCACCAGGAATACTATTTTCAGAGTCAAATCCTTCAGGAAAGCTTGACTCAATGGCTCAAAGGGCTTCCCAGACAGCACCGTCAGCACCAGACAGAGATTCCAAGGTGGTACCACTGCCCTCTTTGGCAGACGGAGGTGGGTCACTGCCCCTAGAAAGCTCAGCCCATCTGGGTGTGTACCCAACGGCACCCCATGGACTTTCCCACGATAACTGGAAATCACCGCCAGTTGCACCCTCAAGGAACTGGCAGCTAGACCCCTAACAAAATCAGATTGCAAGAACGCCAAGATGTCCAGGATGGAGGCAGTGGAAGGGCATGCCTGCCTCTCTCCGCACCACGATTCAAAGATGCGCCCTACGCAGATGCACGCCAGGTTTGTAGACCACCTCTGGGCCTGTAGCAAGGTCGCTATCCCCGAGCCTGATTATCCTTTCTTCTTCAACTTCACCCTTTCAAGAGCCATGCCGTAAGCGATAATTGATCCACCTGGGGCATACAAAGCTGCTCCTGCATCAAGAGGTCCTTCCAACCGGAAGCCACCACAGTCAATCTGCCAGTATCCGAATCAGGTCAGCATACCACTGGCACCTCAGCCAGTCTGGTGCACCAGAATTACAAATCCCCGGTGCACCTCTAGCCATTGCACTAACTGGCCTATAAGCGCCCACGGGGAAAAACAGAGAAGACCCTCCTCGAGCCACTGCTGAATTAGAGCATCCAAGCCCTTGGACTTCCTCTCTTCTTCTGCTGAAAAACCGGCAGGCCTTGACCGACTCGAACATTGCCATTAGTCCATGACCGGTGTATCCCATTGGCGGACCACCTGCTCGAATACCTCCTGATTGAGCTGCCACTCTACGGGGTCCATGCGCACTCGGCTGAGGTAGGCTGCCGTCACACTGTCAACTCCTGCTACGTGCGCCGCTGATAACTTTTGGAGACGAATCGCTGCCATCTGAACAGCTTTTCGGCCTCCTCCTCCAGGGCTGTACTGCCTGTGCCTCCTTGCCGGTTGATGTAAGCCACCATGGTCACATTGTCCGAGAGGACTTGGACCACCTTCCCCTGCAACCATGTCTCGAAACTTTCTAGCACCAAGGTCACCGCTCACATCTCAAGCTTGTTGATCAACCACAGGGCCTTCAATGGATTCTTATCCCTGAACAAAGCTTCCTTCGCAATGGACTCTCCAACCTGACAGGCTGGCATCGGTCATAAGAGGAACCCACACCAGGGACTCCTTCCAGGCTCCCCACATGCAGCCATCAACTGAGGGCTCTCCTGGCGCTCCGCGGGCAGGGGAGCACTTGGGTTGGGACCATCGACTGAGCAGAGCCCTCTGCAGCGGTTGTATTTGCGCCCTTGCCCATGGGACTAGCTCGAGAGTGGCCGCCATGGTCCCCTGAACCTGCAGATGCCGCCACTCTGATGGTCTTGCCATCTTCAGGATCTGCCATATCCACTGTCATAGCTCCTGCACCCGGCAAACCGGCAGGAAACTCCTGCCCACACAGGTATCAAAGCACACTCTCACTCTAGCTCCTGGGCCGGCCATAACTGACTCTTGGCCAAGATGACCCCAAGCGAGACTTTGAAGGAATTCTCCCACCCGCGCTGTTGCTCTTTTTGCTATCATCCCTGGACTTCGCCTGGACTAGCCAATCATCTAGGAACGGGTGGACAAGAACCCCTTCCTTGTGGAGAGCTGGGAGGTATGGGGGGTGGTCGTCAGACCAAAGGGCAATGCTCAAAACTGGAAATGGCCCCTTGGCACCACAAAGCGGAGAAACTGCCGATGTTCTAGATGGATGAAAACTTGCAGATACGCCTCTGCGAGATCGAGAGGCACCCAAAATCTCCGCTTCCTACTGCCATTATTACTGTGAAAAAGTGGTACCTGGAGACCGTAGTTCATGCCCTCGAAGTTGAGAATTGTGCGAAAGGAACCTGCCAATTGGGCACCAAGAAATACATGAAGCATCGACCGCAGATGTACTGGTCTTGCGGAACCAGTTCCACAGCTCTCAGGAGACAAGTCAAGGTCTCTTCAACTACTGCCAACACTGCTGCACCCACTTTGAGTGATCAAAGGAGCTCGTTCTTGCTCCGGCAGCGGGTATAGGCGCATCATTGATTGCACCCCTTTAAGGCCAACCTCCGGCAGATCCGACTCATCCTGGATCATCTGTCCTACTACTCCATGTACTGGTAAGACTTTCTGTGATTTCCGTACCGCCTGGAACAGCGGATCCTATAGCGCCTCTTCCTCTGCCGGGAAGTTAGCAGGCATATTCAGGGCCTTGAGGGTCTCCAAGGTACACATAGAATGTGATCCCTTTGGGGACGAGGAATTGTATCAGTTCCCACTTGAAGTGATTGTAAACCATCCTAACGGCCTTTGGCATGGGCTGTATATTGAAAAATTGCATAAACATAAAGATAAGCATAAAGATAAGCACTGGTAGCTCCTCCCAGTAGAAAACCCAAACAATATGGGCCTGATCCTCCTGTTCTGGGTTCTCTCCTTCTTACAACTACTCCTGCAGATCTAGCTCCATGTCAAGGTCTTCCCCATCCAGCCCCTCCGACAACGGCGATTGCTGCCACTTCTCTAAGCCTCTAGCCCGCTTAGACACCACTGCTCCTGACTCGTGCTCTTTTGCGTCTGACATCCTCTTAGCCCTGTGTTCCAGGGCTGAGGAGCCACTTGGTAGGCAAAACGCCTTTCACAAAAGTAAGAAAAGCTCCGGTGAGAACTCCCCCAGAAGCCCTACTGCTCCCTGGGCTCAAGGGGTGGATGGTCCAGGCATTGTGCAGGGACCGGGGGCCAGATCCGTTGAAGGTAGCATGGCACCCCCCGCCCCCAGGGTCTCTTGCAGCTGGGAGGGACTCTCCTGCCTCATCTCATCCTGCAGGTTCTGCTCCCATGACAGCCTTTTGTGTGCAGTTTAGGCAGACGCCTGCCTCCGAGACCACACCACATCGGGGACTGCATATCTTGAGGATTTTTAGATTGCGCTGCAGTGTTGTATCTTAAAGATATGAAATGGACCTTGCCCTGATCCAATCAAACTGACACGTTCTCCGAGTAAAGTTTACATTTTTTTTCTAATACTACAAATGGATATAAGGGAGTACAGCTTCCCTTACAAGCAATATTACAGATTTAATAGGTACATAATCTGGGATAAGCGACAAGAAATGATCATGTCAGGTTACTCACTGACCATAGACAGATGGAAGGATTTCATTTGCATCCAATCCACTGACTGACTATCTTTCAAATTATATACATTTCTTGTATGCATGTACTTCCTGTTTTCCACAGAGCTGTGTAGCTGCTACAAACCTATATGCAGCACCAATTTTTTTTTTTACACTTATCTTTATTTCTGTCTCTGACTTTTTATCTGACCCTTCTCAGGAGAAAGCAAGTGTCTCAACCATCTGCCATTTACATCACCTGACCTAGCACAACAGCCCTCTGAAAATCCTCCCAGCAACAAACAATGGCCTATCTGATTAGGCCTTTCCCACATGTCTGCAACAAGTCATTGTGCATTGAATCAGTTTAGAGCTGTATAACACAAGGAATGCTTAAGGATTAAGTGGGGTTCACGCCCCTTGATACCATCCTATAACAGGCACTGTGGTCTGGCTAGCATGGTGGGAAGGGCTGGGGGCAATCCCCAGGACCCCCCTCAATCTGTATCCAGGTAGGTAAAAGGATCCCCAGCACAGTGCACCTCCACAGGCTCAGGCACAGAGCACTAGAGTATTTGAACTAAAATAAAATAAAATAAAACCAAACCAAAATCTAATTAACTGAAGCTGAAATTAAAAAGAAACTGCAAATGGCCCCCTAGGAAGAGGCTGCTCTGTCCTGCTTTATTCTCCAGTGGCTGCCTCTCCCGGGCACCCAAAACACAGCAGCGGGTTAAACAAATGCAGGCCTGAATAAGAAGAAATTGCGTCTAAATGCAGCAGGGGGAGTTTTCTGCACCGCTGCAGGCTGCTCTCTGTCTCCTCGTGTTCTGGCGGTTGCTAGGGGTTCCTGCTGTCCTCCCACCCCCCGCCACTCTTACCTTGGAGCCTCTTTGCCACATGGCTTTTCTACCCCTCATGCTCAGCCTTCCTTCCCGGCTCCGGCGCTGAGGGGAGTGACTCAGGGCTGCCAGCTTTCACTTCTGTCAAGCAACTGCAGCCCCTGCAGCAGCTCCTCACCTGATAATGGGTTTGGGAGCATCCAGAAGTCTTGGACTGAGGAAGACCCCCACAGAACTCCCCTCCCCCCCCCCCCCCGAAATCCTGAGGGGAAGAGGAGGAAGAAGGAATATCCTCCCCTCAGCCCTGTTGTCCCCTGGGTTCTCTATGTTCCTTCTGATTTTTTTTTTACTTCTGCCTTTAAAAACCAAAGAAACCTGCACTTTAACAGGGGAAATAAAAGCAAACTCTAACTAAATCTATCTCCTTAGTTTCTCTTCAGTGAGTCCAGCACCCTGGCTCACAATCTCCTCCAGCTGCTTGGAGACTGAGCTTACTGGGGCCGGTGGACGGTGCCAGTTGCATATGTACACTAATGTCATCAAAAAGATGACATGCTCAGTCTCCAAGTTGCTGGAGGAGGTGCACTACCCAGAGGTGTGGGACTGGACTGGAGGGACGATAAGGAATTATACTTTGCAGTTCCTGGGGCTGGGGCAATTTTGGGGCTGCAGATAGAGGTCAGCTAGTTGAAGATAGCATCATCTGGGCCACAGGGTTTGCTTTCATTTAATGTTTTTGTGATCATCACGGGCTTACTGTTGGGCAGACAGTCAAGAGCTGCAGCGATTTTGCTGCACCCACAGTCCCAAACAGTGGGAGAAGCTTTAAAAATTGAAAAAGAAAGTGTGAGGAGCATGAGAAGCCTTGCTGGGATGCCGGGCTGCCATGGGAGAGCTAATTTTGTGGCTCCTGCAATCCTGGTGTTCCTAGAAAGGGTGGAGCCAGCAGCAATGAGGGCCCAGGCTGCCTCTATGACTACTCTCGGGATCAGCCAGGGATCGCCATTTTGGCGGTGGCAGGAGGTACAAGAAGCACTTTATTGTGGGAAAGGCCAGGAAGAATTAATATTTTAAAAAGTGTAGTTACTCACCTGTAACAGGTGTTTTCCAGGGACAGTAGAAATCAGTCTTCACAGATGGGTGACATCAACACCGATGGAGTTCCACAGAAGCATCTCCCCAGCTTCCAAAGAAAGTCTTTGGGAGATGCAACCACACATGCATGATCCCCTTCCCACCCAAGGGTGCCTCTTGATCAGTCAGATGACATAGCTACAGCTGATAAGGAAAAGATTTCCAAAATTAAGAGCAATTAGAGTAAGGACTGATTCCTGCTGTCCCTGGAGAATACCTGTTACAGATGAGTAACTATGCTTTCTCCAGGAACAAACAGGAAGTCAGTCCTCAATTATGGGACTCCCTAGCTCCAGGCTACCAAGGACTGGTAGGAAAAGCATGGCCTAGCCGTGAGCAGCCACAAGTGCATCTGAGGACAGACAGAGAGGACCCCAGTGTCCAGGGAGAACCGTGGCTCTGGTAGCCTGAACAAGAAGGGTCAGAGGGCAGGAGTTGCCTAAACCCTGAATAGATTACAGAGTATAGCCTGGCCAAAGGCACTGTCCAATCGGGACTCCCTCTCCAGGTAGTAGTGAACTGTAAAAGTGTGGACGGAAGACCAGGTGGCGGCCCGGCAGATGTCTGCCATGGGATCTGAGCGGAGGCTAGCAACCGATGTTGCCATAGCTCTGACATTATGCGCTGAGACCCGGTGCTCCAGTGGCAGCCGAGCCCGATTGTGGGTGAAAGTAATGCAGTCCGCCACCCAGATGGTCAAGGTCCACTTGGTGACAGCCTCCCCCAGATGACTGGGGCTGTATGAGACAAAAAGCTGCAAGGCTTTCCGGTGGCTCTAAATGTACTGTAGATAAAAAGACAGGGCCCTTTTGTAGTCCAAATTATGGAGACCGGCTGACGTTTTGTCGGTGTGGAGCCATGAAAAGAAGGTAGGGAGTACCACCTCCTGATTGAGGTGCAAATCCAATACCACCTGCAGAAGAAACTTTGGGTTGGTGCGGAGCACGATCCTATTCTTGTAGAACCTGGTGTAGGGTGGCTTGGCCACCAGGGCCTGGAGCTCACTGACTCAACGTGCCAAGGTGAGTACCATCAGGAAGGTCACCTTCCAGATAGGTATCGGAGGTGGCAGATAGCCAATGGCTCAAAAGGCAGCTTAGTAAGCTGCGCCAGGACCACATAGAGATCCCATTCCACTGGGCGGGGGGGTGGCTGAATGAGGGTTTTGAGAGCAGTAAGCCCCTCATGAATCGAGTGATGAGGGGCTGCATGGAAAGAGGTTTGCCCTCTATGGAGTGGTGGTTCATGGAGGTTGTGCTCAGGTGCACTCTCACGGAGTTGGATTTGAGCCTGGACTGAGAAAGGTGGAGCCGGTACTGCAGTACTGCCTGTACGGGCAGGAGAATGAGTTCACCTGTTGCTCCATGCACCATAAGGTGAACTGGCGCCACTTGAAGGCGTAGGCCCACCTCGTGAAGTCCTTTCAGGAGGCAAGGAGGATCTCCTCCACCTCCTTGGGAAGGTTGAGGGGTACTAGGGCGACCCGTTCAGCAGCCATGCTGTGAGGGACAAGGATCCCAAGTTGGGGTAGAGGATTGAGCCCTCCTCCTGAGTGAGAAGCCCCAGTAAGCTCCCGAGAGGGACCTGGGATTCCATCGCAGGGATTCCATCGCAAGGCGAGGAGAGGAAACCAAGGCTGCCTGGGTCATCTTGGAGCCACTAGAATCAGGGAAGCCTTGTCTTGCTGGGCCTTGAAGAGGATCCGCGCTATCAGAGGTGTGGGAGGGAAGGCATACAACAGGCCCTCCGACTACTAGATGAGGAAGGCATCCGGTGCTACCCGGCCTGGATGCGGCTGTGGGCTGCAGAAACACAGTAGCTGAACATTGGTTGGGCTGGCAAAGAGGTTGAGGCTTGGGGTGCCCCATAATCGGAAGAGCCATTGTGCTGACTCGGGGTCCAGGCACCACTCGTGCGGTTGGAGGACCCTGCTCAGTCTGTCCGCCAGGGCATTATCCTAGCCCAGGAGGTACACTGCCCAGAAAAGCATACCCCATGTAGTCATGTACGAACAGAGGGCTACTGCTTCCTGGCAAAGGCGGTAGGAGCTTGTACCCCCCTACTTGTTCAGGTAGAACATCATCACCTGGTTGTCCATTGAGCTCCAGCAGGTTGATTTGCTGCTGGCTGTCCTTGAAGGACCAGATGCCCTGAATGCACAATTCCTCCAAATGGGCACCCCAGCCCAGTAGGGAAGCATCTGTCATGAGGACCTTCTGGGGACTCGGAAGTTAGAAGGGCATGCCCCTCCGGAGGTTTTGGGGAACCTCCCACAAACTGAGGGACTCCGCCAGCTGATGGGACACCGAGACCCTGTCCTTGAGCCTGCCCATGACTGTGAGCAGAGACACCACTTAGCTGCCTACATGTGGACATGGGCGTCGAGGATGACATGGACCGTGGAGGCTATGTGGCCAAGGAGGCGAAGCATCAATCATGCCGATACGGTGCAACAGCGCTGCACCTCAGTCGCCAGGGCCATGAGGCGATCTGCCTGTCTTGGGGGAGGAAGGCCGCAGCCTGGGGGTGTCCAGACAGGCCCCTATGAACTCCAAGTCCTGAGCTGGGTGAGATGGGATTTTGGGTGATTTATCACAAAACCCAGGTGTTGCAGAACTCTGATGATGCGACCTGTGGCCTGCAGCGTCTCTGCGGCTGTGTCCCCTTTTACAAGCCAGTTGTCCATGTAAGGGAAGTTGAAGGCCCCTTGGAGATGGAGATAGAACGCCACCACAGTCAGGCATTTGGTGAAGGTCCATGGGATGGAAACCAGGCCAAAGGGAAGCACCCTGTAGGGGTAGTGGTTGCCTCCAATCATGAATCTTAGGTACTGTCTGTGACTGGGATGGATAAGGATGTGGATATAAGCATCTTTTAGGTCCAAAGAGCATAGCTAATCTCCCTGCTGGAGGTAAGGCAGCAATATTCCAAGGGAGAGCATCTTGATCTTCTCCCACACCAGGAATTGGTTTAGGTTTCTCAGGTCCAGGATGGGCCTTGGTCCACCTGTTCTTTTTGGGACCAGAAAGTACCTGGAGTGAAACCCCTTTCCTTTCAGGTGGTGTGGTACGGGCTCCACAACCCTGTCCCTGAGAAGGCCTGAAAGTTATTGCATGAGTAGAGCCTGGTACAGGGAAGACCAAGGAGGCTCCCCTGGAAAGAAGGGTGGAGGCAGCTGGTCCAGGTGGAGGAGGTAACCCTCGCTGACCACCTGAAGTGCCCACAAGTCAGTGGTGATGGAAGACCACCTGTGGGCGAAGTGGACCAGATGCCCCCCTGTGGGTAGCTGATCCTCCAGAAGGAGAGAGGCTATGCTGGGGGCATCAAAACCCAGACCCAGGCTGGGCTGGGGCTGGATTCTGGGTCTTGGGGCCCTTGGGCTTGCGTGGGCCCTGATCCACTCCCTTGTCCTGGTGGCCCTGCTGAGGGGTCTGGGCAGCTGGGTATGGAGGATAGCCTCGATAGGGTTGGCCCTTTCTATGGAAAGGGGGATTCTTTCCTGGAGGTTTCTTTCTGGGAAGAGTGGAAGTCTATCTCGAGTCAAGTCTGAGTCACATACTTGGTCTCGATTTCGGCAGCCTTGTCCTCAATGGGCTTGCCGAACAGCTGCTCCCCAAGGCATGGGACATCAAGGAGCTTCTCCTACACCCATTGCTTGAGATTGGATGTCTGGAGCCAAATCTGGCATCGAGCCCCGATGCCTGCGGCTTCTACCCATTCGCTGGACTCAAAGCCGTCGTAGGTGGCCCAGAAGAGGTACTTGGAATACTCCCCAATGGACTTTGTAAGTGTCTGGAAATGCTTGAGGTGATCCCTATTGAGGCCAGCCACAAAGCCTCCGAGTTCCTTCGACAGAGGAACATACTGATATAAAGTTGGCACATTTGGAAGCGGCAGGCAAGCATCGAGTTCTGGTAGCATTTTCGCCCGACAGTGTCAAGGACGCGGGATTCCCTGCCCAGGGGCATCAAAGAGGGCGTCTTCTGTCAATGCATGGCCGACTCCTCAACCATGGAGGTGTGGGGGATTTGGGTCTTCCAGAAACCTGGCCCATGCTGGACCTGGTACATGGTATCCAGGCAGCAGCTGACAATCGGCACTGAGGCCGGGGTCTCCCACATCCAGAGAAAGAGTCTGTTAAGAATGGAGGAGACCGGGACCATCAGTGTCTCTTTATGTGGCGCCTCATACTGGAGGACATTGCATTCCTACATACGAGGGTCCTCCTCCAACTCCGTAGTGAAGGAGAGGGCTCGCGCCATACCCTGGACAAACTCAAGGAATGAGGTGTCCTTGGGTGAGGATCAGCGCCTAGCCACCGGTGGGGACGGATCTGAAGGAAGGTCCCGGTGGGCTTGGGACTTTGGGAACATCTTGGCGTTGGACTACCAAGCCAAGTAGTCCGAGGAAGACTCAAAGCTTGATGGCTCCAAGGACGTCATTGGCTCCGGTTTTCAATGCTTCGAGGCAGAGGCATGGCCTGAATCAGAGGCACTCGCCTACAAAGATCTCACCCTTGAGGAGCGGGAGCAAGATCAAGACCCTCGCTGAGGATCTACCCAAGGCGTCTGGCTCTTGGGGACTACTTCAGTAGCCCGGGGAATCCTCGGTATCGAAATCCCTGAGGTCTTCATGTGAGCACTGGCGGGGCTGGGTCTCAACACCTGTTGGGACACGAGGAACACAGAAATGCTGCATTCAAGCACCAACATATGAGTTTCCTACTCGGGAGGTGGCCATCAGAGACACCGACACTGGGGTTACCAGGTCTAGTGTCGAGGAGGAGAGGGGGTCATCGGCAGGGCAGCCCTCAGGAGACTGTCACCAGATGCCTCGACTTCTGTCCTGGATACCTTCCAGGACTGCTCCCTCTCCGACTCCTCAGAGGTTCGTTGGAGGTGGAGGGACTGCACACAGGATTTCTCCTGCTTGTCCGTCTCCCGGGACAAGGTCCTCAAGGTCTTCTTTTTCTTCTTACACTCTCGCTCTGGGGACCCTTGCTTGGAATGTCTGCAAACCCGATTGGGAACCGCAGGGGCCTTACGTGACTCCGAGGATCCTTGCGGGGCCTTTGAACATAAAGCTACCAGTGAAACCAGGGTAGAGTTCGCCCTGTGGAAGATGTCCTCTTGCTTTTGCCGGCGGGCTCTGGATAGCCTTAGTGGACATTTTTTTGCACAGGGAGCATTTCTCCGGGTCATGGTTAGTGCCCAGACACCGGAGGCAGCAATCATGAGTGTCAGTGAGTGACATGTTTTGGAGCACCGATCACATTTCTTGAAACTGGTGGTCACTGGGGCAAAATGGATCCCCACGAGGTTGAAGACCTTTGGCGCAGCCAGCGGTTGAAAAAGGCATAAAAGCGCTGGAGGAACCTAACAAAAAATAAAACTAAGTTGTGAGACCCAAGGCCAGGGCAGAGGGCCTCGAAGGCAGGAAAGAGACCAACAAAGGCCGGAAAGATGTACAAGAGCGTACAAAAAAATCAACTTTTTTCCAGGGGTACAAGACGCACGTCTGTAGGACTCCGCAGAAGAAAAGAGGCTGACCAAGATGGTACCCTTGGGTGGGAAGGGGATCATGTATGCGTGATGGCATCTCCCAAAGGCTTTCTTTGGAAGCTGGGGAGATGCTTCCACGGGGGCTCTGTCAGCGTCAGCGTCGACATCACCCATAGGTGAGGACTGACTTCCTGCTTGTTCCTGGAGAAACTCTGATTCACGGTTTTATTTAAATTCAGGGCATCGGTGTTCAGAGGTTCTCTGGAAGCCTCATTATGGTAAATGAAAGGCAGAATCGGTCTCTGGGGGATCCCTGGAAACTAAAATAAGAAAAATTAATGTTTAAAAATTTGGCTTGAACTTAGTGGATAATGCTCTATTGAGGATCATGGCAGACACGAAGCGGCAAGAGTATGGTAATGCGGGCAGGGGCGGCCCAAGGGGGGTGCGGGGCCATGTGCGGAGACTCGGTGCGGGGCCTCATTTGCATAAGGGGCCTCATTTGCATAAATATTTGCATAATGTTACCATACACTAACTTTTACTAAACATGCCTCTTCATGAGTGTATGGATAAAGAAAGACAAAGATTTCTACATTACTATAATCCAGTGCCAACCGCCAAGCACATTAGGAACTACTACAAACACTGCCCATTTAGAACCCATAGCAAACCCACCGTATCCTAACAGCACTACCAGGACTCATAAAGCACCATACCCTACCTATCAAAAGGCAACACTGCAAATATTAAACCAATACATTTCAGAGAATAACAATACATGACCTACTGGGGAAAGAGAACAAGTGACAATGTCAAATAGCAATTACATAAACAGAATACCTCAGCTCAGTTACACATGCAGAACATAGACCATCACCAAACAAGGAATCACAATTTAAAAACAGGAAGACAATAATTAAACTGGGAACCCTAAAAGCCAAACTTGGAATGTACAACAACAATGTAGAAATAAAACTATAAATTAATTTCCTCTTGTACTAAACAAAGCACAGACATTAATAATGCACATTTCCCAGAGCTGACATATTCCAGTTAATAAATTCAAAATAAAGAGATATCTTTGTACCTTTTGTGCATTTTTTTTTCAGTTGCAATTGTTCCAGCCACTTTCTTCTGGTTTATTTGTGTCTTCTGCTATCTCTCCATCGTCTGCTGTCCATTTGTCCTTTCTTCTCTTCTAGTTTTTTTTCCATTCTATCTCTACATCTGCTTTAACATAATAATCTTTCTCCTTTTGCTCTTTCCTCATTCCTATTTCATCCACTCAAATTTTACCCCTCCATCCTCAATCCCCACTTAGTCTCCCAATACCCGGCCAATTGTACATTTTTCTTCCCTCCCACACAAAATATTTTTCCCCTCTCCTTTTCACTCTCCCAGCCCCATCCCCTTCTAATCTCCCCCAACATCAGCTCCCTTTTAGTTCCAGCCCCACCCAGTATCCGCTCCCTTCTAGTCCCCACATCAGCCCATTTCCAGTCCTGGCCCCCCATCAGTCCATTTCCAGTCCTAGCTCCCCCATCCATTTCCAGTCCTATCCGAGTCTCTTCATCAGCTCATTTCCAATACCAGCCTCCCATCAGCCCATTTCTAGTCCTTTCCTAGCCCCACCATCAGCCCATGTTAAATCCTAGCTCCCCTCCACTCAGCCCATTTCTAATCCAAGCCCCCCATGAGCCTACTTCCAGTTCTAGCCCCTCCATGAGTCCATTTCAATCCAAGCCCCCACCACAGCCCATTTCCAATCTTAGCTCCCCCCAACACCCAATTCCCAGTCCTATCCTAGCCCCTCCATCAGCCCATTTCCTGTCTAGCTCCCTCCCCTAAGAGCCCATTCCAAGCCCCCCTTCCCATCAGCTATTTGCAGTTCAAGCCCCCTTCCACTCAGCCCATTTCCATTCCAAGTCCCCCTCCCCATCAGCTATTTGCAGTTCAAGCCCCCACTTCCCCTCAGCCCATTTCCATTCCAAGCCCCGTCCCCATCAGCTATTTGCAGTTCAAGCCCCCTTCCCACTCAGCCCATTTCCATTCCAAGCCCCCTCCCCATCAGCTATGTGCAAATCAAGCCCCCTTCCACTCAGCCCATTTCCAGTCCTAGCAACCCCCCCAACCCATTACCAGTCCTAGCCCCCACAGCCCATTCCCAGTCCTAATCCCACCAGCCCATTCCCAGTCCTAATCCCCCATCACCCAATTTTTAGTTTAAGCCCCCCCATAGCCCATTACCAGTCCTAACCTCCCCATCAGCCCACTCCCAGTCCTAATCCCACCAGCCCATTTCCAGTCCTAATCCCCCATCACCCAATTTTTAGTTTAAGCCCCCCCCATAGCCCATTATCAGTCCTAACCCCCCATCAACACACGTCCAGTCCTAATCCCACCAGCCCATTTCCAGTCCTAGTCCCCCATCACCCAATTTTAGTTTAAGCCCCCCCATAGCCCATCACCACTCCTAACCCCCCACCCCCAGCCCCCAGCCCCCATCACCACTCCTAACCACCCCACCCCCAGCCCCCATCACCCATCACCACTCCTAACCCCCCCACCCCCAGCCAAGCCCAGCCCAGCCCAGCCCAGCGAAAATTTAAAATTAAAAAAAGCTGTCTGCTGCAGCTTCCGGGGCCGCCGCAGCAGAATCGAGTGTGCCGCGGGGCCCCCCCCCCCCCTGTGCCCGGCAGAGCCTGCCCTCCGCTGCTCTCTGTTTCCAGCTTCAGTCACACGCGCCTGCTTTCAGAGCGCGAAGGGACTAGTTTCCCTTTCGTGGCTCTGTTAAGCCCGCGGGGGCTGATGGGAACTTCCCATCAGCCCCCGCGGGCTTAACAGAGCAGCGAGGGAGAAACTCTCCCCTCGCGCTCTGAAAGCCGGCGCGTGTGACTGAAGCTGGAAACAGAGAGCTGATACCGGGGAGGGCAGGCTCTGCCGGGCACAGGGGGGGCCCCACGGCACACTCGATTCTGCCGCGGCGGCCCCGGAAGCGGCAGCAGACAGCTTTTTTTTTTTTTATTTTACTTTTGGATCGGAATGTTTTTTGCGCGGGGCCCCCTGAAACGCGGGGCCCTGTGCAAAAAACATTCTCGCTCAATGGACGGGCCGGCCCTGAATGCGGGCACAGAGCATAAGCAGCTGTGAAAGGGTTTGCAATGTGCAGGAAAGATCAGTTTAATGACGCAGTTTGTATATTAAGTATTAATTATGTATGGCTTTGCAGGAATGATCAAGTAATTATCCTGATGTTCAACTGCACTATCCTGGTAGTGCCGCTGAATATCAGTATCACCAACTAAGCCCTTTTGAATATGCCACCCTGTATTTTTACTTTAAATATAGGCTGACTGATGTTTGGTCCTCCCTTATACAAAGGTACTGTTAAAGTGCTTTTTAAAAAAGGCCTCTGAGGTCCCCAAGGCTTTCTGTACTTTCCTCATATTCTCACCCTTACTCACCTGTTATCTTCTAAGGGTAGGAACAATCCCTTGTCACTCCAGCCCTGTTGCTGCTTTTTCTCAAATTGGTGGCTGTCAAGAGGGTCTTTCTATAATGACTTTAATGATTGGAAACCAGATATATCGTTTGAATTTTGACCCGTTAGTAGTTTTTTGTAAAGTGCTCTCTATTATAATTTATCACTAATCTTTTAGATTACTCATTGCAATGTATTCTTTTCATAATTTGCACAATGAAAGATGTAGCAAAATACTTGTGTTAGACAGTCAAAAACCCAGTACTACAGTCAGTAACCAGAAAGGAAACTAAGAATGAAAGCTAGCTCCTCAGCTCCAAGGAGTATTTGTTTTGGGTATGCAAAAAGCATAGTTAGCAGCTTGTGTTGATAGAAGAAATAAGCTGCATAGTTCTTTGCTAATAGAGATTGCTGATAGAGATAAGATCAGCTGCATTTTCTAGGCTATAGTTCATGCCATGTTAGTTCAAATAAACCACATTCTTCAGGGGATCAGAGAGGAAAATATTTGTTCCGTGAAGACCTTTAAAAGAGGTAATAAAGCAGGCTTAATCACTGACTTACCATATTTGCTATCTTGGCCAAATGGATCCCTCTTGTAAGGCTGCCTCTAAGATTACAAGGGCTTCCCAGGTACAAAGTTTAAGTAAAATCTGTGGACTGAGGATCCTCATAAGCTCTTGTTCCTCTCTTTGCATACCAGACTTTTTCCTCTCCTCATAAATTTTAATAAAATAGTGAGTGCCTCGCCCTATTTTGTCATACAGTCTATTGCTTAATACTTACAGTATTAATTCATTAGATGATTAAAATTAGATAATTTAGAACTATATGGTGCCTATGATACAAACAGGACTCTAATGCATTTTAGTTATTTATTTTTCCCCTTTAGGGTTATTTCCCTTTGTAATATCCTGCCTATCTCAATTAGCACTGGCTTTTGTGTTGGTGATGCTCTGTGCAAGCAAGAAGACCAGTGCCCTTTGTGGCTACGGGGTTTCCCCAAGATCGCCAAGGTACTACCTTTTTAAAGCCCCACTGCACCTTGTGGAGTTGACACCCTCTGTGACCACAGAGATGACACACTCCAAAAGACAACCCTGATCTCATTCTTGCCTTTAAAAGGAGAGCAGAGAGACAAGGGTAACTAGACTAGGCCATCACCACCTGAAAATTGCTCCCCATAATATTCAGTATCCATTCAGTGTGACTACTAGGGAACAAATCAGTAGAGTTTCCAGATTTTTGGAGAGCAAATCTGGGTAAGCTGAGCTGGGCTGGGAGGTAGAGAGGTCCTCCCTCCTTGATCATCTTTTCCGCATATATTTCAAAATGGCCACTCTAAATTACATTCAGAAATTTCTTAGGTTTAAAAAAGACAGTATATGTATGCTTAAACTTTATTTTAACATACACACAACTACTGGAGGTTCCAAAAGACTAAACACTTCATTCACACTCAAGTGTTCTTTGAAAACCAAAGTAATTAATATTAATATTCAGAGCCCATCAGAACACCGGCTAAGATTAGTGTAAAAACACTTAACAAAATAGCCAATAACACCATCACCTAGTCCCTTCACCCTATAATTCCTATATGTAATTTGTTTGTAATATAACTTGTTTCAAATTTGTTTATAATTTAGTTTAACCATTTATCTCAAAAATGTAAAAAGAATACTACTTAGCTGCTCTCAAATTGCAGCATCAGTTGCTATCAAATTCCAACACTCGACATGATCCAGGGATGCTTTCACCTCCTCCACTTCCAGGGCTGCATAATGGCTCTTCAATTCAAGTTCTGGAGAAGTTGGATTGGTGATTCTGCAGGCCCTGGTGACTTGGGTCCAACCTTCGCCACTCTGTAGGCTCCCATCTTCTCCTCTGCTTGAGAGCTTGGATGTTGCAAGAAGCATCTCATCAATGTACTTCTCACTGTCTTGAATGCTCCTCAGCCTTGCCACCTCCTCTTTGAGTTCCTCCACTTGTTTCCTGAGAGCTTCAGCATGCAGGCATCCTGCACATAGAACCGGTCCTTGAACTGGCATTGGGACCTCTGCCTGGACAGAGACAGAAGCTGTAACGGGGGCAACAGCTTTAGCGATATGATTTTTCCAGTCATTGTTCAGTTGATGGAGCTTAGGTATCTGTTAAAGCAAAAGAGAAAGATACCTACCAAAGTACCAATCGGTTTCCCAGCTGTCCTTTCAGAGAAAAAGCAGTTAAATCTCTTAAGTGTATTCAAAATGTGCTGTTCCAATTCCTTGTGTGTAGTTAATTGGGGAGGTGCCATATTTATTTATTTTATTTATTTATTTAACAGCTTTTATATACCGCGCTCTTTATTATCAGTGCAGTTTACAATTAACAATTCTTGCTCAATTCAGACAAATCTGTCTTGTGCTTACATTTTAACAGGGTAGGTAACTTGGGGCATTAACTGGGTTAACTATTTACATATTAGACATAAAACATGGTATTCCGTCATTGATCTAATATATACACCTTAGATTGGTATTGTTGCGCATACCAATGGATGGATCTGCTATTAAATTTGTTCTAATTTGTTTGTGAAGTGTCAAGCACTACTTGAAAGGATTGGGGTGTGTTGAGTGGGGAGGGGTTGTTTGGTTGCGAGAAGTATAGGAGGAATAGGTGATGTTTGATTGCTTTCCTGAATATAAAGCAAGACTGCTCACTAGGGGTGGGTGGGAGTTGGGGGGTATGGAGGGAACTAACACCTGATGAGGTGTCAGTAGCTTCAAAGAGCTGAGATAGATACTAAAGTATTTAAAGTATTTTTTTTTATTTTCTCCAGATAGGGGACCTGCCTAGAGTTATATGGGAGCTCCTAATAATAAAAAAAGGGGGACAAGATAAGGAGCACAGGTGAAAAAAGTAGCATGCCTTCCAAGCCCTCCTGCAGTACCTGTGGGTCCCGCAAGCACGACTGCTGCCACTGCGGCTGCGAGGCCGAATCCACCACTTTGGAGACAGAAGGTAAGGATGTAGAGAGTGCACCAGAGGAGCGGGCAACTCGGACATTCCCACTCAGGCCACAGGAGTGGGGGGATCTTCGGGGCCACAGCCTCCCTCAGCAGGTGGGGGAGTGCCTGGCAAAGACAGGCTGGTCATAAAAGCCAGAAAGGCTAAGACAAAGAGAGTGCCTAAGGCCATGGTGGTTAAGGACTTTAATGACTACCGAACTATCTTCCAAGCCTTGATGCTCCCACATCTAGACTTTGCAAATATTATCCTTCATGGCCTCCCTCAGTCAACACTAGGACCTCTTCGCCTTGTAATGAACGCTGCAGCAAGGGTACTTGCAGGTACATCAAGAGCTAAACATATAACCCCAGTCATGATGGATCTCCACTGGCTTCCACTTCAGGCTAGAATCCAGTATAAGTCCCTAGTACTAACATTCAAAGCCCTAAGGAACCAGATCACCTCACCCATCAGCAAACTCATTCAAAGACGGCCGTTCAACAGGATCAGGAGATCTAATCAAGCAAACACTCTAGAGATCCCCAACATTCTAACTAAGTGCAAAAAGGCTACTGCCAATAGAGCCTTCTCCCTATTTGCACCCATGACCTGGAATGCCCTCCCCACTGAGCTCCGTTCCACCCCAGACCTATTGTCATTTAGAAAAGCCCTCAAACAACACCTTTTCCTCATCCATTACCCAGAATCCAATCCCAGAAACAACCACCCATCCTCACATCCTACATCCTACTCCACCCCACCCAAAATCCAACACCATAAAGAAAATGACTAGCTCTACCACCATATCCCCTCTCTTATTTATTATTGGTACTGATCACACATCTTATTGATTAAACCTCTTATAAATATGTTGAAACCAAGCTATACTATATGTATAATTTCTCACCATACTATATGTATAATTTCTCACCATACTCCATGAATAATTACTCTGTAATTAGTTACCCCTGTTACCTCCAGGTTATCTCGTCCATGTTCAATGTAAAAACTCAATTGTCGTGTGACATTGCAGTATGTTTTTTGTTCAATTGTAAACCGCACTGATTTTAATAGCGCGGTATATAAGAGAAGTAAATAAATAAATAAATAAATAAAATAAATAAGGAGGGGCATGAGACCTCAGCACCACAGGGCTTTAAACCAGAGTTTGTCCTCCTCATGCATAAGGCCTTTTGTATGCAGCAGCAGGGAGATATGGGTTCTGAATAGCTTATTGGCAAGGCGAGAAAGAGGGCCCATTCAGAGCTCTCCCTGCAGGAGCAGCAGGAAGATGAACCGGGACCAAGTAAATGAGGGTTGCAAGAGGACTCTTGGGAGGAGCCGGGGTCATTGTATTTGGAGGAGTTCGAGGATCTGGCAGAGGAGTGGCCACAAGATTCAGATTTGGAGGATGGAAAGATCCCTCAGGCAGAAGAGGCCTGGATTGTGCGGATTTTTTGAAATGAGGAAATAGCAGCGCTCATTGCCCATGCTGCCAAAGCCCTTAATTTGAGAACAGACGGACCTGGAGAGGAGGAGCCATTGGAAGATCCGCTCCTTCAGGCAGTCAGGACTATGTAGACAGCATTTCCTCTGCACAGAGTGGTCCGACAGATGATGCAGGATGAATGGGATCTTCCTGAAGCCATGCTGAAGGGCACGGGGACTATGTCCTGCCTTTACCCGTTACAGGAAAAGGATAAGGGCATCTTGCGCACACCAAAGATGGATGCTGCAGTTTTAACGGTCACAAAAAAAACTACTATTCCTGTAGAAGGCAGTTCGGCACTAAAGGACATGCAGGATAGAAAGCTAGAGACCCTCCTCAAGCAGGCTTTTGAGATTAATGCCCTGTCCCTACAGGCGGCCATCTGTGGGGCCTTTGTAGTATGGGTGTGCGTACAATGGACGCAGGGGTTCCTGGAAAGCTCTGGGAGCTCTACGTCCCAGCTGCCAGAGGCAGCTAAGCTTGAATCAGGAGCAGCATACATAGTGGACACCTTCTATGACCTGATCCACTGTTTGTCAAAAAGGTATGGCCTCGGTGGTCTCCATGTGGTGCTACTTGTGGCTGCGCAATTGGGCAGCGGATGTTTCCTCCAAGTCTCAGTAAGTTCCCCTTTAGGGGTATGCTTCTCTTTGGGGAGGATCTGGAAAAGTTGGTAAAGGACCTGGGGGAGACGAAAGAGGGCAGATTGCCAGAGGATAAGCAAAAGCCGTTCCACTCTGGGCTTCTGGGGTGGGGACCATTTAGAGATTTCAGGTGGTTTTGCGCAACCCGGTTGGCCCCTTATCAGAGAGGGCGTTTTCTGGCCAGAAGCCAGATTTTTTTGGTGGCTTCAGAGGAGCAGGTAGGGTTTTTTTCCCCTCAGCATCTTCTGGACCCAAAAAAGCCCAATGAGGCAAGGCAAGTCCAGGCGGCCATTAGTCCCATTGGGGTTGGCTATGGGACTTTTATAAGGCCTGGAACAGGCTCACTTCCAACCAGTGGGTTCTGCACATCATCAAGGAGGGTTACTCCCTGGAATTCACAAGACCTCTGCAAGAAGCCTTTATCATATCTCCGTGCAAAGCCCAGAGAAATGCCAGGCAGTAAGGAAGGTACTGTTGCGCCTCTTAGAGTTTATTTATTTATTTATTTAACAGTATTTCTAAACCGCCTTATCTTAATAATCAAGGTGGTATCACAGCAAGCAATCAGGTAAAGTGTGTGTGTTGTACATGCAGTGAGGATAAAACTTAGTTGTGTGAGGGATGTGTTGGGTGCTTGATTTGTTTGAGCTATATATAGAGTTACGCACTGTGGTGGAGGTTCCGCCAGACCAATGCGGATGCGGTCAATATTCTATTTACTTCATCGTCTCAAAGAAAGAGGGTACCTTCTGCCCGATTCTAGACCTCCAAGGGGTAAATCGCTGTCTATGATTTCCGTGCTTCCACAAGGAGACTTTGCGCTCGGTGACAGTGGCGGTGCAGGCAGGAGAGTACTTGAGATCTCTTGACCTCAGAGAGGCTTACTTGCATATTCCAATTCAAGAGGAACACCTGCAGTTCCTTTGATTTGTGGTACCGATGGGGCACTTACAGTTTCAGGCAATGCCGTTTGGCCTAGCAACAGCACCATGGACCTTTTTCAAGGTCATGGTAGTGGTAGCCATGGCACTCCGATAAGATGGAATTTTGGTGCAGCCTTACTTAGATGATTGGCTAATTCTGGCAAAGTCGAGGGAGGAAGGCATACGCGCCACAGAGAGAGTAATCTCCTGCTTGCAGGAGTTAGGCTGGGAGGTCAATGTAGCGAAGAGCCACCTTCAGAAATCACAAGACTTAATCTGGGGGTCCACTTCTAGACCAAACTTGTTCGGGTGTCCTTGCCGCTAGGCAAGGTACAAAAAGTTGCAAAGGTAGGTCGGGTACTTCCTCAGCATGCAAGCTCTGACGGCGTGGCATTATCTCCAACCCTTGGGCTCCATGGCAGCCACGATAGGGATGGTAGCATGGGCTCGAGCACACATGCGCCCATTGCAAAGAGCATTGTTGAAGAGTTGGTCAGCTTAGGCCCAGCCGCCCATGCTACTCCTGCATTGTCTGACAGCGGTCTGGAAGGCTCTCGGGTGGCGGGAACAAGAAGAGAGCATGACCACTGTACACAGCACAGGTAACATAAAAAACATTGGTCAGAACACTGGTGCAAATTGTTTTTTATTCAGAAACCCCAACGCGTTTGCTCATATTTATTTATTATTTATTTAACAAGATTTATATACCGTCTTTCTACAAGTCAAGACGGTTTACATATAACAATTGGCAGTGTGTTTCAACTGTTTACAAGGAACAGGTAACAGGTATACAATGAATATGAACGAAACTACAATGAATATGAAAGAGAACTAATTACAATAAGCAGAGATTAACTATTTACATAGGAATTTACAAGGAAAAACACTAGGCTATAAGATATGATTTGAGAGGCCAAATGTAGGGAGGAGAGTGTATAGGGGTTAGTTACTAAGGTTATCATGTTAACTGCTCATTTTCACACTGACTCTAGCTAAGGATACAATTTTCCTTCCTTACAGTGCTTGCACATTATTTGACTTTTTTACTTTTTTCCTTTAACTCCTTAAATGAGTCATGTCGTTAACATTTACCTAGGATGATCTGTTTCCCCCCTTTTTTCCTTCACATATAACTTCTTCCCTTATACTATATAATTTTTCTGAGTTACTGATGAAGCTTTTGAATATGTATGAATTTAGTATATATGTACAAAGTCTTTTGGACAAGTTACATACCACAATTTCCTGTTACTCCTCTCTCTCCTTATTATGGATTTTAATCTGCCTCCTATACAATTTCTTAAGTTGCTCCTTTTATAGTTACCTCTCTGGCTCTGGGTATTTGGTTTTAACGCAATGTATTTTATATGTTTGCTCTGTAGTACACATTACTGGTTCGTTGGAGTCTTTTTTAAGACTTATACGTGATGGTTGGTGCCATTGTGAGTACATCTTCCGTCTCTTATTGGGCAATATATTTCACTGTATCATCTATGTATTGGTCTAAATATTTATTTATTAATTTATTTATATGTTTACTTAATATGATTTAATTTTGACTATTATTATCATCAGTTTTTATTGTTTTAATGTTTTATTGGTTATGGTTTTAACCCTCTCTTTTCTAATTGACACTTTTAAGTAGGTGTTTTTAATGATGTATGTCTGATGTCACTATCAGCACTTCACTTTTATTTCCATTATAGGGTTTTTTGAATGTGTTTTTTTTAGATTATGCTTTTATTATATTTTTTATATTATGTATGTTCATTGTGTTTTTTTTAATGTAGATGTGTTCCCCCTGAAGAAGGTGTTCTCGCCAAAACGCATTGGGGTTTCTGAATAAAAAACAATTTGCACCAACGTTCTGACCAAGGCTCTCAGGTGGCTGCAGCCCAAAAATCTGGTAGTGATCATGCCGTTGGAGACACTACGGTAGATTATGGTCACCACGGATGCCAGCCTTTCTGGGTGGGGGGCGCCCTGCGAAGCCAACTTAGCACAGGGGCTGTGGACCCCGGTAGAGGGGGGGATGGCCCATCAACTGCCTAGAATTGAGAACGGTGTTCTGTGCTCTCCAGAGTTTCAGACCTACCTGGCAGGGAAGGCCTACATCAAATGGCAAGGAGGCACCAGCAACGCGCAGCTGGAGGAAGAAGCGCAGGCTCTGTTGGAGTGGGCGGAGCTTCATTTGGTGGCAATCTCAATGGCACACGTGGCCAGCAAGGAAAATAAAACAGAGTGTGGATCGATCCCGGGGAATGGAGGCTCAACGGAGCAGTGTTTGCCCAGTTAGTTTGACATTGGGGACTACTGATCATGGATCTTATGGTAATGTTCGAATCAGCGAAAACATCTCAGTTTTTTAGTAGAAGACTTGAGCGTATGTCAGAAGGACTCAATGCGCTGGTGCAGCAGTCGCCCATGAACAGCCTGCTTTATGTGTTTCCACCATGGGTGCTCATAGGACAAGTGATACAAAGGATTGAGGCACATCAGGGTCTGGCGGGTGCTAATTGCCCCAGATTGGCCGAGAAGACCTTGGTATGCTGATCTGGTGCAGTTGAAGGTGGCTCCCTCTTGGTGGCTGCCAGCTCGAGCAGGTCTGCTAATGCAGGGCCCGATAAGGATGCTTCAAGTGGAGAGTTTATCGCTTACGGTATGGTTCTTGAGAGGGCTAGGCTAATGCAGCGGGGCTACTCAGAAGCTGTCATTGTGAGGTTGTTGCAGTCAACCTCTTTGGCATATATTCGCATTTGGAGAATCTTCAAGAACTGGTGCAAAACGGCAGGCTATTGCCCGCTGCAGACAGCTGTACTGGAAGTGTTCATCTTTTTGCAAGACAGATTTGACAAGGGCTTAGCCTGTAGTTCCCTGCAGGTGCAGGTGGCAGCCATCTCCTGTTACAGGGGTAGGTTTCGGGGTGTCTCCTTGGAGGCACACCTGAATGTCCAACATTTTCTGAGGGTGATAAAGCAGGTTCAACCCCTAGTGCATCCCATTGTTCCTCCATGGGACCTCAGCCTCATGCTGTCGGTGCTTACTGAATCTCCTTTTGAGCTACTGTGGCTTATTCCCTGAAAGATCTTAAAGACTATTTTTCTTGTAGCTATATGCTCGGCAAGGAGGATCTGGGAGCTTCAAGCTTTATCCTAGAAAAATGATGACAGAAAAAGACCACATGGCCTATATGTCCTTCCATATCAACAACTACAACAGTCCCCTTTTTTCCTTTAGAAATCCTCTGTGTTTGTCCCATGCATTTTTGAATTCAGTTACTGTCCTCATATCTACCACCTCACTGGGAGACTATTCCACGGATCCACCACTCTTTCTGTAAAGAAATATTTCCATATATCACTCCTGAATCTATCCCCTTTCACCCTCATCCCATGTTCCCTCATAGCAGAACGTGCTTTCAATCGAAAGAGGCTCTCCCAATGTGCATTTATGCCATGGAGGTATTTAAACATCTCAATCATATCACCTCTATCCCGCCTTTCCTCTAAGGTGTACATATTAATATCCTTAATTCTGCCCTCATATGCATTATAATGAAGACCACTAACCATTTTAGTAGCCACCCTCTGTACTGACTCCATCCTGTTTATATCCTTTTGAAGGTATGGTCTCCAGAATTACATGCAATACTCCAATTGAGGTTGCACCAAATCCTGTCGAGTTCTCTTCCTCATTATGTCTAAAGAAAGGGTGATTTTGAGATCGGTGCCCTCCTTTCTGCCTAAGGTGGTTTCAGCATTTCATTTGAATCAGTCGGTGTCGCTCCCAGTTTTCTCAGGAGCAGGAGAAACAATACGGAATCTGCTACTGCAACGTCTTGATGTGTGCCGTACTTTACAGCATTATCTCAAGAGGACAAGACCTTGGTGTGCATTGGTCTTTCTGTTTGTGTTATTCGGAGGCCCTCAACAGGGAGAAGCAGCATCGAAGGGACCATTGAACATTGGATACAGGAGGCCATTGCTTCCATTTACTTATTGAAATGTTGACGCCTTCTGCAAGGATTGTGAGCTCATTTGACCAGGGCATAGGCTTCTTCCTGGGTGGAAGCCAGTTTTGTGCCGCCTGCAGACATCTGCAAGGCAGTGACATGGTTATCATTGTATTTTTTTGTGAAACATTATCACCTGAATGTACAGGCAGTGGGGTATGCCCGTTTTTGTTCAGCAGTGCTTCAGCAGCACAAGTACAGCGGAGGGCAATCAACCATGGCCAACAGATTTTGCTGGGTAAAATGGACTTTATTGGGTCTTCAATAAAGTAAATGTTACCCAGCAAAATCTGTTGGCCGTGGTTGATTGCCCTCCACTGTACTTGTGCTGCTGCTGTGCTTTTGCGGAAGGCCCCTTCCCTTTGGTTTCTGGTTCAGCAGTGCTTCAGACCAAGCTCACAGGCCCCTCCCAGGATTAGAAGGGCTATGGTACATCCCACAAGCACCAGGACTGGACTGGAGGGACAATAAGGAAGAAGAAATAAGATCCTACCTGCTAATTGATGTTCCTTGAGGAACTCCAGTCCAGTTCTGGAAACCTCCCCCCTCCCCCGGGTGGTGAGTTGGCAATGGGGCGTTCCTGGACCTGAAGAAGAAATGTTTCTCTGGTAGTATGGTTCAGGTTCACCGGAGTGTAAAGGACGGAGTATCAGGACTCCTTCAACAAAAAAAAAAAAAAAAGATAAGACAAGAACATTGTTTTGGTAGGCCCGGTTATTAGCCGAGAGGCTGGAGTGACAAGTTGCATTCCCATATGGACAAGTGAGCACTGGGTTCAATTGGGGGTATTCTAGTTTAAAGTTAGAGAATATATGTTTACTTCTAACAGGTTCTTACTTGTTGCTCCTGTGAGTCTGCTTTGTCAATAGGATTCTGAAGGCAGGAGGGTAGTACCAGCAGCTTATCCAGGGTGATGTCATTAAAATATGACATGCTCAGTCTCCAAGCTGCTGGAGGGGGTGAGACAACCCACAGGTACCAGGACTGGACTGGAGTTCTTCATGGAACATCAATTATCAGGTAGAACCTAATTTCTTCTTTCTTATGCTCTTTTGTTCTATTTTCTGATTGAGTCCAACTGAGGCAACTGAGTTAAGATGGTAAATCCTTTGTTGTTTCTTCAGATGCAGAATAGCCTCATGATTACTTCCTCTCCAATCCATAGGAACTGCATCAATCACTTGCCATTGGAATGATGTAATATCATGATTCTAGATTAAAAAGTGAGATACTAAAGGAACTGTCAGAGTCTTACTATTCAGTAAACTTAGATGTTCTGTTAAACGGACTTTAATAGGCATTTTATATGACCCACAATTAAATAGATTCCATAAGTCGAAGAGCAGGATGGAGAAGATCATGATCAACAGTGTCAAAAGCAGCAGAGAGGTCAAGAAGAATAAGGACCGAGTAAAGGCCTTCAGATTTTGCCAGGAACAAGTCACTCAAGACTTTGATAAGGGCCGTTTCAGTTGAGTGCAAAGGATGAAAGCCAGACTGTAAGGGATCCAGGAGGGCATGAGAGGAAAGGAAGTCAAGGCAGCGGTGGTCAACCACACACTCTAACAGTTTAGAAATAAAGGGAAGGAGGGAGATGGGAAGATAATTAGAAGGACAGGAGGGATCAAGTGAGGGTTTCTTAAGGAGAGGTGTGACCACAGCATGCTTGACGTCAACAGGGACAATAGCAGTGGAGAGCGAGAGGTTGAGGATATGAGAGATGGAGGGGACAAGAGTAGCAGAGATGGGTGAGAGGAGACGGGTGGGGATAGGCTCAGAGGAGCAGGTGGTAAGTTTGGAGGACGAGAGAAGGTGAGCAGTTTCCTCCTCAGAAATCAAAGGAAAGGAAGAGAGGGTAGGATGGGAAGGGGGGGGGGGAGTGGAAGAGAGAAAGGGGAGGAGGGGAATAAGCAGACTTAGTGGGGAATTGGAGGATGATCTTGTGGATTTTATCATGGAAATAATCAGCCAGGGTTTGGGCAGGAAGGAATGGAGGGACAAGAGGTGGAGGCACTTTAAGGAGAGAGTTGAGAGCAGTGAAGAGACGGCGAGGATCAGAGGCAAGAGAATTAGTAAGGTGGACATAAAAGTCCTGCTTGGCAAGAGCTGAGGCAGACTGGAAGGAGAAAAGCATAAATTTGAAATGAAGGAAATCTTCAGAGGAGTGGGATTTGAGCCAGGCACGTTCAGCAGAGCGGGCACAGGAGCGAAGATAGCAAATGGAGGGCGAGAGCCAAGGCTGTGGTACAGAACGTCTCAAAGTACGAGGGGTTGGTGGAGCGAAAACATCCAGAGCTGAGGAGAGAGCAGCATTATAGGACAATACAGCCTCATCAACAGACCTGGATGACAAAGTAGAAGAGAGAGATGGAGAAATGGTGGAAGAGAGAGCCAAGGGATCAATGGCAAGAAGGTTCCTAAATAGGGTGGAAGAGATAGTACGAGGTTGAGGCAGAAGGAGGTGAAGATTAAAGCTAAGAAGGTGATGATCAGATAAAGGAAGAACTGAGCAATGAAAGGTAGAGGGTGAGGAGCAAGAGAAAAATATCACATCAAGACAATGGCCACGCTGGTGAGTGGGGGCAGTGGAACAGAGATGAAGGCCAAATGAGGAAGTAAGGGAGAGGAGCTTTACAGAGGATCAGAGGGGTTATCAACATGGATGTTAAAATCTCCAAGAATAAGAGTAGGGGAGGTGGGGTTACAGAAGAGGGAGAGCCAAGAATCAAAGTCAGAGAGAAAAGAGGAAGCAGACAAGTCGGGAGGTCGATAGATAACAGCAACCCGGAGAGGAAGAAGTGCAAAGAGGCGGATGGAGTGGACCACATTTCCCCTCCTCCAAGTTTTGTCTGGCAGCACCCAGAATGACATCTCTGCCTATGCTACTGCCCTCCACACTGCATGAACTCTTATAGACCACATCTACAAGACACAATCACCATGCCTTGGTTCAGCTCCTGTGTGTACATATCTGCCAGGAGACTGTGTTTACCGCCGTCTTCATAATCGCTCTACCTGGCTCACTCCTTTTTATACTGGACCACATGAAGTAATTGCTGCAACTCCTTTGACTGTGCAACTGGAGCCTGCAGGAGTTTGGATTCACATTTCTGATCTCTGCCCTGCACTGTGTATAAGTTCAGAATCCCCTCAAACCTCTGCTTGAAATGAGAACTTTTTAATTTTGAATTTATTAAATGGAATATGTCTGCTCTGGGAAATGTGCATTGCTAACATCTTTGCGGTTTTGTTTAGTAATTTATAATTTTATTTCTCCAGTGTTGTTGTACATTCCAAGTTTGGTTTTTGGGGTTCCCAGTTTAATTATTGTCTTCCTATTTCCAAATTGTGATCCTTTATTCTTTGTTTGGTGACGGTCTATGTTCTGCATGTATAACCGAGCTGAGGTATTCTGTATATGTAGTTTCTATTTGACAGTGCCACTTGTTCTCTTTTCCCAGTAGGAGATGCATTGGTATTCTCTGAGATGTATTGGTTTAATATTTGCAGTGTTGCCTTTTGATAGTTAGGATTTGGTGCTTTGTGAGTTCCGGTAGTGCTGTTATGATACGACGGGTTTGCTATGGGTTCTAAATGGGCAGTGTTTATAGTACTTCCTAATGTGCCTGGCGGTTGGCACTGGAGTATAGTAATGTAGAAATCTGTTAGTCTTTCTTTATCCAGACACTTATTAAGAGGCATGTTTACTAAAAGTTAGAGCATGTTAATATTATGCAAATATTTATACAAATAAGGCCCCTTATGCAAATGAGGCCCCACAATGAGTCTCCACATATGGTCCCGCACCCCCCTTGGGCCGCCCTGGAGATGGGAAGTTAGTGTTGTTCATAGAGGAGTAGAGTACCTTGGTTGTAAAGGGTAGCATAGTAGAGGAATTTAATTGCAATATTATGAACTGTTTGTAGGCATTTTAGTTGTAATTGGAGAATACCAAATAGTAAATAGTTGCAATATCAGGCACATTCTCTTTTGTTGCCAAAATAATCTTTCCCCCTTATAGAAGGATAGCAGGTGAAAACAATGCCTTTGAATACTACCGTGGTGCTGCACATCTCCATTTCTAAAATGGCAGGCTGGGACATGGATGCAATAACATTCACATGTGTGTTCTGTGGATGCCGTCGCAGACACGTCTCTGTTGCTAATCCCAGTGACGTCCATATTTCGCACATGCACATTTCTAAAATCAGCCAGTTCTGTGTGGCACATGTCTGGGCCATTATTCTGTATGTCCTCAGTTTCTTTAAGTTTGTGGAAATGTTTATCTTTTGGTGCAGTGATAGGCTGATTTTAGAACACATTTATACATATTCACCTTCTTTGCTGCCCCTCCCATGGAATTTTGGATGTTTTGACTTGGACATCTTGGGGGCACCTAAACAGCTTTTCTAACCAGGTAAGTCCTTTTGAATATCAGGCCATATAGCTTTTGCTCAAAGTATGCAAAATATTTTAGAACAGCCATCTTATCTGTTATAACTGGATATTAAAATATGCCTTAAGATTTGGGATTATCCTCTAGTTAGAGTTGTCAGAAAAGACAAGCAAGGCAGGTGGCTGCTTGGGGCATGCCACGCCATCAGCATTGCTGTCAGTGCAGCGGTGAGAGAAATAACCTCAAACTCTTGCAAAGTTGCTTCTGTGTGGCTGCATTATTAGCAAGGTTCTAGCTAGTGTCAGAAGGGGACTTCAAAACCCTCTGTCCCAGGTCTTCTTTAATTGCCACTTAGCCCGGCAACAATCCTGCCTCTACTATAAAATAGTGCTTTTCCAGTTAGCTTCAGTTCTAGGCTGATCTCCACACTTTTTCTGTCCCTTTTCACCAGCAATGTCAGTATGATAGAGAAGAGGGAAGAAAGACTGGGGATGGAGGGACAGGAAGGAGGAGACAGGAGGATAAGAAGAGAGGACCTGGTATTGTGTGGAGGTAAAGGGAGGAAGGCCCTGGAAGAGGATTAAGAATGAGATGTATAGGAAAGGTCTGGAAATGGTGACAAATGGAGAGGGAGAGGGCTGGTGAGAGGGAGAGTAAAAGATAAAGAAAGATCTGTGGAAAGGGGAAGGGAATGAACAACAGAGGGGAGTGCACAGGAGGAGGAGAGAAAAGGGAATGGAGAGCAGGCATGAAGAGGATAAAGTATCAAAGTATTCACTCCAAAGGAAAGAAATCAGGAAGAGAGAGAATTGAAAAAGAAAGAACTTCAGATAAACTGGTCAGAAAATCAGAACTGACCAAATTGGTGGAGGGGTCGCGCTCTATGTTAGAGAGGGCATTGAGTCAGAAAGGATTAAAGTTTTGCAAGAAACAAAATTTGCTGTAGAATCTCTATGGATTGAAATTCCATGTAAAAAGGGGAAGGCGATGGCAGTGGGGGTGTACTATCGTCCGCCTGGCCAGAATGAACAAATGGATGATGAAATGCTCAAAGAAATCAAGGAAGCTAGCAAAAGTTACAGTGCAGTAATAATAATGGGTGATTTCAATTACCCCGGCATCGACTGGGTCAGTGTCACAACAGGACATGCTAGGGAGATAAAGTTCCTAGATGAAATAAATGACTGCTTCTTGGAGCAGCTGGTTCATGAACCAACCAGAGGGGAAGCAATATTAGACCTAGTCCTTAGTGGAACACCAGATGTAGTGCAAGAGATAAGGGTGTTGGGGCCACTTGGCAATAGTGATCATAGCATGATCACCTTTGATTTAATTAGTGGAGGAGGGATAGTAAGGAAATCCACAGTACTACCCTTTAACTTTCGAAAGGGAGACTATGATAAAATGAGGAAAACAGTTAAGAAAAAACTAAAAGGAGCAGTTGCAAAGGTTAAAGACGTACATCAAGCTTGGGTGTTGTTGAAAAATACTATCTTGGAAGCCCAGACCAGCTGTATTCCACGCTTTAAGAAAAGTGGAAGGAAGTCCAAAAAACTGCCAGCATGGTTTAAAGGTGAGGTCAGAGAGGCTGTTGTTGCCAAAAAAGCATCTTTCAGGAAATGGAAAAAAGAGCCAAACGATGAAACCTGGAAACAGCACAAGCACTGGCAAGTCAAATGCAAGGCATTGATAAGGCAGGCAAAGAGAGAATTTGAGAAGAAGCTTGCTGCGGAAGCAAAAACGCGAAATAAAGACCTTTTCAAGTACATTCGTAGCAAAAAACCTGTGAGAGAGTCAGTTGGTCCATTAGATAATAAAGGGGTTAAAGGAGCACTAAGAGGCGACAAGGCGATAGCGGAGAGACTGAATGAATTCTTTGCTTCGGTCTTTACTGAGGAAGATGTAGGGATGTTACCCATGACTGAAGTGGTATTTAAAGGTGTGGAAGAATTGAAGGAAATATCGATACATCGGGAAGATGTCTTACAACTATTAGATAAACTGAAGAGTAGCAAATCACCTGGGCCGGATGGTATACATCCAAGGGTGTTGAAAGAACTGAAATTTGAGATTGCAGACCTGCTATCAGTAATCTGTGAACTATCATTAAAATCATCTCTAATACCTGAGGATTGGAGGATCGCCAATGTAACACCAATTTTTAAAAAGGGTTCGAGGGGTGATCCGGGAAACTACAGACCAGTGAGCCTGACATCAGTACCGGGAAAAATGGTAGAAACCATCATAAAGAATAAAATTACTCAGCATGTAGATAGTCACGACCTAATGGGAGACAGCCAACATGGCTTTAGACAAGGAAGATCTTGTCTTACTAATCTGTTATGTTTTTTTGAAGGAGTGAATAAACAGGTGGACAAAGGTGAGTCGGTTGATATTGTGTATCTGGACTTTCAGAAAGCCTTTGACAAAGTCCCTCATGAGAGACTTTTGGCAAAACTAAAGAGTCATGGGATAGGAGGCAGTGTACTACTGTGGATCAGGAACTGGTTAAAAGATAGAAAGCAGAGGGTAGGGCTAAATGGCCAATTTTCCCAATGGAGAAAGGTGAATAGTGGTGTACCCCAGGGATCTGTGCTGGGTCCGCTGCTTTTTGACATATTCATAAATGACCTGGAAAGTGGAATAACAAGTGAGGTTATCAAATTTGCAGATGACACAAAACTATTTAAAGTTGTTAAAACCCAGGAGGATTGTGGAAAATTGCAAGAGGATCTTGATAAATTGGAAGACTGGGCATCAAAATGGCAGATGAAATTTAATGTGGAGAAGTGCAAGGTTATGCACCTAGGGAAGAACAACCCAAACTATGGTTACACGATGCAAGGTTTCACATTAGGAACCATCACCCAGGAAAAAGATTTAGGCGTCATTGTGGATACCTTGTTAAAACCCTCGGCCCAGTGTGCAGCGGCGGCCAAGAGAGCAAATAGAATGCTAGGTATGATAAGGAAAGGAATGGAAAATAAAACAAAAGATATTATAATGCCTCTATATCGTTCCATGGTGAGACCGCACCTTGAATATTGTGTGCAATTCTGGTCGCCGTATCTTAAAAAGGATATAGCGATTTTAGAAAAGGTTCAGAGAAGAGCCACCAAAATGGTAAAGGGGATGGAAGGCTACTCCTATGAAGAAAGGCTAAAAAGGTTGGGGCTCTTTAGCCTGGAGAAGAGACGGCTGAGGGGAGATATGATAGAAGTCTATAAATTAATGAACGGAGTGGAACGGGTAAACGTAGATCGATTGTTTACCTTATCAGAATATGGAAAGACTAGGGGACATGCAATGAAGCTACAGGGTAAACTATTTAAGACTAATAAAAGAAAATATTTTTTCACTCAACGTGTAATCAAACTCTGGAATTTGTTACCGGAGGATGTAGTAAAGGCTGTTAGTGTAGCTGGGTTTAAAAAAGGTTTGGACAAGTTCCTGGAGGAAAGGTCCATAAACCATTATTAAGAAGGGACCCAGGGTATCAATGCTTGAACCAGTACAAGCATTGTGGAACCTGTGTCCCTTGGGGAAACTGCTAGGTACGTATGACCTAGATTGGCCACTGTTGGAAACAGAATGCTGGGCTTGATGGACCTTGGTCTGACCCAGTATGGCATATCTTATGTTCTTATGTTCTTAACTACCAAAGGATGGATTTGATAGACTATTACTAGATCTTCAGTATAACATATCCTGAGATCCAGTTCAAAGTTTATGATGTGGATTGTTTTCCACTCAGAATTCATTGGTTGGGAATAGTTTGATTTTGTTGACTAAGTTTTTTCTGGTGCTTAATTAATTCTCTTCTATGCAAGACATATTGGATGAACTTGAGACTTTTGCATTGGGTCTGGAATATTTTTTGGTAACAAAATGCAAAAATGAATTTTAGGCACTTTTGGATATTACAATGCAATTTTCCATAGGGACAAGCTACTGGAAAAGACACCCTCTTCCCTGATATATGAACTAATGATCACAGAGACATGGCTTTCAGAGTCAGATGCGGTGATAGTAAATCAAATGACTCCTCCTAATTTCTCCTATTATGCATGCAACAGAGCGAATAGAAGGGGTGGTGGAGTATTAATTCTTGCTAGATCTTCTTTACAATACCAAGTCAGCCTAGCCAGGAGCACTCAGTACCTCGACACCTTAACAATAGCTAATAAGATGAGCATAATAAACCTTATCTACTCAGCTCCAAACGCACATCCGGAGGATCTCTCAGACATAATCAGCCTAGCGTGTAACCCAGATAATCCTAATAAGCCAAACTGGCTTTTAGGAGATTTTAACCTTGCCTCCTTAAAACCAGCGGTGGCAAATGCCTTACTAGAAGCAATGGAGAATCTAGATTTCAAGCAAATCGTCAACTCTCAGACCCACGAAAGAGGGAACATCCTTGATCTCATCTTTGTTCCTCCTGCAGTCGTAGGCCATAGTATGCTTCTTGACCTCACCATCACCCCGGTCCCTTGGTCGGACCATAGCCTGATAGCCTTTAAGATACCCTTAAATCCAAACTCACTAAGCTTACCAAAGGGAGAGCCCCCAGCACAAACTAGTCACTTTAGACCACTTGACACCGATTCGATCAAAGCACAAGTGCTACCTAAATTATCAAAGCCATCTAGCAACGTTGATGAAATGGTTGACAACTGGAATGAGACTCTCCACCAGTATTCTATACTACCTCCAATGCAAAATAGGACAGCTGCTAACAATGGTGCCAATAGAAAGAAAAATGCCCCCTGGTTCTCTCCTGAAATTCGTTCATCTCTACTCCAGCTTAGGAGACTAGAAAGAAAGTGGAGGCGCACCCACGATATTGTCATTCAGGATCAATACATGGAACATCTCAAAAATCACCGTAATCTAATGTGGTCCAAAAGGAAGGAATTCCATGCTGGCTTACTCAGTCGAACTCTGAATAAACCACGTGAGTTATTCAACTTAGTTAAAGCACTATCCAAGGAGCCGTCACCTCAACATCAAGAACATATCCACCCTCAACAGTATGCCAACTATATCCAATCCAAATTAGTCAGAACAAATTCATCTTCTTTACAAGTTTCCCCCCAGTCCACACAACTTCAAGAACCGCTCCTCAGTATCTCACCTCCTTCATCTAAAACAATTGAAGATCTTATTGCTACTTTGAATACCACAACTGCAGCTAATGACCCATGCCCAGCACACTGGATCAAATCAATGCGATCGGATCTCAGTCCATACATAGCCAAAATCGCAAACCTTTCCTTTTCATCAGGAACCTTCCCAGTCGCACTCAAGCAAACTTCAATACGACCTCTATTAAAGAACAATCAAATGGACCCAAAGAAAGAAGAATCCTATCGTCCAATCTCCAGTATCCCGATACTTGCCAAAATACTGGAAAAGGAGACTCAACGCCAAATACAGCAGTATATTGACACATATTCCCCGTTAGATCAGAGCCAGCATGGATTCAGGGAAGCACATGGCATCGAGACCCTCATGACCTCCTTAATCAATACACTAATCATCACGATCAATAACATAAAGTCAGGTGTAGCAATGATTTTCCTAGATATATCGGCTGCATTTGACTCAGTCGACCACAAGATACTACTATCACGACTCTTTGAAAAGGGTATTCAAGGTCTAGCATTGAACTGGTGTAAATCATACCTGGAAAATCGACAGCAACAAGTTCGCATTGGCTCAAACACATCCGAACCATTCCTCTAAACGCAAGGAGTCCCACAGGGATCCTCCCTCTCTGCGCTGCTTTTCAATATATATATGCAGCCAATCTGCCAAATCACCAAATCCTTCAATGTATCTTGCCTCATCTATGCAGACGATGTGCTTATCTTCACTCCGATTGACACCACGAGTCCAAATTACACTAACTTAACCAACTGTTTCAATGCAATAACAGATTGGCTCTTAGCCCAAAACATGCGAATTAATCTCAAAAAGACAGAAGTCTTGGTTGTCACCAGAAACAAGCTATTCTCCCCACCAGTTTCACTCAAAGTAAGAGACGCTGAGCTCCCAATTAAGAAGTCAATCCGCTACCTAGGTGTTATACTAGATCAACGGCTAGATTTTACTGAGCATATAAAAAGTACAGTAAAAACGATTTACTTTAAGATAAAAAGCCTACGCCACCTAAAACCCATGTTAGAAGCGAATGACTTCCGTTCAATATTCCAGGCAATAGTCACTCCTCACTTTGACTATGCAAATATTGTCTTACATGGCCTACCAATGAACACCATCAACCCGTTGCAACTAGTAATGAATGCTGCGGCACGTCTCTTAGTTGGTGCATCAAGAAGAGACCATATTACGCCAATCCTAATGGACCTACACTGGCTCCCAATAAGATGCAGAATTACTTATAAAGCACTCCTTATCACATTCAAGGCCTTCCATAACATTTTGCCATCAACGATCGCTGACCTCATCTGTAAAGCACCTAGCACAAAAGCAAGAAGACCTCTCACTGAAAACATGCTAGTCATACCCAGTGAAACTACAAATTGGTCCCAATCAACGATCAACAGGGCATTTAATTCTTTTGCTCCTAGATGCTGGAACAAACTCCCCCCAGATATTAGAGCAATATGAGATATTAAACAATTCAGAAAGGCTATCAAGCACTATTTATTCACGGAATACTTTCAGCCACCGTAACATAGATCACCTGCAACATATACCTCCAATGCTTAACAAAAACCCAAATGTATTAGAATTACGCAATGCAGTTGTATATACACTTAGAAATACTTATGTTGTTGATCTCATGTAAATTTAAATACATATGTTTTTGTTGATCTTATGTAAATAGTTTATGGAATGGTTCTACAAATAGAGTATCCCAGTTATCCAAGTTCTTAAACTGTTATCTGTAAACTCATACTTGTTAAATGTACTGAGATGTTTTTGTTCCATGTAAACCGCGCTGATGCCGAATAGTGCGGTATAAAAGAAACTTTAAATAAATAAATAAATAAATAAATAAACTACAGACACTATGGGGAGCAAGTATCCCAGACCTACCCACCAAAACGCTGGCAACCTTACTTACAGGTATCCTATTACAACCAAGGAAAGGCTCTGTGGGTGGAAGGGGAGCAGGTGCAGCCAAGGGGATGGTGTATACAGATCTTTGGATGTACCAGCTCTGCTCAGTTTATTGCCTGCTTTGCTGTTTCCAGGCCACAGCCCTGACATCCTTTTGCTGGGAGACCCTGTGTGATTAGGGTATGCCAATTTTGGAAATGCCATAATTTTAAAAAGCACTAGTGAATAAATGGTACAATTTCTTGTGGCAAATCAACAACTAGCTTTAAATTTTGTGTAATATGTTATTTACCTTCCTGTAATTTCTAGGAAATTACGCAACAATGCACAAATTACTGAAATATGTTTAAGTGCTCTAAGGTTCATGAGAATATGAATTTCCAAGCATAATCCCTAAAAGGAAAGAATCTGAAAAACTTAAGAATGATTGTAGCGTTCTGTGTTGGGGTTTACATGGTGAACTGGTTCAATATAAAAATAAACAGCAATTGGACACAAGGTCCCAGGCATCACTTTTCCAGCTGCAACTGTTGAAAGAATAGTGTGAAGAGGTAAGGAAGATAGTTATGCCTACAGTGAGAAGATCAGCTTGGTATGTTTACAGCGAGTCGCTTCTGCAAGCTATGTTGTGCAGTGAAGAGGATAAGGAGAGAAGAGATGCAGTGGAGGGGATATTGAAGATCAGAGGTGAAAGATGAGAAGACTCAGCTTAGAGACAGCAGTGTGAGACCCAGGAAAACACCATCCATCGATACTGAGGCAACTACACTCACCCAGTTACTTGGCTGGAGCTCCAGAGTCTCTGAGCCTTCTCTTACCTGTACCATGACAACAACAGAGATCAAGGCATTTCTGAGCAAGCCCATGGTGGTTCCAGACTGGCCATCACACACCCAGTCCATAGGAAGGTGTGTAACAACTGAGGCTGCTGGTCATGTGTACAATTATATTAAGGGTCAGATGGTCAATAGGGAGCTCATGAGCCGAAGCAGAAACAAAGATATGGCTACTTTGCTGGATTTTGTTAAATAACATTACATTTACTGCATAAATGACATTTTAAAGGCAATTATGTGGTTACAGGTGTTTTCAAACTATTTGTACATTCAATAAATATGACTTAATTTTCACATATTTCAACTGTGATTTGATGTAGGTAAGACTCACATTAAGCAGTTTCTGAAGATAGCTTTACATTCAGCATGCAAAACTACATAATTTGGTCATTAGTAGTTTGTAAAGCTTGGAAAATTAAAAATCTAACCCTAAAATTGAAATGCCTACTGTAGGATATCCAAGAAGTGGTAGGTATTGAAGAAAGTTTGAAAGTTACTCAGAAGAACCATGAGATTTGTTTTGTCTATAATACAGTATATCTGGTGTTATGTTCTTATGTTTCCTGTTACTTCCATCTGTGCATATGGATAAACCAGTTGAAGATTAAGAAGGACTGTTTTTAGAAAGTACTATTGTAGTGATGAAAGCTCTCTGGAAGATATGGAACTTGAAGAAAATCATGATTTTCCCCTTTGAAGTGAATGGCAGTGCTCACGTGCAGGGGAATTACAAGCCAGATCAGAGGAAAAGTCAGCTCCCTGCTAAAGTCAGGCCACGCCCTAGCTCAGGGGTGGAGACAGGCTTCCCTGCTGATTGGTCACACAGGTGCAGAGAACAGGGAATGCCCAGCAGGCAGCAGTGTTTAAAACCACGAGCAGAGCAAAGCAAAAGACACACAGGAAGAGTCAAGGGAAAAAGCACTGACTCAAGGAACACAGGAGAGACAGACGCAGGAGATACGGATACAGCAACAGAAGGCAGAGGCACAGGTGAATGGAGGAGAGGTGGACGTGGAGAAAGGAACAGGAACAGCTGTTGGAGCTGGAATGGTGAGAGAGGAGAGAGAGAAGCTGAAGCTGTGCTTAGCTGGAGGAGAAAGCCAGAGGAAATCTCCCAAGAAAGCAGCTACCTCAGAGGGACTGGAGAAGGACATAAGAAGGCTGCATTTCAGAGCCTGGAGGAACCCAGGAGGAAAGAAAGCAGCATTTGTCTGAGGAAACATCCCCAAGGTAAAGCCAGCAGTTTCATTACTGATAATTCAGCAGAGAGACAATTTGCCAGTTTTAAAGGTCAGGAAGCTGAGTCCTCACCATCTACTGTTAAGAAGTGGGTAGAGAGTTTTTCATATGAGAAAAGCCATAGCCCTGATAAAAGCACAGCCTTTGAAACTCCAAAGCTAAAAGCTTTAAGAAAGCTGTTTTCTGAGGAAAAGGTTCACTCCCCTAATGTAAAGGTGCCTGCACAAGCTGAATTGCTGTGGAACCAATTTCAGGAGTTCTTGAAAGAGAGAAAGTTTGAGAAAGCTTATAATCCTGAGAGAAATACTGTTTGCCCTGATGCTATTGAAGGAATGCAAGTAGATTCTTGTTTGCCTAATTGTGAATGTGACCCCATTCCAATGGACTGTTCTTTATCTCTAAGAGAAGATTCTGCAGTGTTGAATAGGAACTGAGAATCTGTGAAACCTATAGAAAATAAGGGCAGTTCCTGCTTTGAGCTGAGGAAAGCTAATTCTGTGTTTCACTGAGTTTTATTACTTGTTGAAGTTAAGAAGCAGTGCTGTGAAGAAGTTTGCTTTCAAAAGAAAAACCACAGCTGTTATAAGTTTACCTGTGTTGCTGTTAACTGACCAAACGAGGCAGTCCTCGGTGTGGGTATGGGTGAGAAGCAGAACAGTTGAATAGTGGAAAAGGTTTTGTTACGTCATTCTCAATATCCTGATTTCATCTTTATGTTGGAGATGTATCCTTCTGCCTTGGTTGTGCACTGAACCTTGAATGCCTGAAAATCCCCACAATAAATTTTCTTGCTGCCTTACAACCACCAACTCAACTACATTTGTCCTTCAAGAGTAAATATCACTACAAGTCCCAGAATACCCTGGTGACAACAAAGGGAACTTTATTCATATAAGGCTGTTTCCAGCTTGTAAGCCCTCGGGCCCAAGCGGAGACGTGGCACTATATTTGACAATTGCTGTGAAATGTGTGCATTACCCTTTATAGTTGGGCAGGAAAACAGTAATAGAGCTATAGTCAGGGGCGGCCCAAGGGGGGTGCGGGGCCATGTGCGGAGACTCGGTGCGGGGCCTCATTTGCATAAATATTTGCATAATGTTACCATACACTAATTTTTAGTAAACATGCCTCTTAATGAGCGTATGGATAAAAAAAGACTAAAAGATTTCTACATTACTATAATCCAGTGCCAACCGCCAGGCACAAGTTGTTTTGCCTGTTCAACTGTAAACACAAAGTACCATCGGAAATGTGTAAATTCTTTGTTCATTGTAAACCGCGCTGATGCTGAATAGTGCGGTATAGAAGAGACTATAAATAAATAAATAAATACTACAAACACTGCCCATTTAGAACCAATAGCAAACCCACCGTATCATAACAGCACTACCAGAACTCAGAAAGCACCAGACCCTACCTGTCAAAAGACAACACTGCAAATATTAAACCAATACATTTCAAAGAATAACAATACATGACCTACTGGGGAAAGAGAACAAGTGGCAATGTCAAATAGGAATTACATAAACAGAATACCTCAGCTCAGTTACACATGCAGAACATAGACCATCATCAAACAAGGAATCACAATTTAGAAACAGGAAGACAATAATTAAACTGGGAACCCCAAAAGCCAAACTTGGAATGTACAACAACACTGTAGAAATAAAACTATAAATTAATTTCCTCTTGTACTAAATATAGCGCAGATGTTAATGATTCACATTTCCCAGAGCTGACATATTCCAGTTAATAAATTCAAAATAAAGAGATATTTTTCTACCTTTTGTGCATTTTTTTCCAGTTGCAATTGCTCCAGCCACTTTCTTCTGGTTTCTTCATGTCTTCTGCTAACTCTCCATCATCTGCTGTCCATTTGTCCTTTCTTCTCTCTTCTAGTTTTTTCCATTCTCTCTCTACATCTGCTTTAAGATACTAATCTTTCTCCTTTTGCTCTTTCCTCATTCCTATTTCATCCACTCAAATTTTACCCCTCCATCCTCAATCCCCACTTACTCTCCCAATACCCGGCCAATTGAAGATTTTTCTTCCCTCCCACACAAAATATTTTTCCCCTCTCCATTTCACTCTCCCAGCCCTATCCCATTCTAATCCTCCCACAACATCAGCTCCCTTCTAGTTCCAGCCCCACCCAGCATCCACTCCCTTCTAGTCCCCACATCAGCCCATTTCCAGTCCTATCCTAGTCCCACCATCAGCCCATTTCCAGTCCTAGCTCCCCCATCTATTTCCAGTCCTATCTGAGTCCCTCCATCAGCTCATTTCCAATCCCAGCCCCCAATCAGCCAATTTCTAGTCCTTTCCTAGCCCCACCATCAGCCCATGTCAAATCCTAGCTCCCCTCCACTCAGCCCATTTCCAATCCAAGCCCCCAATGAGCCTACTTCCAATTCTAGCCCCTCAATGAGTCCATTTCATTACAAGCCCCCACCACAGCCCATTTCCAATCTTAGCACCCCCAACAGCCCATTTCAAGTCCTAGCACCTTCATCAGCCCATTTCCTGTTCTATCCTTCCCCCCCCCCCACTCTGCCATTTCCAGTCCTAGCTCCCTCCCCTCACAGCCCATTTCCAATCTCAGCAGCCCCCCAACAGCCCATTTCCAGTCCTATCCTAGCACATCCATCAGCCCATTTCCAGTCCTAGCTCCCCCCTCACAGCCCATTTCCATTCCAAGCCCCCCACCCCATCAGCTATTTGCAGTTCGTCCCCCTTCCACTCAGCCCATTACCAGTCCTAGCCCCCCCATAGCCCATTACCAGTCCTAACCCCCGATAGCCCATTACCAGTCCTAACCCCCCATCAGCCCACCTCCAGTCCTAACCCCATCAGCCCTTTTCCAGTCTTAGCCTCCCCCAATGCCCATTACCATTCCCAACCCCCCCCTCAGCCCATTTCTAGTCCTAGCCCCCCATAGCCCTAGTCCTAACCCCCATCAGCCCACTTCCAGTCCTAACGCCCATCAGCCCATTTCCAGTCTTAGCCTCCCCCATAGCCCATTACCAGTCCTAAACCCCCATCAGCCCATTTCCAGTTCTAGCCCCCCCATAGCCCATTACCAGTCCTAAACCCCCATCATCCCATTTCCAGTCCTAGCCCCCCCCATAGCCCCTTACCAGGCCTATCCCCCCCCCATCAGCCCACCTCCACTCCTAACCCCCCCCATCAGCCCATTTCCAGTATGAGCCTCCCCATAGCCCATTACCAGTCCTAACCCCTCCCCCTCGCCCATTACCCGTCCTAGACCCCCCCCCCAGCCCATTACCAGTCCTAACCCTCCTCCCCCCTTCAGCCCAGGGAAACTTTAAAAGAAAAAACAAACTTGCTGCTGCCACTGCCGCCGTGGCAGCGGCAGAATCAAGTGTCTCCCGCGGGGCCCCTGCCCGCCCAACAGAGCCCTCCCTCCTGCCCAACAGAGCTCTCCCTCGATCATTCTCCTCGGCGCAGCTTTCAGACGAGCCGTGAAGGGAGAGTTTCCCTCTCGTGGTTCTGTTAAGCCGGCCGGGGCTGATGGGAAACAACCCAAACCCATACCCCCCCCCCCAACACCCCTGTCAGCATTGAACTCATCAATGCAAGATCAGTTAGAAATAAAACTAACACCATCCTTGACCACTTGCACACTCACCAAACTGATATCCTCTGTGTCACTGAGACTCGGCTGACTAGCTCCGACCAGGTCATTTTAAACCAAATAACCTCCCCTACACACACAACATTCAACTGTCCACGAACACACAAGAGAGGCAGAGGGGTACTAATCCTAGCCAGAACCCACCTTAGATTCAGAACCTCTATAGCACAAAACAGAGCACTGCAATACTATTATTATAGAGAATAAACATCTCTCTATCTGTCTCACCTATAGAACCCCCAATGGCTCTACTGACGAACTATCCATTACCCTAGAAGCTATGTGTACCGCCAACTCCCCCACACAAACCACTGGTTGTTCTGGGAGACTTCAATCTCAATTCAGTGCCAAACAAGGATGTGGACACCTTCCTCAGAGCTATGGATGCCCTTCATTACACACAACTCCTCAACAGACCTACACACTGTCTAGGCTCTACTCCGGACCTGATCTTCATCCCAAACCAGATCCTTTGAGACAATAACATTGAAACCCCTCTAACCACCACTGCATTAGACTCAGCATGCCCCATCCTCACTTAGCCACACGTGTGAACCCACAACATCCGGGAAGATTTAAATTCTTTGAGAAGAACCAGTTCCTCCAAGAAATAACCCTGGACCAAGATGCAACTGACCTTGACACTGCTATTGACCACTGGAATAAGATCATCTCAGCAGCAGCGAGAGCACCAACTGCTATACCAGTAGAAACAGCAAGACTACAACAATCTAATCAACTGACATAAACAAGAAAACCACAAAAACCTCATTTTAAAATCAACCAACAAACCAGGGAGCTGTTTGAACTAGCCCACATCCTTACAAAGGAACCAGCACACACAGGAGAAGTAATATTACATCCTCAAATCTTCACAAATTACCTAATCTCTAGACAAAGTGCCCTGTAGACAGATAGCCCACAAGACTGCACCCCCACCCTCGAAATCTCACCCTCTAAACACACATGGGACGAATTGCTATGGATTCCTTTAGACCTCCAAGATGCTTCTCTCTTCTTTCTTCCAAAGTGTTTCCTGCTCTCTCTGTCCGTGAGCTCTGGCTTCTGCTGCCTCTGCTCCTCCTGATGATCATGAAGATTCTGAAGATGATGATGATCATGAAGATTCTGCTGATGATTCTGCTGTGTAGAATAAGCTTTACTTTTAACCTGTTTAGAGGGCTGCTCCACCCTAGCACAGCGCAGCTGTGCTGAATCAAGCCCTGCCCTTGGAGATGAGTGCTTGGGGATTACCTCATAGCTCTCCTGATTGAACACACGTTTCCCCACTTCAGCTTTTCTAGTGGCTGTTGGAAACCTGGTGCATTCTGGGACTGGTTTTCTTTTATGGAAACATTCTGTTTTATTATTTCTACCAGAAAAGACAGGTTGCTTGTTCAGAGCCAATTCAACTCTATTACAGCTCCTTCCTGAACTATGATAAGCTTCCTTATCACATACCCCCCTGCTTAAGCTATTACAGACTGGTGTAACTGGTGAAACTTCTTTCCTACAGTCCGTAATACCTACGATAGTATTATCTTTTTGAAGCTCACCTACTTCCTGGCTGGCTTCAGGGTCATTATTATTTACAGGCCTCTCCTTCCAAGACTTAAGTACATTAATATGGTAGGTCTGTCTACGCCCTCTTGCATTTTCTACCACATAAGATACTGGGCTCACTTGTTTAACAACCTTCCATGGCCCTTTCCACTGTACTTCAAATTTTGGGGCAGTACCTGCTACATGAACCAAAACCTTTTCACCAATGCTTAATTGGCGGCTTTTGGCCTTCCTATCATACCACCCTTTCTGGCGCACGTGGCTGTCCTGCAGGTTCCTCTCAGCAACCTGCGAGGTCCTTTTCAAACGTGCTCTCAAGTCACGTAGAAACTGTGGCACCTCCTGACTTCCTGGTTCAGGATCAATCCATTGTTCCCTCAAAATATCTAACAAACCTCGTGGAGCCCTACCATACATCAATTCATATGGAGTTACACCTAGGGACACCTGAATTCTTTCCCTGCAGGCATATAAGGCAAAGGGCAATAACATATCCCATTCTTTTACCTCTCCTGCTAACCCCCTTCTCAACATTTGTTTGAGAGTTTGGTTGAATCTCTCCACCAAACCGTTTGATTGTGGATGGTAGGCTGAGGTTTTCACGTGATGAATGCCAAAGGCATCCCAGACCTGGGCCAAATATTTGGATACAAAATTGGACCCTCGGTCAGTCAACACCTCTCTTGGGAATCCCACTTCACAAAACAATTTGACTAGCTCTAAAGCTATTGTTTTTGCAGAAACATTCCTCAATGGTATGGCCCAGGGAAACCTTGTTGCCTGATCTACCATAACTAGGATGTATTGGAAACCTCGGGGCGTTTTGACTAATGGGCCTACAATATCCATAGCAATGCGACCAATTGGGTCTGTGATAATTGGCATGGGAATCAAAGGCACCACCGGTGGGTGAGTCGCTGTAACTCGCTGACACGCTGGACATGCAGCACAAAACTGGGCAGTTTCTTTGAAAATACCTGGCCAGTAAAAACGCATAAGTATTTGATCCAGCGTTCCTTGCATCCCTTTATGACCTCCAACTGGATGATCATGTGCTAATCTAAGTACTAGTCCTTTGAAAGTTGTGGGTACCACCAATTGTTTACGTATGGTCCCATTTCTGGGGTCCTGACTCTCTCTATATAATATTTCATTATCTAGTCTGAATCTGGGCAACTCCTCCCTGACCTCCTGAGCATACTTAAAAGCTCGGGTGAGAGCTTGATCAGCTCGCTGCTCTTGTGGAAAGTTAGGAAACTTTGCCACTAACTCAGCTGGCACCCAGGGTAAACTTTGACCTGCCAACATGTCAGCCCTACCCTGTGCTCTGCAAAGTCTCTCACAACGCTTTTGTGCTTTCAACTTTCTTATTTTCCCAGATGGTGGAGTTATTAAATCATCATGAGAGGGTAAGTCTCCTAATGACTCTGCCTGCTCCCCCTCCTCCTTCTGGCTCTCTACCTTAGCTTGTGAGCGGGTGGATACAAGGCCCCTCTTCTTACCTATTTCCTTCCTTATAGTTTGGCCTTCTGGAAGCTCAACCATCTTTTTAGCTAGGGACTGAGGACTTCCAAACAAAGGCCCGGGAGCTATTTCTATCATTCCTTCTCCCTCCTTCTTTCCTAGTCCTTCCACTAGACCCTGCTTAAATCTTGGCCAGTCTCTTCCTAGAACCAAATCAAATGGTAGCCTAGGCACCACTGCTAACAGAACTTCCTCTTGTTCCCCCAGGCACTTAACCATTAGCCTATAGGTGGGATATGATGTTGCAGCACCATGAATGCATCTGATGTGAACTTGGCTTTCAGGGGTTCTAGGCACAAATCCTTCTTGGGCCTCTATCCTCTTCCAAAGCCTCTTTGACAACATACTCTGGTCTGCCCCAGAGTCTAACAGAGCATTTGTGGTAATTCCCTGCACATCAACCATCAAAAGAAATCCTTCTTTGGGCTGTTTTAAATCAACACCCATCAAGCTAGTGTGTATCTGGCATCCCCTTTCTAAATGTCCCCATTTTCCACATTTGAAACATTTCTTTTTACTCCACTGTGTAATCTGGGCTGGCACAGTACAATTATTTTCAGAAACATTTTTAATAATTTTCTTTTCTGATACAGCACAGCTTGCCTCAGCACCAATCTTCAGAGGGCTACCCATTCTATGACAAGCCTGCGTGGCTTCCAAGAATCTCTCTGCTAGCAGGGTTACCTCTCCAAGATTCTGGCAATTTTGCTGTATAAGGAAAGTGTGCAAATCTTTAGGCACAGCAGACATAAATTGTTCAAGCATAATAATGTCTAATAACATTTCCACTGTCTTTCCCTCAGGCTCCAACCATTTTAAAACCAATCCTCTGATTCTCTGACTCAGAGCCCTGGGTGTTTCACCCACTCTTAATGCAGTAGCTCTAAACATTCGCCTATACTCTGAAATAGACAACCCTAGACGATCTCTAATAGCAGCCTTTACATCTTTATAATTCAAAGCCTGAGCTGCTGGCATTGCTCTATAAGCTGCAAGCGCCTCTCCAGTTAATGAGGCTGCCAGCCTTACTGCCCACTGGGTCTCTGGCCATGCTAATGCTTGTGCCACTCTCTCAAAAGATTCTAGGAAATCATCAACATTATCATCTGGAGTTAGCTTCCCAAAACTAAATGCCCCAATTCCCTGATTGAGTCCCACATTGTCCACATGTGGTATACCAATATTTACTGCTGGTCTTGCATCCGGTCCACTTTGTTTATGCAGATTAACTAAGGCTTTCACCATATCAAGCACTGATTTCTGCTGGTCCATTAAGGCTTTCATAGCAGTGTCCTGAGCCTGCTGCGCTAGCTCCTGTTGCCTGCTAAACTGGGCTGCCATCCAGCTGGCCATTTCCCTTGGATCCATCTTGATCCCTGCAAGAAAACAAAAGAAAAAAAACACAGTGCAGCAACTTCCAAACAGGTGTTTTTCTCCTAATTGTTTTTTCAATTACCCCTGTGCCTTACTCCCATCCACCACTAGACATGCCCAGGTACTTATTACCTTATGCCAGTGATGAATCCAGCTCTACACAGGGTCTTTTCCTCCTGGGGCAGCTACCTGGATCAGCCACCTCTTCCTCCAAAGTGTAGTTAAGGGAAAATCTTTTTTTTCAGCTTTTAACTTGAACTTTCTTTTTTTCTTCAGACTTCAGTTGTAATCCTTAGCATGTAAATCCTTTGCGCAAAAGCAATCCTGCCAACTACGCCAACTGTAAACGGGGGCGCTGGGTGAGAATGTCCACAGTCTTGGCAAAGGCAAATATTAATATGACTTGCAAAGGATTGTGGGAAATGTAGTCCATTCATACCAGAATCAGCCGTTCACAATAAATTAGTTGTGCTTGCACGAGTGTAAAGCCAAGAAAATATATTTTATTTATGGGGTTATTTCTCCCAACACAGATTTGCTTGGTAGCACAGAAAAGGATACTTGCTTTCAGTATTATACTTAGAAAAACAAAATCAGGAAAAACAACAACTGAACTTCTTAAGCAATTAAATCAAACCATAAAGACCTTGATGGGAACAGAAAGGTCTTTTCTGTAGGCTCCTGCTAATATCTTTTTAGCAGTGCTCAAAAACAAACAAAACCCACAAAGTAATAAAAAACTGTTCTTTTTCAAGGCTAACTTCTGGTATTTTCACATACACCCAGAAGTGTCTCTTCAGAGCTCACAGGCAATTAGGCAAGGCTCAATTGCTAACAATTAACCAGCTGCAAACCTCTTGGCTGGTTTACTTTCTAAACGTGGCTCAAATCCTGCTCAAAAGCTTTTCTGAGTAGATCAAAGAGCAAGTTTATATTTCTTTGTGATGGTTGTTGTATTTTGTAAAAGAATATTACCACAGAAGTTTAGACAGAGAGCAATCCCTGTATTCACACTGCTCATTTACAATATTCCCTTCTTCTTCAACTATCATAGAATCAATATCATGGATTGGCACAGAGGAATTTCTTAATGGAGCATTCTCAAAACAATACTTGTTTCCCTGCTGTCTTCCAAGTGAATAGCTAGGGCATAGATTAGTGTTCATACCTGAGCTTCCATTGCTGTTAGGGTTCCTCTCTAAATATCCTGGCCAGTATGTAGTCCAGTTTTTATGTCCAGCCTTCCAATCAAGATCCCTGGACACTTGGTCTCTCTTCACATACCTTCTTGCACTGGTCTTAGGGCCCCTTCCAAATGCAGCCGTCTCCCTCACAGGTCCCGTCCGGGGATTCCTGGCTCTGCAACCCCACTCCTCTGGTTTCCTCCAGTCCAATGGTGTATGCTTGCCTCTGGAATGCCTCCCAGCACACGTACTGCTATGGATTCCTTTAGACCTCCATGATGCTTCTCTCTTCTTTCTTCCAAAGTGTTTCCTGCTCTCTCTGTCCGTGAGCTCTGGCTTCTGCTGCCTCTGCTCCTCCTGATGATCATGAAAATTCTGAAGATGATGATGATCATGAAGATTCTGCTGATGATTCTGCTGTGTAGAATAAGCTTTACTTTTAACCTGCTTAGAGGGCTGCTCCACCCTAGCACAGCGCAGCTGTGCTGAATCAAGCCCTGCCCTTGGAGATGAGTGCTTGGGGATTACCTCATAGCTCTCCTGATTGAACACACGTTTCCCCACTTCAGCTTTTCTAGTGGCTGTTGGAAACCTGGTGCATTCTGGGACTGGTAGTCTTTTATGGAAACATTCTGTTTTATTATTTCTACCAGAAAAGACAGGTTGCTTGTTCAGAGCCAATTCACCTCTATTACAGCTCCTTCCTGAACTATGATATGCTTCCTTATCACAAACCACACCATCTGGTGATCACTGGATGTGAGATGATCACCCACTATAACATTTATTTATTTTATTTATTTGTTTAACAGTTTTTATATACCGTCTTCTTCAATTCAAGACAGTTTACAGAGAACATAACATGACAGTATATTTCAACTGATTACATAGAACCAAACTACATAGCAAGAGTATATATGGTTAATATAAGTAACTTTTGTACATGAGGAGTCTTCATGGACAAGATTCCTTATGTACAATATCAGAAACACTTTCTCCATTGGTAAGCACCAAGTCCAGTATGGCCCCTTCACGTGTGGATTTTGTTATCAGTTGCCTGAATTGTTCTCTCTGTAAAGAATCCAGGATCTCCTTACTTCTAGATGATACGGCAGCAGGGATGCACCAATCAACATATAGCATATTGAAAAACCTATCAGTAGCACTTCCCCTTTTTTGGCAATGCTGAGTATCTCTTCTATTAAATCTCCATCCACTTCTTCTCCCTGTGAGGGAGGTCTGTATATCACGCCAATGCAAATAGATTTCTCTTTCCCTCTTTCTAATTTAACCCACAGTGCCTCCTCTCTCCCTTTTAAGCCCTGTATTTCCCTAGCTTTAATATTATTTTTTACATATAGTGCCACTCCTCCTCCCCTTCTTCCTACCTTGTCCTTTCTGAATATAGCCTGATATAGTTACATTCCAGTCATGGTTGTCCATGAACCATGTCTCTGTTACCACCATTAAAGCCATGTCAGGTTCTCCTATTAAAGCCTCAACATCTGGGATCATATTTCCCATGTCACTGGCATTTATACACACTGCTTTCCAAATGTTGCCCTTTTTACCCATTTTCATGTTTCACTTACCTGGTGGCTTTCTTCACCAATCCCCAATGAATCTAGTTTAAAGCCCTCTTCAGTAGGTTAGCCAATCTACTACTGAGATATGTCAACCCTTGTTGGACAGATGGACGCCATCTCTGCTCTGCAACGCTTAGAACAGCTTCCCATATTCCAGGAAGCCAAAACACTCTTGATGGCACCACCCATGCATCCATGCATTTATCTCCAGGATGCGAGCTTCTCTGCCTTGGCCTTTACCCTGAATAGGGAGTATTGAAAAGGACACCACCTGCACCCAATCATGTTAAAACCCTCCGCCCAGTGTGCAACTACGGCCAAGAGAGCAAATAGAATGCTAGGTATTATAAGGAAAGGAATGGAAAATATAACAAAGGATATTATAAAGCCTCTGTATCGTTCCATAGTGCGACCGCACTTTGAATACTGTGTGCAATTCTGGTCACCATATCTTAAAAAAGATATAGCATTATTAGAAAAGGTACAGAGAAGAGCCACCAAAATGATAAAGGGGATGGAAGGATATTCCTATGAAAAGAGGCTAAAAAGGTTAGGGCTCTTCAACCTGGAAAAGAGATGGCTGAGGGGAGATATGATAGAGGTCTATAAATGAATGAATGGAGTGGAACAGGTAAACGTAGATTGATTGTTTACATCATCAGAATATAAAAAGACTAGGGTAAATGCAATGAAGCTACAGGGTAACCTATTTAAGACTAATAAGAAAAAATATTTTTTCATTTAATGCAGGGGTCTCAAACGCCAGTCCTGGAGGGCCGCAAACTAGTCAGGTTTTCAGGGTATTCCTAATGAATATGCATGAGATATATTTGCATACAATGGGAAGTTCATGCAAATATATCTCATGCATATTCATTAGGGATACCCTGAAAACCTGACTGGTTTGAAGCCCTCCAGGACTGGAGTTTGAGACCCCTGACTTAACGTGTAATCAAACTCTGGACTTTGTTACTGGAGGTAAAAGCTGTTAGTGTAGCTGGGTTTAAAAAAGATTTTGACAAGTTCCTGGAGGAAAGGTCCATAAACCATTATTAAAAGGGACATGGGATATCACTGCTTGACCCAATACAAGCACTGAGGAACCTGTGTCTTTTGGGGAAACTGCTAGGTACTTATGACCTAAATTGGTCACTGTTGGAAACAGGATACTGGGCTTGATGGACCTTGGTCTGACCCAGTATGGCATATCTTATATTCTTATGTTCAACCTCTGTCCTAGAGCCATGAAGTCACTTTTGATATGCTCAGAGGGATACCTGAACTATCATTTGTGGCGACATGGATGAGTAACATCGGGTAATAGTCAGTGGGCTTAATGAGTGTTGGCAAAATCTCCGTAACATCTCAGATTTTGGTACCTGGCAGGCAGCATACTTTTCTGGACATAAATTCTGGTCAGCAGATGGATGCCTCAATACTCCCCAGAAGAGAGTCACCAACCACCACTACCCTTTGCTTCCTTGTGGTCACTGATCTGCAACTTTGGGGTGCTCGAGCTCTGGTTGTTCCCTTTTCTGGGATACTTTCACCTCCTCCACTTCCAGGGCTACATAATGGTTCTTCAATTCAAGGGCTGAAGGAGTTGGATTGGTGATACTGCAGACCCTGGTGACTCGTGTCCAACCTTCGTTATTCTGTAGGCTCCCATCTTCTCCTCTGCTGGAGAGCTTGGATGTTTCAAGAAGCATCTCATCAATGTACTTCTCATTGTCTTGAATGCTCCTCAGCCTCACCACCTCTTCTTTGAACTCTTCCACTTGTTTCTGAGAGCTTCAGCATGCATGCATCCTGCACATGGAACTGGTCCTTTAACTGGCATTGGGATCTCTGTCTGGACAGAGTCAGAAGCCGAAATGGGGGCAACAGCTTTGGCAATACAATTTTTCCTAGCCATTGTTACAGTTGGTGGAGCTTAGGTACCCGTTGAAGCAAAAGAGGAGAGAGAGAGACCTACTAAAGTACTAGTCAGTTTTCCCAGCTGTCTTTTCAGAGAAAAAGCAATTAACCTCTTTTAAGTGTGTTCTAAATGTGCTTTTCCAAATCCATGTGTGCAGCTAATAGGGAAGGTGCCCTATAAAGCAGGAATAATCATGGGGAGGGAGGGGTAGGGAGGGAACTAACACCTGATGAGATGTCAGCAGCTTCAAAGCGCTAAGAAAGATACTAAAAGCTGATTTTTAAACCTGCACCACTAAAGAAAATATTTCCCCTTTTGAACTAAAGCACCAAAAAGAATGTAACTTTGTTTTAAAAATGTACCAAAAACCCTTTTAAGAGCTTTCAGGCAGAGAACTAGTAATTAAAAGTCACACATCCTTATCTTTGCTTGAAATGCTGAGCCTCTGCTAGGAATGCCTCAACGTGCAAGCCTCTGAAGACTTTTATGCAGCCCTCAACTGCTCTCAGTTCTTTCACAGACTAATCAGGCATGCTCGGGGCGGGAGGAGGGGGGGGGTAAGGAGGGAACTAACACCTGATGAGGTGTCAGTAGCTTCAAAGAGCTGAGAAGGATACTAAACCCCTGCCCCCTTGTACCTAGCAGCTTCTAACCCCAGCCACCAGCGACTTTTCTTTATAAAATGGCCTTAATATAGGTGAGTTCAGGGTGCATAAAACTGGGAGCCTGGTAAAAAATTATCTTCCATATGACAATAAAAGTTTTAGCACTACTTAATGCTATCCATACAAGGTGTGATCAAAATGTATCTGTTATGTTGTTAAGCATGCCGCACCATGATGTTAAGCATGCAGTGACCTAGTTATGTGCTCTGCATTGGCAGCACACCTGTACTTTTTTTAATCATGTGATGTTTGGTATCATGTAAAAGCAGTTTGTCAGATTTACGATGAGTGAAGAAATTGAAGAGCAAATTTACATTAAATTCTTTCAGAAACTTGGAAATTCAAGTTTCAGCAAGTGTATGGCGATGAATGCATGAGTTGTGCTCAAGTTTGACTGCTACAAATGTTTCCAAGAGGACTGTCAAAGTGTTGACATTGATGAACGTCCTGAAAGGTCAGCCACGAGCAGCAATGAAGATAAAGTTGAAGCAATGTGTGCCGCAATACGCTCAAATCATTGTCTGAGAACTTGCTGAGGACATGGATATCCATTTTGGGTCAATATAGTCCCTTCTTACTGTTGATTTAGGGATGAGACATGTGTCTGCAAAATTCATGCCGAAACTCTTTTCCCCAGACCAAAAAGAAGATAGACTGTCTGCAGCCAGGAAGTTGTTAGAATGTGTTGAAAATTACTCAGATTTCATCAAAAAGATTATTGTTAATTGTGATGAATCACGGGTTTATGGTTATGACCCGGAAACTAAGGCTCAGTCTAAATAGTGGAAGACTCCAGACTCTCCCAGACACAAGAAAGCCTGTTAGATGAAGAACAATGTCAAGGTCATGCTCACTGTTGTCTTTGATTACCAGGGTATTGTTCATTGTATGCTTCAAAAGGCCAAACCATCAAGAAGGAATATTACATCCAAGTTCTGACTTGTTAGAGAGATAAATAATCGTAAGAGGCCAGAGTGGCACAGGAATGGTGAATAATTGCTTCATCACGATAACACCACAGCTCACGCATCACATCTGGTCCAGCAGTTCTTGGACAAACACCAAATTGAGCAAATGCATCAGCCTCTGTACTCACCTGACTTCACACCCTGTGACTTTTTCTTGTTTTCAAAACTGAAATTACCACTGATAGGAAGGAGATTTGATGATTTGGAAGCCATTAAGCAAAATTCGACACAGCAGCTTCACAGCATAACGAAAGAGGCATTTCAAAATTGTTTCCAGCAGTAGCAGGGACGCTGCAGTAAGTGTGTTTTATCATAAGGGGACTACTTTGAAGGAGACTGAGTGTAATAACTGTCAGTGTTACACTTTTTGTGTTATTGTACAAGTCTCAATACTTTTTGATCGCACCTCATATTCTACAAAGATACCTCTTGGTGTCTTAGGACAATGAAAATGATCCAATACCTAGAGATCTCAATCCAGTCACCAATATCTGGTAGATTGTATGTAGCATTATTATTATAATGGATTCTTCATTGGAAAATACTTTCTAGGACTGGTTTTAATCCTGTGATTTGGATTCAAACCAAGAACCTAGGAATCATGTAGGTATCAGTGCAAGATGTAAGCTGTTCCAAGAGGGTCATCTTTCATAGGATTGGTGGAACCAAGGCCGGTAGGTCCAAAATTTGTGAATATTTAGGGAGTCACTTGGGTATAGCCCCAAGAACTCCAACCACAACTGGTATTAAGGAAGATTTTTTTTCCAAATTTTTTCAACTTCAATCTGAAGGTCTATATATTTTGTCAATTTTTCTCATTCTTTGTTCCCAATTCAAGTATCACCTGGGATTGCCACATCTATAAATCATACTTTTTTCTTTTCTATAACAGCAATATCAGGCATATTGTGTTCTAAATGTCTGTCTGTATTCAGAAGTCCCACGAGATCTTGACCATTTCATTTTCTACAACCTTCTGTGCAACATGTTCCCAGAAGATTTTTCAATAGAAATACCATATTTTTTGCACAGATTCCAGTGGATAATCTTGTTTGTAGTCAGTCTGTGCAATTTTGCTACAGCTGCTAATTATATGATCCACAGTTTCATCCTTGGATTTACACAAAGGGCATTAGGTGTCATCCGAAATATGTTGAATTTTAGTTTTGATGGCATTAGTTTGTAAAGCCTGTTCTTGGGCTGCCATTATCAAACCTTCTGTTTCTGTTTTCTTTTCTTTTTTTTCTATTTATACAATTTTCAAATATAGAACCCAAGCAATATATGAACTAACAAATCTTTAAATAGCATAGCCTTTTTTTAAAGTACAATTTGAATAGCCAATCCCAGTCAGAAGACAGAGCCTGATTTATTACTAGCATTGCCGGTGTCACCATAACAGTATCTGAGGATTCCAATACTTCTGAAATATTAAGAATATCCAGGTTGTTCCCACAAGGAGGATCGAACAGCATTTCCTTGTACCTTCGTGCCTGTGGGTATATAATAAATCTTAACTAGATGAGGTTGGGACTCCACCGGAAGACCCAATACCTCCACCAGATAAAGCTTAAACATGTCTCTTGCTGATATCAAAGATGATCTAGGAAAATGTGTCAAGTGAAGATTAGATATACGGACCTGGTTTTCCAACATCTCAGTCTTGAATTAAATTACAGATATATCCTTAATCATAGCCAAAGACCGCTCTTCCTGATGAAGTACTTTGGTCTTGATATCTTCCAATGACTTTTCCAGTTCAACCATAGCACCAATATTTTTTGAATAGAAATAACATTGCCATACACTTGAGACAATATTTTATTTGAATGGGTTACCATCAGCCCACCCAATTTTGAAATAGCACTCCAAATTGACTCCAAGGTGAAAATCTTTGGACGTTCCTGCACAAAAGGGGAAGAGTCCACTGCTCACCCAGTTCAAGTTCACTGGGAAAACAGCTCCAACCCACATTTGAAAGCTGAGGAGAGGAAAACAACCCATCTACAGGCTTCTCCGGTTCTTGCACTACACTTGCTGCTGATGTCGTTGAATCCTGCTTCAATTCCAGATCCAAAGGTAGCTCAGAAACACCTCCACTCACCGGGTAGCCCAAAGGCCCTAGAGCAGGCCCAGATGCTCCAGGAGTTCCCAAGCTAAGGAATCCAGAAGGCAATGCAAGAGAGCACTGCAGCTCCAGTGTCAGGTCATAGCCCGAGGAATACGCTGGGCTTCCCTGCCCCGGAGTAGATGCAGCCAGGCAAATGCCGGTTTCATTTAGATGATTCTCCAGACGCACCAAAAACGAATCCATTGGATCTATGGAAAGCACTTGTAGAGGGGTAGCTTGCAGTTCGGGAGGCTTTCCCTGCAGTTTCCCCTTCCTTTCCGGCATTAAGCAACAGCAGATCATGCAGCCATCTTGGATCTCCCCTGTTTCTGTTTTCAGTGCTCCAAATGTTAACCAGTCCCACATTAGGGTCTCGTTCACCTTTCCTTCAATATTTCTAATATATTGACCATGCAATGGCTTCTCTTTCCATTCTAGTCTTGATTATTTCTTTCTTTAATTGTTTTAAGGAGCAGTGCTTCTTTACTTTTTCTAACATAATCATTTAGACTATATTTTTCTTCCTCAACTGGTTGCTTAATTTGCAAAAGCCTTCTACAACCTTTCTTACAATGCAAATATAATCTATCAGCATCACTACTACAATGCAGTGCATGGTGCATTGCCATTAATTTTCTTATTTTTCAACCTTATGTCATCCAATTCAGCTTGGGTCCAGTCAATTACTCCTGCAGTATATCTAACTGCAGGTACTGCCCAGGTATTTATCACCTTAATAACATTTCCACCATTGAGTTTTCATTTTAGAATTTTCCAAACTCCTTTTATGTAGTTAGAGCTAGTGTTCTTTTTGATTTTGTTGTGCAGCAAATCTGGAGCATCTATGAATCCTAAGTACTTTTATCCTTCCTCTGGATTGTGTCGTTTAATGGTATTTCTTCAGAGGAGAAAATTCATCTACCATCTGCTGAAGACAGAAGAATACTGAGTTGTTTTCTAGTGGCTCAGGTTGAGTGGGGCATGGAAATGATGTCATTGAAACCTGGACTTTTCATTGGTTCTCTGTCTCCACCAATCTGCTGGTAGGAGAGCACAACCCACTTGTTTGGACTGGTCTAGGAGAACTCAAGGAAAAGACATTATCTGGTACTGTAAATAAAATATCACCTTTTCTTTCAAACAGGTGCAAATTTAATTTGCAATAACACCTGTAAACAATGTAAAAGATGTTGGCAGGCATGTTATTGGTCTATAATTGTTTGGGTCATTTCCTTTTTCTTTGTTCTTTTGTATAAGGAATGTTCTTCTCTTTGTCATCCAGTCTTCATTTATTCCACTTTGTAAAAGCTCATTTAAAGAGCTAACTGTCATCAACGTCTGTTCCCTGATTGAGGTTAAGCAGCCATCCATCTCTCCTGCTTACTGAACTCCAGCCTAATTGGGGCTGTCTGAGAGGGGGAGGAGTCAGCTCCATTTCAAAAGCAGCTGCCTTCAGGCGGGCCCACGCCTGGTGGGCCCGCGCCTGAGGGCCTCGCCAGAGGGCCCTTTGGCGTGGCCCTTAGGCGCGGGCCATAAAGGCCATCAACGTATATGCTTTGTCTACCTTGCATACTTAGGTTTTATTGTCATTAATCCTAGCATCTTATAACATCTACTCTGAGGTTTTTACAATTACCTTATTTTCCTCTACACTTAATTCGTTATGTGTATTTAGCCTCAATGATGTTCATTTTCAATTATCATAAGAACTTAGTCTGTTTAATGCTGTCTTTTATATCCTTGAATTTATTTTAAAATAACTTATGTTTAGAAAAGTATCTCATTTTGCTTCTAAGTAATATAACATCATTAACAGTTTAATATAGTTCAACACCTTTAACTATATCCATTATTGTTTCCTTCGGTCTGTTATATTCTGAAATTTGTCTCTAAGTAATCTTTGTTTAGTAAGTATCTCAGTTTGTTTCTAAGTATATATTAACAATATCAGTCTAAACAGCTTAAACACCTTGAACTATATCCATTATCTAAGTATATTGCACTATAACTACTTCTATTGTTCAAGTTTCATCATGTTAACATCTACACTAACCTATATATTCCTCTACACCCTTTCTAGTATCCTCCATAACAGTAATGCTCTCACAACTAGTTCCAAGCCTATCCCTATATATCAAGGCAGGAACAAGAAATCTTATCAAGATCATTACCAACCTCCACATAACTCATACCACAGGAGACAGTCACACTTACTCTATGTGTCCCTTGACTCAATGAAAACCAAAAGGTCTAACAATTCAAACTCTAGACAAGACCTAAAATGTGCTCTCATTAATGCACGTTCAGTCCGCAATAAATGGCCAGCCATCACAGATCTAATAACCAACCATAAACTTGACATGCTTATGATTACAGAAACCTGGTTATCTGATACCGATAATGTTATATTAAACCACCTTACCCCACCTAACTTTTCCATTTATACATGTAACAGAGAAAATAAGAGAGGAGGAGGTGTCTGTATAATAGCAAGAACTCTATTACAATACCAGATTACTCTAACCAGGACAACACACCTCCTTAATACACTAACTATTTCCAATAAATTCAATATTATCAGTCTTATTTACAGAGCACCAAATGCCCCTACTGATGATCTCTCAGACATAATTGATCTCGCTTGCAATCCTGATTCCCCCAACAAACCTAACTTACTTCTTGGTGACTTCAACCTTGCATCCTCACAACCCTCCTTATCTAACACCTTCCTTGAAGCAATGAATAATCTACATTATAGACAAATTGTAAATCTCCCCACCCACCAACGAGGCAACCTACTTGATCTCATTTTTGTCCCAGCCATAGATACCTATACGACAAGTCAACTTGATCTTACAATAACTCCTGTTCCCTGGTCAGACCACAACCTTATAACATTTTCAATTCCATCTACAGATAATTCAAAAAATCGCACAATTATCTCCTCGCCCATTAAAAAATCCTCATGTTTTAAACCATTTGATAAAGATGAGATCATTTCCCAAGTTATCCCAAACCTTTCTAAACCAGCTGGAACTATCAATGAAATGGTATTAAACTGGAATGACACCTTCAGTCTTTATGCCTATAAATCCACGACATCCAATCAATCTTCATTCAACAAGAAGACATCAAGAAAGCAGAATGCACCATGGTACACCCCTGATTTACGAGCCTCTTTGCTTCAACTGAGGAAACTAGAGAGGAAATGGAGACGTGCTATAAATCCCTCCAATCAAGACGCTTACCTAGTTCAATTAAAATCCTACCGTGAACTAACCTTTGCAAAGAGAAAAGAATTCCATTCGTCACTACTTAATCGTTCTCTTAACAAGCCACGTGAACTCTTCCAACTAGTAAAATCCTTATCCAGAGAACCTTTCATACCTCAACAAGAACAAATACAGCCTCAATTATATGCTAATTATATTCAATCAAAGGCAATCAAAATTACATTATTGTCAAAAGAAATCTCTCATCCTCCCAGCATTCAGTTTCCACTAAACAAATTTACATCTCCTTCTCCAAGTACCATTGAAGACATTTTAGCCACTATTAATACCACCACAGCTCCAAATGATCCATGTCCAGCTCATTGGATCAGAGCTTTGAAAGCGGAGCTTAGCTCATACATAGCATCTATAGCAGACAAATCATTCACCACCGGTGTTTTCCCATCAATCCTCAAGCGGACATCAATTCGACCATTGCTGAAAAATAACAAACTTGACCCAAAGAAGGAGGACTCTTATCGTTCAATTTCTAGTATTCCCCTATTAGCTAAAATTCTAGAAAAGGTGACCTTGAGACAGATCCAACAACATATCGATACTGAAGCCCCTTTAGACTCAAGCCAACATGGTTTTAGGGAAGCACATGGAGTTGAGACTCTTCTTGCCTCTTTAATGAATTCCCTTATCATTGCTATAGATAATATCAAGACCGGAGTTGCATTGGTCTTCCTAGATATTGCAGCAGCATTTGATTCAGTTAATCATGAACAACTTCTAGTCCGCCTCCATGAGAAGGGAATACAAGGAATTGCATGGGACTGGTGCAAGTCTTATCTAGAAGACCGATGGCAACAAGTTCGAATTGATAACAATACATCTTATCCATTCCAACAGAAACAAGGTGTTCCACAGGGTTCCTCACTATCAGCATTGCTTTTTAACATCTATATGCAACCAATCTGTAATATTGCCCGTACCTTTGGTATATCTTGTCTTATTTATGCTGATGATGTGCTGTTGTTCACACCTATCAATGTGATTAGCCCTGATTACACAGTTTTAATTAACTGTTTCAATTCAATAACCGATTGGCTGCTCACTCATAACCTTCAAATAAATTTTTAAAAAACTGAAGTCCTTATCGTTACAAGAAACAATGACTTCTCTTCACCACCTTCATTAAGAGTACGAGACGCTGATTTACCTATTAAATCCACCATTCGATACTTAGGTATCATTCTCGACCAGCGACTTGAATTTAATGAGCATATAAAGTCCACAGTAAAATCCATTTATCACAAGATTAATACTCTACGACACCTAAAACCCATGTTAGACCCCGATCATTTCCGCACAATATTCCAAGCGCTAGTCACTCCACATTTTGACTATGCGAATATTATCCTGCAAGGCCTAACTAAATCTACGCTTAATCCATTACAACTTGCTATGAATGCAGCAGCTAGATCACTATGCGGAATTACAAGGAGACAACACATAACCCCCATTCTAATGGAGCTTCACTGGCTCCCAATAATTTGTAGATTATCTTATAAAACACTTCTTATGACCTTCAAAGCGTTCCATAATATTTCACCTCCTTCAATCTCTGATCTACTCATTCATACCCAAAACAACAGATCAAGAAGATCTACAGCTGAAAATACTCTAGTGATTCCAAATGAATTAGTAAAATGTACTCAAACTACCATTAACAGATCATTTTCATCCTTTGCTCCAAGGTGCTGGAATAAGCTTCCATTAAACATCAGATTGATAAAAGATATATCGCAATTTAGAAAAGCTTTAAAAACCCACCTTTTTTACAACACTTCTCTTACATCAATATTTCCCCTCCTCTCACCCCATTATCTCAACTCAGCAATAATAGTTAAATGATGATGTTAGACCGTTCCACCTTATGATATTTCACTGTATATACCTGCTCTGTTAAATGTTATTTATGACATGTCTCTGTACCCACTCAAGATCTCTAGTCTGATGTAATTGCTTTTATTTAATTATTTATATGCTATTCCCCAGTTAATCCTTGTTTTATTCCCCTGTTACCTGTAACTTGGACAAGTTCTCTAAATCTGAGTGTATTTTGTTTAATGTAAACCGCACTGATGTCAAATAGCGCGGTATATAAGAGCTGTTAAATAAATAAAATAAATAAATTTAATTGTTTTTCCAGCCTGGAGTGTAAGCTTGTCAAGTGTTTTGAGCTAAAAGCCATGTACTGTACTTTGTCTTTTCCAGGTGTACACCAGTTTTCAATCTTCTCAGCTTGAATTTGAATTATTTCTTCCGTAATAACCACTTCAACTTTCTTTTGAAGGAATAATAATAATATTAATATTATTATTGTTGTTATTATTTATTCATCATGCACGACACATCACACTATGCTGACTGGCTTTAACTCCATTAATTTGGGCTGTCTCTTATGTTCTTATGTGTTAGCCAGGATCCGTGGACTTCATCTTTTCCAGATCCACACCATTATTGACCTTTCTTTCTTGTTTTTAAACCACTTTAGTTGTCATCAACATCTGTCATTGGGTTTCCTTTATATTCTTGCAACTTTGTTGATCAAAGATTTATTTATTTATTTATTTGCATTTTCTTTTATACCACGCTATTCAACATCAGTGCGGTTTACATAAAACATAAAACTTACACATTACATTGGCTGAGCTGTGCTTACAAGTAACAGGTACTAAAACTTGGATAACTTGGGGTAACTATTTACATTTAGGCGTCATGGGAAGTCGTAGTCATGGGAAGTCGTAAAACTTGGATAACGGGGTAACTATTTACATCTAGGCATCATGGGATGGCTATTTATAATATAATAAATAATAAATTATTTATTATATTATATAATAAATAAATAGTTATATTTATATTATAATATAATAAATAATATAATATAATAAATAATATAAAGATGGCTATTTATAATATTCTTTTTAGTTTTCCCGCAATGTTTTCCAAAATGTGTTTTTTCTTTATTAGGGCTTGCAGTGGCTTCTTTGATATGTTGGCCCGTTTCAAGGCTTCTGTAAAACTGATGTTAATTTGTTTTAAACAGGTCGTTTTTGTTGGTACTGGTTAATGTTTTCATAACGCTGAATTTTCTGTGCTACTGCCATAATTCTTTGTTTTGGTTCTTCTAATGCTAACTAGCTAAACTGTTTTGAACATGCCCCATTATTTTTTTTATTTTTAAGTAGTCCTTCTTTCATATTCTTCAAATTACTCACATCTGCTTGAAGCTTCTTGATTTTCTGTTCTGGGCAAATTTGCTATTTGGCTTTCCTTTTCTAAATGGACTTTCTGAAGGGACAGGAGCAGAACCTCAGAAAACATTAACAAATAGGAACAGAAGTGAGACAGAAGTGAGGGAGATCTTGAACAATTTTCAGAAGACCGTGTTCATGAGGGGCTAGTTAAACTAAAAGTAGACAAAGCAATGGGTTGGAGAGTACTGAAGGAATTTAGGGAAGTTCTAGCGGCTCCACTGTCTGATCTTTTCAATGTTTCTTTAGAGTTAGGAGTGGTCTCAGAGGACTGGAAAAGGGAACATGTGGTCCCTTTACACAAAAGTGGAAGTAAAGATGAGGTTTAGAATTACAAGCCGATTAGTCTGAACTCTATGGTGAGTAAATTCATGGAAACCCTGCTAAAACAGAATATAGTGAGGTTTCTGGAATCCAATGGATTGCAAGATCTGAGGCAGCATGGTTTTATTAGAAGCCGGTCTTGTCAGACAAATTTCATTAATTTCTTTATCAGGATGACCAGAGAGTTGGGCCAAGGGAGAGCCTGAGATGTGGTGTACTTAGATTTCAGTAACGGCTTTGACAATGTTCTGCACAGGCAATTTATAAATACATTGAGTGCCCTAGGAATGGACCCTAAAGTTACTGACTGGGTTAGAAATTGGTTGATTGGGAAGCAACAAAGGGGTACAGGTAAATGGAGGAGAAGGATGTTACCATGGTGTGCTGCAGAGATCCAGAGATCTGTCTTTGATCTGATTTTATTTATTTAGCTAGGCTTATAGACTGCTTTTTTTACCAGTCAAAGCAGTGTACATTCAGGTATTGTATATATATTTTACCCTTGTCCCCAAAGAGCTTATAATCTATGTTTTTGTACCTGAGGCAACGGAGGGTTAAGTGGCTTGCACAAGACCACAAGGAGTGCCTATGGGACTAGAAACCCCAGTCCTTCCTTCTTAATATGTTTATAAGTGATATTGTGGAAAGAGTATTGGGAAACGTTTGCCTCTTTGTGGATGATGACAAAATCCGCAATGGAGTAGACACCGAGGAAGGTATAGACAACATGAGAAGGAATCCAGCAAAGCTTGAAGAATAGTCGAGAAGTTGGAAGCTGAGATTTAACACTAAAAAATGTAGGGTCATGCATTTGAGCCACAAAATCCAAAAGATCTGTACAGTATAAGGGGTGAAATACTTCTGTCCATGAAAGATGAGCAGGACCTGGGAATGATGGATTCTGATGATCTTAAGGTGTCTAAACAGGTAAAAAAGGCAATGGCAAAGGTCAGAAGGATGCTTGGGTGCATAGGGAAAGGAATGGCCAGCAGGAGGAAGGAGGCAAAGGGCCTCTATAGAAAAACATGATATACCACCCTTCTACAGTGTGTCAGAGTGGTTTACAATAAAAACATTAAGAGCAAGAAAAAGGAACGCCAATTAAAATTAAGTAAAGTAAAGCATTAGGTACACTTAAAAGGGCAATAGGGAGGGAAGGGTAGTGGAAATTACAACATGCTCCATGTGTGGAAGTCATTAAAGTCATGAAAAAGTCCTGGGGCCAATATGTTCTAGGTAGTGTCAGTGGTTAGGTTGAAGGCTTGTTGAAAGAGATGTGTTTTGAGTGCTGTTTTAAATTTCAAAAATGATGATTCAAGATGTAGGGTCGGTGGAAGCGAATTCCATAATGAAGGACCCAGGAAGAAAATGTGGACTTACATGTACAGTCAAAATGAGCCTTTGATGGAGGAGGTAAGTAGAGTCAATGTGCATTGTCGTGAAGTACAGGGTTCAGAACCAAGGGAGGCAGAGGATTCACTGTAAAGTGAAACCAGAACTGTCAGTGCTGAAACAAGCATGGAGGGTTGGCATGGAAACCCTAAACAAAGAACGTCACAGAGTGTTAGGGAACGCCCATCCCCTGAGCTAGCTCCTGCCTCATCAGGGAAGTGGGAACACCTGGTGGGAGGTGTGGCTCAGCACAACGGAGAAAGAAACTTAGATAAAAAGCCTTTAGTTAAATATAGGACAGAAAAAGAGAAGGGGAAGGAGAAAGAGACGGACATAGTCTCAGATACGGAGACAGAAGGAAAAGGCAGCACAGCAAGCGTGGAGAAAGCTGAAAGAAGGAGAAAACCAGAGAAAGATAGATACTCCGAGGGCAGCCAAGGTCTGTGGCTGAGAGAAGGGAAAAGGGAAAGAAATCCCAATTCCACTCGGAGGAACTTCTCAGAGGAAGAGAGCTGGGGAAGACATTCAAGTCCAGTTCCTAGGGAGCAGTGCTCAACCACAAAAAGCACTGGGGATTTTTACCATCCAAAAAGCAGAGACGTTTATTCTGGGAACCAGAAAAGACAACCACGCTGTGCTCACAACAGACAGCCTGCAGGTAAAGCTTATTTCCCTGATACCAAGCTTTTATCAAAGGGGAGAGAAAAGTTTTACCAACCTTTTTGTAGCCAAGGGAGATTCCTGGGAGAAAGCAATTCTAAAGGCAGACACAGAATTCCCTGTAGCCAAACAGAAGAGGGAAACGTGTATCCTTTTAATTACAGAGGGCTGTGTGCACAGGAAGCCAAACACCCAGACTCACAGAGCAGGTTGGGGGAAGGGAACCCTGTAATTGGAACGGAGAGGTTTGCGTGGCAGGCAGAAGAACCCTCTCTAAGGGACCTTAAGGAAGAAGGTGATCTTATGCAGTGGGACCCTTATCAAACCCCTGAGTCCGAAGTGTTTATGGACTGCTCTTATATGGTGGCAGACAATGTGCAGTCCCTTTGTTAATAATACTGGATTTTGCTGAAGGAAGAAAAACAGCCAAAAGAAGTATTTTGGAGGGAAACTGTTTTATTCTTTTTGATTCCATAACAGCTGAAGATAAGCATTATTTAAGTTGCCTATTTTTGTTCACATCAGGAGTATGGTTTCTTTGTAAATATATTCTTTGTTCATGGTCATCAACATCCAACCCCGGGAGGGGCAATAAATCCTAATTTAACCTGAACCACTCGTGCACAACTTGGACTCATTCTTACTACTGTAGGACTACATTACCCAGGAGGCCTTTCCAAAACCTCCATTTAAAGTTCAGAGTATAAGAAACACAACTACCCACTTGCCTTACCCACGCTAAATGCCTCTGGGAGGGTGAGTGGTGACATATCTGGCATAGTTTTTCGGATGCTTGACCTTGAATGAAGGACACCAGAGGAAACTACGGCACCAGGACTCCTGCACAAGCAAGTGGGCTACCAGAAGGCTGCAAGAGAGATAAAGACAAGACACAGCTTCTTTTCCTGAAATGCAGACCTCTACACGAAGCCTCAGGTAATAGCACCTGGGCATAAGTGAGGAAGGATATCAGGAAAAGGGGGCGCTGTGGGGTTGAAGAAAAAAAAAAAACCTGAAAAGGGAGCCGCACTTGGGGTTTTTTTTCTGTCTCTTTCATTGCAGGTGCTGACACGAGATGGAGGCCCAGGACGTGATAGCGTGGATGCGGAAGCAATGGGACCTACAGATGGAACTTGCCAAGCACATCCAGGAGGAAAACGCTACACTCATGAGAGAGCAGCAAAAGCCGCTGCTGGACGCTGTGACAGCACTTCTAAAAGAACACCGAGAACCACGGATGGAGAATCCTATGGTTATGCCAGGACCCCCAATGAACGCAAGTCATGCATTCTCTTTAGGACAATTGAGTCCAACTGATAACATTGACGATTTTATAGATGCGTTTGAGCGTATTGGGCAGGCGTTAAAATGGCCTGATAGTCAGTGGGCTACACGCTTTGCAGTTTCGCTGACAGGCGAAGCCCTGTCAGCCTACAAAGCCATGCCAGCCGCTCTTGCAGGCGACTATATGGAAATAAAAAGAGCGGTAAAAGACAGGTTAGGGCTGACAACCTCACATTATAGGAGGCTATTCAGGGAAGCCCGCCTGAGGCCTCAAGAAACTCCAAAGGCGTTACAACAACGTCTGAAAAATCTGGCTTGGAAATGGCTAAGTCCAGAAACTAAGACGATGGAAAATGTATTAGATACAGTTATTTTAGAACAATTTGTACAGGCTGTACCTAAAGAAATGAAGATGTACCTCACCTTGCAGGATTGCAAGTCTACCGAGGAAGCAGCTAATTTGGCGGACCGGTTTCTGGAGGCCCAAATAGCTGACCCCTCGGAATGCAGCATACTGCAAGCTGCAGGTTTGTGTGATGTTAAAAAGGGAAAGGTTCCCTATAGTGGAAAATATGCAATGACTACTGTGAATGTTAGAAATGGGAATGATGAGAGTGTTTTTGTGCCCAGAGCGAATGTGTTTACACCCAAGGGTAAATGTTATCTGTGTGGGAAAGTGGGGCATTTTAAAAGGGAATGCACCAAAAGAACTGTCCTGATGTCTGGGGTGGATGAACCAGTTCAGGGCAAATTTTTATTACATGCACAGGTGGAAGGGGTGGACACCTTGGCCCTGCTTGACTCGGGGGCCGATCAGAGTATGATTTCCCGCACACTCTGGGAGGCCATCGAGGGGCGCTGTTCGTCGCCCCCGAGTCAAGCAGAAAACCAGGTCAGAGTGAAGTGCATACACGGTACGTTTGCATTTTACCCTCGCCGGAATCTCTTGGTAACTGCACTAAAGTTCAAGCAAGTAATGCCCTTAGCTATACTTCCCGCATTACCCCAAGACCTTATTTTAGGCAGGGATTGGGTACCCTTATATGAGGGACTAGTGGCAGGTTTGAACACCCGAACCGGCTTGGTCTCGACCAGATCACAAGCCGGGACCTCAGGGATGGGAGAGACATCAACTGGGGACAGGGGAGAACCTGGGGAAGGACTAGTGCCCCAAGAGGAGGAATCAGGGGAAGAAGAAGCAAATATTCTTCCTACCCATGAAGACCTAGTGAATGAACCTTCTGCGCAAGGGAGGAAGGCCAAGGCAAAGAGACGCCATGAGAGGCAATCTAGGTCCCGAGGCAGAGCAGAGTTAGAGGCGGGCGCAAGCCTACCCTGGGTACCCGCCGAGTTAGTGAATAAATTTCCCTCCTTTCCTGCTGAGCAGCGGGCCGACCCGGCGCTCAAGAGAGCCTTCGAATGGGCCCAGGAGATTAGGCCCACATTACCTAGGTTCTTCATGGACAATGGCATCCTGTATAGGGAAAGCGTAGACCCTTACTCTGAGGCAGTAAGGAAGCAGCTTGTAGTGCCAACGACGTTCAAAGCCACGGTCTTGCGTCTCGCGCACGACCACCCTATAGGAAGCCATAAAGGTATCCAGGGCACCCTGGACCAAATATTAGGTCGCTTTTACTGGCCCGGGGTGTTCAAGGAGACTAAGCAGTATTGCGAGTCGTGTGCTCCATGTCAAAGGGTATCAGCGTTAAGGCCAAAAGCTGTACCTTTGGTGCTTACTCCCACCATAGCCGTACCTATGAGCCGAATAGGCATAGATATGGTAGGCCCTATGACACGTACACCCAGGGGTTTTCAGTACCTACTCGTGATAGTCGACCATGCCACCCGGTTTCCCTGGGCTATTCCCCTAAGGAACACCTCTGCGAGGATTATAGCCCAGGAGCTGGTCAAACTATTCTGCATGGTAGGGTTCCCCAGAGAGGTACTTACAGACCAGGGCAGCAACTTTTTATCTAAGCATCTGTCCACCGTATGGGAGGCTTTTGGGATAAAACACATACGGACTTCGGCTTACCACCCCCAAACAAATGGTCTAGTAGAACGTACTAATCAGACCATTAAGCAGATGCTGAGGAGAGGGTTGAAAAAAGGGGAGATAGCAGAATGGGATACCTTGCTCCCATTCGTTCTATATGCATGCAGAGAACGCGTGCAATCTTCGCTAAAAGCCTCACCCTATGAGCTTATGTTTGGGAGATCCCCTAGAGGGATATTAGATATACTACATGAGCAATGGGTAGAACCAGACATTTCTGAAGTAGAAATACCTCAGTTCTTAAAGGGTCTGAGGCAACGTTTAGAAAGAACGGCAAAGGCCGCATTAGAAAATCTGCAAGCGAGTAAACAGAAGCAAAAGCAGTACTACGACAGGGGCAAACAGCCCCGGACATTAAATGTAGGGGATAAGGTTATTATCCAGGTGGCAAATCCAGGCCCAAAATTCGAAGCCCATTGGAGGGGACCGTGTACGGTCGTAGAGAAAGTAGGGCCAGTCTCATATAGGATAGAGAACGCAAAGGGTCGCAGGCAGGTGTATCACCTGAACCTTTTAAAACCCTGGAAAGAAAGAGTTGCCACCGCCAGTATGGTGTACATGGAACAGTACAGCAGATCCCACACTGGTATTACGTACTGTCCGGAAGGTGCGGCAGTACGTAATATTTTAAGGCGGGGGATATGTCGTGAAGTACAGGGTTCAGAACCAAGGGAGGCAGAGGATTCACTGCAAAGTGAAACCAGAACTGTCAGTGCTGAAACAAGCATGGAGGGTTGGCATGGAAACCCTAAACAAAGAACGTCACAGAGTGTTAGGGAACGCCCATCCCCTGAGCTAGCTCCTGCCTCATCAGGGAAGTGGGAACACCTGGTGGGAGGTGTGGCTCAGCACAACGGAGAAAGAAACTTAGATAAAAAGCCTTTAGTTAAATATAGGACAGAAAAAGAGAAGGGGAAGGAGAAAGAGACGGACATAGTCTCAGATACGGAGACAGAAGGAAAAGGCAGCACAGCAAGCGTGGAGAAAGCTGAAAGAAGGAGAAAACCAGAGAAAGATAGATACTCCGAGGGCAGCCAAGGTCTGTGGCTGAGAGAAGGGAAAAGGGAAAGAAATCCCAATTCCACTCGGAGGAACTTCTCAGAGGAAGAGAGCTGGGGAAGACATTCAAGTCCAGTTCCTAGGGAGCAGTGCTCAACCACAAAAAGCACTGGGGATTTTTACCATCCAAAAAGCAGAGACGTTTATTCTGGGAACCAGAAAAGACAACCACGCTGTGCTCACAACAGACAGCCTGCAGGTAAAGCTTATTTCCCTGATACCAAGCTTTTATCAAAGGGGAGAGAAAAGTTTTACCAACCTTTTTGTAGCCAAGGGAGATTCCTGGGAGAAAGCAATTCTAAAGGCAGACACAGAATTCCCTGTAGCCAAACAGAAGAGGGAAACGTGTATCCTTTTAATTACAGAGGGCTGTGTGCACAGGAAGCCAAACACCCAGACTCACAGAGCAGGTTGGGGGAAGGGAACCCTGTAATTGGAACGGAGAGGTTTGCGTGGCAGGCAGAAGAACCCTCTCTAAGGGACCTTAAGGAAGAAGGTGATCTTATGCAGTGGGACCCTTATCAACCCCCTGAGTCCGAAGTGTTTATGGACTGCTCTTATATGGTGGCAGACAATGTGCAGTCCCTTTGTTAATAATACTGGATTTTGCTGAAGGAAGAAAAACAGCCAAAAGAAGTATTTTGGAGGGAAACTGTTTTATTCTTTTTGATTCCGTAACAGCTGAAGATAAGCATTATTTAAGTTGCCTATTTTTGTTCACATCAGGAGTATGGTTTCTTTGTAAATATATTCTTTGTTCATGGTCATCAACATCCAACCCCGGGAGGGGCAATAAATCCTAATTTAACCTGAACCACTCGTGCACAACTTGGACTCATTCTTACTACTGTAGGACTACATTACCCAGGAGGCCTTTCCAAAACCTCCATTTAAAGTTCACAGTATAAGAAACACAACTACCCACTTGCCTTACCCACGCTAAATGCCTCTGGAAGGGTGAGTGGTGACAGCATGCAAGGAACGAAAGGAGCGAGTAGACGCATATGGAATATTGTAAGAGGAGAGATAAACAGGGGTACCAAAGTTAAGAATCTTGTGGATAATGGTAAGAAGTTTATATTGAGAGCAATAAGAACATAAGATATGCCATACTGGGTCAGACCAAGGTCCATCAAGCCCAGTATCCTGTTTCCAACAGTGGCCAATCTAGGTCATAAGTACCTAGCAGTTTCCTCAAAAGACACAGGTTCCACAATGCTTGTATTGGGTCAAGCAGTGATATTCTGGGTCCCTTTTAATAATGGTTTATAGACCTTTCCTCCAGGAACTTGTCCAAACCTTTTTTAAACCCAGCTACACTAATAACTTTTACTAGATCCTCTGGTAATAAATTCCAGAGTTTGATTACACGTTCAGTGAAAAAATACTTTCTCTTATTAGTCTTAAATAGATTACCCTGGTATGGAAAACCAGTGGGTTTTGATAAATAATGGGGTGGCTATTCTTAAACACGACTAGAGCAGAAGTACGGTGATGATGCCATAAACATTCAGCTCTATGTAATTGACAATGGAAGGTATGAAGCCCTACATGGTACCAGGGGTGCCGATGGGATGATCGTGGAAGTATATGTGGAAGCCAGACTATCAAGGGCATTCTTGAGAGTCTGGTTCCACATAAAAGCTTGATCATCTGGTGAAAGGAGATGAAAATTTGGTGGAAAAGAGTGTCTGCAGATGAAAAAGCCTGGAGTGTGGATATGGGCATATACTGAGCTGATCAACTTGAGCCAGAGGAAGTTGGAATTGGAGAGGAAGCAGGATGCAATAAGCAGAAGAAGATACAGCAATGATCTGTCCAGGATGAGGCAAGACTGTGAACATTTTGGAGTCCAAAGAAGTAATGAGAAGGTCTAGCATATGCCCTGTAACGTGGGTAAGGAAAAGGATATGTTGAGTAAGGGCAAAATCTGCCAGAAGAGAAAGAAATTGTTTATCCCGGGCCCTAATGGAGTGATTAATATGACAATTGAAATCCCCTAAGATAAGCAGATCTGGATAGCCATAACCATTTCCAATAGAGTAGCAGAGAAAGAATTCCATGATAAGGACAACAAGGAGGGAGATACATAAACCAAGAGAATGTGACTTGTGTAGGGAGGGGGTATCTGGAGAAGAAGTACGTCGGAGTAATGTAAGGTGGCAGAGGCAATTTCAATGATGGCCAAGGACTCACGGAACATGACTACTATCCCACCTCTCGCTCTCGAGGAATGAGAGGTTGATCGTGCAGTAAAGCCAGGTGGGAGGAAGTGACATAAAATAGGCTCCTCACCACCTCTAAGCCAAGTATCTATGAGAAAGAGAAGCTCCAAATTATGATGTCTCAAAGATCATTTATAGGGCTGTTTTAGCAAGCATGGACCGGCAGTTCAACAGTGCAGAGAGAATAGTAAGCAATGGTGTGATAGAGGGGGTCAAGGACATGGCATCTGGTAAGGGAGAAGTTGTTGTTAAACAGGGAAGCAGGTTACCCACACAGCGAGCATGGATGGTTACCCCAGATCACTGGAATCAAAAACAACATGAAGAATAACAAATGTATCTGTAATATCATAACAGCATGCCAATGGAGACTAAACCTGGTGTAAGGGTGTCCCCAGGAATTGTTATGCATACGCCCACCGAGCCACTCCAGAAGCAAGTCCAAGGAGCAGGATCTGCTCCTTGGGTGTGTTCCTTTGGCATGGGAAACAGCTGCTGTGCTTTTGAAGGTGCCAGTAGTTGGACTCACTGGGTTCACGTTGAAGTAGCAAAGCACACGCAACGAATACACCAGGAGTCTATTTACTAGAATTCAAACCAGTTTATTTGTGCACAGTCTCAGACACTTGTCACATTCAAAATGGTCTGAGCATGGCATTCATTAAAACAACAGCATTTATAGCTTTCTTCATCAGTTCTATACAGGCAAACTCCTCATTGGTCCCGGTGGCCCCCTCACCCCTCCATCCAATGGGCCCACACCGCTCTCCCCCTGCTCTCAGGCCTTCCTAGCCATGGCTCAGTATCTAGACATAACATATTCTGCCTTGCTTTTTGCTTACAAGGTCACTCTGCAGTACAGAGACTGTGAATACATCTGTGAATAACATAACAAACTCAATGGAAAAGTTTTGCATTCTTATCAAAGCAGCTTGAAGCAGGTTTCTATTTTCTCTGGGTTTCAGCTCTGCTCAGCTATAATATTCTAAAGTGGAGGTTGGGGATTCAGGCCTAACCTACAGGCTTTCTGCTACATAACATACATTTACAGGCTATTCTAGGCCATAGCCTATCACATTCCCCCCTTTGATTATTCTCACCCGCAAGTGAGAAAGGGTGAGAATTAAATCACACATGGTACTCTACACTAGGGTGGAGGGATCACTTTGTGATATAGGGTTAGGGTAGTAATGCCACATGGCTAATATCTGTGAATCTGCCTTGCGTTCAACAATCCTATCAATGGTTGAGTTCAGCATACGCAAGCATAAGGGAAGGAAACATGGGATACATAAGCAAACAGCCACAATCAAGAATACTATCAATACAAGTGTCTTCAGGCCGCCCATACCTGAAAACCACGAACCAAACCAGCCATCAAGTTGCAAGCCATGCCAGGTTTGGACTGGGACATAAGTTTGTTTTCTCATGTGATTGGCTATGTCTTCTACAACTTGCCCTTCATTATCAATTTGCAAACAACAGTTAGTTAAATTAAGCTTGCCACATACGCCTCCTTCAGCTGTAAGCAGATAATCTAATGCTAAGCGGTTCTGGTAAATGGCTGTACGCATCTGTGTGGCTTGTTTGGCTAACAAGGTTAGTGCTCTACTAGTTTCAATGGTTATAATTTCAACAACAGCTTGCAAACGTATAATACGGTCCAACATATACACAGGAGTGCGGTAGCCCCAAGAACCATCTTGTGCCCAGGTAGCAGGTCCATAGTAAGAAACAATTCTCTCTGGCGGCCATTCTTCAGAGGTTGCATCCCATTTGTCCCACTGGCCGATTTTGAGAGTCTCTCGCTTCTGTCGGCTTTTGTATACAGGGAATCCCAATTGTTCTCCGTGGGAAAGGGGCAAAAGGAAGAAAGATGGTCGTATAGTTCCTAGAACACACGCTCCTCCCCAATTGGCAGGGAGTTTAGCATATGCTCGAGTGCCACAAATCCAATAAAGTCCAGGTGGAGCTTGCCAGGTGCTATGCATAGCCAGATTTGTCCATATCCTGGCCAAGTGAGGAAAGATGATCAAAGGATTAGGAGGTTCCGGAGTATTGGCACCTGACCACCAAGATGTCTTCTCAGTAGTAGCATTGTAATATTTCTGGTTCAAACAGACCAACTGTCCTACTAATGCAGTCAATTGTGGTCCTGCTCGTACAAAACATAGTTTACCCACTATGGAGTGGGCAAGGACCCATTCATTGGTAGTGTTATGAACATCAGTCTGGTTATATGGTACGGAATAGTTCAGTTCTTGCGCTTCCCAAGGCCATTGGTCTCCCATCTGAGTTCCTCCACAAAAGAGACAGTCTGAGACATGGAGGCTGGAGGCCACAGCTCCAGCTAGTTCGATGAACAAATTCTGCAAAGCGTGGGGAACTACAAATTCTGCCTGCATGGCCTCGTGGAAGGTATGATGTATGCGATAAGGTGAAGAAACATGAGTCTTTACATTCAGTTGGATGAATACGATGGTTCCAGGATCAGTTCCACCTCCTGCTATGCGCAGGCCAAATCGAAATCCTGACTTCCATTGACTGGGGTCGGAGATCTGGAGTCGTAGGGGATTGCATGTACTTTTCTTGCACTTGTTGGGTTCTAGTAGGGGTAATCTTTCCAGTATAGCTTTACGATTATCTCCAGTTTGTCCTGTTGGGCCACCAGACCAGGTAGCATAGTACACACAGTCCCACTTCGGACAGTAGTAGTCTGCTTCTGATGATTTGCTATACGTTGTTGGGGAGTGTGTTCCAGTGCACATTCCCCATCTGTACGCACCTTCAGGACACATATATTTCTCATCATAATAGTAGGCTTGTTCCCATGATCCGCACCTGTAGTAATTATTTCTGTTAATTAAGTCTGTCATGATGTGGGCACTGATAAAGTTGCTTTAAAGAAAAGAAATCCTGTTTCTTTTGAGGAACTAGGTGTGCAATTACCTCCAGGCACAGCTAGAGGGAGCAGGAACAAACATTCGGGAGTTAATGAGCCTAGGAACTCAGATGACTTGCAGCTGGAAGGGAATCAGGAAGTCATCCAAAACAGTTTGCTTTATAAGTCAGAGCAGAATGCTTCTAACAGGGTGAGAAAGAAGGCTGAGGGCCAAGAGGACAAGCCTGGGAGCTACAGAGGAGGCAAGCCTGGGAGCTACCGAGGAGACAAGCCTGAGGGCTGTGAAGGAAGCAAGGCTGGGAGCCATCAAGAAAGGACTGAGAAGAACTTGAGGAGAAACAGACTTCACAAGGTGGGGAGCCAGAAGGCCCAAACTGACCCTGTTGCACAAGGGGAGTTTGGTAGAGCTTGCCCTAAGGTGAGAGTGTCTGCCACGCCTAGTTCTTATAGTCTGCCTGGATATAGAACAGAGAGACGGAAGCCAAGAACCAGGGAGAAGGGTTCTGAGAAGAGCTTACTATCTCTGGAGGATTATTGCCAAGTTTTACCAGGTCAGAGAGAAAAGCACTTTTATAATCAACAGGAGTTTTTACCCAGAGTGAGAGGAGAATCCACGATAAGTTTTACTCCACTGCCTAGAAGCATAGCTGTGTCCCACGCTGGCAGGCAGAAGTTCAGCTACCAAGGGAGAGGGGCTGGAAGAGAAAACACTGTGGATTCCAACTCAGCTAAACCAAGGTATGAGACATTAACCATTGACTGTAATTATTGTGCTCCTAAAGGCTCTGCTAAAACAAGTGTTCCTTCTGTGAGAAAAAAGAAACCAGATTGGTTTAGTAAAATACCAGCAGCCTTGAGAATCCCTGGCTATGGGAAGCCAGACTCCCGAGTTTTAAATTACAAGGCTGAGATAGACAGGGACAGTGAATACTCCTCAATTGAGTACAGTGAAGGAGAGTCCATGGAAATAGATTATCCAAACACTGTTCCCTCACCTATGCCAGATCTCATGGAATGTGATTGGTGCACTGCCTCAGCTCCAGACTCTGTATGTTCCATATAACACAGAAGAATGAATGAAATGTAAATAATGTTTCTTGCACTGAATTCTACTATTTGAAAACCTGCCTTAACTGTGAAGCAACAGTTAAGCATTCATTATAAATATTGGTACCTTTTGACACAAAGGACTTTCTGTTTCTTGATTTGTCTCTTATGTTGGACCTTTGCATTAACCAGGGAATAAAAGCCTTTATTTCCCTCCACCTGGTCTCTTTAATCAATAACGTTGTGACATCATGGCGTAATCTTTATTGTCCGGGGACACCCCCGTGACAAGTCACAAGCATCAAAATACAGGTACGCAGGTTGGGTGGGATCAGAGAGTTGACTTGTAGCGTTGACGAGGGCTCCATCTTCATCATTCCATCTCAGTTCCAGGACATAGTAAGATGGATTCTGTCGAGGTCTGAAACAAGTACGTGTCTTTCCCTTTGTACAGACGTTCAGTTCTGTACCATTATAAATACACTGGCTGACTATGCCAGTACAAGTATAGTAAGAGTGATAAAGCAGAGTCTGAGTGACTTGCATTCCAGTTCGGGTGGTGGTTATACAGGCTGCACAAGGGGGCAAGGCAAGAAGGGTTCTCAAGTGTCCCAGGGCTACCGCCAGAATAAAACAGCAATTAGTAAGCCTCATGATCATAGTCTCTAATAATTGATGAGGTAGATAATGGTTGATTGAGGTAGATAGATAATGGTTGATAGAGTCTGCAATGTGGATACTGCAAAATTGAAGGATGGCTCTTTCTTTGATGTCCAGGAGTGGGTTGGCAAAGTCTTATGATGATGGAACTTGTCTTCGCAGTGTGAGTCGCAATGGTGATTCAGGATTAGCAATCGAGGTCCAGGGGTGACTCTCAGGAACTGCTGCTGGCTTTACTCGACTGTGGTGGATCCAGGAGTCGATTTCTGCCACTTTGATTGCCGTTGGGGTTGACAACAAGACGATGTAGGGCCCCTTCCAATGAGGCGCCAACGGTGTCTTCTTCCACTCTTTTACCCACACCGAGGCTCCAGGCTTGAAAGGATGCAAGGGCTCTGTTAGACTGATAGGCAACTGGTCTTGTATCCAGGTATGAAGGCCCTGTAAAACAGAACTTAGAGCCAACAATTCTTGCCTAGTGATTACTGATCCAATTTGATTCATATCCCCCCTTATCCCCTGAATTATGGGCGGGGGCCTCCCATACAAAATTTCAAATGGGGATACTCCTAAGGGCGTGGTGGGGGCTGAACGTACTGAGACTTCAGGGTAAACATTGGTGAGCTATTGAAGCTGCCAGTGGCCCTAGTAATGAGGTAAAGAAGTGATGCCCTAATGGGGGCTAGCAGCAAAAGTCATTTTCCTATGAATAATGCCCTGTTAAGGGCTAGCAGCTCAGCTTTCTGTGTTGAGGTTCTTGGGGCCAGGGCTGACGATTTTACTACCATGTGTCCATTACTTCCAAGCAATCATGGTCAGGAGGGCCTGGACCGGTTGGCAATAGGGTAGCTGGGTTCAGAGTTTGGCTGACACTCAATTGCAATCGAGGATTCTCACATAGCATGCTTTGATATTTCAACATTCGAGCGTTAGTGAGCCAATGGTTTCCTTTGTGTTCCATCAGGGTTAAGACAGAATGTGGTATGGTGACTTGAAGCTCTTGTCCTAGGGTGAGCTTGTCCGCTTCGCTCACCAAGAGGGCTGTGGCTGCTACAGCTCTCACACAAGGTGGCCATCCTTTGGCAACAGGATCCAATTGTTTTGACAGGTAGGCTACAGGTCGCTGCCAAGACCCAAGAGGTTGAGTCAAGACTCCCAATGCATTTCCACTTGACTCATGGACATATAGGCGAAAGGGTTTCTGCACATCTGGTAGTCCCAAAGCCGGGGACGACATCAACGCTGTTTTTAGGGATTTGAATGCTTTATCTTGTTCTGGGCCCCATTCCAAGGGGGATCGTTCCGCTCCCTTTGTGACTTGGTACAAGGGTTTTGCCATGAGCCCAAAATTTGGTATCCATGTGCGACAATAGCCTGCAGCTCCCAGGAAAGCCTGCACCTGCTTTCTGGTGGTGTGGGTTGGGATGCGGCATACTGCTTCCTTTCGTTCAAGTCCTAATTTCCGGGTTCCTCTGGATAGATGGAACCCTAAGTATTTCACTTCTGTCTGACACAGTTGCGCCTTGGCTCTCGAGACCTTGTATCCAGCTTCATTCAGGAGGTGCAAGAGATCACTAGTAGCTTGCACACAATCAGTTTCGTTGTTGGTGGCTATAAGCAAGTCATCTACATATTGGAGTAAGATTCGTTTTCCCGGAGTCACAGGGTAACTTGACAGATCTTGACTGAGGGCTGCACTGAAGATAGTGGGTGAATTCTTGAATCCTTGTGGTAATCGAGTCCAAGTGAGTTGTCCTCGTCGTCCTGTGGTAGGGTTTTCCCATTCAAATGCAAACAAAAGCTGACTGGCAGATGCCAGGCGTATACAGAAAAAGGCATCCTTTAAGTCCAAAACAGTGAAATGTGTGGATTCCGCTGGAATCAGTCCCAGGAGGGTGTAAGGATTTGGTACTACTGGATGTATGGTTTCAACTGCACTGTTCACTCGACGTAGATCCTGCACTGGGCGGTAGTCACCTGTCCCAGGCTTCTTGATTGGGAGAAGGGGGGTGTTCCAGGGTGATTGGCATTCTCTAAGGAGTCCATACTGCAGTAGTTTCTTCAGGTGGGGATGTATACCTTCAATTGCTGGTCGTGGGAGGGGATACTGATGCACATGCACTGGTTCTGCTCCTGGCTTAAGGGTGACAAGCACAGGAGCTATATTCTTTGCTAGGCCAGGTGGATTATTCTCTGCCCATACTCCAGGCGGGGCTGCAATGCTGGTAGGTATACAGGAGCTTGCTGCTTTGGATGTAGGTAAATAGAACCGCCATTCTTCTTCTTGGGGGACAGCTAACACCATCAGGCTAGCAGGTTTTGAATTTATAGTCATTTCCATTTTTCCCCCTTCAACGAAGGATATCTGTGCCTGAAGCTTTGCAAGCATGTCTCAGCCCAAAAGGGGAACTGGGCATTCAGGCATATACAGGAACTGGTGTGTTATCGTCTGTCCCCCTAGTTCACAGGCGCGGTTCTGCAGAAAAGGTCTTGTGGTTCTAGTTCCAGTAGCTCCCACAATTGTGACAGATCGAGAGGACACAGGAGCCACAGGTTTGGCTACTACTGAATGCTCGGCCCCTGTGTCTACCATAAAGTCCATATGCTGGTCTCCAATCGTTAATTTGACCATAGGCTCCTGGAGACCTAGGACTAACTTGGAGCCCGGTCTGGCCTAGTCCTCATCCATAAAATTGTTCTCGGCGGTTGCCACTCCCGCTATGGCAGTCTCTTCTCGCTGTTGAAACTGCGCGCGCTGCATCCCCTCTCGCTGCTGGAATCGCTCCCCCCCCCCCCGCTCTCCTAGGGCTCCCGCCTCCCCTCCAGGGGGTGGAGCTAATGTTCGGGCACTCGTTCTTCCAATGTCCTTCTTTCTTACAATAGGCACACTGGTTCGCACCTAAGGGGGGCCGAGCACTTCCCCGGCCCCTTCCCATCCTCTAGCTCTTCTATTAGGATATCCTCCTCCGTGTCCTTCCACTAGTGCTGCAGCGAGCAGATCCGCTTTCTTCTTCAACTTTCTTTCACTTTCCCGTTGGCATTTTTGATCACGATTCACAAATACCTTTTGTGCGACTTCCATTAACTGTGTTGAGTTCATGCCCGCAAATTCCTCTAATTTCTGCAATTTTCGTTTTATGTCTCCCTGGGACTGACTCACAAAAGCGGCGTTCACCATACATAAATTCTCCTGGGCTGCTGGGTCATAGGGGGTGTAGAGTCTATAGGCTTCAGTTAATCGTTCATAGAAAGCAGCAGGACTTTCATCTGGGAGTTGAAGAACGTCCGCTACTTTCCCAACATTCATGGCTCTCTGCCTTCCCTTCTTTAGGCCCTGCAGTAAGGCATGGCGGAACCGGGTGAGGGCCTTCTCTCCGTCATCACTATTTGGGTCCCATCCGGGATCTTTATTTGGGAAATCTACAGCTGCTGCCTGTTGGGGGTTTAGGTCTCTCCCGCCTTCAGGGTTCTCTTCCAACCATCTAGTGGTTGCTCGCACTATCCGTGCCCGCTCTTCAGTAGTAAAGAGGGTAGCCAAGAGCTGGCGACAGTCAGACCAGGTGGGCTGGTGGGTTTGCATAATACTGGACATTAACTCTGTCAAATCTTGGGGCTTTTCAGTATAGGAGGCATAATACATTTTCCAGTTCAATAAATCAGTTGTGGTGAAAGGCACATAAACTAGACTGGTCGGTCCGACCACAACCTGACCCTCTGCATTTACAATAGGTAATCCTGGGACCTGCCGCAGTGGCATTTGGCGAACTTCTCTCTGGCCCACTGTCCTGCTTCTGAGGGCGTAACGCAGATTTGCGGGGGTAGTTCTGCTGCTGGTGCTTGGACTAGTGGATGGCCCTGGACTGGCATCTGACCCTCCGCTAGCAGATCCTTCAGGGGATGATGGTTCTGTTGCAGAGCTCTGCCCAGGGCTTGCAGCGCTCTGCTCAGGACTAGGGATCCGACTCTGGGGAAGGGGGTGGTCCTCGGGTGGTGGGTGATCAGGTGGAGGTACCTCAGCTGGGGGTTGTCTTTCCACTTCTGGCTCTACTCGGGGTACTCGTGGAGCCGACGGGACTGGAATATACAGAAAAGTGGCTGGATAACTCGGGACCTCTGTAGGCTCGGGGGCTGCATAAATAAGGGGTTTTTCTTTCTTAGCAGGGACTCCCATTGCAGTTGCTAACATAATTCTACTCTGCCCCTCACGACAACGCTTTATCCAAGGGGGTTGCTTCTCACAGATAGCTAGCCAGGAGTCTATATAGGAAAACTGTTCAGAACTATATCTGCGCACCACCTGGTGCACTCGGGACACAATTTGAATATCAAAAGTACCTTCTGGTGGCCACACGGCGTCCAGCGCCGGCCACACCCTACTACACAATATTTCTAAGCGGGTCGGTGACATTTTTACCCCATAATCACCACTAAACTCCTTCTTAAAATTCATGATCATACAGTTCAACGGAGTTTGTACGGACTCCGCCCCTCCCATTATGACATATGACGGACAAGACAGCAAACAGAAAGGATGGGTAGGATGGCTGCGGGTAAGGGGTCCTCACAGCCCACAGAACAAGGAGGGGGACAAACACCAGACGCTTCCTCCTTTTCGCGACCTGGGCGCAGTCGCCTGGCCAGGAACTGCGCTACTTAGGAGTCCGCTCTCGCTCGGCCTGTATTGCAAGACCTCTCAAGCACACTTCACACAACCAAACACACTAGCATTTCCCAAATTCCAAATTCCCGGGCTAACTGACTAAACCAAAATTACCAAACCAAAAGGGTCAGTGGCTTCGCCCCGCGCATACTCATGCAGGGTTACTAGGACTGCCCTGGAAGTTGATCAGACTCCCTTTACCTGTTACAATACCATATTAGTCTCGAGACTTTCCCAGAGCTAACTGACTAAGAACCAGAAAAATCAATACTCACCGGATCCGGTAGCTAATGCGCTGCGCAACCAGTTCCACCTTGGGTTGAATCCTGGACTCCCCTCAGGGTTCGAGGTGTTGGCCGGCCGGACCCAGCAAGCCGCCGAGGCAGGGCGGAACCCTCCGATGCAAGGGGACCGGTGGCACCTGGGCTCCTCTCCGCTGTCGGCCGGCTGTGGTCCCAGCCGGACCAAACCTGGAGGCGGTAATACGTGGTAGTATTCACTTGCGCACCATTCACGTACCCCACCTTCCCGGTCAGGGAACCAAGAATATGAAGTAGTGAAGCGCACGCAACGAATACACCAGGAGTCTATTTACTAGAATTCAAACCAGTTTATTTGTGCACAGTCTCAGACACTTGTCACATTCAAAATGGTCTGAGCATGGCGTTCAGTAAAACAACAGCATTTATAGCTTTCTTCATCAGTTCTATACAGACAAACTCCTCATTGGTCCCGGTGGCCCCCTCACTCCCCCATCCAATGGGCCCACACCGCTCTCCCCCTGCTCTCAGGCCTTCCTAGCCATGGCTCAGTATCTAGACATAACATATTCTGCCTTGCTTTTTGCTTACAAGGTCACTCTGCAGTACAGAGACTGTGAATACATCTGTGAATAACATAACAAACTCAATGGAAAAGTTGTGCATTCTTATCAAAGCAGCTTGAAGCAGATTTCTATTTTCTCTGGCTTTCAGCTCTGCTCAGCTATAATATTCTAAAGTGGGGGTTGGGGATTCAGGCCTAACCTACAGGCTTTCTGCTACATAACATACATTTACAGGCTATTCTAGGCCATAGCCTATCACAACGTGACAGAACGTGGTGATGTCAGCACAGCCAGAGAATGTCATTGTAAATGGAGGTCATGAGATAGAATATGTATACTTTGGAAGAAAGGCAGGAGAGGGGAGATGTGATAGAGAAGTTTTATACCTCCATGGCATAAATGCACAGAAGGGAGAGCCTGTTTCAATTGAAAAAAAGTTCTATAATGAGGGCGCATAAGATGAAGGCGAAAGGGGATAGACTCAGGAGTAATTTGCAGAAATATTTCTTTATGGAAAGAGTGGTAGATGCATGGAATAATCTCCCAGTGGTGGTAATAGAGACAAGACTGTATATGAAGTCAAAAAAGCATGGGATAAATACAGAAGATCTTTACAAGAAAAAAAGAAACTGTAAAGCTTAGTAGTTGGTTTGAAAGAGCAGACTGGATAGGCCATATGGACTTTATCTACCATCGTGTTTCTATGTTTCTGTCTGGTTTGGGTTTCTCAGAGGCCCTCCTACTGGTGTGCAGTGGTGAATCCACCTCTTAACTACACATGTACTATATTTGCATCCTCACTTCATGGACAGATTAACTGCTGCAACTGTGCCTTTTGTTCTATCCGTCTGATCACAGCTCAATGCATAGTTTTGGGCCCTCAGCGCCCCTGACATTCCCATGCTGGACCCTGCTGGGGAGCACCATTCCTTATGCCAACCTGTTCCCGACTCGCTGCACCCCTTCCTGTTCATGGGCCTATGGCAGCCCCTCCCACCTTTCCATAGCAGCTTTGTCATTTTCGATGACATAGTCTGGCAGATCCATTGCCAGATTGCATGTGCCTTACCGCGGGTTCAGCAGAGCCTAATGACGGAGCACCATCCTGCAGAGCCTCCTGGTCTCTGCACAGGAGAAGCTGGGCACCCTGTTGCCATCTTCAACTTTTCTCACCTTGTCTGTGTCCTATGCCTCAGTGTGCTTATACATGAATGTATATCTTCCATCATGCATGCACGTCCATATCCCCATTTATGCAAAAGCGCTTTGGACGGATCCAATGCCATATTTTCCCTGCGCTGCACATGTGGCTGCCTATAACAGTGCACTATGTCCATCTTCCCACAGGGTCCCTACATGTTCATTGGCCCAGTTCTAAAATCACCTTCATTTGCAGCAGGACCTTCTTTGCATGTTTCCCCCACTTCCAGGATGTCTTTTCTGAAATTTATTTATTTATTTATTTATTTAACAGTTTTTATATACCGACTTTCTACAATTCAAGTCGGTTTACAGGTAACATAACAGACAGTATATTTCAACTGAGTACACTGTAACAATAATATCAATCAACTAAGTACATTGTAACAAAGAAGATCAAAGTATAATAAGATTAACAAGGAAGCTACCCTTTGTGAAGGTTTAAAACTATTTACATGGAGGCTTAACATGTTATTTACATGGAGGAGTATATAGGGGGGAAAAGTGTTCCTGGAAGAGATGGGTTTTCAGTTTCTTCCTGAATTCAGGGTGATTGGTGCAGTTCCTTAATTCGTGTGGTAAGGCATTCCAGATGGAGGGGGTGTAAAGGGAGAATGCACGATTGCAGGTGGATTGGTTACAGGTTATCTTGGATGAAGGGATGGATAGAAGGTTTTTGGTGATGGTGCGGCGTGTTCTTTTGTTGTTGGAATTGGATAAGAGTGATGAGAGGCAGGGGGCTGACTGATTAGAGATGATTTTGTGGATGAGGGTGATTGCTTTGAATTTGGCTCTGGATTGTATGGGTAGCCAATGTAGGTCATAGAGGATTGGCGTTATGTGTGATCGTCTAGGGCAGCGATGGCGAACCTATGGCACGCGTGCCAGCTGTGGCACGCGAAGGCCTTGCAGCTGGCACGCGGGAAGGTCCGCAAAAAAAGAAAAAGCTGGCTCTGACTGCTGCCGCGGACGCGGCAAGGGCAGAATGCAGCGTCCCGCGGGGCCCCCTCCGCCCGCTAAGCCCCTCTGCAAGAGCTTTCAGATTCGCGAGGGAGAGCGTCTCCCTCGCGTCTCTGTTAAGCCCGCAGGGGCTAATGGGAAATTTCCCATCAGCCCCTTTAGACGCGAGGGACTGATGGGAAATTTCCCATTAGCCCCTGCGGGCTTAACAGAGACGCGAGGGAGATGCTCTCCCTCGCGAATCTGAAAGCCCTTGCAGAGGGGCTTAGCGGGCAGAGGGACTTAGCGGGCGGAGGGGGCCCCGCGGGACATTGCAATCTGCCGCGGCAGCAGCCAGAGCCTGCTTTTTTTTTTTTAAAAATTTGCCGGGGGGGGGGGGGTTAGGACTGCTAATGGGCAGGGAGATAGGGGGGTTAGGACTGCTAATGGGCAGGGAGGAGGAGGGGGGGTTAGGACTGCTAATGGGCAGGGAGGAGGAGGGGAGGGGGGGGGGGGTTAGGACTGCTAATGGGCAGGGAGGGGGGGTTAGGACTGCTAATGGGCAGGGAGGGAGGGGGGTTAGGACTGCTAATGGGCAGGCAGGGAGGGAGGGAGGGGGGTGGTTAGGACTGCTAATGGGCAGGGAGGGAGGGGGGGGTTAGGACTGCTAATGGGCAGGCAGGGAGGGAGGGAGGGAGGGAGGGGGGGTTAGGACTGCTAATGGGCAGGGAGGGAGGGGGGGGGGTTAGGACTGCTAATGGGCAGGGGGGTTAGGACTGCTAATGGGCAGGGAGGGAGGGAGGGAGGGAGGGGGGGGTTAGGACTGCTAATGGGCAGGGAGGGAGGGAGGGAGGGAGGGGGGTTAGGACTGCTAATGGGCAGGGAGGGAGGGAGGGAGGGAGGGGGTGGGTTAGGACTGCTAATGGGCAGGGAGGGAGGGAGGGAGGGAGGGGGGGTTAGGACTGCTAATGGGCAGGGAGGGAGGGGGTTAGGACTGCTAATGGGCAGGGAGGGAGGGAGGGGGGGGTTAGGACTGCTAATGGGCAGGGGGGGAGGGAGGGAGGGGGGTTAGGACTGCTAATGGGCAGGGAGGGAGGGAGGGGGGGTTAGGACTGCTAATGGGCAGGGAGGGAGGGGGGGGTGGGGGGTTAGGACTGCTAATGGGCAGGGAGGGAGGGGGGGTTTAGGACTGCTAATGGGCAGGGAGGGGGTTAGGACTGCTAATGGGCAGGGAGGGAGGGAGGGAGGGAGGGGGGTTAGGACTGCTAATGGGCAGGGAGGGGGGGAGGGGGGGGTTAGGACTGCTAATGGGCAGGGAGGGAGGGAGGGAGGGAGGGGGGGTTAGGACTGCTAATGGGCAGGGAGGGAGGGAGGGAGGGGGGGGTTAGGACTGCTAATGGGCAGGGAGGGGAGGGGGGGGTTTAGGACTGCTAATGGGCAGGGAGGGAGGGAGGGAGGGAGGGAGGGGGGGGGGGGTTAGGACTGCTAATGGGCAGGGAGGGAGGGAGGGGGGGGTTAGGACTGCTAATGGGCAGGGAGGGAGGGAGGGAGGGGGGTTAGGACTGCTAATGGGCAGGGAGGGAGGGAGGGAGGGGGGGTTAGGACTGCTAATGGGCAGGCAGGGAGGGAGGGAGGGAGGGGGGGTTAGGACTGCTAATGGGCAGGGAGGGGGGGGTTAGGACTGCTAATGGGCAGGGAGGGAGGGGGGTAGGACTGCTAATGGGCTGGGGGGGTAGGACTGCTAATGGGCTGTGGGCTGATGGGGGCTGTCTGGAAATGGGGTGATGGGGGTTTAGGACTGGAAGTGGGTTGATGGGGGGGGGGCTAGGACTGGTATTGGGTTGGGGGGTTGCTAGGACTGGAAATGGGCTGATGGGGGGCTAGGACTGGAAATGGGCTGATGCAGGGACTAGAAGGGAATGGATGCTGGGTGAGGCTGGAACTAGAAGGGAGCTGATGTTGGGGGAGGATTAGAATGGGATGGGGCTGGGAGAGTAAAATGGAGAGGGGAAAAATATTTTGTGTGGGAGGGATAAAAAATCTACAATTGGCCGGGTATTGGGAGAGTAAGTGGAGATTGAAGATGGAGGGGTAAAATTTGAGTGGATGAAATAGGAATGAGGAAAGAGCAAAAGGAGAAAGATTAGTATGTTAAAGCGGATGTAGAGAGAGAGAATGGAAAAAAAAAACTAGAAGAGAGAAGAAAGGACAAATGGACAGCAGATGATGGAGAGTTAGCAGAAAACATGAAGAAACCAGAAGAAAGTGGCTGGAGCAATTGCAACTGAGCTGAGGTATTCTGTTTTTGTAATTCCTTTTTGACATTGCCACTTGTTCTCTTTCCCCAGTAGGTCATGTATTGTTATTGTCTGAAATGTATTGGTTTAATATTTGCAGTGTTGCCTTTTGATAGGTATGGTGTGGTGCTTTGTGAGTCCTGGTAGTGCTGTTAGGATACGGTGGGTTTGCTATTGGTTCTAAATGGGCAGTGTTTGTAGTAGTTCCTAATGTGCCTGGCGGTTGGCACTGGATTATAGTAATGTAGAAATCTTTTAGTCTGTCTTTATCCATACACTCATTAAGAGACATGTTTACTAAAAGTTAGTGTATGTTAGCATTATGCAAATATTTATGCAAATTGACGTGCTGGCACTTTGAGGAAATTCTTTGGTTTTGTGCGGCAGTTTGGGCACTCGGGCTCAAAAAGGTTAGCCATCACTGGTCTAGGGTTATTTGTAATGAGTCGAGCTATTGTGTTTTGTGTCATTTGGATGGGGTGTAGGCTGTTCTTGGGGAGGCCGTGGTAAATGAGGTTGCAGTAGTCAAGGGTAGGAATGGTGAGGGCCTGGCAGACAGTGCGAAAGGAGTCAGGGTTTAGGAGAGGTTGGAGGTTCCTAAGGGTGTGTAGTTTTGTATATATTGTGCTAGAGGTTTTCTTTATCTGCTCATGGAATGTGAGGTTCTGGTCGAGGATGAAACCGAGATATTTCACTTGATTTTTAATGGTGAGGGTGAAATCTCCAAGTGTAAGTGTTGTAGGTGTGGTGTAGGAGGCGTTGGTAAATACTTGGAGGGCTTCAGTTTTAGACTGGTTAATTAAAAGGTTGTGATTTGAAAGCCAGGTCTTCAGGTTTGTGATGCATTCAATAAGGTTTGAGAAATTGGGGTTTGTTAAGTTGAAAGGGGTGAAGCACATAATGTCATCTGCGTATAATTGGTAATGAATTCCATATTTTTGAAAGATCTTGCAGACTGGTTGAAGGAATATGTTAAAAAGGAGCGCAGATAAGCTGGATCCTTGGGGGACTCCCTGTTTTAGGGTGAATGGGAGGGATATATTGTTCCCTATACGAACCTGTTGGGTCCTGTTTTCTAGGTAGGAGTGGAACCATTTTAGTGTTGTATCCCTCAGTCCTATTTCATAGAGCCTGTCTAGAAGTTGGTGGTGCGGAAGGGAATCAAAAGCGGCAGATAAGTCTAGAAATATAAGGAGGCATCCTTGGGTGGGATTCTGGGTAAGCAGGTAGAGTGAATCCAAGAGAGAGGCTAGGAGGGTTTCTACTCCATGATTCTTTTTGAAGCCATGTTGGAGTGTGTCGAGGGGGGAGTGCTCATCTATGAAATTCTGAAGTTGGTTTTGGACTAATTTTTCGGTTATTTTAGCAAGGAAGGGGATACTGGAAATAGGTCTGTAGGAGGTGGGGGAGGTAGGGTCAAGTTTGGATCCTTTTAGGATGGGGCGGATAGAAGCATGTTTTAGGGGTGCTGGAACTAAGCCAGTATGGAGGGAAGACTGTACAATGTGGAGTATGTAGGAGCTAATGGTACTATGGGTGGTCTTAAGTCAGGAAACAGGGCAAGGGTCCAAGGCAGAGGTTGAAGTATTTAGTTCTTTAATGGTGTTGGATATGTCTTTTGAGGTGAGGGGTTCGAAGTCATTCCAGGTAATTAGGGGGGTGAATGTGTGCGGTCGGACATTGATGTCATGTATGGGTTGGGGGCTAATTGTAGAGGAGGGTGGGGGGAATTTTGAGGTAAGGTGGTTGGCTATAGTTTGGGCAGTTATCTTGGGAGTTAGGTCCTGATGTTGGGGTTCAGTTAAGGATTTAGCAATGGAGAAGAGTTCTCTTGGTTTATTAAGGGAGCGTTGGATTAAATTTTCATTGTATTCTCTTTTCCCACTTCACATGTTTTACTGCTCTTAAGTTAATTGTACATTACTTTTCTTTTACATATTTTACATTGTTTTTATATCCCTGATCATGAATTCACATCACAGCTCTATCTCTCTGATGTGAAAGTCACGTTCTTCGGCTCCCTTTAAAACTACACTTTCAGTGGCATGCTGCTGAAGAGCACACACCTTGTATTTTACTATGACTGTGATATGCTTTACTGCTTTCAAGTTAATTCTACCTTTCTTTTGTTTAATGTGTTATAGCTTGTTTTTGACTCCCTGAATGTTCCGAATTCGTGCTAAAGATCCACTCTTCTGAAGTGAAGGTGATGTTGTTCAGCCCACTTTAAAGTTACATTTTAAGCAGTGCGCAGCCGAAGAGCACACCACTTGTATTTTACTTTGACTATTAACTTAAAAGTAGTACAATATTTAACAGTACCTTTCTTATGTTTTATAATATTTCACCTTATTTTTTCTCCCTGAATGCTCTGAATTTGCACCAAAGTTTGTTCAGCCCCCTTTTAAAGCTACACGTTCAGTAGCGTGCAGCTGAAGATCACACTACTTGTATTTTACTTTGACTGTTATATGTTTTACCGCTTTTAAGTGAATTGTAGCTTTTTTTTAGTGTTTCACCTTGTTTTTGTCTCCCTGAATGCTACAAACTCACACCAAACCTCTGCCCCTCTGACATGGAGGTGGCATTGTTTAGTCACCTTCAGAAGCTACACTTTCAGTCACGTGCAGCTAAGGAGCACACAGCTTGTATTGTAATCCAGGTGCAGGTCTCAGCTACCCTGTGATATTAAGATGGAACAATTACCTTACCCAGAGCAGTGACACTAGACTCAGATTTAATTAAACAGATTAAACTAACCTTGTCCCTCCTGATTATAAGGAAGAAGGAAAATAACCAAATGGAATAAGGATTTGATTTAGTGGTAGGATGGCAGACACTACACTCTTACAGATGTTAGCAAGAGGTGTACCAAGCTTTCTTTTTTTTTTTCAGACCCTCATCAAAAATGAAGTTCACCAAAGAGATAGAATTATTATTATTATTATTATACATCTATTCAGCACTACTAGGCATACTCAGTGCTGTACAAACACAGATAAAGACAGTCCCTACTCGTTAGAGCTTAACAATCTAATCAAGACAAACAAGACAAAGTTAGAAAATAAATAGAATAGGGAAGGGTAAGGGTAAGGGGACACAAAGAATCAGGATCCGAAGGCAGCCTCAAAGAGGTGAGCCTTTAGCACAGATTTGAAGGAGTAGAGATGAAGCCTGTCTTACAGACTCAGGGACTTTGTTCCAGGCATAAGGAGCAACGAGGTGAAAGGACTGAAGTTTGGAGTTAGCAGAGGAAGAAAAGGGCAAAAAAAGGAGCAAGCCAGTAGAAGAGCTAAGTTCACGAGGAAGGGAATACAGGGAGAGGAAAAGGAGAGATAGTAAGGAGCAATAGAATGGATGCACTTGAAGGTTAGAAGGAGGAGTTTGAATTGGATATGGAAATGGAAGGGAAGGCAATGAAGTGATTTGAGAAGAGGAGTTATATCTGAAAAACGAGGCTGACAAAAGATTAGACATGCAGCAGAGTTTTGAACAGATTGAAGGGGAGAGATGACTCAGAGGGAGATCTGCAAGTAGGCAGTTGCAATACTCAAGACGAGAAGTAATTAAAGAGTGGACAAATGTTCTAGCAGTTTTATAAAGAAGCGACAGGTTTTAGCAATTTGGTGTATGTGTGAGGAGAAGAAAAGGGTCGAATCAAAGATAACATCAAGGGTACGGGCTGAGGAAACAGGAGAAAGAAGAGTATTGCCAACTGAGACAGAAAAAGGAGGAAGGGAAGAGGAGTGCTTAGGGGGAAAGATAAGTAGCTCAGTTTTGTTCATGTTAAATTTCAATCGGTGGTGAGACATCCAGGTGGTGATGTCAGAGAGACAGGCAGAAATATGAGTTTGCAGTGCCACAAAAATATCTGGAGAGGAGATATAGACTTGAGAATCATCAGCATAAAAATGGTACTGAAAACCATGGGAGGAGATGAGAGAACCAAGGGACTAGGTGTAGAGAGAGAAACGTAGAGGGCCCAGAACAGACCCTTGGGGAATACCAACTGAAAGTGGTATAGGGGAAGAGAAGGAACCATTAGAACAAACACAGAATGAGCGATGGGAGATACAAGAAGAAATCCAGGACAGGACAGAGGCTCTGGGCCCGCTATTCATTTAGGCAGGCTTTGCGCTGCATCAGTTCATAACCTGCCTGCCAACCCCCTTAACCCAGATTTTCATTTCTGCGGTGATGGAAATGAAAATCCGGGTCTGGCCATGCTGTCCAGAAGCCGCCAAGGGTAACAGTGCAGCATCAGTATTGGATGCTGCACAGTTAGCCTCGGCGCCTATAAGATATAGGCGCCCAGCACTTACCCTGCAGCCTCCAATATTTGTGCTGCATGGTTAGCGCTGGTCCCCACCTGTGCTCCGCCCCGGAACGCCACAATGCTAGCCAGCTAGCATCGGGGCACGTACGGGAATTAGTTAAGGATATTCGACGGCACTACCTATGTAAGTGCTGGCGAATATCCGGTTAGCCGGCATTTACACGGTTAATTGTCTCTTAACTGTGTAAATGCCCTTTGAATATTGGGCCCTCTAAAACCAAGTGATGACAAAGTGTCAAGGAGGAGGTAGTGATCAACAGTATCAAAAGCGACTGAAATGGCAAGGATAAGGATGGAATAGAGGCCCTTGGATTTGGCCAGGAACAAGTCACTGGAGACGTTGCCAAGTGCTGTTTCAGTAGAATGTAAAGAGCGAAAGCCAAACTGAAAAGGTTCCAGAAGAGCTTGAGAGGAAAGAAATTTAAGGCAACGGTTGAGGACTGTGCATTCAATAAGTTTTGAAATGGGGAGAAGGGAGATTGGACGATAATTAGAAGGAGAGTTAGGACATGAGCAAATGATGTTTATTCACACTCTCAATAGTAAGTATGAGTTGTATCATTTAAAAATGCATAAAACATTTAAACCTTAATATCACACAATTTAACTCTTCCACAGAAGATCATACAACCCTTACTCAAGTAGGCAAAGATGCTAAAGGTGTCAATATCTCTGCAGAAGAATTAAGATGGTAACAAAATTATTAAAGTTCTCCTGAAATTGTTTCATGCAGGTATTAACCTTACATTGTACCAAACATTTACTTTCAGGATTCTGGTTCTAGAATAGGATCAGGAGCGCTTCTCAGGACCAGATATTCCTATTCCCTAACTTAGGAACGTTTTCTTCTAGGTTCCAGCCTTTCTTGCACTGGGGTCCATTCTCAGGACCAGATAACTTAAGAACTCTGGTGCTGTCCCTGTCAGTTCTCTCAGTCAGAAACACATTTTTAAAAGCAATGCTGACAGTTTCTCTTTTGAAAACTACCCTTTTTCCCTAATTCTGCTTGTTTCACAAAAAATAAGAGATAATTCTGGATCCCTATCTATTTCAAGGCACTCCTGTATCACACTACTCACTCACGCACTCATCTACTCTGGCACACCAGAGGAAAAGTCTCCAAAAAAACTTCAGTTAATATTTAAACACTGATGTGTACTTCAAAATTATTAAAAAAGCTCTCTAAAGTCAATATTTTCTGTCTCTCAATCAAATCTCCACCTCAGACTCTCTACAAAAACCCCCCAATAAATCCACTCAAAATTCACTTCTAGCTACCACGCCTCTTTTCTGCAACAATCAGCTTTCAAAACATCCACATCCTTAAACTTTCCTGCCACCTTTCACAGACTAGTCTGTCACACAGCTAGCCTCAGTCACCACTGATCCACGCCCAAACAGGGTTGCAGAAACTCTTCAGCAGATTAGTGCTCCTATGAAGGGCCGGTGCAAGGACTGGAGGAGCTCTAGGTCGACCATCCATCCTGCCACCCCCTCTGCCCCCCCCCCCCTTCCATGCTATTGCTGCCACTGGTGCCCCTCTCCAGAGCAAACAGCAGCGGCAATTGGTCCTGAAACTACGACGCAGCACTTACCCTCTATTTCTGGGGCTGTGTCTATGTTTCATTCTATTTGATCTTTTGCTTCAGTGTCCCCTTTGCCGCAGACTTCGGGTTTGTACAAAACCAGAATTCCGGGGCCAAAGCAACAGATTTGAATAGAATGAAACCGCGACGCAACCCAGAGACAGAGGTAAGTGCTCCGTCACAGTTTCAGGGGTTATATCTGCCGCTGTGAGCCTCAGAGAGGGGTGCCAGCGATGGCAACGGGCGTAGGGCAGCCTCCAGAGTGCCGGCATTCTAGACAACCACCTAGTTCACCTAATGGTAGCGCCGACCCTGCTCCTATGCCAGGTCCCAGAACAAAATAGTTTCAAAACAGAAGTGACACGGAAACATAGACAATGCTGACACTCTAATTGCCATCATAATAAACCTATACAGGCAGTAACAGAATTTTTAAACCATTAACATTTAAATACAAAATGGTTTTAATGCATTTAAATTAACTAAGCCACACTTAACTCCCTCCCCCGCCCCTGCATGTCTTAGGCTCTTTATAGGCTTCTCTGTGACTCCTCCGCAGCACACTTGCAGAAAAACTTGGGCCTGGAACTGCTCAACCCCTCCCCCTCATAGAACAACTTCTGTACATGCTCAGTGGCTGTAACTTTCTGAAGCCTCAGAGTTCCCGTTTTTAAGCAACTTTCTTCCTTTACCATGGGCTATATTCTTTTCTCTTTTTTTTCCAAGGCAAATGTATCACATTTTTTTCTAAATCCCCCCCTCCCACACACACACATATAGGAGAACAAACCACTATCAGGCCATGGGCTGCACAGAGCCCTCCCAATGCAGCCAGGTAAATATTTTATAGGACTCTCTTTATTTTATTATTTTTTCACTTGGTATACATGCCCCTGTGATATCTTTTATTGCTTTTTAAGTTAATTGTACACTTTGTTTTATTGTGTTTCTGACTTCCCAAATACCTCAAATTTCTGGTAAATCTCCACCCCTCTGAGATAAAAGTGATGTTCTGCCTCCTCTAAAGCTACACTTTCAGCAGAGTGCAGTCAAAGAGCTCACTGCTTTATTTTACTTTGACTGTTTTACTGCTTTTAAGTCACCTTGTTTATTTCACCTTCTTTTTGTCAGCCTGAACATTGCAAATTTGCATCAAATCTCCACCCCTCTGAAGTGAAAATGACATTCTTCCTCCCCCTTTTTGATGGGGTATACGTCCCAAAATATTTGGACAGAGGTAAATGTCAGAGCAGGGAAAGACAACAAAGAGGGCCTCCTCGGCAGGTATCCTCTAGGCAGAGTCCCCAACAATAGATCACAGAGCCCTGACCCAGCCCGGAGGCATTAGGGGACCCTACACGAGGAGGGCATCTTGGAAATGGAGGTAGAGATGGGCAACCTCGAGCAAGGGATAGAGCAGGTATCAACTGATGATATCTCAGAGATGTATGTTTTCAGCAGTATAGCTGCCCTTGTAGGTCTTCCCCAAGAGGAGGAAATGGAAACTTTACCTTCTGGGTTCACTTCTGTAGTGAATAACTGGAGAAATATGCTCAGAAGTGTTTCTGTTTGCTTTTCACAAAGATGAAGTGGCAGCTAGATACCAACCAAAAAAGGACCTGCGTGGGTAGATGTAGCTAGTGAGGAAGCTATGAGTGTTGTGGCGGGCCAGCCAGGGGAGCTGGCTAATTAAACCCCTGTCTCAAATTCAGAATTTTGGTAAATAGTGGACTATTAATAAAGGCAAACTAGTTGGACTCTGTAGAGCCACCCATTGGGGTGAGTGGTGAATTGCAGATAGGGCACTACTCACCCTCATTTACATATTTATGCACTAGTGATAAATAGCAAAAGGGGGTTGGGAAGGACAATAAGGGTTTGAGGGTTACACCCAGAAGGGCCAATGTAGCGAGTGATTGGGGAGGTGAAAAACCCTTGTTTGCTGAATGTTTTGTGCCTCACCCTGAGTGGATTAGTAGGAAGGAAAAGGCACTCCAGGCAGACAAAGGCAAAAAAACTAGTTTCTTTGGATGTCTGAACACTAGTTCTGATTGGAAAAGGTAACATGCTATACTTTTGGATGAGAATTCTGTATAGAAGGACCCCTAACCAGCTTGCTAGAGGTAGTGATGGTCTACAGAGAACCATCAGCTGGCTTGCTGAAGGCAGTGATAGATTTTATTCATTTGTTATACATTTCTATACCGCCTTTTCCAGAGATCAAGGGTGGTTTGCAAAAAAACAAACATGTTACATATAACAGCAAAACAAAACAAAACAAAACAGGAACTATTTACATAACAACTATGTACATGGTTTACATAAGTCAGGCTGGTAAAGTAGCTTTGTAAGCTCAGGTGTGAGGGGAGTTCTGAAGGGATGACTTATGTGTGTATGAGGGGAGTCAGAGAGTGTTGGGGTGTGTTGGGTGTGTTGGGGTGTGAGCTAGCATTGTCTTTAATGCTACCATAGTATTCCTTTAAAAGGAGTGTTGTGATTTCTTTTCAAAATACTTGGAGGTCCTTTATTGAATGTAATGAGTCTGGGAGGGAGTTCCATAGACTGGGTGCGGTGTAAGTGAATGCCCTGGCACTAGTGTTCTACTTAGTCTTTCGAATGGAGAGAGGGATTGTAAGGGTATGCTGGGTGTTTGCCTTTCTAGATCTAGTTTCTGTTGGGATGTGTAATAGAGCAGTGAAGAAGGACAGGGCAATATTGTTAATCATCTTAAAAGTGGCCATTAAAGTTTTATATTTTATTTGGCTAGCAATTGGAAGCCAGTGGAGATCATATAAAATGGGTGTGATATGGTCTCTTAGTTGGGCCTTGCAGATGATTCTTGCTGTGACATTCTGGGCTCGCTGGAGGATATTCAAATACTTTTTAGTGGTACTCTGTAATAAGATGCTATAGTAGTCAAAGTGAGGGGTGATAAGAACTTGTACTATGGATCTTAACCGCACGTAACGATCGTAAAGCTCCGCGGCGCGGTAAAACACTGCAGAAGGTGGAGAGAGGGCGGAGAGAAGGGGTCAATGGGCGGAGAGTGGGCGTGGAGAGGCTCCAGGTACACCAACACGCTGAACTCAAGGGCTGAATCCTACCGCGAATGAAAACCTGCCATTAGATGCAAATTTGCAGGGGAGGGAAACCATTTCAGTGTCAGCAATGTACAGCATAGGCAGGGAAACCCACAAAACGTGATAAGTGTGATAGATGTACACGGAACAAAAGGGCAAATAAGCAGTAAAAATGACCAGAAGAAATGAGGAAAAAAACATAACCAAGCTAGCCAATAGTGATATCAATGGGAAACAGCAATAAATACCACTGAGAAAGCTTCAGAAAAAGATATCAACTGTGGAAGGGTGCATGCTCTGTCCCCATAGAAGGTGAATGATGCCACAGTGAAATAGCGCAGATCAGGGCTTCCCCTTGTTAGTGGACAGGTTCCCCATGGCATGCACATGTTCCGCAACAGCAGGGTGGGCAAGTCGGAATGGGCAACTGGACAGATGCTGGAAAAGGGGATACAAAGGGCCGCAGGCGGCACATGCTGTGGTGCAGCTGGGCCACAGTGGGGACTAGGGTGATGCTCAGTTGGCCCATAGGAATGCATAAACAGCAGAGCCAGACTGCAACTGATGAGGGCCCAACATGGGCACGAGTGTGTTCCCCGCAGTGTCACAGGGGACAGTACCCAGCAGCTACCCCTAAGGGCACAGAACAGTGGCAGGCGGTGCTGGGGGGAAGCGTGGACGTCCATCCAGGCACCCCTACTCCATCACCCACACCATAGGCAGCTGCCCATCTGCACACTGGATGGCCCGAGACTGCGCACCACCAGCAGAAGGGCATGGCAGCATGGCGGCGGAGGGGGCAGCGACATCTCACCATAGCAGGCCACAGCCCAGACCTATGAAGGTGGGTACTGTGCACTGCAACAGACAGGCTCCGTATGACAAACAGTCATGGGACCTCCAGGGAATGATCTGTCCGTGTGGCAAAGTAAGCACAGCCAGTGTGCTCAGGAGCTAAAGGTTACAGGTTCAAACCCTAGCTGTGGTCCCTGCCAACTCTGTCCCCATACTTTTTACCAGTAATAAACCATGGTAAGAAAGATGGAACCCCCAATTGCTGATAGAATAAACATGCCTGGAACACCTACATTTTACTCTACAGAGCACAGACACCACGAACAGGCACATTACCTAGAGCAGAGTCTGCCAAATGCAGCCCGGGAGGGCTACAAATCATGCAGGTGTCATGCTGTTGCCAATAGAAGGACATGTTAGCATGGTGGCGGAGGGTGTACAGATGGTGGAGGGGGCAGTGGCACCTGGCTGCAGCAGACCATGGCCTAGCCTGGTCTAGGTGGGTGCCATGCACTGCGACAGGCTCCATATGACAAACAGTCATGGGACCTCCAGGGAATGATCTGTCCGTGTGGCGCAGTAAGCACAGCCAGTGCACTCGGGAGCAAAAGGTCACAGGTTCAAACCCTAGCTGTGGTCCATGCCAACTCTGCCCCCATACTTTTTACCAGTAATAAACCATGATAAGAAAGATGGAACCTCCAATTGCTGATAGAATAAACATGCCTGGAACACCTACATTTTACCCTACAGAGCGCAGACACCACAAACAGGCGCATTACCGAGAGCAGAGTCTCCCAAAAGCAGTCCCGGAGGTCCAAACAACATTCAGGTTCCATGCTGTCTGCAATAAAGATGCCTGTGCTGTATGTCGAAGCGCCGCCCCCATGGTATGCAGATGTATCTCATGCATATTCATCAGGGACAGCATGAAAACCCGAACATGGTGCGGCCCACCAGGACCAGAGTTGGGAACCCCTGTCCAAGAGCAGTGACCCACAGGGGCGGAAACACCCACAACCACAGGCCCCATTAGCCACAGCGTCCTGGAGAGGCAGGATGTTGGGCCCTGTGTGCATCTCCCAATACTAGCACTTGCATAACCTAGCAATGCCACCCAAAACCCGGGAATACGGTACACAGATAGCAAAAGGTTGCTATGATAACTGGCACATAGCAATCCCTAAGGTTAGCACAAGCTGCCCAGTGGGCTGTAGCATACCAACCTCTGTGATGTCTGTGGAGTGTGTGTCACGTCTGTAACCTGACAGTGTCCACCACCTTGGGGAGAGACACCAATAGTATGGCATACCATAGCCATGCCTGCACTGTGCCCAGGACTGGTGCGGTGTCCTGGGCTGCCAAAAGCCTATATAGGTGCACAATGCTGGCATAGGTGTGGGGGTGTGCGTCAGTCTATCCAGTGTGTGGCGTTTGCCAACACCCTCTGCAGCCCACACCGCTAGCACTGTTGCCAGTATTGGCCTGCCAATGTGCATAATGAGGAGCAAGGTACTGTGGGTATAGCCGGACAGGGCGGCCTGGGCAGGATGCACCTGCACAGGGCCCAGGGCAATGGCTGGGACATTGTAGGGCCTGCCCACCACCTACACGGACAGGGTGGCCACGGCATGTCCTGCTGGGTGCTCATGCTTACCCTGACTGTGCAGTGACCACGGCATGGTTGGGTTCCCCCATAGTGCTACATAGTGTCCCTCTGAAGTGAGATATATGGGCTCTGTTCTCTGGAGCCCAATCACTGACCCATCTGCTTGGTGGGTGTGTGTACATCCCAGGTGTGGGTGCACACGTCACCTCCACGAACATGCACTATGGACTAGCAAGCAGACTGTCTACAGTTAGTATGTGTGTGGCTGGAACACCTTGCAGGGTGCAGTGGCTGGTGACTCACTTTGCTTGCTGCTGGAGGATGTCAGATAGTGGTGTGGGGCAGCTGCGCAGTATCAGGTCTACTGTCTGTCTGTCACTGCCCAATGTATGGAGGCGTACAGATCTGCATCGACTGCCCTGTAGGGGTGTCCATTCCCTGGCAGGACTGGGGTGAATGGTCCCCTCTACTGTCACCAGTGTAGGGGGGTAAAACATTGATCTGTTATTTGGAAACCCTGTTTCCCACCCTGAGCCACAGAGGGTGGGTTGGGTGTTGGTACGTAAACCGCCTATGGGCCCAAACCCCCCCCCCCCCCCGACCTGAAATCATGTGACCATGGCACCCACACAGTGTATGCACTATTCCGGGTGCATCATAGTCCACACGGGCAGGACATGATATACAGATGGACACAGGCAAATGCTAAGGGTATCTGCAGGGACCACCTATCACACAGTGGCACCGATGGGGACCTGTAGCATAGCCCATCGCAGCAAGGCCAGGTGCTGCGGAAATGGTGCTGGGCACCCCACCTCACCCTCAGGGTGAGCACAGGACCCATCCACTGTGATGGACGGTAGCCACTCTGTGGCAGTAACACACATGGTCAGTACCCCCACCAGGCTGAGGTGCTGTGGGGTTGCATATGGTCAGGACACCCCACCAGGCCGAGGTGCTGTGGGGGTGCATACCCCATCTTGTGTTCATCTATAGACTGCAGATCTGCATGTGCAGTGCGCCATGGGTATGAGTGGGTTAACCCAAATCCTGGCCACCACAGCAGACAGTTTCTGTAGTGACCTGACGTCCTTCAGCTGCCAGCCAGGGATTTGTTAGTGCTGGGGGAACAAGCATCTGGCTAGTCTGTATCCACGCATTCATAGTAAGTTGAGTGTTTCCTTGGATTTTGCCAGTAGCTTTCAGTGTTTGACAAGGTCGGTGATGTTATTGGGCTTTTTGTTTTTGGTAATGATCTTGACCTTGGTCTTGTTTGCCATATGCCCTTGTTTGCTGAGACCTTGGTTTGTTTGATCGGCAAGCATTCTGTGTTTGTATATAGAGAAACTGTTGTTGATCTGGAGTGCGACTTTTGAACATTTGACAGTTATACTCTATAGGTTGATCACATCATTATTAGGGATTTGTTAGTCACACTAGTGATATAGCCCACTAGTTACTTCACTGCCTACGGAGCCAGGGGTCATGGGTTTGATCCCACAGTGGGGTTATTTGGTAATGCTGTCTGAGGCATTTTCTTTTTTTAATTTAAATTGGTGCTGCCAGCAACAAACCCTCACAGTGCTATCTCTTTACGGTGTCTCATCAGGCACCCTTTCACGTGCCCTGTGAGGCACCCTTTGATGTGCCCTGTGGGGTGCCCCATAGGGGACATTCTAGGGTGCCTTGGCAGACAGTGCACTTTATAATGTGCCCTCTGGGTGCCTTATAGGGTGCCTTATGCGGCACCTTAGGTTACGGCCCTGTGAGGGTGTGTTTGCTGGCAGCACTAATTAAAATTAACAAACAAAATGCTTCAAACAGCACTGATTTTGAGTAAAAGGTGATGTCTCAGCCAGTTTTACTCATTAGACCCACAGGGAGATTAAACTCACATCCCCTGCACCATTAGTCAGTGTATTAACCATTGTGCTACAGCACTAATTAAAGTTAATAAACAAAATGCTTCTGACAGCACTGATTTAAAGTAAAAGGTGATGTCTCCACCAGCTTTACTCATTGGACGCACAGGGGGATTGAACTCACGACCGCTGCACCATTAGTCAGTGTATTAACCATTGTGCTACAGCTCTGGATGCCTTACTTGGTATCTTTTCATGCGCCATATAGGGCACCCTGTTGGGCTACTGTCTGTAGCTACTCTGTGCCAGTGACACACACAGTCAGTTCCCCCTACCAGGCCGAGGTGCTGTGGGGGTGCATACCCCATCTTGTGTTCATCTATAGACTGCAGATCTGCATGTGCAGTGCACCATGGGTATGAATGGGTTAACCCAGATCCTGGCCACCACAGCAGACAGTTTGTGTGGTGACCTGACGTCCTTCAGCAGCCAGCCAGGGATTTGTCAGTAACACTAGCGATGTGGCCTGCTAGTTACTTCACTGCTTGTGGAGCCAGGGGTCATGGGTTTGATCCCACAGTGGGGTTATTTGGTAGGGCTGTCTGAGGCATTTTCTTTTTTTAATTTAAATTGGTGCTGCCAGCAACAAACCCTCACAGTGCTGTCTCCTTACGGTGCCTCATCAAGCGCCCTATACAGTGCCCAATGCGGCACCCTTTGATGCGCCCTATAAGGTGCCCCATAGGGGACATTCTAGAGTGCCTTGGCAGACAGTGCACTTTATAATGTGCCCTCTGGGGTGCCTTATAGGGTGTCTTATGTGGCACCTTAGGTTACGGCCCTGTGAGGGTGTGTTTGCTGGCAGCACTAATTAAAATTAACAAACAAAATGCTTCAAACAGCACTGATTTTGAGTAAAAGGTGATGTCTCAGCCAGTTTTACTCATTAGACCCACAGGGAGATTAAACTCACATCCCCTGCACCATTAGTCAGTGTATTAACCATTGTGCTACAGTTCTCAGTGCCTTGCTAGATACCTTATCAGACGCCTTATAGGCGCTGTACAGGGCACGTTGCGTGGCGCTCTACACGATGTTTTTTAACGCTCGTTAGGCTATGGCGCCTGGTAACGCACGTTATCTGTAACGATGTACCGCCCATGTCCTTATTTGGGATTTCTGCCTGCACCGCGGATCCTAACATGAATCACACTAACACAGTTTAGTAAACATGCCCCTTAATGTGCAGCCGGCGTTAGTGTGCAGGATGCCATATAAGGAGTGGGTGTATCGGTCTTAATGTAGCATTTCTGGTTACCGTGCGATAAAGGGAGCCGTGGCACGTCAATGCACGTTAGCCTGAAGTAGGCGTGCTGACCAACAAACACAGCAAGAGAGGGGTAGCACAATGGTTAATACATTGACTACTGAGCCAAGGGTCATGAATTCAATCCCCCAGTGGGGTTAATGAGTAAGGCTATCTGAGGCATTAACCTTTACTATAAAGCATTGCTGCTAGAGGTATTTTCCTTTTTACTTTAAAGCAGTGCTGCTGGAGGCATTTTCCTTTTTACTTTAAAGCAGTGCTGCCATCAAAAACACCCTCACAGTGCTGTAATCTTCATGTGCAGTGCATCATGGGTACGAGTGTATTAACCCTATCTTGGTAACCACAGCAGATAGTTTGTGTGGTGACCTGCAGTCCTTCTGAACAAAAACCAGGGGTGTGTTCAGAGCTGTAGTCCACTGGTTACTTCACTGCCTGTAGAGCCAAAGGTTGTGGTTTTGATCCCACGGTGGGGTTATTTATTGGAGCTGTCTGGGGCAGTTTCTTTTTTTAATTTAAATTAGTACTGCCAGCAAAAACACCCTCACAGTGCTGTAATCCTCAGGTGCCCCATAAGGCGCCTTATAAGGCACCTTAAGGTTATAGCACTGTGAGGGTGTTTTTGCTGGCAGTACTTATTTAGATTAAAAAAAGAAACTGCCCCAGACAGCCCTAATAAATAACCCCACTGTGGGATCAAACCAACATCCTCTGGCGCCACAGGCAGTGAAGTAACCAGTAGGCTACAGCTACAAACAAACCTCCGGCTGGCCACAGAAGGACTGCAGGTCACCACACAAACTGTCTGCTGTTGTTACCAGGATAGAGTTAAGCCACTCATACCCATGATGCACTGCACATGCAAAGCAGCAGTCTACAGATGATCCCAAGATGGGGTATGCACCCCCACAGCACCTAGGCCTGGTAGGGGGTACTGACCGTGTGCGTTACTGGCACAGAGTAGCTACAGACCGTCACATTGTGCGGGTACTGTGCTCACCCTGAGGGTGAGGTGGGGCGCCCAGCACCAGGTCCACAGCACCTGCCCTCCCTGAGATAGGCTATGCTGCTGGTCCCCATTAGTGCCAGTGTGTGATAGATAGTTCTTTCAGACACACCTACAGTACACCTGTGCCCATATGTATATCTCAGTCACGTCTAGCCCTTGTGGACTATAATGCACCAGAATAGTGCATATTCTCTATGGATGCCATGGCCCCATGATTCAAGGATGGTGGTGTTGGACCCATAGGCGGATTATGTAGTACCACTGAACTTGCTCTCTGGGGATCAGGGTGGGGGACAGGATCTCCCCCCAACAGATCCACATTCTACAGCCCTGCCATGGTGGCAGTAGAGGAGACCAACAACTCCAGTCCTGCTAGGAAACAGATGCACTACAGGGCAGATCTGTAGCATTCCATAAAGCAATAGCAGACAGACAGTAGGCCTGGAAATGCTCAGCTGCCCCCCACCACTGTCTGACAGTCTCCAGCTGCTGCACCCTGCAAGGTGTTCCAGACATACACATACTAACCGCAGACAGTCAGCTAGCTCATCCACACTGCATGTTCCTGAAGAAGATGTGTGCACCCAAAACGGGGATATAAGCACACCCACCAAGCAAATAACTCAGTGATTGGGCCCCCAAAAGAAGATCCCATATAGCACTATGGGGGAACCTAGCCATGCCATAGTTACTGCTCAGTCAGGGTGAGAGTGACCTCCCAGCAGGACATGCTGTAGCCACCCTATCTGTGCAGGTGGTGGCCGGGCACTACAATGTCCCAGCCAGTGCCCTATGCCCTGTGCAGATGCATCCTGCCCAGGCCGCCCTGTCTGGGCTATACCCACAGTACCTTGCTCCTCATTATGCACATTGGCAGGCCAATACTGGCAACAGTGCTAGCAGTGTGGGCTGAGGAGGGTGTTGGCAGCCACCACACACTGGATAAACAGACACACAATCCCCACACCTATGCCAGCATTGTGCAACTATAGAGGTGTTTGGCAGTCCTGGCCACCGCACCAGTCCTGGGCACAGTGCAGGCATGGCTATGGTACGCAATACTGTAGGAGTCACTCCTCAGGGTGGTAAACACTGTCAGACACAAGACCTGTAGCACACTCCACAGACATCAGAAAGGTTGCTATGATGCAGCTCAATCAGCAAATTGTGCTTAACTTAGGAATTGCTATCTGCCAGTAATCATAGCAACCTTTTGATAGATGTGTACCATATTCCCAGGTTTAGGGTGGCATTGCTAAGGTATGCAAGTGCTAATATTGGGAGATGCACGCAGGGCCCAAAATCCTGCCTCTCCAGGTGGCTTTGGCTGATGGAGCCTGTGGGTGTGGGTGAGTCTGCCCCTGTTGGCCGCTGCTCTAGGGCAGAGGTTCCCAACTCCGGTCCTGGTGGGCCAAACCCTGTTTGGGTTTTCATGCTGTCCCTAATGAATATGCATGAGATACATCTGCATACCATGGGGGCAGTGCATAGAAATGCAGCACAGCCATAGTTATTGGAGACAGCATGGGACCTGAATGGTGTTTGGCCCTCCAGGACTGCTTTTGGGAGACTCTGCTCTAGGTAATGCGCATGTTTATGGTGTCTGTGCTCTGTAGGGTAAAATGTAGGCGTTATGGGCATGTTTACGTTATCTGCACTAAAGGTTCTGTCTGTATTACCGCATTTTAGTAGTGGGTAAAATATGGGGACTGGGTTGGCAGGAACCACAGCTGGGACTTGAACCTGTGACCTTCTGCTTCTGAACACACTGGCTGTGTGCCCTGCACCACCAAGTTGCCACGGAGACAGTGCATTCCCTGGAGATACCATGACTGTTTGTCAGACAGAGCCTGTCTGTTGCAGTGCACGGCACCCACCTAAACAGGGCTGGGCCATGGTCTGCTGTGGGCAGCAGCCACTGCCCCCTCCACCACCAGTACCCCTCTGTCACCATGCTGACATGCCCTTCTGCTGATGGTGCTGGTGGTGCGCAGTCTCGGGCCATCCAGTGTGCGGGTAGGCGGCTGACTATGGTGCTGGTTCTGGGGTAGGGGTGCCTGCATAGATGTCCACGCTTCTCCCCAGCACCGCCTGCAAATGTTCTGTACCCTTGGGGGTACCTGCTGGGTACTATCCCCTTTGACACTGTGGGAAACACACTCGTGCCCGTGTTGGGCCCTCATCAGTTGCTGTCTGGCTGCTCTACTGTTTCAGCATTTGTATGGGCCACCTAGGCATCACCCTAGTCCGCACTGTGGCCCAGCTGCACCACAGCATGTGCCGCCTGCAGCCCTCTGTGTCCCCTTTTCCAGCATCTGTCCAGTTGCCCGTTCCGACATGCCCACCCTGCTGTTGCGGGACATGTGCATGCCATAGGAAACCTGTCCAGTAACAAGGGAAAGCCCTGATCAGCGTTATTTCACTGTGGGATCATTCACCTTGTATGGGGACAGAGCATAGCCCCTTCCAAAATTGATAACTTTTTTTTGGAGCTTTCTCGGTAGTGTTTTTTGATGTTTCTCATTGATATCACTATTGCCCAGCTAGGTTATGGTTTTTTTCCAGTTTGTTCAGGTCATTTTCAATGTTTATCTGCCCTTTTGTTCTGTGCACATGTATCACACTTATCGCCTTTTGTAGGTTTCCCTGGCTTTGCTGTACATTGCTGACGGAAATGGTTTCTCTTCCCTTTAAATCTACTCTAACACCAAGGTTTCACTGGTGTTAGTTTTCAGCCCTGAAATCCACAGCGTTAGTGTGCAGGGAGCCTCTTCCCTCCCACTCTCCACACATTGACCCCTTCTCTCCGCCCCTGGGGAGCCTTCCTCCGCCCTCAGGGAGCCTTTACTCCGTCTTCAGCGCTCGTTTGCGCCGCTGAGCGCCGCTGAGTGCGTTAGAGTGCGATAAGGTACCTTCTCACACAGTAAAGCGCCAATATCATGCGATAAGGCGCCTTATCGCGCGCTAACGTGTCAGAGCGCACATTAAGACAGTTTAGTAAACATACCCCAAAGTTTCTAGATGAAATAAATGACTGCTTCTTGGAGCAGCAGGTTCATGAACCGACCAGAGGGGAAGCCATTATGGACCTAGTCCTTAGCAGAACAGCAGATCCGGTGCAAGAGATAAGGGTGTTGGGGCTACTTGGCAATAGTGATCATAGCATGATCGCGTTTGATTTAATTAATGGAGAAGGGATGGTAAGGAAATCCACAGTACTACCTTTTAGCTTTCAAAAGGGAGACTATGATAAAATGAGGAAAATAGTTAAAAAAGAATTAAAAGGAGCAGTTGCAAAGGTTAAAGACATCAAACTTGGGTGTTGTTTAAAAATACTATCTTGGATGCCCAGGGCCGGCCCGTCCATTGAGCAAGAATGTTTTTTGCACAGGGCCCCGCGTTTCAGGGGGCCCCGCGCAAAGAACATTCTGCTTGCAAAGTAAATTTTAAAATAAAAAAAAAAGCTGTCTGCTGCTGCTGCTGCTGCTGCCGCAGCAGCAACAGCAGAATCGCATATCCCGTGGGGCCCCCCCCAACAGAGCTTGCTCTCCCTGCATCAGCTCCGTCGGCTTTCAGAGCTCGGAGACTAGTTTCCCTTCCGTGGCTCTGTTAAGCCCGCAGGGGCTGATGGGACTTTCCCATCAGCCCCCGCGGGCTTAACAGAGCCGCGCGGGAGAAACTCTCCTTTCGTGCTCTGAAAGCCGACGGAGCTGATGCAGGGAGTGCAGGCTCTGTCGAGGGGGGCCCCGCGGGATATGCGATTCTGCCGTTGCCGCCGCGGTGGCAGCGGCAGCGGCAGCAGACAGCTTTTTTTTTTATTTTAAAACTTCCCTGGGCTGTTGGGGTGGGAGTTAGGACTGGAAATGGGCTAATGGGGTTAGGACTGGAAGAGGGCTGATAGGGGGTTAGGACTGGGGCTATGGGGAGCTAAGTCTGGAAATGGGGTGATGGGGGTTAGGACTGGAAGTGAGCTGATGGGGGTTTAGGACTAGTAATGGGCTATGGGGGGGGCTTAAACTGAAAATTGGGTGATGGGGGGTTAGGACTGGAAATGGGCTGATGGGATTAGGACTGAGAGTGGGCTGATGGGGACTTAGGACTGGTAATAGGCTATGGGGGGCTAGGACTGGTAATGGGTTGGGGGGCTTCCTAGGACTGGAAATGGACTGAGGGGAAGGGGGGCTTGAACTGCAAATAGCTGATGGGGACGGGGCTTGGAATGGAAATGGGCTGAGTGGAAGTGGGGCCTGAACTGCAAATAGCTGATGGGGAGGGCGGCTTGGAATGGAAATGGGTTGTGAGGGCAGGGAGCTAGGACACAAAATGGGCTGATGAAGGGGGCTAGGATAGGACTGGTAATTGGGTGTTGGGGGGAGCTAAGTTTGGAAATGGGCTGTGGTGGGGGCTTGGATTGAAATAGACTTATGGAGGGACTAGAACTGGAAGTAGGCTCATGGGGGGCTTGGATTGGAAATGGGCTGAGTGGAGGGGAGCTAGGATTTGACATGGGCTGATGGTGGGCCTAGGAAAGGACTAGAAATGGGCTGATGGGAGGCTGGTATTGGAAATGAGCTGATGGAGGGACTTGGATAGGACTGGAAATGGATGGGGGAGCTAGGACTGGAAATGGGCTGATGTGGGGGGGGGCTAGGACTGGAAATGGGCTGATGCGGGGACTAGAAGGGAGTGGATACTGGGTGGGGCTGGAACTAGAAGGGAGCTGATGATGGGGGAGATTAGAATGGGATGGAGCTGAGAGAGTGAAATGGAGAGGGGAAAAATATTTTGTGTGGGACGGAAGAAAAATCTACAATTGGCTGGGTATTGGGAGAGTAAGTGGGGATTGAGAATGGAGGAGTAAAATTTAAGTGGATGAAATAGGAATGAGGAAAGAGCAAAAGGAGAAAGATTAGTATGTTAAAGCAGATGTAGAGAGAGAATGGAAAAAAATTAGAAGAGAGAAGAAAGGACAAATGGACAGCAGACGATGGAGAGCTAGCAGTAGACACAAAGAAACCAGAAGAAAGTGGCTGGAGCAATTGCAACTGAAAAAAAATGCACAAAAGGTAGAAAGAAACATAGAAACATAGAAACATGATGACAGAAAAAGACCACAAGGCCCATCTAGTCTGTCCTTCCATAACAACAACTACAACAGCCCACTTTCTACCTTTAGAGATCCTCTGTGTTGGTCCCATGCTTTTTTGAATTCAGTTACTGTCCTCATCTCTACCACCTCCACTGGGAGACTATTCCACGGATCCACTACTCTTTCCGTAAAGAAATATTTCCGCATATCACTCCTGAATCTATCTCCCTTCACCCTCATCCCATGTCCCCTCGTAGCAGAACTTGCTTTCAATTGAAAGAGGCTCTCTCCCTGAACATTTATGCCACGGAGGTATTTAAACATCTCAATCATATCACCTCTATCCCGCCTTTCCTCTAAGGTGTACATATTAAGATCCTTAAGTCTGTCCTCATATGCTTTATAATGAAGCCCATTAATCATTTTAGTAGCAACCCTCTGCACCGACTCCATCCTGTTCACATCCTTTTGAAGGTGCGGTCTCCAGAATTGCACACCATACTCCAAATGAGATCGCACCAAAGACTTATACAGAGGTATTATCACCTCCTTTTTTCTGCTAGCCATTCCTCTCCGTATGCACCCAAGCATCCTTCTAGCTTTTGCCGTCGCCTTTTCTACCTGTTTAGCTACTTTAAGATCATCAGACACAACCACGCCTAGGTCCCGTCCCCGCTTCTTTAGTGGACAAAAGTACTTCACCTCCTATACTGTATTGCTCCCTTGGATTGCTGCAGCCCAAATGCATGACCTTACATTTTTTAACATTAAATCCCAGCTGCCAAATTCTAGACCATTCTTCAAGCTTAGCTAGATCCCTCCTCATGTTATCTACACCTTCCTGGGTGTCTACTCTATTACAGATTTTGGTATCATCCGCAAAGAGGCAAACCTTACCCAACAGCCCTTCCGCTATATCACTAACAAAGATGTTAAAAAGAATCGGACCAAGGACAGATCCCTGGGGCACACCACTGGTAACATCCTTCTCCTCAGAGTGAGCTCCATTTACTTGTACTCTTTGTCGCCTCCCACCCAACCAATTTCTAACCCATCTCTTTATTTTGAATTTATTAACTGGAATATGTCAGCTCTGGGAAATGTGCATCATTAACGTCTGCGCTTTGTTTAGTACAAGAGGAAATTAATTTATAGTTTTATTTCTACAGTGTTGTTGTATATTCAAAGTTTGGCTTTTGGGGTTCCCAGTTTAATTGTCTTCCTGTTTCTAAATTGTTATTCCTTGTTTGGTGATGGTCTGTGTTCTGCATGTGTAACTGAGCTGAGGTATTCTGTTTATGTAATTCCTATTTGACATTGTCACTTGTTCCCTTTCCCCAGTAGGTCATGTATTGTTATTCTCTGAAATGTATTGGTTTAATATTTGCAATGTTGCCTTTTGATAGGTAGGGTACGGTGCTTTGTGAGTCCTGGTAGTGCTGTTAGGATATGGCGGGTTTGCTATGGGTTCTAAATAGGCAGTGTTTGTAGTAGTGCCTAATGTGCCTCACTGTACGTAGCTCACGACCGTGGTGATATTTCAGTGGCGGTAGCCCTCGATCTTTCTGCTGCATTTGACCTGGTCGATCACTCCCTTCTCCTTTCCCGACTACGTGAAGCTGGTCTCTGCAGCACTGTCTATCGGTGGTTCCACTCCTTCCTTTCTTCCCGATCCGGCGCTGTTCTCTCATCCTCCCCATCCGTCTCCCCCTCTGACTCCTTTCCCCTATCCTGAGGGGTTCCCCAAGGTTCTGTCCTGGCCCTTTTGCTTTTCAATCTCTTCTTAACCCCTCTCACACTGCTAATACAACAATTCAGGATTTCGGCTTTCTACTATGCAGACGACATTCTTCTTCTTTATCACACCTCCCCTGTATGCCCCGACCTTGCCCTGCTCAACTCCTGTCTCGCTGCTGTCTCCAACTGGATGACCCAAAACTGCCTACACCTCAACCTATCAAACTACTGCTATCTAGTTTCCTCATGGTCACCAATCCCCGTCCCTGGCCCATTCTTTCCCTGGTACACCCATCTATCTGGTTCCCACCCTTCGGTATCTCGGGGTGCTCTTTGACTCTGATCTTTCCTTTTCTGCCCATGTCTCCATGACCTCCTTCTTTTACCTCCGTCAAATTCGCGCAATTCGCCCCTTCCTCTCTCCCTCCGCTCTTGTCACCCTGCTGCTATCTCTTGTCATCTCCCATGTTGACTTCTCCAACTCTATTCTCTCCGGCATTTCCAAACTACAGCTGACACGACTGCAAAGAATCCAGAACACCGCTGCCTGACTTGTGTCCCACTCCTCCCCTAGAGATCACGTCACTCCCCTCCTGCTTCGTCTTCACTGGCTTCCCATATCCTTTCGTATCCAGTTTAAACTTCTCACACTTGTTCATAAGGCGCGTCATACCACTACCCCGCAATATCTGGCTGACCTAATCCACTTTCATACCCCCAGGCACACCCCTCGATCCTTCCATCTTAACCGCCTCGCACTACCCCCCCCCCCCCCTTCACAGGCTCACCTTCACTCCACCCGTTCCTCAGCCTTTTTTTTCGTAGGTCCCGCTCTCTGGAATTCCCTTCCCACTGCCCTCCATCTTGAACCACATCACCCAACCTTCAAACATGCCCTGAAGACCCACCTATTTTCCCTTGCTTTTGACCTTCTCTCCTCCTAGCCTTAGCCTCTTCCCTTGTGTCTGCTGCTCTCTACCTGCTCTCTCCTCTCTGTCCTATATTGAATTGTAACTTCCTTTTCATCTTCTGGCCTTGTGCCCTACTGTACTGAAGATTTTATTGTAAACCGCTCTGTTTACCACTGAAGGGCGGTCAAGCAAATGAATAAACATAAACATAAACAGCAGACGATGGAGAGTTAGCAGAAAACATGAAGAAACCAGAAGAAAGTGGCTGGAGCAATTGCAACTGAAAAAAAATGCACAAAAGGTAGAAAGATATCTCTTTATTTTGAATTTATTAACTGGAATATGAAAGCTCTGGGAAATGTGCATCATTAACGTCTGCGCTTTGTTTGGTACAAGAGGAAATTAATTTATAGTTTTATTTCTACAGTGTTGTTGTACATTCCAAGTTTGGCTTTTGGGGTTCCCAGTTTAATTATTGCCTTCCTGTTTCTAAATTGTGATTCCTTGTTTGGTGATGGTCTATGTTCTGCATGTGTAACTGAGCTGAGGTATTCTGTTTATGTAATTCCTATTTGACATTGACACTTGTTCTCTTTCCCCAGTATTCTCTGAAATGTATTGGTTTAATATTTGCAGTGTTGCCTTTTGATAGGTAGGGTATGGTGCTTTGTGAGTCCTGGTAATGCTGTCAGGATACGGCGGGTTTGCTATGGGTTCTAAATGGGCAGCATTTGTAGTAGTTCCTAATGTGCCTGGCGGTTGGCACAGGATTATAGTAATGTAGAAATCTTTTAGTCTTTCTTTATCCATACACTCATTAAGAGACAAGTTTACTAAAAGTTAGTGTATGGTAACATTATGCAAATATTTATGCAAATGATGCCCCTTATGCAAATGAGGCCCCGCACCGAGTCTCCGCACATGGCCCCGCACCCCCCTTGGGCCGCCCCTGGACATGGGATGACGGTGAAGGGGGATAGATTCAGGAGTGATATGCGGAAATATTTCTTTACGGAAAGAGTGGTGGATCCGTGGAATAGTCTCCCAATGGAGGTGGTAGAGATGAGGACAGTATCTGAATTCAAAAAAGCAAACACAGAGGATCTCTAAAGGAAAAAAGGGGACTGTTGTAGATGTTGATATGGAAGGACAGACTAAGTAGGCCATGTGGTCTTTTTCTGTCGTCATATTTCTATGTTTCTATGTAACAGTGGCCAATGCCCGGACCTGCCCCCCCCCCCCCATCCTGCCCCAGCCCACTCCTGTCCCATGCTAGCCACCAGTCCCTCCACACCCATGCCAGCACCCAGTCCCCCCAGACCAGTCCACCCTGGACCACACCAGCACACAGCAGATTGGGGAGTCTGACCATCTGAAGTGGGTGTGTGTGAACAGCACTGTATGGTGCCTGCCCCCATGTGGGTGACACCAATTGAGCAAACGTTCACTCAGGAGTGACTGCTATGTGAGTTTGATTAGTGCACATCAGGTCTGTGGCCCATTGTATGGTGTCTGCCAACAGTCCAACCAGACACTCATGCACACACACTGTCCTGTCACATTCCCCCCACAGATATGTGTGGCTGTGGTACCCTGCCGAGGATGACACATGAAGAGACGACTGTCTGGTTTGCCACTGCCCTGCTGGTGCACGCAGACCAAGATCGCCAGAGGGCAACATGTCATCACCGGTATGCCAGGGTCCCCAGGCTATGCATCCAGTACATGGAACTGAGCGATGAGCCATGTGTGACCCACTATAGGTTTGACTGCAGAGCCATCCATGACCTCTGCCAGGAGTTGCACACACACCTGGTGCTGCACACACACAGACAGTATGCAGTGCCTGCTCACAGCCCTAGCCTTCCTAGGAATGAGCACCTTCCAGTCAGTGATAGCAATGGCAGCTGGTCTAAGCCAGGCAGCTGTGTCACGCTGCATCACCCAGTTTCTGAATACATTCCTGGGACTGTCTGCACATTACATCGCCTTCCTGCGCACACCACAGCAGTAGCAGTGGGTCATGCTGCAGTTCAATGAGGTCACAGGATTCCCATCTGTCCTGGAAGCCATGACTGCATGCATGTGGCCTCCAGCTGCCATGCCAGCATGAGGCAGCATACCAAAACTGGAAGGCATTCCACTCCTTGAATATGCAGGTCATCTGCAATGCCCAGCTAGAGATCATGGATGTCATGGCACGTTACCCTGGCTCGTGCCATGATGTCTACATCCTGTCTCAGTCGGTTATCCATGATGCCTTCAAGGGTGATGCCATCACAAGTGGCTGGCTGCTAGGTAAGTGGACATAGCTCAGCAACATACAAGCATACATGTGGACACCTCCCTGTGGCATAAGGGCATGGTGTGTCACATGCATGCAGACAGGCTGTGCCCACCATGTCAGCACATCATGGCTGTGGGACACCCATGCATGTCCAGGAGCCCCATATGCACACCCACCACCACATGACTGCATGATGGGACTGCATACATTACATACTTAGACCAGCGGATGGATGGCCCAGCATAACCGCATGCACTACATAGCTGCATAGGCGACCCGGTATGGTGGCAGAACCATGAAAGGGCATGGGCAGCATGGCACAGGTGCAGAACACATGCATGGTGGGCATGCTGGAATGAGAGGAGGGGCATGGGTAGGCTGGCAGCTGCTATTTGCACCACTACACCTCACTATGACCTCTTTGCCACCCCTCCTTAGTGCAGGCAACAGAGGGTACTCACTGTGGGACTGGCTGCTGACCTCGCTTGTCTGACCATGCACATCGGAGGAGCAGTGGTACAATTGGGTGCAACAGCGTACCCACTCCATCATTGAGCAGACATTCAGGCTGCTTTGATCGCTCGGGTGGGGAGTCGCTTTATTGTCCAACCAATGTGTGCCAGGTCTTCCTGGCTTGCTGCATAATTATGCACTGTGCCAGAGGCAGCCTGCACCTGATAGGACAGACATGCAACCTGAGGACCTGGATGATGACACAGTGGCCCCACAGCCATTCCATGGGGTGGCATATTGGAGGGGTGCAGTGACACAGCAGAATCTCTTGCAGATGTACTTTGTGTGAGCTGCGCTGACCCGGTTGGGGTAGGCTGGTGACTTGGGGGGTGTGGGGCAGGGTGGGCAGTGTCAGGGGGGGCACAGAGGCTGGTGGAGCTTTGTGGCTAGGGGGTGCTGGGGCACGGGGGCCCTGGGGTCATGGGCCAACCTGTACTACATATCGCAGCTTGGTGACACATGCATGATGGAGCCCATCACCAAACATGGGACAAGGGGGTGCAACACCAACATGTGCAGACATTGAGCATCCTGGGTATCCCAAGGACCTACCCATGCCCATACAACAGCACAAGTGACATGCAGCTATTTCACACATGCCTCTGCACCATACCACACTGCACAGCTGTGAGCACTTCACAGTCCCCAGGGCTCACACTCCAGTCCATGACAACAGGTTGGCCTCCAGGTTCACTCCCGTATGTGTGTGGTAGTCCTACCAGTCGCACCTGAACCAGTGACCCACCTCTGGTACCCTCCTGTCCTTTTCTCAACCTCCATTGTCTGATGTCTCATGTTCTGTTACACCCCCTACCAACTGTCGCCATTCCCTCCATATCTGCCCCACTGTGTTGTCCCTACCCACTTGCACATTCCACCTCTGCATTCTGCCATCTGTATCCCTCCTCTCTGGGCACTCTCCACCCACCACACAAACCCTCCGAAGACCACACCAGGTGTGTGCCCCCTCCCACACAGGTGATCTCTCCCCCTCATCCCACATACACCCAGACTGACTGTGCATGTCTGTTCCAAGTTCTACCATTGTGCATGTGGACCTATGCCTGCCCCACCATGCCACATGGTCATACATGTCTCAGTACCCCCTGTGGCCCCCAGTGAGCTCAGACATGGAGACGGGCTGGTGAACATTACAAACCTTTATGAACAGACACAGACCTGGCCTTGCAACATTCAACTGCTTGGAACATGACCCATGGACATATGTCATGGCTATGTGTGGTACTGCGGTCATGCCACCCTGTCCCTGATGGGCTACTGGGACCCCCCTAATGCGAGTACCTCGGTGAGGTGGTGCACCTCCTGGGTCAGGGTCTGGAGGTCAGCCCGAATGCCCTGCAGATGCAGCGTGAGGAGGTCCAGGGGCCTGGCCAAGGCTGCAAGGCCATGAGGCACGGCAGTCTCAGTGCCCTCACCCTGATAGGGTCATGCAGTGTGCGTGTGCGACTGGTGCTTCATTGTGCTGCACCATGCCCGGGGCCCCCACCACTCAGGCTGCTCACATTCCCTCCCTCCACCCCACCATGCTCCCATCTCCTCCCTCTTCCTCCTGCATGCACCCATCCCCTCCCTCTACCCTGGCATGCTCCCATCCCCTCCCTCCTCCCCCTGCATGCACATATTCCCAGCATGCTCACATCCCCTCCCACCTCCCCCTGCATGCTCCCATCCCTGCCACACTCTCCCAGCCTCCCTTATGGCATCTCCCCCCTACATCAGCCACATGGCGGAGCTGGGCAGCATGTCCTGCACCTCACCCTCCTCCAGGGACTCTGTCCTATCTGCACCTTCTTTCTCTATCCACTCCTCGGGGGCACCCATACAGCTGTGCCCTGTCTCCCCACCTCGGCCCATGCTGTGGCTCCCTTCAGGGCATCCCTTTCACTTCCTTGGGCCCCCCACTGTGGGGTCCCCTCCCTAGCCAGCATAGTGCTATCCAGACCCTCCCCTTCAGGGGAGCAGGGCACCTCCATCAGTGTGAGAGTGACCTCCTCAACTTCCCCACTCTCCCCTAGGAGAAGGTGTTGGTTAGCACTATGGGGCTCAGTGTGCTGGTGATGCCGGATGCAGCAGTCACCTAGCTGCTGGGGCTGTCCATGCTGGGGGGCCGCCTGCTGCCACCTTGATATGTCTCTAGCTGCTCTGCTGCCTCCTCATCCTTCTCTGCTTCCTTCTAGGCATCTTCTTCATCATCATCCTCCTCCGGCCCTGGGGGGGGGGGGGCAAGTCATCAACTGGGATAGATGTGTGTGTGATGCAAGAAAGTGGGCATTAGAAGGTGGGGTGGTCGGACTGTCATGTTCCCATTGTCATTTCCTGCCTGCATGCTCTGTATGCTGTCTCCCCATGCACAGCACTGCCACATTGGGTCTGTGGCGCATCTGGTGACATTACACCAGTCCTGACACTGTACATGCACACTCACCTTGCTCCCACTGCAGCTGCTGGTGGAGCTGGTTCAGCAGGCGCATTCTGGTGTGGCGCATTGTCCTGTAATGTACCCTGTACACCTCAGTGTCCCTCATGATGTGGAAGCATCTGTGGACATAAAAGTTGGTGGACTCAATGTATGCATATGTCATTCCCTCCAAGGTCTGTCCCTACAGCTACCTGCTTGTCATCCCATTATCTGCAGCTGCTCTACCCAGTCATATCATGCTGACACGTCTCCGATGCTACCTCATCCTGGACAGCAGCTTGCCCTGCTCCCCCAGGCCTCCTGGTTCATGTGTGCCTGCATGGGCTAGGGAGCCATGGGGAATGTGTTTCACTAGCCAGACAATCTGCAGGCAACATCGTACTGTAAAGCCTTGGACATTTACTGCCTGCCCTGGGATGCACATTGTGGGCCTTGCATGCTGATGTGGGACCTAGCGGTGTCTTGTCACCTGTCTGGGGCACAGATATATCCTGATTATTGGCACCTGTCTTATCAGATGTGTCCGTGATGAGGCTTTCATAGGTGACTAGTTACATGTTCATATAGGCCCTGGAGGTTGCTGTGTCAGCATATGGTGGGGTTGGATGGTGTGGCCTAGTGGTTGGGAGCCAGGGGTTCAGTTCCTATCAGCTAACTTGTTTTGCTGGGGCTTCTGGTGTGCCTCCCACAGTTTCTCCATTCTGGGTACCCTTGGTCTCTGTGGATTTCTCTGTGTCTTCTTTCAGGGCACTCTCCCACAGGTCTGCGCACATTTCTCTTTGCACTGCAGGGTTTCCTGCCACACAGGGTTTCCTGCTGCTTTGCCTCCTGTCACGGGGCTGTCGCTGTCTTTTGCCATGAACATGTGGCTAGTTTTTGCAACTTGTCTATTGGGCTCAATGGGGAGATGTGGCCTAATGGTTCAGGCACTGGTTTGAGAGCCAAGGGCCAGGGATTCTTTTCCAACCATCTCCCCTTGTTTTGCAGGGGCATGCCACTTCGCCCTCCATTGCCTGTGATACATTCAGGTTATCAGAGTTGCCTGAACATTGCTATATTTCTTTTGCAATGTACAATGCCTTGGCTGACATGCCCTGGCTGTGTTGCTACATTGTGGCATGGCATGTGTCACAGTGCTGACTCATTAGTGACCCCTATGGAGACAGAAGATAGTGCAGCTCAAGGAAATAATGACGTGCTGAGAAAGCACATGGTGGAAAGTTGCCAGGGGCAATGTAAGCAAGTGAGGTCACGAGCTTGGAAGACACCCTCAGCCAATAGGGAAGCCAGGGGATTTTCACCTGACTCTAATCAGCTAGGGAGTGGTGCAGCTAGGAATTACCTAAATAAACCTAGCTCACAAACAGTTAAGCAGAGCAAGACAGAGAGCAAGAACGAGACCAAGGCTGAAGAGCTTAAGCACAGGACCGGGAAGGTACAGCTTAAGAGCCAAACCAGGAGCCAAGATAGGAACTGGAGAGAAACCCAGAGAAGGAACTGGTTACAGGAGGAGGACGAGAGGAGCTGTGGAGAGAGCGTGTCAGAGTACCCCATTGGAAGCTTGAATGGACGTCTGTGTGAGTCTGAAGAGTGCTTGAATGAAAGGTACAGACAGCGTGACACAGCTAAGGAAAGTAAATGTAACAGCCCAGCGTGGAGAAGAGATAAGAAAGAAAAGGTACAAGCCAGGAAGTTTAATCCCAGTGCAAGAAGGGAAGCAGAGATATTCTTGTACCCTTTTTATAAGCAAAGTAAAGGCTTTTTACCTGAAGAAGGGACACACTCTGCAAGGTACGTGAGACCTAGAGTTTCCCAAGGGCTGCCGTCAGGAGTTCCAGCTGGTTCTCAGTTCCTACCTAAAGCAAAGCTCAGAACAGGGCCAATTCCCCCTAATAGTGGGGCAGAGCAATTCCTCAACCTGTTTCACAGAGGTCAGCAGAGGGGAGGCTCCTATTACCACAGCAAGAGAGATTGTGGTAATTACCAACAGTTTTCCTCTAGCAAGGGAGAACGACATCACAGCCAGGACGGGCTGTTTGCTGAGCCCACACAGAGGGAGAGTGCAGAGGGATTGATTCCTGATGTGGAGCCAATGCAATATGACTTACCTATGACTGAAGATATTATAGAAATGGACTGTAGTCTTTCTGTAGCAGATGATATAATATCTCTCAGATAAAAAGGAATAAGCAGCCTGCCAAGGCAAAGCAAGGCCTTATTCTCAGTGGCTACCAGCCTAAGTTTAAAGTACATTTCTGTTGCTGAAAGAAAGCTATTTTGTGTTCATTTTTGCTTTCTGTTTCACCCAGGAAGGGTTTTTGTTTGTGTTGCTGTAAATATTTGAATATCCTAATTGGGAAGGGAAATAAAGCCCTATTTACCTTATTCGGTTGTCCACAACTATTTTTGGTGTAATCTGGCAGCAGCTACAACTACCAGGAGGCCAGTTACACCGGGGTCTAGTGCAATACCAAAGCTCACCGGTAGGTGCACCAAGAGGGCCCGCGACACATGGTGTGGAATGTTGGGGTGTTTCACTATGTTTGATATTTTTGTTTCTTTATTTTTCTGCTTTACAGGGTTTCTTCCACATTATCATTTCAGTCACAGCATCTGACATTGTGACTTGCGCATGGTGTTGTACATTATGCAGGGACATTGTTTTGTGTGTTTGTGCATGTTTCTCCCTTGGCTCATCTGTACCTATATTGTCTCCATGGTATTCTCTGGGGCAGTCTGTTTCTGGTTGCGTGTTTCCTTTTGCTACCTGTGTGCTGCCTTCAGTATTCACTGCTCTGTCCACATGTGCTTCAGATGGGGTCTTTCCTCCTGGATGTGGGCCCTGCTGTGTGGGTCCAGATATTTGGTGGTGTGGTCTTGCTGTCTGTGCACTCTCTGGGTCCACCAAACCCTCCTTACATTGGCGTTCTACTTTGGGGCTGCACTCCTGACTCTGTGTACTGTTTTTGTCCCTCCACATGCATTCATCTTGCCTTTGCCTGGTCTACCCCCCCCCCCCCCACCCACTTCCTGCCCTCTGTCTGTCACTCACATTTTGATTGCATGCTTTCACCAGTGTATGTATGCAAGCTGTACTGCTTTTCTCTACTTACTGCGCTAGGGTGGTCCTTATCCTTTCCCAGACCCTGTGTGCTGCAGCATGGACTAGCTGTCTGTGCCCCATAGGGAGTAGAGTTGCTTCATTCTGTATGATGAGCATGTGTACATGTACGTTGATTTGCACACATATGGAATACTGTGTCGGCGCTGCACGTCTGCCATTTACACATTTTTGTCAGGCCTGACTTCTTTATCTGAACTGGCACCTGTGTATGTCACTGAATCATGGCTTGTGGAAACTGATAATCCACTCACGAACCAGCTCATCTCACCAGAAATATCCTTGCATAACTGCCCTAGATCAAATAAAAGTGGTGGAGTAATATTCATCCTAGCTAGAAGACATCACTTACTAAAAACCATTGCTTCCACTGCCACTGATATCTCCAACATATTGGTAATCGAAAGCAAGCAGTTAACAATCTGCCTAACATATAGATCACCTAATGCAAACATAGACGATCTTTCTACTCTACTGGAACTAGCATGCACCCACTCAACAAAAAACAAGCCATTCATTCTCCTATGTGACCTTAACCTCAACTCAGCTCCTGCTATCCATACATCCGCATTCCTAGAAGCCATGAACGCCTGGACTTCATCCAAATCCACAGTACTACCTTTTAACTTTCGAAAGGGAGACTATGATAAAATGAGGAAAACAGTTAAGAAAAATCTAAAAGGAGCAGTTGCGAAGTTAAAGACGTTGTGATAAGGAAGCTTATCATAGTTCAAGAAGGAGCTATAATAGAGGTGAAGTGTCTCTGAACAAGCAACCTGTCTGTTCTGGTAGAAATAATAAAACAGAATGTTTCCATAAAAGACTACCAGTCCCAGAATGCACCAGGTTTCCAACAGCCATTAGAAGAGCTGAAGTGGGGAAACGTGTGTTCAATCAGGAGGGCTATGAGGTAATCCCCAAGCACTCATCTCCAAGGGCAGGGCTTGATTCAGCACAGCTGCGCTGTGCTAGGGTGGAGCATTCATCTAAGCAGGATAAAAGAAAAGCTTATTCTACAGAGAATCATCAGAAGCTTGATCACCATCTTGATCAGAAGCACCTTGATCATCCTGACCATCATCATCAGCAGAAGCCAGAGCTGACGGACAGAGAGAGAAAGAAACACTTTGGAAGAAAGAAGAGAAAAGCATTTGGGAGGTCTAAAGGAGTCCATAGCAGTACGTATACTGGGAGGCATTCCAGAGGCAAGCATACACCATTGGACTGGGAAAAACCAGAGGAGTGGGGCTGCAGAGCCAGGAATCCCAGGACGGCACCTGTGAGGGAGACGGCTGCACTTGGAAGGGACCCTAGGACCAGTGCAAGAAGGTATGTGAAGAGAGATCCAGTGTCCAGGGATCTTGATTGGAAGGCTGGACATAAGAACTGGACTACATACTGGCCAGGATATTTAGAGAGGAACTCTAACAGCAATGGAAGCTCAGGTATGAACACTGATCTATGCCCTAGCTCTTCACTGGGAAGACAGCAGGGAAACAAGTATTGTCCTGAGAGTGTTCCATTGAGAAATTCCTCTGTGCCAATCCATGATAGTGAACCTATGATAATTGAAGAAGGGGAAGATGTGGTAAATGGGGACCTTGAATACATGGATTGCTCTCTGTCTAAACTTCTGTGGTAAAATGCTGTTACAAAATACAACAACCATCACAAAGAAATATAAACTTGTTCTTTAATCTACTCAGAAAAGCTTCTGAGTAGGATTTGAGCCACGTAATAGAAAGTAAACCAGCCAAGAGGGTTTCAGCTGGTAATTGTTAGCAATTGAGCCTTGCCTAATTGCCGGTGAGCTCTGAAGGGACACTTCTAAGTGTGTGTGCAGATACAAGAAGTTATCCCTTAAAAAGAACAGTTTTTTTCCTACTTTGTGGGGTTTTGTTGGTTCTTTGAAGCACTGCTAAGAAGATATTAGCAGCAGCCTACAGAAAAGACCTTTCTGTTTCCATCAAGGTCTTTATGCTTTGATTTGATTGCTTAACAAGTTCAGCTGTTGTTTTTCCTTATTTGTTTTTCTAAGTATAATACTGAAAGCAAGTATTCCTTTTTTATGTGCTATCAAGTATATCTGTGTTGGGAGAAATAACCCCATAAATAAAATATCTTCTTTGCTTTACATTCGAGCAAGCACAACTAATTTATTGTGAACGGCTGAGTCTGGTATGAATGGACTACATTTCCCACAATCCTTTGCAAGTCATATTAATATTTGCCTTTGCCAAGACTGTGGACATTCTCACCCAGCGCCCCCGTTTACAACGTACATCAAGCTTGGGTGTTGTTGAAAAATACTATCTTGGAAGCCCAGACCAGCTGTATTCCACGCTTTAAGAAAAGTGGAAGGAAGTCCAAAAAACTGCCAGCATGGTTTAAAGGTGAGGTCAGAGAGGCTGTTGTTGCCAAAAAGCATCTTTCAGGAAATGGAAAAAAGAGCCAAATGACAAAACCTGGAAACAGCACAAGCAATGTCAAGTCAAATGCAAGGCATTGATAAGGCAGGCAAAAGGAGAATTTGAGAAGAAGCTTGCTGCGGAAGCAAAAACGCGAAATAAAGACCTTTTCAAGTACATTCATAGCAAAAAACCTGTGAGAGAGTCAGTTGGTCCATTAGATGATAAAGGGGTTAAAGGAGCACTAAGAGGTGACAGCGGAGAGACTGAATGAATTCTTTGCTTCGGTCTTTACTGAGGAAGATGTAGGGATGTTACCCATGACTGAAGTGGTATTTAAAGGTGCGGAAGAATTGAAGGAAATATCGATACATCGGGAAGATGTCTTACAACTATTAGATAAACTGAAGAGTAGCAAATCACCTGGGCTGGATGGTATACATCCAAGGGTGTTGAAAGAACTGAAATATGAGATTGCAGAACTGCTATCAGTAATCTGTGAACTATCATTAAAATCATCTTTAATACCTGAAGATTGGAGGATCGCCAATGTAACACCAATTTTTAAAAAGGGTTCCAGGGGTGATCCGGGAAACTACAGACCGGTGAGCCTGACGTCAGTACCGGGAAAAATGGTAGAAACCATCATAAAGAATAAAATTACTCAGCATGTAGATAGTCACAACCTAATGGGAGACAGCCAACATGGCTTTAGACAAGGAAGATCTTGTCTTACTAATCTGTTATGTTTTTTTGAAGGAGTGAATAAACAGGTGGACAAAGGTGAGTCAGTTGATATTGTGTATCTGGACTTTCAGAAAGCCTTTGACAAGGTCCCTCATCAGAGACTTTTGGCAAAACTAAAGAGTCATGGGATAGGAGGCAGTGTACTATTGTGGATCAGGAACTGGTTAAAAGATAGAAAGCAGAGGGTAGGGCTAAATGGCCAATTTTCCCAATGGAGAAAGGTGAATAGTGGTGTACCCCAGGGATCTGTGCTGGGTCCGCTGCTTTTTGACATATTCATAAATGACCTGGAAAGTAGATAACGAGTGAGGTTATCAAATTTGCAGATGACACAAAACTATTTAAAGTTGTTAAAACCCAAGAGGATTGTGAAAAATTGCAAGAGGATCTTGATAAATTGGAAGACTGGGCATCAAAATGGCAGATGAAATTTAATGTGGACAAGTGCAAGGTTATGCACCTAGGGAAGAACAACCCAAACTATGGTTACACGATGCAAGGTTCCACATTAGGAACCACCACCCAGGAAAAAGATTTAGGCGTCATTGTGGATACCATGTTCAAACCCTCGGCCCAGTGTGCAGCGGCGGCCAAGAGAGCAAATAGAATGCTAGGTATGATAAGGAAAGGAATGGAAAATAAAACAAAAGATATTATAATGCCTCTATATCGTTCCATGGTGAGACCGCACCTTGAATATTGTGTGCAATTCTGGTCGCCGTATCTTAAAAAGGATATAGCGATTTTAGAAAAGGTACAGAGAAGAGCCACCAAATGGTAAAGGGGATGGAAGGATACTCCTATGAAGAAAGGCTAAAAAGGTTAGGGCTCTTTAACCTGGAAAAGAGACGGCTGAGGGGAGATATGATAGAAGTCTATAAATTAATGAACGGAGTGGAACGGGTAAACGTAGATCGATTGTTTACCTTATCAGAATATAGAAAGACTAGGGGACATGCAATGAAGCTACAGGGTAAACTATTTAAGACTAATAAAAGAAAATATTTTTTCACTCAACGTGTAATCAAACTCTGGAATTTGTTATCCGGAGGATGTAGTAAAGGCTGTTAGTGTAGCTGGGTTTAAAAAAGGTTTGGACAAGTTCCTGGAGGAAAGGTCCATAAACCATTATTAAGAAGTGACCGAAGATATCAATGCTTGACCAGTACAAGCATTGTGGAACTTGTGTCTCTTGGGGAAACTGCTAGGTACATATGACCTAGATTGGCCACTGTTGGAAACAGAATACTGGGCTTGATGGACCTTGGTCTGACCCAGTATGGCATATCTTATGTTCTTATGTTCTTATATCATAACAGCACCCACTCACAATGGAGGAAATATCCTCGACCTCCTATTCGTATCAAGTTCATTCTGCAATGGCAACCCAAAGATCTCTTCCCAAGTCACTGCTATCCCCTGGTCATATCACCATATCATATCATTTGACATACCCCTGACACCCAATGGAACTACGACCCCAAAACAACTTCCAGGGATTCACAGGTTCAGAGTTCAATAAAGAGGACTTACTGAGCCATATTATCCCACGACTCAATGCATCCATGCCTGATCTCCCAGAAATTGTAGATAACTGGAATAATATTATTTCATCCTATGCTCAGGTCCCACCAAAAGCTCCTTCAACTCTCAAATCCAGTGCATCTTGGTACTCTCGGGAAATAAAAAAGCCAAGCTCAAACTAAGACAAATCGAACGACATTGGAGGAGAACCAAAGATCCACATCTTCAGAGTGAATACTCACTCATTCAAGAGAAGTACAATAACCTGATATCCTATTCATAGTCTCTAGGAGGGCTATTGTAGGAAAAAAGGGGACTATTGTAGTTGATATGGAAGGGTAGACTAGATGGGCCATGTGGTCTTTTTCTGCCATCATGTTTCTATGTTTTTAGCTAGATATCAAAGAGAATGCCACACCAACCTTCTCTTCAAATCCCTAAACCAACCAGGAGAATTATTCAACATTGTCCAATTCGTCACAAGAGTCCCACCCACTCAAACGAGATTGCCCCCCACCCACAAGAATTTGCCAACTACCTAATAAGCTCTCGCTCTGCCCAGCTAGCACTACCACAAACCAACTAACCCATCACAACACAAGAGCCACACAAAGATGGATGTCATTCCAACAAATCTCAACACAGCACCTACAGTAGATGAGATCCTCAACATGATCAACACAACTACCTCTCCACTCGACCCATGCTCCGTGTTATGGATCAAGATGATGAGAACGGAGCTCCCCCATATTCTAAGATAATAAATTTATCACTGACCCAAGGACACATACCTGCCAATCTAAAAACTGCCTCCATCAGACCCATCCTAAAATGACCCACAGCTGACACCAAGCTATTCTCCTCTTACAGACCAATCTCTAACATCCGCCTCCCAGCCAAAATAATTGAAAAGACCAAGGAACTCCAGCTCCGGGACTTTATCGACACAATAGCCCCACTCGACTCCCAACAACATGGGTTTAAACCCAATCATGGCATCGAAACACTGCTCACCTAGCTCTTAAACACCTTCCTCAAGGGAATAGAACACATCAGATAAGGGTTTCTACTGATATTCCTTGCTATCTCTGCTGCACTCAACTCAGTAAACCAAAAGAAACTCCTGGAATACCTAATAGACATTGGCATAAGCAACACCCCATTGACCTGGTTCCACTCATATCTCACTGACCGTACACAACAAATAAGAACAAGAGATGCAATGTCAAAACCTTTCAAACTCCAGCAGGGAATACCTCAAACATCATCCCTATCATCTTTACTTTTCAACTTGTTCATCCAACCAGTATGCAAAATCTTCAAAGAACATCTACACCCTTCCATATCAACTACAATAGACCCCTTTTTTCCTATAATAGTCCCCCTAGAGACTATGGATAGGATTTCAGATTATTGTACTACATCTACGCTGATGACCTAAGTTCTATACCTTCATCTCTACAACCAACCCAGACTACACCCCTATAAAATCCTGTTTCAACACTGTGGCAGAATGGCTAAAAAACAACCTCCTAATAAACTATACAGTCTGAAGCCATGTTCATCTCAAGAGACCCTTCTTTCACCCCCCCCCCCCCCAAAAAAAAACAATCACACTCGACAAGATAACCCTCCCAGTCAAACAGAAAGTCAAATACCTTGGAGTCACCCTGGATCAACAATTGAGCATGCAGGCTCACATAAAGAGTATCACATCTACTGCCTATTATAAGATGAAGACCCTATACAATCTTTGCCCACTCCTCAACCCCAGCCACGTCTCGACAGTATGTCATGCTATAATTACTCTGCAATTCCATCCTTCAAGGCCTCCCAAAACATGCCTATCCTCTCCAGCTGGCTCAGAACACCACAGCAAGACATATAACAGGGACACCAAGACACAAACACATCACCTCAAAACTCAAAACTCTTCACTGGCTCCCTATACAACTACGAATCAAATTCAAAGCCATCATGCTCACCTACATATCCACCCATGAGGAAGCTCCAGGCTGCCTTCGTGACCTCATTCAAAAACCAACTAGTACATGATCAAGAAGACAGCATAACCAGAATCTGCTCAACATTCCATCACTCAAGGCAACTAACACCAAGCAACCTGCCTGAGCTCTTTCTCTATATATGGTCCCACATTCTGGAACTCACTCCCATCCACACTAAGAGACACCAATGACTGCATCGATTTTGGTAAAAAACTAAAGACCTTCCTAGTCCAAGAATACTTCGGCCCCAACATGTAACATGAAATGCTCCCCCCCTGCCCCCCCCCCCCCCCCCGCTGCCAATATGCTTTCAGGTTCTGGATAACCCTGTATTTAGCCCTATGTAAAATGTAAATAGTTTCTGTACATAGCTCATACTGTATATAGCTCACCATGCAATCAACTTCAGCCAACCACACACACACACGCCTCGACTTACCACTGCATGACCACACCCACGCACCCAACTACCTGTTTTGTTTGCTGTGTAACTTGCTTTGATTTCAGGATAAAACAGTATACTGTATAAATCCTTTTAAATAAATAAATATGTAAATACCGCCCCCTGTACATAGTTCTACCATACCACCCTACTAATAAGTTCACACCTTATCCCCTAGTTCTTGTACTACGTTCTATACTAACTATTCCATGTATAACAAGTTTACTATTCCATGTAAACCACCTTGATAATCTGAAAGGTGGCATAAAAGAAATGTTACATAAATAAAGAGGACCTGGGGAGGAGAGCAACCTTACCTGGGAGCCGGTGTGGTGTTTTCATCTAGCCGCAGAGAAGTGCTGCAGTTGCGACCTGATAGCCTGCCGGGTCAGCTGCAGGCGTGGGGTGGACGGCCCAGGCGTGGAGGACCCTCCCAGAACCCTACAAAGCTCAGCTGGTCTATACGCGGCCGCGTGTCTCGCGACCCGCGTGGTCGTGTCTTAAGAGGCATGTCACAAGGGGCAAGATATGCCCCTTTGACGCCCCTTCGACGCCACTGAGCTCACTGGAAGTTGGCTTGGCCTGCTCATGGGGAAGCGGAAGGCAAAATCCACTGCCTTGATGACAACTCAAGATGGCTCTCATGGAGGTAAGGTGGGCCCCATGGACAGACATGTCACTTCCCTGCAGCCTGTAAATCAGTTGCCGGACGGGGCTTCTTTAAGTCCCGAGATTCGGTCACAACCTCCTCTCCCACAAGGTCCTTTGTCTTCTACTTTTTTGGACACTCCTGCTATTTCTGAAGCTCCTGTTCTATGTCCTGTGGTTCCGATCGCATCTGAAGACCTGGTGGCTCCTCCCTCCCGGGAGGTGATGCTCATGGACATTTGGACTGCAATACAAAAAATGGATGTTCGCTTGTCTGGTACTGTTTCTTCTTTGTGTAAATTTTCTTCTGATGTGGTCGACAAAATGAAAGTTGTCGATCAGTGTCTTAATTATTTAATTAGTTCGACTGCCCGGACTGAGTCCCAAGTCCAGTTGTGTTCAGACAGTAATGTAGCTCTTGTTAAGGAGCTTTCTGCAGTTTCCTATCGTGTTGAGATTTTGGAAAATCAGTCTCGGGCTCGGAATTTACGTTTTCTTAATTTTCCTTCCACTCATTTACTTTCTTTTGATCTGTTGTTAAAAAAATACTTTACTGAGATACTCCAGCTGAAAGAAACTGTTGAAATTGCCCAAATGTTTTCCTTTTCACCTGCCCTTCGGGCGATTTCGAATCCTGAGGGGGATTTGCTCCCCCCTGAGGATTCAGTTGCCCAGAACTTAACTGCGTTTTTGGAAGACTCTTTAGATGTTATCCCCAAACGTTGTACCTTGGTGGTAACATTCTGTTCTGAGTCCGATAAATTAAGGGTATTACGTGCTTATTTTAAGCATAAGGATGTGGTGTTTTGTGGGTTTAAGCTCCAGGTGTTCCCGGACGTGGGCCAGTCCACTCAGTTACGTCGTAAACAATTTTTGGACTTGAAAGCCAGGGTTATAGCACTGGGGGCTTCTTTTTTCCTCAAATTTCCTTGTCGTTGTCTTATAACTTTTGAGGAACAGAATTATGTCTTTTCGGATGTGATTCAGCTCCAGAAAGTTTTGTCTGCTAAGGAAAATGGGAGGAGTGGCCTAGTGGTTAGGACAAGGTACTTCAGGCCGGAGGGCCGGGGGTTCAAGTCCCACCTGGGGACAGCAATCTCAGGCCGGAGGGACTGGGATTTCTAGTCCTATAGGCATTCCTTGTGGTCTTGGGCAAGCCACTTAACCCTCCATTGCCCATGTTCCCTGTAAGTATTAGCGTATGTGTGTCATATCCCCTCATGTTAAATGTATCTCCCAATTGACCGCTTTGACCCGGTGAAAAGCAGGATATAAATACAGCTAAATAAATAAAATAAATAAATAAAATGTGGGGAATTAATTGGGTGGGATGGTTATGGCTTCCGTATGTGGAGACTGGATTTGTCCAGCCTCCTTTTTTTCTTGTAATTTATTTTCATTCTTTTGAAGGTTATCTCTCCTTCTTTAAGGTGGTTTCGTGTTATGTGTTTCATCTATTTCTTGAATTGTTTTTTCAATCTTTGGAGTTGCTGTAATCACAGTTGTTTTCTTGTTGTTTATTGTATTCAAAAAAATGTAAAATAAATATTAAAAAAAAAATAAAGAGGACCTGGGAAATCCACTGCTTTCCCTGGAACGAGCATTGTGTAATCTCTGTGCCTTTTTGGGAACCTGCCAAGTACTTGTGACTCGGATTGGCCACTGTTGGAAACAGGATACTGGACTTGATGGACCTTGATCTGACCCAGTATGGCATTTCTTATGTTCTTATGACTCTACTTTACCCTTTCTACACTCAGTCCTTTGGTGCACTTATTTCCTCCCATGATTTTCCGTACCATCTTTATGCTGATGACTCTCAGATCTACCTCTCTGTGCCTGAAATCTCTCCAGGAATCCATTCCCGGATCTCTGCCTGCTTATCTGACATTGCTGCCTGGATGTCTTACCATCGTCTGAAATTGAACATGGCCAAAACGGAGCTCTTTATCTTTCCCCCTAAACCCACCTCTTCCCTTCCTCCCTTCTCTATTTCTGTGGATGACACTACACTCCTCCTCGTTTCCTCAGCTCGCAATCTTGGGGTCATCTTTAACTCTACTCTCTTCTTTTCTGCACACATCCAACAACTAGCTAAAACCTGCTACGTCTTTCTCTATGACATCAGCAAAATTCGTCCCTTCACTACTAACACTACTAAGACCCTTATCCACTTGTTAGTCACCTCCCGCCCCAACTATTGTAATCTGTTTCTTTCTGGTCTCCCTCTGAATCATCTCTCTCTCCTCCAATCTGTTCAAAAATCAGCTGCACGGTTTATCAATGCTATGTTCTCAAGTCACTTCACTGCCTATTATTTTCCACATCCAGTTCAAACTTCTCCTACTGACCTACAAATGCATTCATTCTGTTGGTTCTCACTACCTTTCCTCTCTTATCCCTCCTTGGGAACTCCACTTCTCTGGCAGATCCCTTTTATCTGCACTTTTCTCTGCCACTGCCAACTCCAGACTTCGTTCATTCCATCTTACTGTCCATATGCCAGGAACAAACTACCTGAGTCTGTGCATTGGGCTCCTTCTTTAGCCCTATTCAAATCCAGGCTAAAAGCCCACCTATTTGAAGCTGCTTTTGGATCCTGATGATCTTCACTCTCTTGCCCACTATTTATGTGTATCTTACCAAAATATAGTCCCCAGTTTCACTATTTGTTTTATCTTGATTAGATTGAAGCTGCAGACTCTGTCTTGCCAACATCCTTATCTGTAGTTTTCATCTCCATTTAGTCTGTGCCTTCCTTCTTGCCTAAGGTGATTTCTCCCTTTCATGTGAGCCAGGAGGTCTGCCTAGCCTCCTTCTCTAAGGAGCAGTGTCAGGGGAAGGATAAGGATCTTCGTTTTGTGGATGTCCGGAGGGTTCTTCTCTGGTACTTGGAGGTTACAAATTCTTTTCGTAAGTCCGACCATCTTTTTGTATTGTTTGCTGTCCTGCGCAAGGGTGACACAGTGGCTAAGTCGACTTTGGGGCACTGGATTAGGGAGACCATTGCCTCTGCGTATCTGTTGTGGAACTGGCCTGTTTGCATGCCCATTCTACCCAAGCATAGGCATCCTCATGGGTGAAGAGGAGCTCGGTAGCCCTTGCAGACATTTGTCCGGAAGCAACATGGGCATCACTTTCCACTTTTGTCAAACATTACCACTTGGATGTCCATGTGCGGGCTGACACGGCCTTTGGCTCAAGGGTTTTGCAAGCTGCTGTGTCTACTTCCTGCCCAGTGGAGTCGTAGCTTTGGTAAGTCCCACTTGTCTGGACTGGTCTAGCAGGATGATATGGAAGGTGACATTTTACTTACCAGTTAATGTCCTTTCCTTGAGTCCTGCTATACCAGTCTAGGGCCTGCCTCTGAAAATGTATTTGCTCTGTTCTTCTGCTGCAGTACCCTTCAGCCCGCTATGATTTTTATACTTGGCTCTGTAGATTCATCTTCTACTGACAGCCTTCTGTTTATACTTTCCTGTAGATACAGTAGTTCTCTACTGTTGATTACTTCTTGTTGACTACGATTGAGGTTGTGTGAGGCTTCTCTCAGTACCATCTTTATGCTGACAATTCTCAGATCTACACTCTGCGCCTGAAATCTCTCCAGGAATCCAGTACTGGATCTCTGTCTGCTTATCCGACATTACTGCCTGGATGTCTTACTGTCATCTGAAAATGAACATGGCCAAGATTGAGATTGTGTCAGGCTTGCCATGTTTCTCCCATATGCTTTGGGACAAATACTGAAGAAATAAATAAATAAATAAATCTCTGGCAGCTGAGGTGAATAGAGGCATAGGAGTGATGCCATTGAAACCTGAGCTTTTCACTGGTTCTTTGTCTCCGCCAATCTGCTGGTAGGGGAACACAACCCAGTTGTCTGGACTTGTCTAGCAGGACATAAGAAAAAGACATTAACAGGTAAGTAGAATGTTACCATAAACAGCATTGCAATAATGGATGCAGCTGATGACCAGACTCAGAATAATAGTGACCTGTGCTCAATGGCCGAGAAATGGCCTGAAAATGTCTCATGGCAAGAAAAGATGAATTCACAACAGAACTAATTTTTTTGAGAAAGAAAGATATTTGCATTTCTAAGTGTCCATTTTCAGACATCCAATTCATGAATAGGCTTCTAAAATAACCCCCTGCAGTACTGGGGCAGAGCAAGGGCATTCCACTAGCTATGCATATAGTGGCGATATTCAGCTAAGTACTTAAATTTAAGATAGCAAATCAATTGTCCCAAAAACAGCCTTCTCAGCCATACTGCCATATGTAGAAAGACTGAATATCACCACTTTACATAAAACACAGAGGAGAGCTTTCTGATTAAATTTAGAACCCAGCAGAGAGCTCTACTTTAAATTTCATACTCAGTCAGGGTCTAGTAGCAGGAAAGAGCTTTATTTTAAATCAAATCAGAATATAACAGCATAAAAGGCAAAACAGGGTCAGTATTCCTTGAGCAATAAATTATTTCTAGAGACCTTTACAAAGAGGCCTTCTGCATAGGGGGCAAGGGACCGGTGAATTTTTTTAAATAGGTGTTAAAATCCGGCAACAGGTCAAAAGGCCAGTTTGAAAGACTCCCACTTTCCAGCAAGGACTGTGTTAATCACTCAGGAAATTCATCACAGCTTACCTCAGAAGCACAGGCATAATTAGTTCAATCAGAGTTCTGTGCTTCCAGTCTTGAAGCACTACAAAAGGGGACTGCTACTTCTGGAGAGAGATCTGCAATTGTAAGTATTACTTCTGGGAATTTTTCTAAATCTTGGGGGAAAATGAATTCCTTAGATTAAAGATGATTAATCTGTGAAACCAGTGTATTTGTTAAATTAGTCAGGGCCTAGTAGCAGCAAAGAGTTTTCAGTTTAAATTTAAAACACAGAAGAGAGCTTTCTGGTTAGATTTAGAACCTGGCAGAGAGCTTCCAGTTTAAATTAAATAGTCAGGGCCTAGTTTAACTTTAAAACACAGAGGAGAGCTTTCTGGTTAGCTTTAGAAGGGCTGTGGGACTCCCCCTGGAGATTGGTCACAGATTACCTTAAGGAAAGGACAGGGTACTCTGTAGCAGCCAGCTTTTAATAATAAATTGCAAGATGATCTTGATGAATTGGAAGACTAGTAATGCAAATTAAATGTGGAGAAGTGCAAAGTTATGCACCTAGGAACATAAGAACATAAGATATGCCATACTGGGTCAGACCAAGGTCCATCAAGCCTATTATCCTGTTTTCAACAGTGGCCAATCTAGGTCATACGTACCTAGCAGTTTCCCCAAAAGACACAGGTTCCACAATGCTTGTACTGGGTCAAGCATTGATATCCTGGGTCCCTTCTTAATAATGGTTTATGGACCTTTCCTCCAGGAACTTATCCAAACCATTTTAAACCCAGCTATACTAACAGCATTTACTACATCCTCCGGTAACAAATTCCAGAGTTTGATTACACGTTGAGTGAAAAAATATTTTCTTTTATTAGTCTTAGGGGTATGTTTACTAAACTGCGGTAACGTTACATAACGCGCGTTAACCTAACTTTACGATCGTAAAGTTCCGCAGCGCGGTAAAACACCGCAGAAGGTGGAGAGAGAGCGGAGAGAAGGGGGTCAGTGGGCAGAGAGTGGGTGGGGAGAGGCTCCCTTCACACTAACGCGCTGATCTGAAGAGCTGAATCCTAACGCGATTGAAAACCTGCCGTTAGATGCACATTTGCAGGGAAGAGAAACCATTTCAGTGTCAGCAATGTACAGCATAGGCAGGGAAACCTACAAAAAGTGATAAGTGTGATACATGTGCCCAGAACAAAAGGGCATAGAAACATTGAAAATGACCCCAACAAACTGGAAAAAAACATAACCAAGCTGGCCAATAGTGATATTAATGGGAAACATCAACACCCCCCTTCCCCCGAGAAAGCTCCACAAAAAAGATATTACTCGTGGAAGGGTCTATGCTCCGTCCCCATACAAGGTGAATGAGCCCACAGTGAAATAGCGCTGTTCAGGGTTTTCCCCTCCATCGGACAGGGTTCCTATGGCGTGCACATGTCTCGCAACATCAGGGCGGGCATGTCGGAACGGCAACTGGACAGATGCCGGAAAGGGGGATACAAAGGGCCGCAGGAGGCACATGCTGTGGTGCAGCTGGGCCACAGTGCAGACTAGGGTGATGCCTAGGTGGCCCATACGAATGATGAAACAGCAGAGCAGCCAGACAGCAACTGCTGAAGGCCCAACATGGGCACAAGTGTGTTTCCCACAGTGTCACAGGGGATAGTCCCCAACAGCTACCCCTAAGGGCACGGAACATTGGCAGGCGGGGCTGGGGGGGAGCATGGACGTCTATGCAGGCAACCCTACCCTAGAACCCGCACCATAGGCAGCCGCCTACCTGCACACTGGATGGCCTGAGACTGCGCACCACCAGCACCACCAGCAGAAGGGCATGTCAGCATGGTGGCAGAGGGATACTGGTGGTGGAGGGGGCAGTGGCAGCTGCCCAGAGCAGACCGTGGCCTAGCCCTGTGTAGATGGGTGCCGTGTACTGCAACAGACAGGCCCTGTCTGACGAACAGTCATGGTATCACCAGGGAATGTACTGACTCTGTGACAACAAGGTGGTGCAGTGCACAAAACCAGTGTATTTAGAAGCAGAAGGTCACAGGTTCAAGTCCCAGCTGTGGTTCCTGCCACCCAGTCCCCATATTTTACCCACTACTACAATGTGCTAATACAGACAGCACCTTTATTGCAGATGACGTAAACATGCCCAAGACACCTACATTTTACCCTACAGAGCACAGACACCATAAACATGTGCATTACCTAGAGCAGAGTCTCCCAAATGCAGTCCTGGAGGGCCAAACACCATTCCTGTTCCATGCTGCCTCTAATAAAGATGCCTGTGCTACATTTCTATGCGCCACCCCCATGGTATGCAGATGTATCTCATGCATATTCATGAGGGACAGCATGAAAACCCGAACAGTGTTTGGCACCGCAGGACTGGAGTTGGGAACCTCTGCCGTAAAGCAGCAGCCAACAGGGGCAGACACACCCGCACCCACAGGCTCCATTATCCAATGCCTCCTGGAGAGGCAGGATGTTGGGCCCTGCGTGCATCTCCCAATACTAGCACTTGCATACCTTAGCAATGCCACCCTAAACCTGGGAATACAGTACACAGCTATCAAAAGGTTGCTATGATCACTGGCAGATAGCAATTCCTAAGTAAAGCTCAATTCGCTGATTGAGCTGCATCATAGCAACCTTTCTGATGTCTGTGGAGTGTGCCTCAGGTCTTGAGTCTGACAGAGTGACCCCAACAGTATTGCGTACCATAGCCATGCCTGCACTGTGCCCAGGACTGGTGTGGTGGCTCGGGCTGCCAAACACCTCTATAGTTGCACACTGCTGGCATAGGTGTGGGAAGTGTGTGTCTGTCTATCCAGTGTGTGGTGGCTGCCAACACCCTCCACAGCCCACACTGCTAGCACTGTTGCCAGTATTGGCCTGCCAATGTGAATAATGAGGAGCATGGTACCGTGAGAATAGCCTGGATAGGGTGGCCTGGCCTGGATGCATCTGCACAGGGCATAGGGCAATGGCTCGGACATTGTAGTGCCCGGCCACCACCTGCACGGACAGGGTGGCCACAGCATGTCCTGCTGGGAGGTCACTCTCACCCTGACTGAGCAGTGACCTTGGCATGGCTAGGTTCCCCCATAGTGCTATATAGTATTTCTCTCATGTGATATTTATGGGTTTTCTTTTGGGGACCAATCACTGACTTATCTGCTTGGTGTGTATGCTGATATCCCCGTTTTGGGTACATGCATCTCCTCCAGGACCATGCACTATGGACTAGCTGGCAGACTGTCTACAGCTAGTATGTGTCTTGCTGGAACACCTTGCAGGGTGCAGCGGCTGGAGGCTTGCTGCTGGAGAATGTCAGATAATGGTGGGGGGCAGCTGAGCTTATCCAGGCCTACTGTCTGTCTGCTATTGCGTTATGGATGTGTACTGCTCTGTATGTTCCCCAGCAGGACTGGGTTTGATTGTCCCCTCTACTGCTACCATTGCAGGGAGGTAGAATGTGGATCTATGGGTGGGTGATCCTGTTTGCCACCTTGAGTCCCAGAGGGTGGGTTGTGTGGTGGTACATAATCTGCCTATGGGTCCAAACATCCCCTCCCCTCACCTCACCTCACCTCACCTCACCTCACCAGGTAACCATGGCACCAACACAGGATGTGCACTATTCTGGGTGCATCATCGCCCATAAGGGCTAGACATGACTGAGAAATACAGAAGAACACAGGTGTGTCTAAAGGAACTACCTATCACACCCTGATGGGGACCTGCAGCATGGCGTATTTCAGCCATGAAAGGTGCTGTGGACCTGGTGCTGGGCACCCCACCTCAACCTCAGGGTGAGCACAGTACCCGCACAATGTGACTGTTTGTGGCTACTCTGTGCCAGTACCACACACGGTCTGTTCCCCCTACCATGCCGAGGTGCTGTGGGGGTGCATACCCCATCCTGTGCCCATCTGTCGACTGCTGATTTGCATGTGCAGTGCATCATGGGTACGGGTGGGTTAACCCTATCCTGGTAACCACAGCAGACAGTTTGTGTGGTGACGTACAGTCTTTCTGCAGCCAGCCAGGGCTTTGTTCACTGCCTTATAAGGTGTCCTATAGGGGACATTATAGGGTGCCTTGGCGGACAATACACTTTATAATGTGCCCTATGGAGTTAGAAGGTAGTACTGTGGATTTCCTTACTATCCCTCCTCCACTAATTAAATCAAACGTGATCATGCTATGATCACTATTGCCAAGTGGCCCCAACACCCTTATCTCTTGCACTAGATCTGGTGTTGCACTAAGGACTAGGTCCAATATGGCTTCCCCTCTCGTCGGTTCATGAACCAGCTAGTCCAAGAAGCAGTCATCTATTTCATCTAGGAACTTTATCTCCCTATCCTGTCCTACCGTGACACTGACCCAGTCGATACCGGGGTAATTGAAATCACCCATTATTATTACTGCGCTGTTACTTTTGTTAGCTTCCTTGATTTCTTTGAGCATTTCATCATCCATTTGTTCATTCTGGCCAGGCGGTCGATAGTACACCCCCACTGCCATCACCTTCCCCTTTTTACATGGAATTTCAATCCATAGAGATTCTACAGCTAGTTTTGTTTCCTGCAAAACTTTAATCCTTTCTGACTCAATGCCCTCTCTAACACAGAGCGCAACTCCTCCACCAATTTGATCAGCTCTATCATTACGATATAGTTTGTACCCAGGTATCACAGTGTCCCACTGGTTGTCCTTCTTCCACCATGTCTCTGATACTGTATTCCAATCATATCTAACCTCTCATTTAGTGCTATATATTCTAACTCTCCCATCTTATATTTTAGACTTCTAACATTTGCATACAAGCATTTTAGAGACTGTATTTTGTTCATATTAATCTGGCTATTGGTAGACATGGGTAATTTGGGATCTTTAAGCTCTGTCTGCTCCATACTCGAGGGCATTTGGGCTACTTTACTCTTTTTTGGAAAATCTCTGCTTTTGGATACATTCAAGGATACATTCTTCCGAACCATACACTCTTGGGTGACTGTCGGCTTTCCCCTATTATCTAGTTTAAAAGCTGCTCTATCTCCTTTTTAAAGGTTAATGCCAGCAGCCTGGTTCCATCCCGGTTAAGGTGAAGCCCATCCCTTCAGAAGAGCCCCTCCTTTCCCCAGAATGTTCCCCAGTTCCTAACAAATCCAAAACCCTCATCTCTGCCCCATTGTATCATCCACGCATTGAGACTCCGGAGCTCTGCCTGCCTTTTGGGTCCTGCGCGTGGAATGGGAAGCATTTCGGAGAACGCGACCCTGGAAGTTATGGATTTCAACTTCCTACCTAAAAGCCTAAATTTAGCCTCCAGAACCTCCCTACCACATTTTCCTATGTCATTGGTACCGACATGTACCAAGACAGCAGACTCCTCCCCAGCACTATCTAAGACCTTATCTAGGTGGCACGTGAGGTCCGCCACCTTTGCACCAGGCAGGCATCTTACCAGGCGATCCTCACGTCCACCAGCCACCCAGCTATCTACATGCCTAATGATCGAATCACCAACTATAACGGCTGTCCTAACCCTTCCCTCATGGGCACCTGGCCCTGGAGAAACTTCCTCGGTGCGAGAGGGTTTTACATCACCTGGAGGACAGGTCCTAGTTACAGGATCACTTCTTGCCACACCAGGGTGATGCTCTCCTGTCACGTGACCTCTCTGCTCCATGGCAACAGGGATGCCGCCAGACTGGAGTTGGGACTTCAGGACTATATCCCTGTAGGTCTCGTCTATGTACCTCTCTGTCTTTCTTATGTTTTCCAAGTCTGCTACTCTAGTTTCTAGAGAACGGACTCGTTCTCTGAGAGCAAAGAGCTCCTTGCACCTAGTGCACACGTAAGACCTCTCACCAACTGGGAGAAAATCATACATGTGACACTCAATGCAAAAGACTGGAAAGCCACCATCTTGCTGCTGGACTGCTGTCTGCATCTTAGTTTTTAGCTTGTGTTTAGATCTTTGAGTTCTTTACTTACTAAGAGTTGCTATGGATATTTATACTAATAAAACTGTACCTAATACGTTTAATATACCTTGTTCACCTGAAGCTTAATTAATCTCAGGTCCTTAGTGTATGACTGATTTGGATAACGAGCTTCACCTGAGAGCACCTCCTTTCCTTTAACCCTTTCCAGGCCGAACCCAAAACTCTCGGGATCCAAAATTCTGACTAAATATTCCTATCAAATGGTATATAAATCAGCACACATCAGCCAACAGCCTGCACACCCTCATACAACCAGACACCAGCACACGTCCTAGAAGAAAACAAACACACAACCGAGTCAGCACCCCAAGTGAATTCAAACACACACGCAAGGACACAACAGACAGAGCACTCTCCATGGCTGCTCCAACAATATGGAACAAACTACCGGACGAGTTGAGGGCAACTACAGACCTCAAAGACTTTAGAAAACAGCTAAAAACCATGCTGTTCATAGAACACTATGGACACATCACATAACCTCAGAGAATGTATAACAGCACATGATACCGCCTAAACACTGTATGTATAGAAAATGTTTTTTGCATCACTGTATATAGCCCATATTGTACATAGCTCAAACCACTCTAGCACACAATACAACACACATTGTACATAGCTCAAACCAATCTAGCACACAATACAACACACACTCAACTAAATATCACCCTCACTGCATGTTTAACACTCTCACTTTACCCGATTGTTTGCTGTGATACCACCTTGATTAATAAGGATAAGGCGGTATACAAAACTGTCTAAATAAATAAATAAATAAACCATAGCAGAAGGAAAATCACTATTAGAACATATTGAATAAGACGGGTACAATTTTCCTGAAATATGCAAAAATTAACCCAGCTGCAGAATGTGGATTAAAAATTTAAAGTAGGCCTTCAAAGGGTTAAGATGTGTAAGTACCTATAAAGCTACGATTATCCCAGGGGTGCGTGGGTGTTGGGGAGGGAGGGAGGAAATAACACTTATTAAAAGAGGGCTGTTACACAGTACCCTGTCCTGTGCTTCTGAGGTAAGCTGTGACCAATTTCCTGGGTGATTAACAGTCCTTGCTTGGATAGAAGGAATCTTTTAAAATGGCCTTTTGACCTGCCACCTGGTGTTAACACCTATTGAAAATGTTTTACAGGTCTCTTGCCCCTTAGGTAGAAGGCCTCTTTGTAAAGGACTCTAGAAGACTTAATTTGTTGCTCACAGAGTACTGACCCTGTTTTGCCTTTTATGCTAAGTTATATTGTGATTTGATTTAAATTATAGCTCTTTGCTGCTGCTAGGCTCTGACTTATTATGAAATTTAAACTACAAGCTCTCTGCTGGGTTCTAAATTTAACCAGAAAGCTCTCTTCTGTGTTTTAAATTTAAACTAAAAGTTCTTTGCTGATACTAGGCCCCGAGTGACTATTAAATTTAAACTACAAGCTCTCTGCTCGGTTCCAAATTTTAACCGGAAAGCTCTCTTCTGGGTTTTAAATTTAAACTAAAAGAACTTTGCTGATACTAGGCCCTGAGTGACTATTAAATTTAAACTACAAGCTCTCTGCTGGGTATGGAATGTAACCAGAAAGTTCTCTTCTGTGTTTTAAATTTAAACTTAAACTGCTGCTACTAGGCCCTGACTGATTTAACAAAAAACACTGGGTTCACAGATTAATTAGCATTAATACAAAGAGGTCCTTTCAGAAAATTCCCAGGTATATACTCACAATTGCAGATCTCTCTCCAGAAGTAGCATTCCCTTTTTCTAGTCCTTCATCGTGGTTACACGATGCAAGGTTCCACGTTAGGAACCACCACCCAGGAAAAAGATTTAGGCGTCATCGTGGATAACATGTTAAAACCCTCCGCCCACTGTGCAGCGGTGGCCAAGAGAGCAAATACAATGCTAGGTATCATAAGGAAAGGAATGGAAAATAAAACAAAGAATATTATAATGCCTCTGTATCATTCCATGGTGCGACCGCACCTTGAATATTATGTGCAATTCTAGTCACTGTATCTTAAAAAGGATATAGCATCATTAGAAAAGGTACAGAGAAGAGCCACCAAAATGGTAAAGGGGATGGAAGGATACTCCTATGAAAAGAAGCTAAAAAGGTTAGGGCTCTTCAACCTGAAAAAGAGACGGCTGAGGGGAGATATGATAGAGGTCTATAAATTAATGAATGGAGTGGAACAGGTAAACATAGATCGATTGTTTATATCATCAGAATATAAAAAGACTCAACGTGTAATCAAACTCTGGAATTTGTTACCGGAGGATGTAGTAAAAGCTGTTAGTGTAGCTGGGTTTAAAAAAGGTTTGGACAAGTTCCTGGAGAAAAGGTCCATAAACCATTATTAAAAGGGACCCGGGATATCATTGCTTGACCCAATATAAGCATTGAGGAACCTGTGTCTTTTGGGGAAACTGCTAGGTACTGTCACACTCCCCCTGCTGACTAGGCCAATAGGCAGAAGGGTGGCCTCATTTGCCTTAAAGTAAAGAGTCACTAGATTTTTCTCTCACCAGGGAATTCTGGGAGTTGTAGTTTCTCACAGATACTTGTAGACAAAGTAGTTGCAACCACTCGGTTTGTTTAAGGCAAAACAGAAAATTTATTTTTGATCTGAGTTCCCCTTTCACATCAAAATTCAAAAACACAAGGCAGTAAAGGATTATTCTCCAAAAGAAAACTCAACAGGAACATAAAGCGTCTGGAGCATCAGAACTTGGTAAAACCCTTTTCATATACAGTAGCTGTTCACAGCCATTCTTCAGCAGTAAGAAAATCACAGCTACTTTCCTCAATTTTAAATCAGGTACAGTTCTTTTCTCTTTATCCAAAACTATTCAGTTAACACTCAGGATTCCAGGAATGTTCTTTACTTCAAATGGAAGCTTCTGTTTCTCTTCTAGCTAAGAGACACAGGCTATGCAAAGACTTCCCTTCATAGTCTTTCTTCTAGCACATGTGAAAGCTTCCCTTCTTACAATAAGAACAATCCATTGGCTTTACATCACACTCAGTTTCAGGCATACACGAATCTACTTGCATATCTTCCTGTATTGCAAGTTGTCTGTCCCTCTCTGGACTTTCACTAGCAGATTCAAGCTTACTGTTTGGAAGAAGCTTCTGGAATTCCCTTACAAACTGCTCTCCTGGAGAAAGGTTAGCTGTGCTTTGAGAATAAGCTCCTCTATCCTGCAACAGTTGCCTTAGCTTTTCAATTAGGTTCAGGTCTGTCTCACTGCCCTTGGCTGGGTTCTGGTTATCAGCATTTGTAATAGCTTTCACCCACCTTCTGGCAGCTCGGGTTCCTGGAGCACTCTGCTCTGCACTCTTTCTCAGTTCATTAGCAACGTCCTCAGCAAAGCTTCTGCTGGACTCTGAAGCAGACACACCTTTTACAAAAGGATTGCTTCCTTTGTTGCTGGAGCCAAATTTCCCCGTGGAATAAAACCTTCCACATCTCCCTTCTCTGGGCTTCCTTAAACCAGGTTTCTCCTTTGAACCCTCTGGCTTCAGTCTTTTGAAATTTCATGTGGAGGCCAATTCCACTCAGGGAATGTCCAAAATCTGGATGGCCCGGATCTGACCCCAATTGGCCACTGTTGGAAACAGGATACTGGGCTTGAAGGACCTTGGTCTGACCCAGTATGACATATCATATGTTCTTATGTTCTGCCTCTGGTGGATACTCTTCTCATATATTCATTGCCATCTCCTATCCATATCGTGGTGCAGAATATATATATATATATATACATATATGTGTGTGTTTTAAAAGCCATAACTGGCATTTATAAAAAAAATAAGTTTGCCCCAGCTTTGAATATTGATCCAATTATTTATAACATCACAAACTCTTAAAACTTACTAGACATCAGACACCCCTTGTTACTCTTCTTTCCCAGGTACTTACTCCTCCATTGGTATCAATCAATTAAATGCTTGTTTAAAAAATAAGATCTTCAGCCTCTTTTGAAATTTCATGTGGAAGACAATTCCACTCAGGGAATGTTCAAAATCTGGATGGCCCGGATCTGACCCCGATTCTGCACCCGTGAGAGTCTGTTCCCGCAGGAGCAGAATCGGGGCACAGGGCATGGACGTCACAGATTTGCCCCGATTCAGGCCCGCTGCACAGCTATCCACCTTCATGGCTATCCCAGCCAAGGCTCCTACATGGAGCCATGGTGCCATGGTGTCCCATCGCCGTGGCACTGGGAAGCCATGAAGGAGCCCTGATCAGCTGCTCAAATGTCCCAATTCCCTGCCGCTTGAACCCTAATTGAGCCTTCTAAGCTGGGATTGTGGGGAATCCCCTGCCCTGCTCACCTCTTCAGAGTGACCCTGCCGCGATGGCCGCTGACGTTGGGGGGGGGGCTTATTCCACCTCCAAGGTGGAATAAGTCCGCCGTCAAACTCACCAAGCCTGTACCGGAATAGGCCCTGTACATCTGGGGTCAGGGTGCTGCCTCCACTCCACCCAGACTCCTCCTCTTGCCCTCCCCCTCTCACTCCTATCCAAAGCTCCCCACACATCTCTGTTATACGTGCAGGGAACTTTGGAACCGGAATCAGCCTCAGGCATTTAACCATATTGGGTCAGACCAAGGTCCATCAAATTGCAACTGCATCACTTAAGAACATAAGCTATCCCATACTGGGGTAGATCAAGGGTCCATCAAGCCCAGTATCCTATTTCCAACAGTGGCCAATCGAGGTTATAAGTATCTGTCAGGTTCCTAAAAGGTATAAAACCATCTCTTTTCCAAGTTGAAGAGCCCTAACCTTTTAAGCCTTTCCTCATAGGAATATCCTTCCATCTCCTTTATCATTTTTGTTGCTCTTCTAATTCTACTATATCCTTTTTAATATATGGCGACCAGAATTGCACACAATATTGAAAGTGCAATCGAGCAATACAGAGGCATAAAACTGTAAGTAATGCAGCCACTAATAAAAATGGCAATAGAAAGAACATACATACCAGAGTTGGTAATGCCCCTTGGTTTAATAACACCCTAAAAAAAATGAAAAAAGCACTAAGAAAAGCAGAAGTTAAGTGGCTTAAATGCAAAAACACCATTAATAACGAGATATACCACAATCAACTTAAAAATTATAAGGAAGTAATAGACACTGCTAAGAAAAATTACCATGCTTCCATCCTAACAAACTCATTAAACAGACCAAGAGAATTATTTTCAATTGTACAAAAACTAACGAGTAACGCCAACAATGCCAGCAATGATATAACTGAAATCTCTCCACAGATTCTAGCTAATTGCTACATAAATAAAACTAAGCTCCACCCAACTTTACCTATCTCCACACACACATATCAAAACCTCTACAAAGCCGAATGGTCTGAATTCAACCCCATAACCAAGGATATACTCAAGAACACTGTTTTAAATCTAAACACAACAACATCTAACCTAGATCCATGCCCAGTATCTTGGCTAAAGAACACTCTCCCAAGTTTATCTTCCTTCATACTCCCTATAATCAATTTATCCCTTAAAACTGGATATTTACCCCCATCACTAAAACATGCCCTGATCCGCCCAATACTCAAAAAGGCCACCCTTGACAAAACATCGCCTAATTCCTACAGACCTATTTCTAGTATTCCTTTCATGGCAAAACTAATAGAGAAAGTTGTACAAATTCAGACTCAAGAACACATAGACGCTTCAGCCCCTCTCGATGAACAACAATATGGGTTTCGCCCTCGCCATGGTGTCGAGACACTCTTAACAGTACTCATCGACACACTTGTAAAAGGAATAGATAATCCCAAGCAAGCCTTTTTACTCCTATTCATCAATATCTCTGCAGCATTTGACAGCGTAAGCCACTCTTTAATGCTCATGAAACTCAAACAAATAGGAATAAAATCAACTGTACTTAATTGGTTCACCTCTTACCTAAGCAATAGAACACAAACAGTACAAATCGGTAACCTTACATCCAAGACGTACAACCAGGAACTAGGTCTCCCTCAGGGTTCGGCACTGTCAGCCCTTCTATTTAATATCTACATAAAGCATGTCTGTAATATATTTAAAAAATTCAACGTTTACTATCACCTATATGCAGACGATATAATGATGTACATTCCATTTACAATCCCCAATATACCAATCCAATTACTCATAGAGTGTTTTAATGAACTAACTACCTGGCTAAATGAAAATAATCTCTACATCAATCATGCAAAAACAGAAGCCCTAATTGTAACAAAAAACCGCTCATACTCACCCCCCACACACATCTCTCTGCAAAACCAAGAAATCAAAATAAAAAATGAAGTACGATATCTAGGTGTAATACTTGACACACCTTATCATGGAAACACATATAAGAAACACAACGAAGAAAGTATACTTCAAACTTAAAATCCTAAAGCAGCTACGCCCACTAATGCACCTTCAAGACTTCCAGCAAATAATACAAGCCATAATTACGCCTCACTTCGACTTTGCAAACCTAATACTCCTAGGCACAACAAAACAAAAATTGAAAAGACTTCAAATTGCACAAAATGCAGCAGCCAGGACCATTATGAAGGTCCCCCCATTTCAACATATCACTCCGATACTGGAGACCTTACACTGGCTACCGATACAAAGCCGAATAGTATATAAAGCTCTAACAACCACCTTCAAAACTCTAAACAATTTGGCACCACCCACTCTATCCAACCTCATCACTAAAGAACCTGCTAAAAACTTACACATACAAACAAATTAAGGACTCCGAAAGAATTTATAAAAGCAAGAAAGACAACAAACAAAAAAGCATTCTCACATGCTGCCCCCATTCTATGGAACGCCCTTCCAGATGAAATGAGATCACTTTTAGAGATCAAAGAATTCCGTAAAAAACTCAAAACGCACCTGTTCACTTCACACTACGGATCTTTGCCAAACACACCTCCCCAGCTAGAAAATGGATAATACCATGTCAGTTTCCCATAAACCAAACTGGATTGATTTGACAAATGATGTGAAACTCCAAATGCTTATGATCCTTAAATGTCACATACAACACTGTATCTATTACTCATTTTGTGCCCTGTAAATAGTTCTTGCATGTATCTTTTACCCATATTGTTCCCTGTAAATAGTTCTTGCATGTTCCATGTAATATAATATAGTTGCTATGGTTTTAAGCTGTTCACTGTAAAAACAGACGCCTGTCTGTTATGTTTTGTTCCATGTAAACCGCATTTGATCATTGGAAGATGCGGTATATAAGAAACTGTTAATTAAATATCTTTTGTTTTATTCTCCATTTTTCCTTATGATTCCTTGTCCTACATGGTGATTCCTAATGTGGAACCTAGCACTACGTAACCATAGTTTGTGTTGTTCTTCCCTAAGTGAATAACTTTGCACTCGTCCACATTAAATGTCATCTGCCATTTGAATGCCCAGTCTCCCAATTTATCAAAGTCCTCTTGCAATATTTTACAATCCTCTTGTGTTTTAACAATTTTCAATAATTTTGTGTTATCTGCAGATTTGATCACCTCACTCGTTATTCCCATTTCCAGGTCATTTATACTGTAAATATATAAAAGCAATGGGCCTAACACAGATTACTACTACTACTACTACAGATTACTACTACTATTACCAATACTAATACTGAACATTTATATAGGGCTACAAGATGTACGCAGCACTGCACAGACATGTAAAAGACGGTCCTGTTCATCAGAGCTTACAATCGAGTCAGGACAAACAACACAGTAGCCGTAGACACGGGATACATCTAAGGGGAATGATAAGGAAACACAAGGGAGATCAGGTGAGTCAAGATCCAAAAGCTGCAACAAAGAGGTGAGTTTTCAGCCTGGATTTGAAAAGGGTCAGAGAAAGCGCCTGACGTACACACTCAGGTAGTTTGTTTCAGGCATAAGTAGCAGTGAGGTGAAAGGAGCAAAGTCTAGAGTTAGCAATAGAAGAGAAGGGCACATATAGAAGCGATTTGCCAGAAGAGTGGAGTTCCCTAGGAGGGGTGTAGGGAGAGATAAGAGAGGGAAGGTAGGGAGGAGCTGCAGAGTGAATGCACGTATAGGTCAACAGGAGAAGTTTGAACTGGATGCAGAAATGGACAGGGAGCCAATTAAGTGACTTGAGGAGAGGGGCAATATGAGCATGGTGAGGCTGGTTAAAGATTAGCCATGCAGCAGAGTGTTGAACAGATTGAAGGGGAGAGAGATGATGCAGAGCGAGACCAGCAAGGAGTAGGTTACAATAGTCTAGACGAGCGGTGACTAAGGAGTGGATAAGTGTCTTAGTAGTGTGTTTCTTTCTGAACACACTACTAAGACACTTATCCACTCCTTAGTCACCGCTCGTGAATTTTGTTGATGTTATAGAGAAAGAAACGGCAGGTCTTAGCTATCAGTTGGATGTGTGTGGAGAAGGAGAGAGAGGAGCCAAAGATAACCCCAAGGTTGCGAGCTGAGGAAACAGGGAGGAGTAGGGAGTTATTCACAAAGACTGAGAAAGGAGGAAGGAGAGAGGAGGGTTTAGGGAGAAAATAAAAAGCTCAGTTTTGGCCATGTTTGGTTTCAAATGGCGGTGAGACATCCAAGCAGCAATGTCAGAAAGGCAGGCAGAGATCCTGGCCTGGATTGCCAGAGAGATTTCTGGTGTAGAGAGGTAGATCTGGGAGTCATCAGCATAAAGATGGTACTGAAAGCCATTGGAAGAGATAAGTGCACCAAGGAACTGAGTATAGAGAGAGAAAAGGAGTGGATCCAAAACAAATCCTTGGGGTACACCAACTGAGAGCGGGATAGCAGTAGAGGAGGATCCAACAAAAAAAACCACTGAAAGAGTGATTGGAGAGATAAGAAGAGACCCTTGGGATCCTCCACTATTCACCTTTCTCCATTGAGAAACCTGGGGCCCAATATTCAAAAGGCATTTACACAGTTTACATCCTGAAAAAACATGTAAATACCTTAACTGGGGATATTCAATGGCACATATACTGTTAGTGCTGTTGAATATCCATTCCTAACTCCCCTATACGCCCCAATGCTATCTGGCTAGCTTCAGAGTGGGAGCGTCCTGGGGCGGAGAAGAGGCAGAGACTGCCACTAACTGGGTAGAGATGATATTGTATGCTACCTGGTTAGCGATCCGTGGCTAAAACTAGGCCAGCTTTTGGCTCATCTAGTTTTAGCCACGGATGCTGAGTAGTGGTGCAATATCGCCACTACCCAGTTAGAGTCTGCGGCAGTTTCCTCTGTACACCAAACCCAGATATACAATGCCATTGCTGTGGCATTGAATATCTGGGATTAGGGGTGAGCGGGCAGGGCTATGCACCATAGCAGCGCATAGCCTGCCTAGTTGAATATTGGGCCCTTGGCCATTTAGATCTACTCTGTTTTCTTTCTTTCATCCAGTTCCTAATCCACAATAGTACATTCCCTCCCATGGCATTTTAATTTCCCCCCGAGTATCTCATGAGGGACTTTGTCAAAGGCTTTCTGAAAATCAACATATACTATCAACCGTCTCACCTTTATCTACCTGTTTATTCACACCTTCAAAAAAATATAAGAGATTGGCGAGACAAGACTTTCTTTGGCTAAATCCATGTTTGCTTTCTGCCATTAAACCATGACTATCTACATGTTCAGTAATTTTGTTTTTGTAATGGTTTCTACCATTTTGCTTGGTACTGACATCTGGTTCAACAGTCTGTAGTTTCCCAGATCACCCCTGGAGCCCTTTTTTAAAAATTGACGTTACATTGGCCATTCTACAATCTTTGGGTAAAACAGATTATTTTAATGTCACTGATGACTAATAGCAATTCTACAATCTCATATTTCAGTTCTTTGAGCACCCTGGGATGTATGTGTGTAATGCATATATACATCTGTAAATCATTAAAATACTGAGACTTACGCACAGTGTGCAGCTCCTTATAAAATGATCCCTGGTTGTTTTAAGCAGCAGTTAATGTGCTGTTATGGGATGTGTTTATTGTTTTGTTTTGTTTTTTTTGAACCATCAATGTGTGGTAAAACCAGCATTAAAATACCTCATGCAGTTTAGTAAATAAGCCCTTTAGTGATGTGCTACCAATTTAACAAGGGCCTTGCACTGCTACTAGTTTCATATGAAGGGGTTCCAGCCAACTCTACTTCTACTTTATTGAGGTTGGTGAATAAAAGAGAAGAGACTTTAGCAAATGGAACTTTGCATGCTAAAATACATCTAATCACAAAATTCCAGGTCTTTCACACATTTTAGTGCACAAAGCCTCCTTTTGTGAAAGTTTCCACAAATTTTTCTTGCACATTAGTAAAACCTTAAACATAATTTCCTATATGTAAAATTGTATTTGAATTCATCCTTGATTAAAGATCAAGCAAAGCAGCTCATAAATAATGAAAGTGGTGAAAAACGGCAAACAAAAACATCTTTGCACACTGATTTTCACAAAAACTACTCCTCATTGAGATGTAGTTTTCTTTATCTGATCATCCCAGGAGCTGAGTTTCACGTGCAAGTTTTCTACCCAGCTCATTTTGCATGAGTAGAACTTGTACATGAAAGAGTCTGCTTCTCCAGTGTAAATCCCAATGGTTTAAGAACATAATTTAACAAGGGATTCTCAAGAACACCTGTGCATCTTCTCAGGACAACACCCAGTTCCTATATAAGTAGCATATAATGATAGCCAGCAGTGCCGGATATAAGATGTTGGGGTCCATAGGCAGGACCAGAGAGCAACGGGGAGAGAAGGTTTCTCCCCTAGATATCATAAAGCCCAGTTCTAAAACAAGAGGAATAAGGCTTCTGTTTAGCTCAAGCATTCAAGTGCCTTCAAAATTTGGTGGCCTGGGCTGTGATAAGGGGACTCTTGGGGTAATGAGACTAAGGCAGAGTCTAGAGATGAATAAAGTAGTAGTGTAATGAGTGTTGCCTAGAAGTACAGGGACTGGTAAGGAGAGGTACCTTGTTGAGTGCAATGAGGAATTTAGAAAGGAAGAGTGAAACTGCCTTGGGGTTTAAGATATTAGGAAGGTAGGTGGGGACCTAGAAAGCTTGCTGGAAGGTGGAGCAGGTGGAAGGGGCCCAGTAGATAATTCCTCCTGGAGGAGGGAGGAAGTTGTGGAAAGATGAGGTAGGCTGGGGTATTAGACTCTAGGTTGTATACAAATAGGAGTCTTTGACAGAGAGTCACTGAGTGAGGGGAAATAAAGGGGAGCTAGCTCAGCATAGACCATCTCAAAAAGGCAGTCACCCCATCCGGATGGAGGGCATAAAGTGGAGGATTGTCTAGTTAATCCTCAGGTGAAGGAGAAACTGGGAGAGACTGGCCTGCCCAGGAACAAGTACAAAGTACAAATGGTGAGGCAAAAGGAAGGGAAAGATCACTGTTCTAAATAATTCATCCAGTTATTCAAGTTTGAATGAATGAAAAGAAGTAGAATTTTGGACTGGCAGACTGACCAGGAAAGAGTGTCTAAAATTAGACTAGTTCCTCTCCCGCTCTAAAAGGGACTGAGGATAAGTGGTGCCAGGGTGCCTCCATCAAGATAAAGACTGTGAATGGACTGGTGTTTCCAGAGGCAGAGAGTCTTTCCCATTGTAAATATGCATGGCACCTCCCAAATTATAAGATTGATCCAGGAAACTGATAATGCCTCAGTTCCCCAGCTCCACCAGTAACAGTTGTAAAAAAGGAATGTGTTTATGTTTAAGTGGTGGAAAGATATCACTGTTGAGCTGATCTGTTAACCGCTTGGAGAAGAAACGAGTAAAGTAAAAAAGGGTTCTATGACTGCCTGAGAGTGCAAGTATGCCTGCTTCCTGACAGCAAGAGTGCAATAGGCTTTCCAGGAATATTCCTGATCTTGCCCTAGGAACCTAGTTTATCGTTTATTGCATTTGATATACCGCCCTTTGATATAAACATACAGAGCAGTTTACAAGGTCCAAGTAAAAAATAAATTAAAAAATAAATAAAAAAATTAACTTTACATAAAATAAAAAATGAACTACAACAGTTACAGTAAAGTACTACAAGGAAATTATAGGAGATAAGCTACAGTACTCTAAGCAATAGATGCATATGTACGCTGATCATCCATGGGCTGCCTCCTCGCCAAAAGCCTGTGTTAAATACAGCGTGATATATATATTTATTTTGTGTGAACTCCGATCCAGCCAGCCGGGTCACTGGGGTTACACACATAACAGCAACACATGTTCATTCCCTGTTACCTTTTATACTACAAGAATTATAATTGAAAACTCTTGCAGTGTGATCTCCTGTCAGGGAACCTTGCCAGTTTTGCTATTACTCATTCACTCACTGATTCTTACATACCTGATTCTTTTCAGTCCAGAGCCATAGCTTTCAACACATTACACATCCCCTTAATTACTTATCTTTCAGCTGGAAATGCAGACAATAATCGGAGGATGATAAATGGAGAAGAAAGACAGGTCAAGCTATAGAAAATATCCACTCCCACAGGTGGTGGGCAAATGAGAAAATCCCAGCAGACATATGACAAACAGATTTTACTTGCCAGCTCATATTCTCTAACACAGCAAGATGACTCATAGCATATCTATCTTGTGCACTGCCTAGGGTGTACGTTAAATAGAAAAGAGGATTTACAGCTCTGAACCTGTGGGCATTTTCTTGATTTACTTACAATAATAAAATCGGTTTATTTTCTTCTTTGTTTGCAGACAGGATAGAAAAGAAGGTATTTTTGTTCACCAGATAGAACTCAGATGATTTCCTTGCGATGAAATACTGGGCCCCACTATCAAAGACGTCACAAGCAGGCTCTTTATGATATGTCATTTCTTAGAGTGAACCTGGACTGTACCAAGCTAGAAATGCACCTTGTGCAACTCAGTCTATAGTTTATTAAATCTTGATATACCGCCCTTCTACTTTGTCAGAGCGGTTTACAATAAAAACAAAATAAAATAAATCAAAAGGAACTCCAAAATTTTCAAAGTAAATAAAACAGATGAATAAAGAGGGGAGTGGCATAAGAGGGGAGGGGAATAGTAAAGAAGAGCGACAGGCTATACACTGTGGCAAGGAGGCCTATCCAGAGTCCAGGGGAGGACAAAGAGACAGGGAATTCACCCTAGTAAAGGGCCCCCTTTTACCAAATCAGGGTAGGAAAGCCATAAACACCTCCAGGAATCAGAAAACATCCACGTGGAAAACATTTCATGCTCCCCCTAGTGGAATGAAGGGGAGAGGATACAAGGCTCAGAACCCTTTAGGCAGTGAATGCTTCAAGCACTCAGGTGCCCGGAGTCAGGCTGATTGCCATCACCTGAGTGGGGTGGGGTTGGAGCTAGAGCCCTGGAAGTATAAACACAGAGCAGAGTATGACTTAGAGGAAAGGAGACGGAGGAGAGGAGAAGCAGGAAGCCAGGCTGAGCAGAGCAGAGGAACGGAGCTTCCAGCTGGAGAGAGTGCTATTTGGCATGTAGCACGGCTGCAGGAGAGTTTGGAACCAGGAACAAGAGAGAATCCAAGATCCCCCGGAAGGCTGTTAGCTGAGCACTGTGAGCAAGGTGGGGAGTCAGAGCCTTTGCAGCTGGGAGAGCCCGAGGTGAAGCTGATTGAGGAGGATGCTCCCATGGACTGTTCTTTGTGCCAAGCTGTAAACCTGGGAACGTAGACAAAGCAAGCCAGTCCTGAAAGGAGGTTATCCAGGAAAAAGGTACCCTTATTCCACAAGCAGGGTGGCTGTGTTTCCCTTGTGTTTATAGAGGGGAAGTTTACCACAGACTTTAAATGTGCTTTTTGTTTGGTGCTTTAGCCAGCAAGGCTAAGAAGGGAGCACAATAAGCTTGCTGGTAAAGCCTGTGTATCCTGCAATAGACAGAACCTTTAAAACTGCATTTTGTGCTTGGATATGTTTTGGACAATTTTTGCTTTCAAAGAGTCCTGAACCAACAATCCTATGTGTGGTGTGAACGAACCATTGTGTATATAAAAATAATAAATTTCTGTCATTTGCCTTACCTACTTGAGCCTGACTACAGCTTTCTGCATGGTGCACTCACACAGCTGAATAAGGACTACATTTCCCAGAGGGCATTGCAGGGAAATAGTTTTTAAAAAAGCTGAACAAGCATACAGCAGAAAGTTCCTTCAAAAATCCACTCCCCTCTAAGCTAGAGGCGAGTGGTGGTGGCGTGACAACACGTAATTTAGGTTAAGTGGGCTGGTGGTTATAAGCAACATGAAACGGATGGGTTTATAATGCTGTCTTGAATTTTCTAATGGAGGGTTCCAGATAGAGGTCTGGAAGCAGGTCATTCCACAACCTAGGTGCCTGATAGTAAAAGGCAGAGAGACTGGTTAATTCATATCTTACGTGTGAGATAGAGGGAAGAAAAAGATGATTAGGATGAATTGAACGTAGGACTCGGGGGATGTGGAGTATGATCAGAGAGGAGAGGTAGGAAGAGGTACCAGTATGAAGAACTTTAGAGAAAGAGTGAGAATCTTGAAGTGAATATAGTATTGAACAGGCAGCCAGTGAAAACAAATCAGGAGAAGAGTAACATGTTCTAATGAACCTGGCACCCCCTCACCCCCCTTCCAACCCAGCTGTATACAGGAACTCACTCTTGTCAGGCTTCCTGGATGCCCCTACTGTACTTGGATCCTGTGCAGTCTCAGCTCTTGCACAGTCCTCGGTATGGCCCTGGAGTGAACCATGATATGAGAAGTAGCTGCTGCTATAAAAGGTTCAGCATTTCAGTAGATGCCTTCCCCCATATTGAATCAACTATCAGCATAATCAAGGTAATATTGGAAGTCAAGATGTCATGCGATGGGCCTAGCAGTGCCAATTTTTGCTAAAGCTGAGCTTTGATTTTATGCTTCAGTTCTGGATCTTCTTAAGTATGATACTCGGGGCCACTGCATCCATGAGGCAGACTAGATATCCACCAAGGGCAGCAGATCTCAGGGAGCAGCAGTGCAGCAGAAGCACAGCCTGCATCAAAAGTAAAAGCAGCACAGTGGCAGGCCCTTGAACACCAACGTGTGCCCTCATGGCCTGTTGCTACTGAGCTCTCCAACAGGAAGTTTGTACCAGAGGAGGCAGGACTGGCAGGCCATGAGCGTGTGCACGGTACTTGAAGGCCCACCACCACACTGCTTTTACTTTTGATGCTGGCTTTGGCGGGGGCCAAGGATGGAGGTATGCCAGCAGTGGTGGAAGAGAGAAGGAGATGGAGATGCTGGACACCTCGGGAGGGGGAGAAGGGGGGAAAGGAAGGGAAGGGAAGATGTTGGATACTTTGGAGGGGTAGGTAGGAAAGGAAAGGAAAGATCCTAGATTGTGGGGATGGGGAAGGAGGAAGGGTCTTGAGCCACCCCCAGATGATGGGGGAGTCCATAGTTGAAAGTTCACCAAAAGCAGTAGCCATCCTTGAACCAGCCCTAATACTTGATACTAGTACAATTCTGCATAATTTACAAGTATCTAAAGAATATAACAGCCAGAACCTTTTTTAATCCATCTTAATACTGATCCTCATGTACACTTGATACTCTTTTACTGTCCGCTTCTTTATCCACTGTCTCTTGGGAGACAGTATTTCCATCAGTCTCAGAAGCCTCTGTGTTATAGGCCAATTTAATTATTCTAAGCGATTTCAATATCCATTTAGATTTCCCTTCACATAATAAGAAAAAGACATTTATCAGATATATGGAGACCCTTAACTTTACACAATATTTACGTGTGCCTGCCCAGTCTGCTCGCCACACTCTTGATACCATCTATTCTCTTAATTCTGCTGTTTCTCTCTCTAAATTCTCTTCTTCTCCTTTTAATTAGACTAATATAATTCACTGTTGACCCTCTAGTCAGTAGTTCACAAAATATTAGAATTAATCCAGAAAGAAGATTCCTGTAGGTAGTGAGATTGGAAAACTTAATTATGCATCCCCTCAATTTCCCTCCAATTTTATCTCCCTATCACTAGAAGAGCAAACAAACACATGGAAACCCAAAACTATACTGCAAGCAGTCTACACACAGCTTGATGCCACATCTAACAGATCCCACAGTTTCTCTAAGCAATATCATCCCTGGTACCATTCAGGCCTTAAATTAATTAAACAACTACTACACCAGGCTGAACAAAGCTAATCTTCAATGATACAAAGAACAAAGATTCTATAAAATGAAAATTGATGAGGCCAAAAAATCTTACTATTCCAACTTCATTTATAAATCACAAAATCAAAAGAAAAAATTATTCTCAATAGTTTCCTCTCACAACTAAACACCCTAAATCCTCAAGCCCAAATTTCATGAAACCATCTGCAGCAAATTCGGCATCTCAATTTATCATCCAATCTACCTTTCTACCACTAACCTCTAATGCTATATTATAAGTCTCAGTTACCTCTCCTTCCCTGGAAACAGTAGAAATACCAATCAAATAAACCTCAAATATCCCTCTGAATCTAACCAGCCCATGGACTCTCTTTAACTCCATATACATGTGTGCCTATGAGTCAATGCTGACTCCTGGTAACCCAGCAGCTCCTGGGGTTTCTTGGCAGTGTGACTGAAAGTAAATTACCAGGCCTTTCTTCCGAGGCAATGGAGGGTTAAGTGACTTGCCCAAGGACACAAGGAGTACAAGTGGGAATTGACCATGGTCTCTTGGTTACCAAGCCAGGGCTCTAATCAGTAGGTTACTTCTCCACTCCAAGCAACTGCCATGTACCATCTTCAAAAGATACTCCACGCCATTAGAGCCACTGCATGTCCCCTGGACCCTATCCCATCAAAATGTGTCAAGAAGCTCACAGTGGACTTACTGCTGCTCATGAGAAACACTGGCTTACAAGAGGGGATTGTCTCCAGAAGCTGGAAATAGGCTATGTTGTTGTTGTTAATTGCCGTCAAGTCGGTATTGACTCATGGCAACCCTCTGGATAGTTGTCCTAAATTGTGTTCGGTCTTCAGTCAGGCAGTTCATTGTTGATAGACTGGTACCCGTAGCTGCTGTTATTGTATCGATCCATCTCATTGCTGGCCTTCCTCTTTTGCGTTGACCTTCTATCTTGCCAAGCATGATGTCTTTCTCTAATGATCTCTGTCTTCGCATGATGTGTCCAAAGTATGAAAGTCGAAGTCTTGTCATCTGAGCTTCTAAAGAAAGCTTAGTTTGATCTCCTCTAGTACTGACTGGTTTGTTCTTCGGCCAGTCCATGGTATATGCAGTATTTGCTGCCAGCATCATAATTCAAAGGCATCAATTTTGTATCCTGTCTATCTTTTTCACTGTCCAGCTTTCACATTCATATGATGTTATTGAAAATACCATGGCTTGAACGAGTCAAATCTTTGTATGGAGAGAGACATCTCTGCTCTTGAGAATCTTGTCTAGATCTTTCATAGCCATTCTTCCAAGAGCAATGCATATTTGGATTTCTTGACTGCGTGTTGCTTCTTTATTGATAGTTGATCCAAGTAGGTTAAACTTGTCCATGATTTCAATTTCTTCTCCTTCAATGATGAACTTTCTGATTTTGCCAGTTGTCATGATCTTTGTCTTCTTTACATTAAGGTGCAGGCCCATTTTACGACTATGGGGTATGTTTACTAAACCGTCTTAATGTTACCAGCGCTAGTTGCAGTGTTAATGTGAAGGATGCCATATAAGGTAGTGGGCGGTCCGGAGGGAAGGTTGCAAGGAATCGGTATCATGCAATAGTGGGCGCCATGGCATGTTAACGCGCGTTAACCCTACATTCATGCCAGCGCAGGGTTGGAAGCTATAAAGATGTAGCCCACTGGTTACTGCAATGACTGTGGAGGCAGAGGTCATGGGTTTGATCCCACAGTGGTGTTATGCAAGAAGGCTATCTGAGGCATTTCCTTTTAATTTAAATCAGTGCTGCCAGCAAAAACACCCTCACAGTGCCATAACCTAAGGTGCCGCATAAGGCGCCCTATAAGGCACTCCATAGGGCACATTATAAAGTGCCCTGTCCACCAAGGCATATAATGTGCCCTATAGGGCGCTTTATAGGGTGCCTTAATGGGCGCTTTATAGGGTGTCCTATAGGGCTCCTTATGAGGCACCTTAGGCTGTGGCACTGTGAGGGTGTTTCTGCTGGCTGCACTGATTTAAATTAAAAGGAAAAGCCTCAGACAGCCTTTTAAATAACACCATTGTGGGATCAAACCCAAGACCTCTATCTTAGCAGCCATTAAAGTAACCAGTGGGCTACATCTCTATAGTGTCTAACACACTGCTGGCTGGCTACAGAAAGACTGCAGGTCACCACACAAACTGTATGCTGTGGTTACCAGGATAGGGTCAACCCACCCGTACCCATGATACACTGCACATGCAGATCAGAAGCCTACATCTGATCACAAGATGGAGTATGCGCCTCTATAGCACCCCGGCCTGGTAGGGGGAACTGACCGTGTGTGTTACTGGCACAGAGTAGCTACAGACCGTAACATTGTGCGGTTCCTGTGCTCACCCTGAGGGTCAGGTGGGGCACCCAGCACCAGGTCCACAGCACATGACTTGGCTGAGAATTTGAGATAGGCTGTGCTGCAGGTCCCCATGAGTGCCAGTGTGTGATAGGTAGTCCTTGCAGACACACCTAGGATACACCTGTGCCCATCTGTATTTCCCAGTCACGTCTAGCCCTCGTGGACTATGATGCACCGAGAATGGTGCATATCCTGTGTGTTTGCCATGGTCACATGTTATAAGAGAAGGGTGGTGTTTGGACCCAAAAGTGGATTATGTAGCACCACCCAACCCGCCCTCTGTGGGTCAGGGTGGGGGGACAGGATCTCCCACCAACAGATCCACATTCTACATCACTGCAATGGTGGCAGTAGAGGGGACCATCAACCCCCGTCCTGCTGGGGAATAGGCACCCTACAGGGCAGTCAATGCAGATCTGTACGCATCACATAGAGCACTGGCAGACAGGCAGTAGGCCTGGAAAAGCTCAGCTGCCACCCACCACTATCTGACATTCACCTGCAGAGGGCACAGCCAGTCTCCACCCGCTGTACCCTGCAAGGTGTTCCAGCCATACACATGCTAACTGTAGATATTCTGTTAGTCACATTCCTCCTTGCTTCTCACCACCACCAAAATATTGTCTATTAGACAACTTTTTGGTGGTGGTGAGAATCGAGGAGGAATGTGACACATTCTATCTACCCTTTTGATGTCTAGGACATCTGTACCTTGCCCACTCACAATCTTAAATGACAGAGGTGTAAGGTAGGGGTCTCCAAATCCAGCCCTGGAGGGCCACAAACCAGTCAGGTTGGCAGGCTATCTCTAATGCATATATATCTCATGCATATTCATTAGGGATATCCCGAAAACCTGCAGGGTTGCGGACCTCTAGGACCGGATTTGAGTAGCTCTGCCATACACCGTACTCATGTCCACATCCTAGAGCACAGGTTCCCAACTCCAGTCCTGGAGGGGCAAACACCATGCAGGCTGTCAGGCTGTCCCAAAGAAATATGCATGAGATGCATTTGCATGCACCTCCCCCCCCCCCCATTGTATGCAAATGTTTCACATGCAGATTCAATAGGAACAACCTTGGAACCTGAATTGTGTCAGGCCCACCAGGACCGGATATGGGAACCGGTGATCCAGGGCACCGGCCAACAGGGGAACAAACACAGACACCCACAGGCTCCACCACCAAAAACCTCATGGAAAATCAGGCTGTGGGGCACTGTGCAGAGCAGCAGCGAACACCAATAGCACCTGCATGCCCTACCAATGCCGTCATAAACATGGAAACACACTGCATATATATGAAAAGGTTGCTCTGAATAATGTCAGATGAGAAATCCAAACTGTTACAAAATTGGTTAACACAGATTCAGCATAGCAAGCTTGCAGATATATGTGGAGTGTGTCCCCAAAGTTGATTATTATAGTGTTTACCACCCTGGAGAGTGACCCTAACAGTATAGCGCTCCATCGCACTGCCTGCACTGTGCCCAGGACTGGTGTGGCAGCCAGGTCTGGCAAACACCTCAATCTTTGCACAAAGCAGAATTAGGTGTAGGAGGGTGTATATGTCTAACCAGTGTTCTGTAGGTGCCCACACCTTACAGAGCACACAATGCGTGCACAGTTTCAAGCGTAAGCCTGCCAATATGCATAATGAGGAGCAAGGGATTGTGGGTATGGGCCCAACAGGGCGGTCTGGGCAGGATGCATGTGCATTGGGCACAAGGCAATGGCTTGTATAATGTATTGCGTAAACACCACCTGCAACGACAGACTGGGACATTGTAGTGCCCGACCACCACCTGCACGGACAGGGTGGCCACAGCATATCATGCTGGGAGGTCACTCTCACTCTGACTGAGCAGTGACCATGGCATGTCCATGTACACACATAGTGCTATACAGTGTTTTTGTCAAGTGACATTTGTGTGTTCCCATTTCCAGCGCACAATCACTGACAAACCTGCTTGGTGTTTGTGCCAATTCCCACATCTTGGTGCACAGAGTTCCTGTACGAACATGCACTATGTATTGGCTAGCAGACTGCAGTTAGCATGTGTATGGCCGCAACACGTCACCCTCAGGTGCAGACTGACTGGCCGCTGCTGTTGAATGTCAGATCGTGGTGAGGGGCAGCTGAGCTAACCAGGCAGACTACCTGTCTGCCAGTGGCCCTGTCACAAGTGCAGATCTGCATCAGCTGTGCGTCTGCTAGGCGGACTGGGTTTGCTGGTCCCACAACCCCCATTACAAACGGTGAGAGTGCGGGTCTGTCGGGGCCAGATCATGTCCCCCACCCAGGCCCAGTGAGGGTCGTTTGCGACGTACATCACTGTCATGTGAGTCCTGACACACACCTGCTCCCTGAACCTGTGCCCATGCCAAACACACTAGAAATGCACTATATTGGGTGTATCATGGTCCACAAGGGCCAGACATGACTGGTGATGACAAACAGAATGTTCTGTGGCGTCTCTGCAAAGAATACCTGTCACACACTGGTAATGATGGTGACCTGCATCAAAACATACCCCCACCATCCCGGGTAATGTGGACCTGGTGCACGGCACGCCACGTCACCCTCAGGGTGACCACAGAACAGCCACATTGGCATGGCCAGTAGGTACCCAGTGGCAGTAAGACGCATGCTCAGTACCCCCAACCAAGCTGACGTGAGCAGATGTACACTGCTGTTCCGCATGTGAATTGTATTATGGGTATCCCTGGTTCCAGCTTATCCACGTAACCACAGCAGTTTGTTCAGTGACTCGCACCCATGCTATGACCAGCCATTGGGAGCACAAAACACACATTGATGTATCACAATGGGTAATACAATGACGTCAGTGGCAGAGGTCATGGGTTCAATCATACCGTGGGCCTCCTTTAGTAAGACTGTTGGAGGCTACGCCCTTTTATGGCAGTAGCAGTCAGACTTATAGCAAATATCAGTGTGTCCACCAAAAAGAAACCATCATCTCAGCTGGAAAACCTAAGGTACCCTGTAAAGTGCCTTAGCTGGGGGTCCACCCGATCCCGGTAAGCACAGCTGACAGTTTTTGGGTTGACCTGCAATTGTTGTGTAGTCAGACCTTGCTATGAGAAACAGCATAGCATATTGGTTAATACAATGCCTTCAGAGTCACTGCTTATGGGTTCGAGTTCCCAGTGCACCAACATCAAGATGAGTGTCTGTAACAGTCAGACACATCTCTATAATCAGTGGCTTAAGCCTAATACACTTTAACCTTTGTCCTGTACCCTAAGGAGAGGTGTGGCATGGCGTCGCCGAAAGTGGGTCATAAGGCGCCCAAAGCTAGGCGCACTAGATGCAGCCCAGGCCAAACGGCTTAAAGCATGCGATGCTGTAAACTAAAGCCAGCCACCGTGGCCGCCATTCGCCGTATCCGACGTGTATTCATGCGGCCCCAGAGATAGTTTGCCGTGTGGTGGCTGTGACACACGCACGTGGCTTGCGTGGCATAGTAGGGCGTGGCACGCCACATGCATGATACAGTGCATGCGCGGCATACGTGCGTGTGTCACCAACACATGGGCATCACCCAAAATGGCGACGCGATCCCGCAAGCCAGCATTTACCCGCTCGGACCTATGTCAGCTGGCAGCATTAATCTGCACCAGGCAGCCGCGCCTCTTTCCAGGCGCATCAACACGCCAGGATTTTGAATGCGTCAGGAGGGCGTGGGTGCGCATCACAAAGCGCTTCAACCATGCAGCAGACTACCCACGAGAGGTAAGTGTATGGGAACAGGTCACAAAATGGAAGGTGTGCAACACAAGATCCAGCAATCAAAACACATAAGACATTCACCACATGGGAGAAACACCTGTCTGTGGGCAAACCTGTGATCAATCTATCTGCGTATGTTGCTGTGTGCATGTATGCCCAATCCTCAGGTGTCCCAGACATGAAAACAGAGGTGCAGAGGTTAACGTAGTGCGATGTTAGCTGCTCCTGTTGCAGTGCACACCTCTGCCCAACCCCCAGGAGTGGCAGCCCCATGACAGAGCTCTATTAGGCATCCCGGTGTTCTGATGGCTGCTGCTGTGATGCATTACCAGCTCTGGACAATCCCCAGGAGGCATCTGACCTGATCACAGAGGTCAAGTAGTCATCATGGTGTACTGGTAGTTGCTGTAGTTAGAGTATCACAGCCCTGCCCTATCCCCAGAAGGCATCAGATCTGATGACAGAGGTCCAGTAGTCATCCTGGTGTTGTGGTAGTTGCTGCTGTTTATGTGTGTAACATCAACCCTAGGCCACGAAGGCTCCCAGACCTGCTTACAGAGGTGTATTAAACATCCTGGTGTCATGGTGGTTGCTCCAGTTGCAGTGTCCCAGCTCTGCCCTATCCCCAGGGGGCCCCAGACCAGAATGCACAGGTCTATTAGACATCCTGGTGTTATGGTGGTTGCTGTTGTTGCAGGTTCCCAGCTCTTCCCTATCCCCAGGAGGCCTCAGACTAGACCACAGTGGTCTCATATGCATCCTGGTGTTATGGTGGGTGTTGCTATTGCAGCTTCTCAGCTCTGCCCTATACCCAGGAGGCAGCAGACCAGATTACACAGGTCTATTCTACATCCTAGTGGTATGGTGTGTGCTGTTGATGCAGGTTCCCAGCTCTGCCCTAACCCCAGGAGGCCCCAAACCAGATTACACAGGTCAATTCTACATCCTGGTGTTATGGTGGTTGCTGTTGCTGCAGGTTCCCAGCTCTGCCCCATCCCCAGGAGGCCCCAGACCAGATTACACAGGTCTATTCCACATCCTGGCATTATGGTGGTTGCTGTTGTTGCAGATTCCCAGCTCTGCCCTATCCCCAGGAGGCGCCAGACCAGATTACACAGGTCTATTCTACATCCTGGTGGTATGGTGTGTGCTGCTGTTGCAGGTTCCCAGCTCTGCCCTATCCCCAGGAGGCCCCAGACCAGATTACACAGGTCTAGTCTACATCCTGGTGTTATGGTGGTTGCTGTTGTTGCAGGTTCCCAACTCTGCCCTATCCCCAGGAGGCCCCAGACCAGATCACAGTGGTCTCATATGCATCCTGGTGTTATGGTGGGTGTTGCTATTGCAGCTTCCCAGCTCTGCCCTATCCCCAGGAGGCCCCAGACCAAAATACAAAGGTCTAGTCTACATCCTGGTGTTATGGTGGTTGCTGTTGTTGCAGGTTCCCAGCTCTGCCCTATCCCCAGGAGGCCCCAGACCAGATCACAGTGGTCTCATATGCATCCTGGTGTTATGGTGGGTGTTGCCATTGCAGCTTCCCAGCTCTTCCCTATCCCCAGGAGGCCTCAGACCAGATTACATAGGTCTATTCTACATCCTGGTGGTATGGTGGTTGCTGTTGTTGCAGGTTCCCAGCTCTGCCCTATCCCCAGGAGGCCCCAGACCAGATTACACAGGTCTAGTCTACATCCTGCTGTTATGGTGGTTGCTGTTGTTGCAAGTTCCCAGCTCTGCCCTATCCACAGGAGGTCCCAGACCAGATCACAGTGGTCTCATATGCATCCTGGTGTTATGGTGGTTGCTGTTATTGCAGGTTCCCAGCTCTGCCCTATCCCCAGGAGGCCCCAGACCAGATTACACAGGTCTAGTCTACATCCTGCTGTTATGGTGGTTGCTGTTGTTGCAGGTTCCCAGCTCTGCCCTATCCCCAGGAGGTCCCAGACCAGATCACAGTGGTCTCATATGCATCCTGGTGTTATGGTGGTTGCTGTTATTGCAGGTTCCCAGCTCTGCCCTATCCCCAGGAGGCCCCAGACCAGATTACACAGGTCTATTCTACACCCTGGTGGTATGGTGGTTGCTGTTGTTGCAGGTTCCCAGCTCTGCCCTAACCCCAGGAGGCCCCAGACCAGATTACACAGGTCTATTCTACATCCTGGTGTTATGGTGGTTGCTGTTGTTGCAGGTTCCCAGCTCTGTCCTATCCCCAGGAGGCCCCAAACCAGATTACACAGGTCTATCCTACATCTTGGTGTTATGGTGGTTGCTGTTGTTTATGTGTGGAACCCACCCTCATCCCAGGAGGCCCCAGACCTGATGACAGAGGTCAAATCGTCATCCTGGTGTACTGGTAGTTGCTGCTGTTTATGTGTGGAACATCACCCTGTCCCCAGGAGGCCCCCAGACCTGATGACAGAGGTGTAGTACACATCCTCGGGTTATGGTGGTTGCTCCAGTTGCTGTTTCCCAGCTGTGGCCCACCCCCAGGAGGCCCCAGCCCACATCACAGAGGTCTATCAGTCACCCTGGTGTTATGTCTGTTGCTGCTGTTGCAGGCTCCCAGCTCCACCCCATCCCCAGGAGGCAGCACACCAGATTCCAGTGGTCTAACAAGCATCCCGGTGTAATGGTAGTTGTTGTTGGTGCAGGTACCCAGCTCTCCCACACCCCCAGGTGTCCGAGCCCACACCATAGAGGCGTGTTCAGCATCCTGGTGTCATGATGATGGCTCCTGTTGATGTGGGACGGGCTGCCCAACACCGAGGTGTGTGCTGGACTGCACTGAGGGTATGGAGTCACATCCCCTGGAGATCAGAATGGCAATGCCGCACATGCCATGTTGCTGTCATATCATGCAAGATGGTCGGGACATGGCATGGGATGGCTTCGAGACAGCACACAGGGCACGTAGGTGTCACACCTCACATGCCCAGCCTCACGCCTACACATTCAGGCGGTGGTGCAAACAGCTAGTATGGGACCCACTGCCCATAGCAGGAGTGGCCCCCATTGCACACAGACCTGTGTGCCATGTGGTTCACCATGGGCAGGGATAGAGGACCTATGGAAGAAGGGGCAAGAGATGCGGCTACACTGCCCTGGATACCTCCGCTGCATGTAGTGGGAGGCAATGGCTGGGGGTGACAGTGAGTGTCCCAGCCTCTGCATGGTGCAACACCATGTCCCAGTGGCACGGCAGCCTGTGGTGCCACATACAATGTGTCTGTGCTGTAACAAACGCATGATGCCCTGTTCATTTCTGCCTTCTCCACAGAGGCTGCAGATGCTGGGGAGGTGATCTCAGCACCCACACCACATGGTGGCAGCTCCCCCGTGACCACTGGAAGCATCGATGTGGAGGACATACCTGCAGCTGTGGATGTGGGGGAGGAATACATGGAGGGGCTGGATGGGGGGCAGGGGTGGGAGGAGGGGGTAGCGGAGGGTGCTGGTGAGGTGGAGTGGGAGGGTGAGGAGGGCAGCGAGGAGGGTGAGGGGACCAGCCAGGGCAGGGAGGGCAGGGGGCCATGGAGGGTGGGAAGGGGGAGCCTGTGTCTGAGTGCGGCCACAGGACAACACAGGGCACTGGGGGCCCCTGCCATCTGCCCCATGTGCATGGTCAAGTTGTCAGCCTGGGTTTGGGACCCCCACACATTGCCACACATAGGGCCCACACAGATGCCACCACCCAGACAACAGCCACATGGTGTGGGTGTGGTGGCAAATGTATGGGTCTCCTGTGTGTGGCAATGGGCACCGTTATGTGGTCCTTGAGCGACCATGGCCACGCCATCAGGCTGACAGCTGCTGTTGAGGGTATGGCTGAGGTGATGTGCCGCCAGCATTATCATGGCATGTTCACAGTGCATCCCCAGCCATACCCTCACGGCGGGCCCCTGGGTGTGTGAGGCACACATGTGCACATGGCACACCTGCCCTGTGCTGTCCTGGGACCTGGGACCAGCACATGGGATCCACTGGGAATTGGTCGCATGTGACCTACAGTTGTGCCAAAAGATCTGTGACAACCTGTAAATAGATGTGTCCACAGCCATGTGACCGTGCAGCTTCATGTCATGGTCCACCCAGTGGCTGCCTCTGTGTATCTCATGATAGGTGCTACATTTGGCTATTAGGGTTAACCGCCAGTGCATGTGTGGCCCAGAATACAGGGTTTGTTCCTCATAGTTGGCCTGGTGATAGGCATTATGTGGAAACTGCGTGATGTATATTGCCGGGCAACAATACAGTATTGTATATATGCTCCCATATATCATGGATGCATGCCAGGTTTCCCTCATATGAATGTATGTCGCCTTCAAATGTCCACATGTATGCGTCAGTGATGGCTCCGTATCTGATACGACACCCATTGTTCCTGTTCACCAGAGTGCACCTTGCCGTCATTGAATGAGGCTGTCTGACAAGGTCAACGTCGGTGACAATGCCATTCCAAGCTGCAGTGAATGACGCTATCAGCTGACGCTGTGATGTTGGATGCCCCCTGGATATTCCCCACACCACCATGTGACACAGGTTTGTGGCTGTATTCCGATCTGGGGATTGGGCAGGGCAGTCCATTGACGTGATGGTCTCCCGCAGTGTCCAGCTGATCATCTATCTGGAGCACTGGCAGGGTGCATTGTCAACTCAGAAAAGGAACTGTCCAGGAGCCAGCTGGTGTGCTGATGGCAACATGCACATATGCTGTATGGTGATGTACAGGGCCCCATTGAGCATTCCATCCCTGATGTGCGGACGTACAATGCCACCGGCAACCATGCAGCCCCAGGCCATGACCGTCAGAGGATGGCGCACACTGAGGTTGAGACACCCTGGCTGGAAAACCACCTCGGGGACCCCCCTCACATAAGTGCAGGCCTGGTTACCAAACAGGCAGAAGGTGCTCTATGCGTGGAAGAGCACCGTTTCCCACATCATAGTTGTCCAGTCTGAGGGCCTCCACGCCCACATGATCCTGTTGCGCACTGGTATGTCAGTAATCAGTAGCTTATTTGGTGCTTGCCACAAACATAGACACAACTGCTGGCACCGGTGACGGACTGTTGAGGAGCTGACGCAGACCTCACTCCATTCTGACCAGCCCTGATATAGCTGAGGAGAGGTCAACCTGCGATCAGTCAGTGAAATGTGGTGTAGTGCACGGTCGTGGCATGATGCTGATGCATGTGGAGGACCTGAACGGGGCATGTCCATCACTGAACCTGTTTCCCTCTTCATAGGTAACCAAACGTGCTGCTGTGTTGAATGCGGTGGTCAGTCCTACGTGCAATTACAGACCTACGGCCTGTGTGGCTGCCCACACCCATGTCCCCACCCACAACCCCCCTCACCTCTTGCCGCTGCTGCTGCTGCCTCTGGCGCCACTGCTGGCTGCTGGATATGTGCCGCCGTGGCCTCAAGGGCATCGGCCACCCGGCCTATCCCAGCTGCAATCTCTACGGCAGTCCCTCACAACTGCCATGTCTCCATGTTGTGCTCCCTGATGTCCTTGCGGAGCCCGCACACCACCCGCGTGAGGGCCCGCACGCCTGGCAGTGGGCACACTGTACCTGCTGCTGTCCATGCATTTCCGCCCATATTGCAATTAGCGCCTGGCGAGTGCCTGTGGGTGGGACACAGTGTGACCTGTGAGACATCTGTTGCGCACATCCCAACATGTATGACCTGCCCATTCCCCAACGTGCCACACCACCCACCCCAGACATGACCAGGGGGGCATATGTATGTGTGGAGGCCTACTGTCACTGTGCATGTGTGTGCCCCCACCACTGTGTCTGGGGGTTGGTGTGCCACGCCAGCACATGCAACCATCCTGCCAGTTACCTACCTGCAGCATCCCTGCATGCCGACGCTGTATGTGCCTGCAGCTCCTGGAGGACGACATGCATAGTGCTTGATGCTTATTTATTTATTTATTTAGCTGTATTTATATCCCACTTTTCACCGGGTCAAAGCAGTGGAACATTAAAAGTGGGGGTGTACAATAATCAATTGCAAGGGTTTAGGGCCGTCACCTGGTGGCCGACATTAATGATTTTAACAAATATTTGGGACATAGACATTGTGTTATCGTTACATAGAACATATGTTCGGGGGGATGAAATAGGGTGGTTGGAAGGGAGTCAGTGGTGGGTGCTTGTTTCTGGTCCGAGGTATTCCTGGAATAGTGCGGTTTTTAGTTGTTTCCTGAAAGATAAGGGGTCTTTGTTGCTTCTGATGTGATTTGGTAGAGAGTTCCAGAGGGATGGTGCATATAGTTCGAAGGATCTGTTGCAGGTCCATTGATTGCATTTCGTTCTTTTACGGGGGATGGTGAGGGAGTTGGTGGTTTGTCTGGTTGTCCTGTTGTGGGCTGGTTGAGGCAGTAGTGTGCGAAGCTGGGAAGTTTGAGTTTGGTAGAGAGCTCTGTGGGTGAGTAGGGTGGATTTGTATTTGATTCTTGCTTCTAGAGGGAGTATGTGTAGCTCCCTCAGGACTGGGGTGATGTGGTCTTGTTTTTCTGCATTCAAGGTCCATGCGGTGGCAATGTGGGCCTGACCCCCATGTCCTCCGACCCCTTTCCAGCCACTGTGATGCTTGTGTAACCACTCCGCTTGTGTAACCGCTCCGATGTTTCATGGACATAGTTAGTGGAAACACAGCCACAGTGTGATGGTGGTTGGTAGGCTAGGTGATCAGCTGACAGGTAATAGATCTGTGATGGCGTGCATTTCAGTGTATACACAGAGCCATCAGGGATCACAGATCTGCAGCTTACAGGGTGTGCAGAGCTGACAGGGCAAAGGGATGTGTGAGTGAGAATGGCAGATGCATGGCAAGGGCTACAATAGGACTATTGCGAATGGTTACAATGTAACATGACAGATCTGTTATTGTAATTGTGCTGTACACCTCATGCCCTCGAGATGCTGACTTGCAGATTCCCATGGTATGTCAGCAGTGGTGTGTGTCGTACGTGTGTGATGTCTGTGTGACATACACCCCAGCTCATCTCAGGGTTTGGCTGTGTATATTCCCTGTCACTGTGCTGTGCTCTCTCTATGGACAGGACATATCTTGTTGTCGTATGGCTGTGATCGGCGGATGTTGTGTGGATCCCCCAGGGCACTCAGTATCGCTGTCAATTGGTTTGCATGTTGTGTGTGTTTGCCTCTGTGACAAAAGTTCAAGATGCTGCATTCGTGCATGTGTCAGATGTGTGTGACATATGTGGCTTGTAGGGGTACATGCGGCATGGGCTGTTATGTTTCTGGTGGGGGTGGTAGGCCATCCCTGCCTGCAGATCATTGTGTTCTCATGTGCACAGTGGGGGAGGGGTGTCATTCCACCTGCCTGACTGTGTGCCCCCCCTCATTCGGTACACCTGTTCAGTGCTGTATTGTATCCACCACTGTGCATGTCTGGAAAACATCCCCAGGTACCTTTCGTGGCCTCCTGGGGACACTTTGCAAACCGTTGCTGCCCCTGTGGCCTCCTCTGCATCTGTTTGGACACACCTGTTCTCAGGACATGGGCCCGCACCACCCCGTGGCAGGACCAGCGTGTGCTTGGTGGATAGCTGTACGTGTGCTCCATGTCTTGAACGTACCTGCCTGTGGGTCAGCCATGTCCAGCGCTGGGGAGAGTCCATGTATGTAGATTGGGCCTAGACTCTCAGCAAGCTGCTGCTCCAGGGGCATGAGGCTTGGGATGAAGGGGCCACCCGCACCAGTGCCGCTAGCATGTCAGCGTTCGGCAGTCATGTGTGCATAGACCCTCCGCCTCATGTCATTGAATCTCTTTCTAAGGCTATCAAGGTCCCTTGGTAGCCCCCCAGCCTGTGCCATGGCCTCCTGCACCTCCTCCCACACCTGGGTCCTTACGCTCACAGTTGTGCGTGAGCTCATGTGCCCATACAGCTCCTCGTAGTGTTCGAGGACACTTGCCAGCAGGTTGTGATTTTCCTGCTGGTTGAATCTTATGGCCCTCTTCCTCTCCCCATCCAGCACAGACTTCCGCCTATGCCTGCCTGTGTGATGCCCCTCAGGCTGCTCCTGGGTGGGGTCGGACATACCCGATAGGCCTGCAACCTCGGACTCTGGCTGACCCATCCCTCTCAGCTCTGGGGACTGCGGCCCTGGCATTTCCCCGGATGCCCCACCTATCATGTCCAGACGCAGCATGTCCCTGCTCTCCCTGTCCACCTCTGCTTCTCGGACCTGTCTGACCTCTTGTGGCCCTTGCCTCCTCCACCTTCACCTACACCAGCCCTCACCACCTCAGCCACTCACCAGCCCCGACTCTTATCACCCCCACCACTCACCAACCCAGCCACCTACCTCCCCACCACTCACCAACCCAGCCACTCACCTTCCTCACAGCTCACCAACCCTGCCACTTACCTCCCCCACCACTCAGCGAATCCAGCCACTCACCTCCCCTACCACACACCAACCCTGCCACTCTCCTCGCCTAACCTGCCTCTGACCCTCTCTTCTCTTCACCAACAACAACACACACCTTCTATCTTCCTCGCCTGCACTAACCCCTCAGTGTGTACCAGGTGTCCATGTTTATTTATGGTATGTTTTGCAGGCTGCACATCTGTGCGTGCATTGCACATGTGCAGCAGCAATGCGTAGGGTGTGTACGCGGAGCCTGGCACTGAACATGTGCATGCAAACTACATATCTGCGTGGGATGCGTATGCATGTGTGGCGGTGTCTTCCACTACACTGTAGCCTTTGGGACATGTGCAGAACCATGCGGCACATAGAGGAAAGGCGGGATAGAGGTGATATGATTGAGATGTTTAAATACCTCCATGGCATAAATGTTCAGGGAGAGAGCCTCTTTCAATTGAAAGCAAGTTCTGCTACGAGGGGACATGGGATGAGGGTGAAGGGAGATAGATTCAGGAGTGATATGCGGAAATATTTCTTTACGGAAAGAGTAGTGGATCCGTGGAATAGTCTCCCAGTGGAGGTGGTGGAGATGAGGACAGTAACTGAATTCAAAAAAGCATGGGACCAACACAGAGGATCTCTAAAGGTAAAAAGTGGACTGTTGTAGTTGTTGTTATGGAAGGACAGACTAGATGGGCCTTGTGGTCTTTTTCTGTCGTCATGTTTCTATGTTTCTATATGCGCAGATACATACAGCGAATGTGCATGTGCAGCGCCTGGTTCTGCGCATGTCCCAGAGGCTATGGTGCACATGCATACCTTCCCTACACAGACACATAATGGGTATGTGCATGTGTCGTGCCGTGTTCAGCGCTCACTGCAATGGACAGGGCATAGAGGAACCGTGCGCCGCACATGCGCAAGAGGTATATATGTCTGCGCATGTGTGGTGCATGGATCCGCACAAGCCACAACGGACAGAGTGTAATGGGAGCTGGCACTGCACATGCGTATGCCTCAGATGTGGATACGTCATCTGCATGCGCATGTGCGGCATCAGGTTCCGCATTTGCACCTTACGCATTGCTGCTGCGCATGCACAACACGCGCACAGATGTGCAAACCACAAAACATACCATAAATAAACATGGATACCTGGTACACGCTGAGGGGTTAGTGCAGGCATTGGAGATAGAAGGCTTGTGTTGTTGTTGGTGAAGCGAAGAGAGGGTGAGAGGCAGGTTAGGCGAGGAGAGTGGCAGGGTTGGGGTGTGGTAGGGGAGATGAGTGTCTGGATTGGCTGAGTGGTGGGGGAGGTACGCGGCAGGGTTGGTGAGTGGTGAGGGAGGTGAGTGGCTGGGTTGGTGAGTGGTGGAGGAGTTAGGTGGCAGGGTTGGTGTATGGTGGGGAGGTGAATGGCAAGGTTGGTCAGTGGTGGGGGTGGTGAGTAGCTGGGTTGGTGAGTGTTGGGGCAGGTAGGTGGTAGGGTTGTTGTGTGGTGGGGGAGGTGAGTGGCAAGGTTGGTCAGTGGTGGGGGTGGTGAGTGGCTGGGTTGGTGAGTGGTGGGGGAGGTGAATGGCAGGGTTAGTGCGAGGTAGAGGAGGTGAGGGGGGGTTGGGTTTATAGTGTCCATTATGGTGAGCTTTGTGGTTGCTGCATGTGCACTGGGGGATGTGCAGGGGTTTCTGTTGCCTGACAAGGGAGATGGTGTCCATGGGGCTGGGGCACAGGGCAGGGGTGCAGTCCCGCTGCAACACAGATCTGCAGCTGTGGGAACAGGCCAGGCAGGGGCTGTGCCGGCACGGTGCAGGAGGCGTGCTGAGTTTCAGGCTTGCCAGCCTCGCCTACACAGGCCCAGGGCCCGGCTCCAGGACATGCATGAGGACCAGGTCATCTCCCTCTACCGCCTGAGCACAGGGGCTATTAGGGAGCTCTATGAGGATCTAAAACCTGATTTCAAGCCCCTGACTGGTCGGTCACATGCCATAACGGGTTTGGTCAAGCTCCTTGGTGCCCTACATTTTCCTTGCCTCTGGCTGTTTCCAGTCATCTGTGGCCGCAGTGGGTGGCATGAGCCGCCCCACCTTCTCACGCTGTCTCCACCAGGTACTGGGTGCCATGATCAGCAGGGTGGGCAATTACATTGCAATTCCCAACACTAGGCAACAGTGGGGGACCCTGATCCAGGCCTTTGAGGCATTTGCCGGGTTACCACACGTGATGGGAGCTATTGATTGCACACATGTTGCCCTGGTCCCACCCAGAGACAGGGAGGCAGTGTTCCGCAACCGCAAACATTACCACTCCCTGAATGTTCAGGTTGTATGTGATGCAAGTATGCGTATGCTGAATGTGGTCCCGAGGTTTGCAGGGTCCACCCATGACTCCTATATCCTGCGTCACTCGGCACTATACAGACAATTTGAGGCCGGTCAATTTGAGGACTGTATACTGCTGGGTGGGTATTTGTCATCTCTGACATGCACATCGTGTACCCCTGACTAGCCGTCTGCACACATGTCTGTCTTTGACGTGTGTCCCGAGTTGTGTGTGTGTGTGTCATCTGTGTGTGTGAGAGCTGATGCGGGGGGGGGCTCACTCCAGGTCTTCTGTGCTGCGGTGCTGTGTGTTGGTGGCACACTGACGTCTGACGTTTCTGGCCATTTGACATTGTGTGTTTGTGTTGGCACAGTACAACACACATGTATGCTTCATGTTTATCAACAGTGTGGTGTTGTCTCTGCCATCCTGTCTTCCAAGGTGAGGGTACATGTTCCTGTCACACCCTCTGTGTGTGGACAGTATCATGACCGTCACATGCTTGCACAGGTGTGCATCTCTGCCCTTGTCCAGGGTGCATTGCATGTGTGTCTCTGATGTGTTCAGGGCTGGCGCTACTACCTTTAAGCCTCTGGTGTCTGTCCATGTGTCTGCTGTGGTTCCGGATAATGCTGTTTGCACCCCTTATACCTCCCCCATGATCTGTATCTCACACCTCCAAACACTGGCGCATAGTTGTTGTGTCCCATCTTGTGTTGTCCTATGTTTCTGTCTGACCAGTATGTGCTGTTGGTTTGCACGTACATTCTTGTGGACATCAGCTCCTGGTCTAACGTTCAACATTTCTTTCTGCAGGTGATGCAGGATATGGGTGTCGTACCTGGTTGCTGACCCCTGTGCATCTACCACGGACATATGCAGAGATGAGGTACAATGAGGCCCATGCCTCCAGTCGCTCCGTCATCGAGCGCACCTTTGGCATTTTGAAGAGTCGCTTCAGGTGTCTGGACAGGACCGGCGGGGTCTTACAATACAAACCCGTGACTGTGGCAGAGATCATTAAGGCCTGTTGCATCCTGCACAACATTGCTCTCAGGCACAATATCCATGTCCAAATTAATGAGGATCTGGAAGACGATCCAACGTGCCCTCCTGTATGTGCTTGTGGTGACACACGTGAGGGCACAGCACTCAGGTGGCAGCTGATTGAGGAGCTATTCTCATGTAAGTACTGGATATTTTGGAGATCACATTTGGATAGATATATGTACTACTACTACTACTGAGCATTAGTATCGCACTACCAGTCATACGCAGCACTGCACTGACATTGCTGAGACAATGCCTGGCCATCAGAGCTTACAATGTAGTCAAACCTCTAACACAGAAGGTGTGGGCAGGGGACAACAGCGGGTGGAGGGGATTAGTGTAGTCAGGATTATTAGGCGTAGGCGATGTGGTAAGCTGTCACACATGGTTTTGAGATGGTTGGAGAAGGTGGCTGCCCTGCAGCCACAGGTACTGCAAGGTGACAAGTGTGTGGTCTCACGTTAACAGTAGGGGAGCGGCCCATAGATAGGACCAGTTGCCTTGACTTGTGGGGATCACATTTGGGAGATATGAGGGGATTGATTGCATTGTATGCTCTGATGAGCAGGGACTGTGTGTTACATGTTTTGGTATGGCGATGCATACAGGTGTTAGCACTATTTACATGCTCAGTAGTAGTAGTATTTGTAGTACTTGGGTTATGCGAGCCAAGGTACAGGGCAGCCACAGTGTGACTGCATGTATAGATCAGCAGGTGCGGTTTGACCTGTCTGCATAGACGGATCGGGAGCCTGTGAGGTGTCCTGACATGTGGAGTATTATTGCCATGATGAGGCTGCCGGTAGATTAGCCATGCAGCGCAGTGTTGCATACATTGCGGTGGACAGAGATGATTTCAAGGCAGACCAACAAGGTGTAGATTACAGTGAACAGGATGGCAGGTGATGAAGGGGGGCATTAGCGTTTTGTGTGTTCTGGGGTGACGGCAGGAATCTTGCTGATGTTATCTAGAAGGACACCGCAGGCCTTAGCTACTTGATGGGCATGTGTGAGGAAGGGGAGAGAGGGGTCATAGAGAACCGTTACCTTGCAGACCAAGTAGACAGAAGGTGTACCAACCTATACACGGACACTGTAAAGGTTGGGGAGGGTTTAGGGGCGATGATCAGCTGTCCGGTCTTGGCCATGCTCAATTCATGCAGCGGGGAGCACGCAGCCAGCAATGTCAGGAAGCAAGCTGAGCTCGGGGTGTGGATTGCCAAACATAGTTCAGGCATGGAGAAATATCTTTTGGACACATCAGCGTACAGCTGCTACTGAAAGCCAGGGGATGAGCTTGCTGCACCAGGGAACTGGGTATGGGGCCAGGGGAAAGTAGTGGCCCCTGCATATATCCCTTTGGTACAGCAACTGGGAGCGGGTTAGCAGGGGAGGTGGACCCACAGGAACACACACTGAAGGTGCAATGGGGGAGATATGGGGGAAGCAGGATTGTACCGAGGCCTTTGGGCCAAGCAAGGACAGGGTAGTTAGGTGACGGTTGTGGTCAACGGTATCAAGGGCAGCAGAGAGGTCACAAAGGGGCCAGACAGGCTACAGGCCCTTGTATTTGGCCAAGGACACGTCAGTGGCAAGTTTCGGTGGGGGCAATTTGGTACAGTGTCATGACGAACTGCCAGATTGTGACAGCTCTAGGGGGGTATGAGAGCTGAGGATGTGAAGGTGCTGTGTTTGTTGCACAGCTCCAACATAACATGTTTCTCTTGTGTTTCTCAATCCACAGGACATGCTTGGTGACGTTCCTGGAGCTGTAGTGCAGTGGCAGCTGTGTGTACATCATTCAACGTGCAGGACACTGGGGTAGGTGGACATACAGGTAATTTGTCTGTGTGGACAGTCAGGAGCAGCACATATCAGAGGTTATCTGTCTAATGCACATATGTTGTGGATGACCTATTTAGCGTGCTCCCCTGTACCCCATATGTTGATGTTGGCCACACATATCCACATGTGTTTGTGCCCAGTTTGTCTTCTCCAGCACTGTCTCTGGGACACATCCAGCAGAGCTGCGTATGTCTACAGATCCTAGGTGTTCGGGTGGTGGGCCGCACTTACACCCTTCCCTGACATTGTAGCATCTCCACTATTCTCCAATTGTGCACATACGGGCCGTATGTTACTGGTGGCATGCTCACCTTCTCATACTGTGTGTGTGTGTGTGTTTGGGGGTGGCTCTGTAATGATACAGTGTGCATGCAGTTTGCATTATCATGTGGTGGGTGGGGTCTGTACACCTGTGGAGCAGTGGTGAGTGTGCTATCTCTACCTTACTGGTGTTGACCTTGTGCACATTGTGAGCATGTGTTGTGTGTTGTGGGTTGACCTATCTCATGTGTGTTGACAGACCACTGCGCAACAGCATTTATGTATCCCAGATATCACCATAATTTGGACATACGGCAACGGCGGCTGGACATAGGGACATGGTAATTCTATACATTTTGATGACATCCTCTGCCTTCACTGTGACGTGTTGTGGACTTTGCCTGCCTCTGAGGATCCCAAACAGACATTTGCTGCAGACACACAGTAGGTAGCACCTTGGATCGTTTGGGTGTGACATCAGCCTTTATATGTTTGTGTTTTGCTGTTTGTTTCATGAACCTTTCCTGTTGGGTCTCTGTGCACCAATGCTGATGGACATGGGGTGCAGCTGTGAGACGCCTGTGTAACATGGGCATGGACATGACCATATCCATAGGACATGCTCATCTGCGGTTGCATTTCCAAATGTCCACAACATGCACAGTGTTCTGTGTTGTGATCATGTTATGTTTGCCTGTGTGATGTTTAATTACGTAGATATTGATGTTTGACTCCCTGCAATATGTCCAGCATAACAAGACAGTGTTTCCCCTTATTATGACACAGGGCAGCGGACACACACAGCACATCTACTACAGTGCATCTGCGGGCGACATCACCCACCTGTTGGAGGACACAACAATACCATGCAACTAACCCTGGGAGATGGTGCCATAGGATGTTTGACCTCTGCGAGTGGGACACATGTCTATGATGAACATTATTGTTGGACTGCTACTTTGAGTATAACAGGCCTGTCCAACACACCATTGCTACCGTGGTCTGGCCGGGTATCATGTTGATTGTGCGAGACACACATGACCTTTCGAGTACTGTGGCACATTGAGATATCACACTTGACTATGCATGCCAAGTGATTCACGGACAGTCTTAATGGGACATGTTGGGTTGCAGATGCCCTTTGCACTGTGGACACTGTGTACTGGTCCCTACGTATGCATCACGGACTAAAATAGTCGCTGTATGTTCTACATCCATCTGACATTGTGTTAGTGTGTGTTGGCCATGTGTGTAACTATATCGATTGATATAGTGTATCTGGACTTTCAGAAAGCCTTTGACAAGGTCCCTCATCAGAGACTTTTGGCAAAACTAAAGAGTCATGGGATAGGAGGCAGTGTACTATTGTGGATCAGGAACTGGTTAAAAGATAGAAAGCAGAGGGTAGGGCTAAAAGGCCAATTTTCCCAATGGAGAAAGGTGAATAGTGGTTTATGCCAGGGATCTGTGCTGGGTCCGCTGCTTTTTGACATATTCATAAATGACCTGGAAAAGGGAATAACTAGTGAGGTTATCAAATTTGCAGATGACACAAAACTATTTAAAGTTGTTAAAACCCAAGAGGATTGTGCAAAATTGCAAGAGGATCTTGATAAATTGGAAGACTGGGCATCAAAATGGCAGATGAAATTTAATGTGGACAATTGCAAAGTTCTGCACCTAGGGAAGAACAACCCAAACTATGGTTACACGATGCAAGGTTCCACATTAGGAACCACCACCCAGGAAAAAGATTTAGGCGTCATTGTGGATAACATGTTAAAACCCTCAGCCCAGTGTGCAGCAGCGGCCAAGAGAGCAAATAGAATGCTAGGTATCATAAGGAAAGGAATGGAAAATAAAACAAAAGATATTATAATGCCTCTATATCGTTCCATGGTGAGACCGCATCTTCAATACTGTGTGCAATTCTGGTTGCCTTATCTTAAAAAGGATATAGCGTTATTAGAAAAGGTTCAGAGAAGAGCCACCAAAATGGTAAAGGGGATGGAAGGATACTCCTATGAAGAAAGGCTAAAAAGATTAGGGTTCTTTAACCTGGAAAAGACGGCTGAAGAGAGATATGATAGAAGTCTATAAATTAATGAATGGAGTGGAATGGGTAAACGTAGATCGATTGTTTACGTTATCAGAATATAGAAAGACTACTAGGGTACATGCAATGAAGCTACAGTGTAAACTATCTAAGACTAATAAAAGAAAATATTTTTTCACTCAACGTGTAATCAAACTCTGGAATTTGTTACCTGAGGATGTAGTAAAGGCTATTAGTGTACCTGGGTTTAAAAAAGGTTTGGACAAGTTCCTGGAGGAAAGGTTCATAAACCATTATTAAGAAGGGACCCAGGATATCAATGCTTGACCCAGTACAAGCATTGTGGAACCTGTGTCTTTTGGGGAAACTGCTAGGTATGTATGACCTAGATTGGCCACTGTTGGAAACAGGATACTGGGCTTGATGGACCTTGGTCTGACCCAGTATGGCATATCTTATGTTCTTATGTTCTTATGTTCACCGCAAGATATCCTCATCTGTTGAGGTCACCGGGAGCATACAGCCATGTGTGTGGCACAGGGGCAACATTGTATATGTCGGCCTACCCTGCACTTGGACATGACACAGTTGTTACCACCACACCAGTTTAATGGCCGCCAACATCTTGGATTGATGTTTGCCCTAACCAAGGGAGCTACAGTGCATCTGGGGCATCACTGTGTCATGGTTCAATGTACACGGTGCATGTTCATGTGACTAAATATATTGGTACACCAGAGCATGTGGCAGTGTAGCTTCTGTGTAGGGTACTGCCCCATGTTTGACCTTTCTTTCAAACACCATATACAGGTCATTGTGTTTGGTTACTGTACAGACGTGCCGCTGTACATTGATTTACAAACATAGCAGTGCATGTCTGCACAATCCTCTTTATCCACTGTCGTTCCGCCACTCACATTGGCCCATGACATTTGCAGTATGGCAGTGTGATTGTCCATTTTCGTCCTTCATTTGTGCATCCCATGTACTGTGATCTATGTGTACAGTTCATGTATCCATACCACCCATTGCAGAGGACCTGCTGCATGGTGATATCTCTGCATGTCTGTGAGGTTCCTTTTTTGGTCTTTTCTGGGATCATGTGCCTCTTGTACCTGTTACCATATCCTCATTTTGCATTTGGCCTTTGTTTTGGGTTACATTGGTGATGCTTTGCTTTCTATATCAGGCATTATGGGGCAGTTGTGACATATATATCTATATTTGTGTGTACACTTGCTTACATGTTGCTACTTATGCTTTTTCAGGCTTTTGCCTCCTGTATTGGCAGACGGATATGTGTTTGGGGACAAGTCATGACTGATGTGTATTGGTCCCTCATCATGCACCACCTAGTGTCTACATGCACACATATGTGACTAGGGCATTTGGGCCATGCAGCAGCATGTGGGGGCAGGGGGCTACTGCATAGTGAACACCATGCGGCTACGGCACATTATTTCTCCTGCCCATCATCTGTAGACGTGCCAGTGACTTTTGGGTACTTTAATGAAAAGTCATTCAGTATCAACTCTATAAAGAATGGAAATAATCTCAATAGTTTCTTTGTAATTAAATCAGGAGCACTTGCTCCTTATAAGAAGGTCTCAGACTTATTTCAGCTGTACCATTCAGACTCACGTCTTAAACCGGTACTGTGTCTTGTAGCATCAACGACCTTCAAATTAGTTTCCCCAATGGAGCTATTCTGTGGAAAGCTGATGTATCAATTAATATGGCAGCTTTTAACTGCTTCAACAGAATACAAGGTGTAAAATATACACTTAGCTTTTAGCTATTAATCTCTTAGCTCCTCTGTCGCACAGATATATGCTGATCCCGACGCCTGTCCCAGGTACCGTGTATGCGTTTCACGCTATCTGTTTCCTCAGGGGATCTTGTAATTAGCTTTCTAGTAGTGCTGTGTGAAACTTAAAATATATAGCATCAAACTCCACTCATACTAATTAGTGAATCCCATTCCACTCAACTAAGAGATTATAAGATTAAAAGGAAAATTAAAACATGTCCGCCTACCTTTTATGCTGCCCGCGTTCAATAGTTACTAAACCCAAAACACACTGCTGTTCCGTGTCAGCTGTTCTCACCATTAGGGTTAACAAACGCCGCGCATGCGAGGTACTGTCGGAGCTCCCCCGTGTGGCCAGGCGGTTGCCTAGTGATACGAGAGGGTCCCGATTGTCCTTTGTATAAATTCAGCCCAAATAGCATGTAGTTGTGTCCTTGAAAGGATTAGAGCCAAGTGCAAAGGTCGCAGGAATATTTCTTTATTTGAGAAATAAGGATAGTTTGAAGCTTACAAAACAAAGTCAGGATACTTCTCCATATAAACACAAGCCTATTGAACAGTCCTTGGCTTGGTTTAGTTTAAACCTTTGTTCCACATATAAAAACTCCTTTTACAACAGCAGTCTGCTTTCTGGTCCCCAGGAGGCACTATAAATCTCCACTGTTACTTTCACAGCAAGGTATAGCAATATTCCCTCTTCCACCAAGAGACTTTTCAAATGCAGTAGTATTTCTTCCAGTTACAATATGAACTTTTAGCTTCTTCCTGGCTTTTTATCCATGCAGCTTTTATCAGCCAAGCTACCATTAAAAGCCTAGCTAAAAGTTATGGGCTTTCCCTAAAATATCCTTGTTAAGAACTTCTGGGTTTTCTCCAGCTAAACAAAACCCCATTCAGTTCTTATTCCTTTAGCACAGATAACACATTCAGTAATCAAGAACTCCTGGGTTTTCCTCCAGCTCATTAAAAACCCTATTCAGTTCTTTTACTCTTCCTTGGCACAGACAGCACAGTCTATCTCCATATCTGAAACACTGCTTGCATCAAAACTGTCCCCCAGGTCCATCTCTTCCTCGCTAGGCTCCTTCAGATATCTGCTTTCCTTAGTATCCGCCTGAGAAGTTTTGTGGGTTGTAAAACCTTCAAGACTTGCTCCCAGCCACGCTTTGCAGAACGTGAGCTTGTGGGGGAAGGGCAGGAAAAGGTTTCCCTGTTAAGCAGCTCTTTTAAAGCTTGTAAAGGGCTCACCTTACTAGTAGTGCCTTTCCTTCCTGTCGGCTCCTTGCAGTGAGAAGGGCTAGGCCATGAGTTCCTGGAGAATATCTCCTCTTCTGAGGAATCCTCCCCTGAGCTCTCCACTGGCCTTCTCAGCTCTCTGTTCCTGCTTTCAAACTGCTTCTGTGCAAGCTGCTTCTGTGTCTCCTGTTTCTCTCTTGTCTGTATCTGTGACTCCGTCTCTTTCTCTCTCCTTCCCTCTCCAAGTTTCCTTGCCTTTGCCTTTTCCTCTGCCCGTTCCTGTTTGTGAGTGCAACTTCCCTGCCTAAATGTTTGTGGCTGTCCTATGACTCTTGACTCCGCCCCAAACCACTCCCATCTCCTCCCTCTGTCTCCATGGGAACAGGGCGTGTCCCTATGTCTGCACTCCTCTGTGGGGAATCTTTGTCTTTAGTTTGGGTGTTAACCCTTCCTGTGCCTGCAGTTTCTTTGGGAAAAGAAAAAAAAGGCTGCTTTTTCTTTCTTTCTCTGCATTCTGAGCCTGCTTCTCCACCACATAACCCCCCCCCCCTTAAGATATTTCGGGCTGGCATATCTAGCGCACAGCACGGAATCCATCTTTGGGTCTGTGGGCCTGCAGGATACCCATCTAGCCTGTCCTCTCTTGCAGCCAGCCGGGCAAGTGCTACTCTTTCATGCCATGGCTGCAGCACATTAATGTGGAAGATTTGTTCCTTCCCTCTCCCAGTCCCTACGGCATAGGAAACTGGTCCTACCCGTCTGAGAACTCTATAGGGTCCTTTCCACCTGCTCTCGAATTTTGAAGTAGGTCCTGTCACCGTTACCAGCACCCTTCCACCCACCTCCAATTGACGTGGCCGGGTGTGCCGGTCATAGTAACCCTTCTGGCGGGCCTGGCTCGCCGTCATATTGTCCACCACCACCTGGGATGTCCGCTCTAAGCGTCCCTTTAAATCCCTTAAAATGTTTGGTACTTCTATCTCCTCTAGCTCGGGTTCCACCCACTGCTCTCTTAAGATATCCAGTACCCCTCTGGGAGCTCTCCCGTACATCAGTTCGTACGGAGAGACGCCCATTGAAGTCTGCCGGCGCTCCCTACAGGCATATAAGGTGAATGGCAACATTACATCCCACTCCGCCATATTGCCTTCCAGACTCCTCCTCAACATTCGTTTGAGGGTCTGGTTCTGTCTTTCCACCAAGCCGTTAGTTTGCGGGTGATAGGCAGCAGTTTTTATGTGTCTGATGCCAAAGGCATCCCAGACTTGGGCAAGGTAACGTGAGAGAAAGTTACTGCCCCTGTCTGTTAAAACTTCTCTTGGAAAACCAATTTCGCAAAAGAGCTTTATAATTTCCGTGGCCATGGTCCGCGCTGACACATTTATTTATTTATTTATTTAACAAGCACTTATATACCGCAGCTTCCAGAGATCAGCTGCGGTTCACAATTAAACAACAGTCAACAAAACATTGTTTGTTTTACATGAAACGTCATAACTATATACAATGTAAAGTTAATAGAGAATGCTAAACAGTTTGGCACAGAACAGTGCAACACTATATACATTATATATACATATACATTTTATGTGAAGTATAAACATAATGAGTGGTTCAGATTCTTGTGGGTTGGGTTATCTTTTCTGTTATAGTGAAATGTTGAGCAGAAAGTTATAGAGAGATGATGGTTAGATAGAGATTAGCCATTATCTAATTCATTTGGGGGTTGGTCTATGCTATTGTAGTGTATTGTGAAAAGGTGTGTTTTCAATTTTTTGCGGAATTCTTTAATCTCTGTTAACATTCTTAGTTCGATAGGGAGGGCATTCCAGGCTATTGGGGCTGCATGTGAGAACGCTCTGTTGTTTGTTGATTATTTGATTTTGTGTAGTATTTAGGGGTTTTGAGTTTGTTCCGTTGAGCTTTTCTTTGAGTAGGTTTTGGATGTTCTTTGGTAATTAAGTTACTTAATATGTCAGGTGCCATATCAAATAGTGTTTTAAATGTAGTTATTAGTGTTTTGTATTCTATCCGGCTTTGAATTGGTAGCCAGTGAAGTGACGCTAGTATTGGTGTTATATGTTGATGAGAGTGTGTTTTCGTTATAATCCTCGCTGCTGAGTTTTGTGCAATTTGCAGTCTTTTAATATTATTTTTTGATGTACCTAGTAATATAAGGTTAGCAAAGTCAAAGTGGGGGGTTATGGTGGCTTGGATTATACTGATGAAATCGTGTATGTATACAAGCGTAGGGGAATGGCGTAGGGGAATGGCCCACGGAAAGCGCGTTGCCTGATCCACAATGACCAGTATATACTGATATCCCCTAGGGGTCTTAGTTAGGGGCCCCACTATGTCCATAGCCAATCTGTCCAATGGTTTGGTTACCAGGGGCAAGGGAATTAATGGCACCTTTTTGGGATGAACCATGCTAACCCTCTGGCACGCTGGGCAAGCTTCACAAAACTTTGCAGTCTCTTTAAATACGCCCGGCCAATAGAAGCGGCCCTTGATATGATGACAGGCGGTATATACGATCAGGGGCGGCCCAAGGGGGGTGCGGGGCCATGTGCGGAGACTCAGTGCGGGGCCTCATTTGCATAAGTGGCCTTATTTGCATAAATATTTGCATAATGTTACCATACACTAACTTTTAGTAAACATGTCTCTTAATGAGTGTATGGATAAAGAAAGACTAAAAGATTTCTACATTACTATAATCCAGTGCCAACCGCCAGGCACATTAGGAACCACTACAAACGCTGCCCATTTAGAACCCATAGCAAACCCACCGTATCCTGACAGCATTACCAGGACTCACAAAGCACCATACCCTACCTATCAAAAGGCAACACCGCAAATATTAAACCAATACATTTCAGAGAATACTGGGGAAAGAGAACAAGTGGCAATGTCAAATAGGAATTACATAAACAGAATACCTCAGCTCAGTTACACATGCAGAACATAGACCATCACCAAACAAGGAATCACAATTTAGAAACAGGAAGGCAATAATTAAACTGGGAACCCCAAAAGCCAAACTTGGAAGTACAACAACACTGTAGAAATAAAACTATAAATTAATTTCCTCTTGTACCAAACAAAGCACAGACGTTAATGATGCACATTTCCTAGAGGTTTCATATTCCAGTTAATAAATTCAAAATAAAGAGATATTTCTACCTTTTGTGCATTTTTTTTCAGTTGCAATTGTTCCAGCCACTTTCTTCTGGTTTCTTCATGTTTTCTGCTAACTGTCCATCGTCTGCTGTCCATTTGTTCTTTCTTCTCTATTCTAGTTTTTTTTTCCATTCTCTTTCTCTACATCTGCTTTAACATACTAATCTTTCTCCTTTTGCTCTTTCCTCATTCCTATTTCATCCACACAAATTTTACCCCTCCATCCTCAATCCCCACTTATTCTCCCAATACCAGGCCAATTGTAGATTTTTCATCCCTCCCACACAAAATATTTGTCCCCTCTCCATTTTACTCTCCCAGCCCCATCCCATTCTAATCCTCCCCCAACATCAGCTCCCTTCTAGTTCCAGTCTCACCCAGCATCCATTCCCTTCTAGTCCCTGCATCAGCCCATTTCCAGTCCTAGCCCACCATCAACCCATTTCCAGTCCTAGCTCCCCCATCCATTTTCAGTCTGAGTCCCTTCATCAGCTCATTTCCAATCCTAGCCCCCCATCAGCCCATTTCTAGTCATTTCCTAGCCCCATCATCAGCCCATGTCAAATCATAGCTCCCCTCCACTCAGTCCAATTCCAGTCCAAGCCCCCCCCCCATGAGCCTACTTTCAGTTCTAGCCCCTCCATGAGTCCATTTCAATTCAAGCCCCCACCACAGCCCATTTCCAATCTTAGCTCCCCCAACAGCCCATTTCCAGTCCTATCCTAGCTGCTCCATCAGCACATTTTCAGTCCTAGCTCCCTTCCCTCACAGCCCATTTCCATTCCAAGCTCCCTCCCCATCAGCTATTTGCAGTTCAAGCCTCACCTTCCAATCAGCCCATTTACAGTCAGAGCAACCACCCAACCCATTACCAGTCCTAGCCCCCCATCAACCCACTTCCAGTCCTAACCCCCCATCACCCCATTTTCAGTTTAAGCCCCCCCTATAACCCATTACCAGTCCTAACCCCCCATCAGCCCACTTCCAGTCTTAACCCCATCAGCCCATTGCCAGTCCTAAACCCCCCCCATCAGCCCACAGCCCATAGCCCATTACCAGTGCTAACCACATCAGCCCACCTCAAGTCCTAACCCCTCCCCATCAGCCCATTAGCAGTCCTAACCCACCCCCACCCCCCCAGCCCATTAGCAATCCTAACCCACCCCCACCCCCCCAGCCCATTAGCAGTCCTAACCCCTCCCCATCAGCCCATTAGCAGTCCTAACCCACCCCACCCCCCAGCCCATTAGCAGTCCTAACCCACCCCCACCCCCCCAGCCCATTAGAAGTCCTAACACCCCCCCAGCCCATTAGCAGTCCTAACAACCCAACCCCACCAGTCCTAACAACCCACCCCCCCAGCCCATTAGCAGTCCTAACAACCCCCCCCCAGCCCATTAGCAGTCCTAACAACCCCCCAGCCCAGCCATTAGCAGTCCTAACAACCCCCCCCCCAGCCCAGCCCAGCCCAGCCCAGCCCATTAGCAGTCCTAACAACCCCCAGCCCAGCCCATTAGCAGTCCTAACAAACCCCCCCCCCAGCCCAGCCATTAGCAGTCCTAACAAACCCCCCCCAGCCCAGCCCATTAGCAGTCCTAACAACCCCCCCAGCCCAGCCCAGCCCAGCCCATTAGCAGTCCTAACAACCCCCCCCAGCCCAGCCCAGCCCAGCCCATTAGCAGTCCTAACAAACCCCCCCAGCCCAGCCCAGCCCAGCCCAGCCCATTAGCAGTCCTAACAACCCCCCCCCCAGCCCAGCCCAGCCCAGCCCAGCCCATTAGCAGTCCTAACAACCCCCCCCCCAGCCCAGCCCAGCCCATTAGCAGTCCTAACAACCCCCCCCAGCCCAGCCCAGCCCAGCCCATTAGCAGTCCTAACAAACCCCCCCAGCCCAGCCCAGCCCAGCCCAGCCCATTAGCAGTCCTAACAACCCCCCCCAGCCCAGCCCAGCCCAGCCCATTAGCAGTCCTAACAACCCCCCCCAGCCCAGCCCAGCCCAGCCCATTAGCAGTCCTAACAACCCCCCCCCCAGCCCAGCCCAGCCCATTAGCAGTCCTAACAACCCCCCCCCCAGCCAAGCCAAAATTAAAAAAAATGAAAACCTGTCTGCTGCCGCGGTCGGGGCCGCCGCGGCAGAATCGAGCGTGCCGCGGGGCCCCCCTGTGCACGGCAGAGCCTGCCCTCCCCTGTAGCAGCTCTCTCTTTGGAGCTGAAGTCAGACGCGCCGGCTTGCAGAGCAGAGCGCGAGGGAGAAACTCCTCCCTCGCGCTCTGCAAGCCGGCGCGTCTGACTTCAGCTCCAAAGAGAGAGCTGCTACAGGGGAGGGCAGGCTCTGCCGTGCACAGGGGGGCCCCGCGGCACGCTCGATTCTGCCGCGGCGGCCCCGACCGCGGCAGCAGACAGGTGGGTTTTTTTTTTCCAATTTTACTTTTCAAAAGAATGTTTTTTGCGCGGGGCCCCCTGAAACGCGGGGCCCTGTGCAAAAAACATTCTCGCTCAATGGACGGGCCGGCCCTGTATACGATATGTCTACTGATTGACCACATTAAAAATATGTGCTTGACGCACATTTGTCTCTGCTGCTGCTTGACCACACTGACACATGTATTTCGTGATTTTCTGGTAATGTACATGGCCCACCTGTGCTCACATCCTTGTAAGGTGGCAGCTATCTATGTGACAGCCGTCTGACACATCACAGGGTGCTAAGGGGTTCCATACCAACATTCCCTTTGAGGGGACTTATTTGTATTGTGTTTTCTGTGGTTGTTTGGGATAGTGGTTGTGGACATGTGTTAGAGCACCATAGGTTTCAGGTTCAATACCCACATGTTCCTTGTTTTGTGCTAACCTGACCATGAACTGCCTAACGATTAGTCACCTCTCCACACACCCTTCCATCTCTTCACTGTACACCACAGTATGCCCTTGATGCAGCCTATTCATCACATATTAGCTGTTACATATGGCTCTTTCTTCGTACTGTCCATGTCAGCTTTGGGGACTGGCATTGCTGTTGTTGATCTGATCTGGGCCATGTCTGTTTGTAGGTTCATGTTTCACATGCTCCTTTTCTGTTCTGTTCCCCATTTTGCCCTTTTCCACAGAGCATCCCCTGCCGCCCATTGGGTTTAGGTTCTTTGCTCTTTTGCATGCTGTCTCCACTGCATAACATTTCATTGTGTGTGCATGTGTTTATATGTGGCTCTCGTCCCAATTACCGACTGTGATATGAGCTGTGCACACCGGTTCTGCATGTGCATTGCATCTTCTTTACTATTGGGGTTGCCCTATCCTGGCAGCCAGCTGGATTTTGGTGTGGTGCCCTGCAGAGTTCTTGCATGCATTGACATTTGTGCCAGTGATCATGGGTTTGATTCCTCTCTGTTCTAATTATCTTATGCCTCTCATACACCAGTACTTTTTATTCCTGTCACAGTCCTATCTGTGACAATCTGTGCTGCTGGCACATTATACCCTCATCACTGTTGCCAACCATCCTTCTGTCCGTCTATCTGTGTCTGCCAGCTGTGTGGCGTCATGCCCTACTGTGCAGGCTGCTACCCCATGTCCTGCACTGGCACCCTTTTCTGCATCGCGGCTCTTCATTCTTGCCTCTTCTGTGTCTGCTCTGCATGGCACTACTACTCCTCTGTCCTCCTGTCATTGCACTTCTCCTGCCACCTCTGGCTCCTCTGCTGAACACGCATTCCCATCCTCTGCCACACACTGTCATTGTTGCACTTTACAGTACCATCACCTTGTGCATCGGTACAGCTGCCCCTGATATATTTGTCCACTTTACCAGCTGCCACATGGGCTGCTCGCAGATTTGGCAGGTCCATCACCTCAGACATCTACTTCCTTACATCACTTCTTCATTGGCTTTCGTTGCTGCTCTATGCAGTGTTAGGGTTACATCTGTGTTTGACCCATACATTTCATGCTTGTGAGGTTGGTGTACCTTACTGCCCTTGGCCAACATTTCTTTAGTCACCTTAACATCCTTGGGGCATCTTTAGCACCACCTTAGGTTCGGGCAGCTTCTGGGGCGCCTTATATGATGCCTTGGAGGGTACCACCCATTCATGTCACCCTCTGGGGCACATTCTGACCCACCTTGGTTGACGTGGCACTTTATGATGTGCCTTATGGTGCGCCCTAAAAGGTGCTTTAGGTTACGGCACTGGAATGAGGGGTTTTTTGGAGGACAGTACAGATTGTTGAGATGTGTCTGACTGCTACAGGCAGGAAAAGGAATTGCCTTGGACAGCCTAATTACATATCACCACTGAGGAATTGAACTCATGACTGCTGTAGCAGCAGTCATTGCATTAACCACTGTGCTACACCTCTAGTCCTTTGATCACAGCTCAGCGCGCGAACTTAAGATTACCGCGCGATGACGTGCCACTGCACGTCTATCGCGCGATGATGGCCAGGGCACCCTCTATCGCGCGATACCCCGCCATTGCTTCCTTTACATCGGAACGCCCACTACCTTATATGGCATTCCTCATGTTATCGCTGCAACTAGCGCCGGTAACATTAGGACCGTTTAGTAAACATACCCCTTAGAATGGTTCATTTCTATAAAATTACATCTTTCAAGTATCTTTCAATACCACCTCATCTCCTTACCACCCTTTATCATGTGGGGTCCCCCAGGATCCCTCCTCTCCTTAACATTATTTAATATTTACAACAGTCCATTAGCTACTATAATACAAGATCATGGAATAAGGATATCATTATGCAGATTACATACAGTTGTTTCATTATACCAATCCACTCTCTCCCAATCTGACAACATTAAATGATTGCCTTGAAGCAGTTAGCAAATGGTTCACCTTCAATCATCTCAAATGTAACCCATCCAAAACTTTCAGCATGGATCACCGAATGCAATACAAAATCCTCCTTTAGCTAAAATCCTCTATGGCACTCCAATTACTCTCCCAGAATTACTAAAAGTACTTAGTTATATCTTTGAACACTGACAAGGAACAGGTGCACCAAAAAGCAGTGGATGATAAAAAGCAGCTTTACTGGAAGAAACCCCAACGCATTTCGGCAAAACCACCTTCTTCAGGGGTATTGACCTCAAAATAAAAACATAAAAACATAAAAATATATCTCATAAAAACAGTATTGTAACATTAAATTATGAAGGTTTAAAACATCACATATAAAAATCCAAAACAGAAAGAATGATAAGCCATCCAAAGAGAGAGGAATAACTCAATCTAACAGAAAAGACATCATAATACACTAAACCAACAAAAACACTCCTTTCTGCCTCCCTTCATGTTTTTAGTGGTTTACTGATAAGTATTTCATATTTATTGGGCTCCTTTATAAATATTTTGATTTTGTTCATTTATTATTTATTATCCCTTATCTTTGCTGAAATTTTGCTTTTAGATCACCAGTTTTTGGCGCACACCGGTGTTTACATTGATATTTTTAGTTATACTTTCTTAGTTTTATAGTTTTAGGGGTATGTTTACTAAACAGCGCTAACGTTATCAGCGCTAACAGCGCTAACGTTATCAGCACGATAAGTGACATTATCGCACTATTTACCGCTTGATAACATCACTTATCGCGCGATAACGTCTCCAGCGACGTTAAGGCGCACAGAAGGTGGAGTAAGGCTCCCCAGAGGGTGGAGATAAGGGGTCAATGGGCGGAGAGAGGGAAAGGCTCCAGGCACACTAACGCTGTGAAATCAGGGTGTGAAAATTAACGCCAGTGAAAACCTCGCGTTAGAGGCACATTTGCAGGCACATTTACAGGAGAGAGAAACCATTTCAGTCAGCAATGTACCGCAAAGGCAGGGAGACCAAGAAAAGTGATAGTAGTGATACATGTGCAGCAACAGCATAGTGCCCAAGTACGAAAGGGCACTATGGTGAGGCTGCAAATGGTGTACAGGGGGCTGTAGGCAGGATCTGCAGTGGGGCATCTGGGGCACAGGGTGGACTAGGCAGATGCCTAGGTGATGCATAGGAATGTAGAAACGGAAAACCAGCAAGACAGCAACTGACCAAGGGCAAACATGTCCACGAGTGTGTGTCCCACAATGATACAATGGACATTACCCAGCAAGTACCCCAAAGGGCACATAACATTGGCAGGAGGTGCTGGGGGGGGGGGAAGCGTGGATGTCTATGCAGCCACCCCTATCCCATATCACGCACCATAGGCAGCCGCCTACCAGCACACTGGATGGCCTGGGACTGCGCACCACCAGCACCACCGGCATAAAGGCATGTCAGCATGGTGGCGGAGGGGTGCTGGTGGTGGAGGGGGCAGTGGCATCTGCCCACAGCAGACCAAGGCCAAGCCCTGTTTAGGTGGGTGCCGTGCACTGCAAAAAACAGTCTGTCTGACGAACAGTCATGGTACCCTCAGGGAATGACTTGCCTCTGTGGCAACAGTTTGGTGCAGTACACACAGCTAGTGTGTTCAGGGGCAGAAAATCACAGGTTCAAGCCCCAGCTGTGGCTCCTGCAGACCAGGTCCCTATATTTTATCCAGCACTAAACCGTGGCAATAAAGAAGGAACCTTTATTGCAGATAAAATAAACACACCATAAATGCCTATATTTTACCCTACAGAGCACATACACTATAGACATGTGCAGTCCCTAGAGCAGAGGTTCCCAACTGCAGTCCTGGAGGGCCAAACACCATTCAGGTTTCATGCTGTCCCTAAGAAATATGCTTGAGATGCATTTGTATGCTCAGCCCCCATTGTATGCAAATGTATCTCATGCATATTCATTAGGGACAGCATAAAAACCTGAATCATGTTGGGCCCACCAGGACTGGAGTTGGGAACCTCTGCCCTAGAGCATAGGCCAGAGCTACTCAAATCCAGTCCTGGAGGTCCGCAAACCAGTCAGGTTTTTGGGATATCCCTAATGAATATTCATGAGATATATATGCATTACAGATATCCTGCCAACCTGACTGGTTTGTGGCCCTCCAGGACTGGATTTGGAGACCCCTGCCTTACACCTCTGTCATTTAAGACTGTGAGTGAGCAAGGTACAGATGTCCAAGACATCAAAAAGGTTAGATAGAATTTGTTACATTCCTCCTCGCTTCTCACCACCACCAAAATATTGACTTTTTGGTGGTGGTGAGAATCGAGGAGGAATGTGACAAATTCTATCTAACCTTTTTGATGTCTTGGACATCTGCACCTTGCCCACTCACAATTTTAAATGACAGGCAGGGGTCTCCAAATCCAGCCCTGGATGGCCACAAACCAGTCAAGTTGGCAGGATATCTCTAATGCATATATATCTCATGCATATTCATTAGGGATATCCCAAAAAACTGACTGGTTTGCGGACCTCCAGGACTGGATTTGAATAGCTCTGGTATAGGCCAACAGGGCCACAAACACCCATACCCACAGGCTCCACTATCCAAAGCCTCATGGAGAGTCAGGCTGTTGGGCCCTGCGCGGAGCAGCATCTACCAATACTAGCACCTGCATACCTTAGCAATGCCGTCATAAACATGGAAACACGTTCCACATATATCAAAAGGTTGCTATGATGAATCTTTATTAACAAATTGTGTTTAATGTAGGATCTGTTATCTGACATTGATCATAGAAACCTTTTGATATATGTGGAGTGTGTTTCATATTTTGTTACTGACAGTGTTTACCACCCCGGAGAGTGAACCTAACAGTATTGAGTACCATAGCAATGCCTACACTGTGCCCAGGACTGGTGTGGCGGCCAAGGCTGCCAACCACCTCTCTCTTTGCACAATGCTGACATAGGTGTGGGAGTGTGTGTATGTCTACCCAGTGTTTTGTGGCTGCCTACACCTTACTGAGCCCCCAATGTTTGCACTGTCTCCAGTGTTAGCCTGCCAATGTGCATAATGAAGAGCAAGGTATTGTGGGTATGGCCTGGACACAGCGGTCTGGGCAGGATGCATCTGCACAGGGCATAGGGCAATGGCTGGGACATTGTAATGCCCGACCACCACCTGCATGGACAGGGTGCCATAGCATGTCATGCTGGGAGGTCACTGACTGAGCAGTGACCATGGCATGGCTAGGTTCTCCCATAGTGCTATACAGTATTTCTCTCAAGTGATATCTATGAGTTTTCTTTTCTAGGGCCCAATCACTGACATACTTGCTTGGTGAGTGTGCCCACATCCCATTTTTTGGGTGCACACTGTTATTCCAGGAATATGTACTATGTACTAGCTAGCAGACAGTCTGCAGTTAGCATGTGTATAGCTGGAACACCTTGCAGGGTGCAGCGGGTGGGAACTGACTGTGCCCTCTGCAGGTGAATGTCAGATAGTAGTGGGGGGCAGCTGAGCTTTTTCAGGCCTACTGCCAGTGCCCTATGTGATGCGTACAGATCTGCACTGACTGCCCTGTAGGGTGCCTATTCCCCAGCAGGACTGGGGTTGATGGTCCCTTCTACTGCCACCATTGCAGAGATGTAGAATGTGGATCTGTTGGTGGGAGATCCTGTCCCCTACCCTGACCCACAGAGAGCAGGTTGGGTAGTGCTACATAATCCACTTTTGGGTCCAAACACCACCCTTCGCTTATAACATGTGACCATGGCAACCGCACAGAATATGCACTATTCTGGATGCATCATAGTCCACAAGAGCTAGACGTGACTGGGAAATACAGATGGACACAGGTGCATCTGCAAGAACTACCTATTACACACTAGCACTGATGGGGACCTGCAGTACAGCCTATCTAAGCCATGCCATGTGCTGCGTACCTGGTGCTGGGCGCCCCACCTCACCCTCAGGGTGAGCACAGGAACCGCACAATGTCATGGTCTGTAGCTACTCTGTGCCAGTAACACAAACGGTCAGTTCCCCCTACCAGGCCGGGGTGCTATAGAGGCGCATACCCCATCTTGTGATCAGATGTAGACTGCTGATCTGCATGTGCAGTGCATCATGGGTACGGGTGGGTTTACCCTATCCTGGTAACCACAGCAGACAGTTTGTGTGGTGACCTGCAGTCTTTCTGTAGCCAGCCAGCAGTGTGTTTGATGCTGTAGAGATGTAGCCCACTGGTTACTTCAATGACTGTGGAGGCAAAGATCATAGGTTTGATCCCACAGTGGTGTTATTTAATAAGGCTGTCTGAGGCTTTTCCTTTTAATTTAGATCAGTGCTGCCAGCAAAAACACCCTCACAGTGCCGTAACCTAAGGTGCCTCATAGGGTGCCCTATAGGGCACATTATAAGGTGCCTTGGCAGACAGGGCACTTTATAATGTGCCCTATGGAGTGCCTTATAGGGCGCCTCATGCGGCACCTTAGGTTACAGCACTGTGAGGGTGTTTTTGCTGGCAGCACTGATTTAAATTAAAAGGAAATGCCGAAGACAGCCTTCTTACATAACACCACTGCGGGATCAAACCCATGACCTCTGCAGTCATTGCAGTAACCAGTGGGCTACCTCTTTATAGCTTCTAACACTGTGCTGGCATGAACTTAGGGTTAACGTACATTAACGTGCCACAGTGCCCACTATTGTGCGATACTGATTCCTTGCAACCTTCCCTCCGTAACGCCTACTACTTTATATGGCATTCTTCACATTAACGCTGCAACTAGCGCCGGTAACATTAAGACGGTTTAGTAAACATACCCCTTAGTTTATTTATAGAGGGCCCTGGTTTGCACTATCTATTTTCCATCCCCTCCCCCCCCCCCCCCTTCTTCCCTCTCCCTTTCCCCTCCCTCTCCTCCATATTGCTTGGGTATATTGTAATGGATATTATGGCTTGTTTCATTTTCTACATCGTTTCACTGTGCGCTCAGATGGAGCCTGTGCTTTCTTGCATTTTCCATTGGGAATGGGGCTCAGTGTTCACATAAGCTGTCCGGAGCTGGATCTCACCATAAAAACAGATGCAGCAGCGATAAATTGGTGCAAGATCTGATTTTATGCTCTTTTATATTGATCCTTTTAAATATTTGAGGATTTTCCTCTTTTAGTTTGCAAAATATCTCTTCACCATGTTACACTTTGAACTTGTTTTTGGCGTGAATTTAGGCTCATTTAAACTACCAGTGTGCCTGTGTTCTAGTCTTACAGTTCATTTGGCGTCTAAATGCACCGCTGGTTGCCGCAGACAAATGGTTCTTTCTTCTTTTTAGTTTCTTATTTCTCCTACTTATATACAGTACTCTTATTTTAAAGTTTGCTCTCAGGATTTGTCAAGTGTGCTCTTAGATGGGTCTTTGAAATTGTTATTTTTCTTACGCAGCGCTATAGTGAGCCACTTTGGATTATATGCTGTCCTCTTTTCTCTTAGAATGAGCAATTTCTTCTTGATAAGTCCTTACTGCCATTATTTGTCAGTCCAACTTGCAATTGGATATTTATCAAAATAGCATGTTTTTCAGTTTTATGGATGTTTTTTCCTGTTCAGCTATGACTTCGTTAAAACGTGCTCTTTTAATTTAGAAATCTGTATTCATTTTTGAATTCACTTCTATGCCAACATTACATGTCCTCCTCATCCCTATATTCTATGTTTTTGTTGGTTTAGTGTATTATGATGACTTTTCTGTTAGATTATTCCTCTCCCTTTGGATGGTTTACCAGTCTTTCTCTTTTGGATTTTTATATGTGATGTTTTAAACCTACATATGTATAATTTAATGTTACATATACTGTTTTTTATATGAGATGTATTTTTATGTTTTTATGTATTTATGTTTTTATTTTCAGGCCAGTACTCCTTGAAGAAGGTGGTTTCGATGAAACGTCTTGGGGTTCCTTCCAATAAAGCTGCTTTTTCTCAACCACTGCTTTTGGCACACCTGTTCCTTGCCTGTGTTCTAGATAGCCTACAGGTGCCTTGTGCTCTCCTGTTGACTTAGTTATATCTGACATTGAATTTAATTCCGGCACACCACAGTTTCTTTCTTCCACATTAATTAAATACATCCCATCCCACTCTTTCTGGTCATTTAATACTAAATTTCGAATCGACCCAAATTACTGCCTTTTGTCCCCTTATTGTGGAACTCTTTACCCCCCCCCCCCCCAACTGGATCTCTCCTTTAAAAAATTCAAGAGGAGACTAAAGACTTGTTTGAGTGCACCTGTAGCAGAGTACCACACTCAACATTGCTGCATTATATCCTCCCCCTCCAGACAACGCTTGCACTATACTCTCTACCTACCCTTCTCCTGCATTTAAACTTATATACTTTTCTTTCTTTACTTTATTTCTATTGAAGAGTTATTCCATTCTATTTTAATGTCAATTATTTTTGTATTTGATTTTAACTTCTGTGTAAAGCACCTTGATAAAGCTTTGAAAGGCAGTATATCAAACCAACTAATAAACCATACACTATAATCACAGTTTATTGATTTTTACATATTCCACTCCTCCTTTCTTCTCTTTTGAGCTGGGCAGCTTCCATTTAACTCCACTGAACAGCAGAATTATCATTTGTTGCTGCAACATTGCTCTTTAGTCTTTATCTTTCTCAGAGCACAGAAATATTCAGGATAGGATAGTATGGTGCTTCCATCTAGTGGAGAGTACAGTTCTATACCTGCTAGATGTACTTAGGAAAACAAAGATTTGATAACATAACCCATACACACATCTGTGCTAGATTATATTATTGCAATGTGAGGAGTAGCCTAGTGGTTAAAGCAGTGGCCTGGTGCTCATGAGACCAGGGTTTGATTCCCTCTGGCATGCCTTAAACAAATCACTTAACCCTCCATTGTCTCAGAAGAAAGACCTCACAATCTGCTTCCATTCACACCCTGCCAAAAAACCTCAGAGGCTGCTGAGTTGCCAGGGGTCTGTAGTGACTCAACAGCACACATTGTATTTGCAACTTACTGTATACTAGTTTAAACTAAAACCCAGTTAAATAGATTACAAGTATTCAGAATACTACCATCCATACGCTTTTCGGGTTAAAGCCTTGTAACTATATTACAAACTGTCTTATAACAGCTTTGGTGACTGAAGATGGCTTTTAGAATTCAGTTTATAGTTCTCACTGTGATTTTTCAAGTTTTTTCTTTTAGTCAACCACTATCAAAGATTACCATCTGGCTTATGTCCCTACAAGAAACTTATAGTCCTCTCAAGTTGTCCTCCTTTGTGTCCCTTCCCCAAAGATCAAATAAATTGGCATTAGAAAAAAAGAGTAGTTACTCACCTGTAACAAGTGTTCTCCAGGAGCAGCAGGAATCACTCCTCACATATGGGTGTCATCGGCGCCGATGAAGCCCCAGCGGAGCATTTCCCCAGCTTTCTATGAAAGCCTTTCGGAATGCAGGCACGCATGCGCGGTTCCCTTCCCGCCTAAAGGTGCCATCTTACCTCAGTCAAATGACATAGCTAAGAACAGCACTCAAAAATGAAAAATAAACTATGTACCACTGCAACTCCAAGGGGAGGAGGGAGGGTTGTGAGGACTGATTCCTGCTGCTCCTGGAGAACACCTGTTACAGGTGAGTAACTACTCTTTCTCCAGGACCAAGCAGGAAGTCAGTCCTCACATATGGGTGACTCCCAAGCTCTGGGCTACCGAGGAACCCAGGCTGAACAAGGGAACTCCCTCTAGTCTCAGCAGCAAAGAAAAGGCTTTTCAAGGACACAACCCCCACCGGTAGCCCAACAGAGGGCAGGAGGGCAGGAGTTGCCTAAACCTCAAAGAGATTCCGGAGTACTGCTTGGCCAAAAGCACTGTCCCTACGGGACTCCCTCTCCAGGCAGTAATGGGCCGCAAAAGTCTGGCTTGAAGACCAAGTTGCAGCCCTGCAGATGTCTACCAAGGGCACAGAGCGGAGATGAGCCACTGAGGCAACCATTGCCCGGACACGATGGGCCGTGACCCTACCCTGCTAAGGAAGGTCAGCCGCCTTATAAGCCCAGGTTATACAGTCAGCTACCCAGATGGACAAGGTACGTTTGGACACAGCCAACCCCAACTTATTGGGGTCAAAGGATACGAAGAGCTGGGTAGCCTTTCTGTGCCCCTGCATACGGTCAAGGTAGAAGGAAAAGGCCCTCCTACAGTCCAGGGTATGCAGGACTGCTTCAGCCTGGCTTGCATGAGGCCTAGGGAAGAATGTTGGAAGAACCACCTCCTGGTTGAGGTGGAAAGAGGAGACAACCATAGGGAGGAACTTGGGATGAGTCCTAAGGACTACCCTGTTCCTATAAATCCTGGTGTAAGGCCTATCACAGACCAGGGCCTGAAGCTCACTTACTCACCTAGCCGAGGTAAGGGCTATCAGGAAGAGTGTCTTCCAGGAGAGGAAGCGTAGTGGACAAGTAGCCATCGACTCAAAAGGTGGGCGAGTCAGTTGCTGCAAGACCACATTCAGCTCCCACTCAGGGGCAGGAGGACGGATGGGAGGCTTGAGCAAAAGCAAGCCCCTAAGAAAGGGGGACACCAAGGGGTGACCAGACAGAGAATGTCCCTCCACCAGAGAGTGGTGAGCTGCTAGAGCTGAGAGGTGGACCCAAACAGAATTGGATTTAAGACCTTGATTTGACAAGTGCAGTAAGTACTGAAGGACTACTGACACAGTACAGGAGAAAGGATCCTCTGTACGCAGCTGACACCACACAGAAAACCTTTTCCATTTGAGAGCATAGGTTTTCCTAGTGGACTGTTTCCTAGAGGCTAGGACAACCTCCTCAACTTCCTGAGGTAGGCCCCAGGGAGCCAAAACTACCCTTGCAGCCTCCAGGCCATCAAATTGAGAGCTTTGAGATTGGGGTGCAGAAGGGAACCCTGCTCCTGTGAGAGAAGGTCGGGTTGCAACCCCAGAGGTAGTGGAGGATCCACCGCCAGCTGAAGCAGAAGAGGAAATCAAGGCTGTCTCGGCCACTTGGGAGCCACCAGCAGGACCGAGGCCTTGTCCTGAAGAATCTTGAAGAGAGTTCGGGCCACCAAGGGCGTGGGAGGAAACGCATAGAGGAGGCCCTGAGACCAGGATATCAGAAAAGCATCCGCTGCTATCCGCAGAGGATGCGGTTGCCTGGAGCAGAACTTTGGCAGTTGCTTGTTCATTGGGCTGGCAAAGAGATCTATCAAAGGGAGACCCCATTTTAGGAAGATCTTCTGAACTACTGAAGGATGCAGCTGCCACTCATGGGGCTGCAGTATTCTGCTTAACCTGTCGGCCAGGTAGTTGTCCTGGCCTGGAAGGTACACAGCCTTGAGGAGCATGTTGTGCTTGAGGGCAAATGAACAAAGGTCCTCAGCCTCCCGACAAAGGATCCTGGAGCCAGTTCCGCCCTGTTTGTTCACATAAAACATGGCTACTTGGTTGTCTGTCTGAATCAGGACAGACTGGTGAGCCAGGGTAGGAGTGAAAGCTTTGAGTGCTAATCGAATAGCTCTGAATTCGAGGAGATTGATCTGCTGTGCAGCTTCCCAAGGAGACCACAGGCCCTGGGTGCACTTGCCCAGACAATGAGCTCCCCAGCCTTGCAGGAAGGCGTCCGTGGTCATCACTACTGTGTACCCTGGAATCTGAAAAGGCACCCCCCTTCAGTAGATTGGGAGGGTGCAGCCACCAGTTGAGGGAGAGCAGAAATTGTCTGGACACCCTTATCCTGTCTCTGAGGCTGCCTGTGGCCTGTGACCACTGAGTCCGAAGGCACCACTGTGCAGGCCTCATATGGAGCCTGGCATTGGGGGTCACATGTACTGTCGAAGCCATGTGGCCTAGAAGCCTCAGGCAGAGTCTGGCGGAGACCAGGGACCTGCTGAGAAACTGATTTGCCAAGGCCATCAACCTTTGGGCCCTGTCTGCTGGCAAGAAAGCCTTTGCCAGCAGAGAGTCCAGCCTTGCTCCTATGAACTCCAAGTTCTGGGAGGGGAGCAAAGTGGACTTTGCAAAGTTTATGACAAACCCCAGCCTTTGGAGAAGAGCAATAGTGCTGAGGGTGGCTTGTTTGGCCTGCTGGCACGTCTGACCCCTGATGAGCCAGTCGTCCAGACAGGGGAAGACAAAGATGCCCTGGTTTCTCAGGTAGGCCGCCACCACTGCTAGGCACTTTGTGAAGATTCTGGGGGCGGAGGTGAGGCCAAAAGGCAGCACCCTGTACTGATAATGGTTTCCTCCCACAATGAACCTGAGGTACTTTCTGTGGTCTGGATGAATGAGGATGTGAGTGTACGCATCCTTTAGATCTAAAGAGCATAGCCAATCTCCCTGCTGGAGGTAGGGCAGAAGTGTCCCAAGAGTAAGCATCTTGAACTTCTCCTTCACTAGGAACTTGTTGAGGTTCCTGAGGTCCAGAATGGGTCGAAGGCCACCGGTTCTTTTGGGCACCAGGAAATACCTGGAGTAGAAACCGTGACCCTGTAAGTGGGAAGGCACAGGCTCCACCGCCCTGTCCACCAACAGACCATGAAGATCTTGTAGAAGAAGGTCTGTGTGCAGGGGAGGCCTTGGAGGCTCCCCTGGAAAATATGGTGGAGGCAGTTGGTGAAAATGCAGGGCATAGCCCTTGTGGACTATCTCCAGCACCCAACTGTCCCCGGTGATAAGGGGCCACTGGTGGGCAAAGAGGGCGAGGCGACCTCCTGTGCAGGGTTGGGAGAGCAGTGGAGGAGAGGCTACGCTCAAGGAGTCAAAAACCCCCACCCTGCTGAGTGGTAGCAGGGGCCGGAGGCTTGGGGGTCCTCTGCCTATGGGGCCCATTACCCTGGCCCTTGGCTTGCTGACCCTGGGGGGCAGCTTGGGCAGCCTGATATTGCGGGTACTGTTTGTAGGCAGTGCCCTTCCTCGGGTAAAAGGGCTTTTTACCCGAGCCCTTCTTTTTATGAGAAGGGGCAGAGGTCTTCCTCGACAGCCTTGTCCGTGTGAGGTGCTCAGTTTCGAGCTGAGCGGCCTTCTCGGTCATGGGCTTGCCAAAAAGGTTGTCACCTCGGCAAGGGACATCGACCAACTTGTCCTGAACCCATGGCTCGAGGTCCGATGACTGCAGCCATGCCTGGCGTCGAGCCGCGATGCCGGCTGCCGCAACTCGGGCCGAAGCCTCGAAGCCATCGTAGGCTGCGCGGGACATGAACTTCGAGCAGTCCTGAATCCCCGAGGACAAGGACTTAAATCTCTGCAAGGGTTCCCCGGAGAGACCAGCAGAGAACCCGGCCAACTCCTTGGCCAGATCCCGCAAGTACATGCCCATGTAGAGCTGGTAGGACTGGACACGACAAGCAAGCATCGAGCCCTGGAAGCTCTTTCTACCGACGCCATCGAGGTTCCGGGCCTCCCTGCCAGGGGGCACCGCGGAGTGCATCTTCTGGCTCTTCAGACGATGCATGGCCGATTCCACAACCATAGAATGGTGTGGTAGCTGTGCCTTCTGAAAACCAGGGCTCTTTCGGAGTCGATAGATCGAGTCGACTCGCTTGCTGAGAACCGGTGCCAAGGCCGGTGCCTCCCATATACGTAAGAGGAGCCGTTCCAGCATCGGAGGAACCGGGTCAGTAAAGGCCTCCTTCAGAGGACAGTCATACTGTAGGGCCTCGAGCTCTTCAGCTCGAGGCTCCTCCTCGGGGTCCGCCGGAATAGCCAAGGCAGCGGCCATATCCCGGATGAACTCCGAGAACCGAGTATCCTCCGGGGGGGACCTACTCCGGGGCTCAGACTGCGGTGAGTCCGATGGGACGCACCGAGTCTTGAAGGTATCAGGAGACTCCTCGTCCTCCGTCTCCCAAGCTGACTTGTCCGAGGAGGAGTCAGGGTCCGACCCTGCGTGGCCCTGGAGCACCCGCCCTGATGCCGGAGGCACTGGCATCGACGCCCTCGGTCCCAAACGGGAGGTCGAGGGAGACAGCGACCGAGGTCGACTCCGAGCCACGATGGACTCGAGTATCGGCTCGGTCTCCGGGGTCGACTTCGAAGTCGATGTCCCAGTGGTGTCACCACTCACCCTCCCAGAGGTAATTAGCATAGGTAGGGCAAGTGGGTAGTTGTGTTTCTTGGGTGGTAAAACTTAAAATGGAGGTGTAGAAAGGCCTCCTGGGTAATGTAGTCCACCAACCATGAAAATGAGTACACGTTGTGCACGAGTGGTTTAAGGAAATTAGGATTTATTTCCCCTCCCGGGGTTAGATGTTGAAGACCAAGAATAAGGACTATTTACAACGAAATTATACTTCCAGTGATAACAAAAATATTGCTTACTTTCAGCTGTTATACAAAACCAAAACAATAAACAGTTCCTTCCAAAATGTTTCTTTTGGCTGTTTCTTTCTCCTTAGTAAAAACCAATATATTCAGCACAGAGACTGCACATTATCCGCCACCATATAAGAACAGTCCATCATATATTCTGACTCAGGAGGTTGATATGGGTCCCAGTGCATACAGTCAGTTTCTTCCTGGAAACCTTTTAGAACAGGTTCTTCTCTTTGCCAGGCAAACTGTTCTCTTTCACTCACAGGGTTTCCTTCCCCCAACCTGCTTGGTGAGTCTAAATGCTTGCTCTCAGGTGCAAACAGCTCTCTGTAGTTAAAGGGTAATACGTTTCCCTCTTCAGCTTTATAACATGGAATTCTTCCTTTGCTTTTAACACTACTTCCTCTCAGGATTCTCCCTTGGCTACCACACGGAAAACAAAACTCCTCTCCCCCTTCTGATATATATTTATAATCAGGGAAATTGACTTTACCTGGAGTCTGCCTTTTGTGAACCCAGCGTGGCTGTCTTTTCTGCTTTTCAGCATAAATGTCCTTGCTTCCTGAGCAATAGAAATCCTCTGTGCCTCCTATGTTTAAGCACTGCTCCCTGTGTCCTGGACCTGAATGTCCTACACAGCTCTTGTCCTTTGAAGAGTATCTCCAACTAGGATTGGGATTTCTTTTACCTTTTCCCACGCTTGCTGTATCTCTCTCCATGTCGGAGACTGAGCTTCCATCTGAGACTCTCCCCTTGTCTCTGCTCGTATCTTTGCCCGTGTCTGTGTCTGTCTCTGTCTCTGTCTCTGTCTCTCTCATATATTTTACTAGAGGGTTTTTATCTAGCTTCCTTCCCCCGTTGTATTGAGCCACACCTCCCCCCAGGTGTTCACAGTTCCCTGATGAGGTAGGAGCTAGCTCAGGGGATGGGCGTTCCCTAGCCCTCTGTGACGAGGTTTGTTTATGGTTTCCATGCCAACCCTCCATGCTTGACTCAGCACTGACAGCTTTGGTTTCATTTTCCACAGAAACCTCTGTTTCCATCGGTTCTGAACCTTGCACTTCACGACATATCCCCCGCCTTAAAATATTACGTACTGCCGCATCTTCCGGACAGTACGTAATACGCGAGAGTGCGTCCGCATTGCCGTGTAGCTTACCTGCCCTATGTTGAATTACAAAATTGAACGCCTGTAGGGCTAAATGCCATCTTGTGAGCCGGGCGTTGGAATTCCTCATTTGATGTAGCCATTTTAATGGAGCATGGTCTGTTATAAGGAGGAACTTCCGACCCGTTAAGTAAAAACGGAATGCCTCGACTGCCCATTTAATGGCCAGGCATTCTTTTTCGATAGTCGAATAATTTTTCTCGGCCTTGGAGAGCTTTCTACTGATGTAGGTGACTGGGTGTTCTACTCCCTCAAATTCCTGGGAGAGTACTGCACCTAACCCACTCTCTGATGCATCAGTCTGCACCACAAATGGTAGACTGAAGTCTATCCCTCTCAGTATTGGGGCTGTGCAGAGCTTCCCCTTGAGGGTAGAAAAAGCTGCCTCAGCCTCTGGGGTCCATCGAACTCTATTAGGGGCGTTCTTTTTTAGCATCTCGGTGAATAGAAGGCTCTCGTCTGCAAACCGAGGTATAAACCTTCTATAATAACCAATGAGCCCTAAAAAGCTGCGCACCTGTTTCTTAGTAACGGGACGTGGAAAATCCTGGACGCTCTGGACCTTATTGGCTAATGGCTTCACTGTCCCTCTCCCCACCAGGTGACCTAAGTATTTCGCTTCTTCCGTGGCAAACATACACTTTGCGGGGTTCAGGGTTAAGCCTGCTTTCCGCAATGCCCATAGTACTGCCTCTACCCTCGCCAGGTGTTGGGCCCATGTGGTACTATAAATGACTATGTCATCCATATACGCTAAGGCGTAATCATGGTGGGGCCTCAACACCTGGTCGACTAACCGCTGGCACGTGGCTGCTGCACCCTGTAAACCAAATGGCATTCGCCGAAATTGATATAAACCAATTGGTGTACTGAATGCCGTTTTTGGTTTTGAGCCACGTGTGAGAGGTATTTGCCAGTATCCTTTTGTTAGGTCTAAAGTGGTCAGGTACCTGGCTTGACCTAATCGATCTAGCAAGTCATCGATGCGTGGCATCGGGTACGCATCGAATTGCGAAATATCGTTGACTTGTCTGAAATCGATGCAGAACCTGAGTGTGCCATCAGGTTTCGGGACTAGCACAATGGGGCTTGACCATGGGCTATACGACTCTTCAATTATCCCCATTGCTATCATTTCCTTAACCTGCCTGATCACTTCGGCCTTCTTGGCTTCAGGCATACGGTAGGGCCGCTGTCTGATGGTGCGCCCTGGTGTCGTGATCACCTCATGGGCAACTAGGTGAGTTTCGCCTGGCTTGGTGGTGAGGACATCTTTAAAGTTCCCTAATAGTTGGGTCAGCTCCTGCCGCTGAGACTGGGATAAAGTTTCACCTAACCTTGGCTCTGGCCGCTCCCTCCAATCTGAAGTTTGTGGCCCCAGGTCCTCCTCTCGCTTTTCCTCAGCTAGGGCTGCCATCCCTTTTATTTCCCTCTGACCCGTAGAACCAAAACCACCCTCCCCCCTTTCTGTGGGTGTTAGTGCTGGGACTTCTTCAACTACCGGGAATCCTACCCTTTCGCACACTAATTGTGCAATTCGGTCTCCTTCCCGAATTCTAAAATCCTCCTTCCCGAAGTTAAAAATAAGAATTTTTACAGGGCCACGATAATCGGGGTCTATAACTCCCGCTCCAATATCTATGGAATTTTTAACAGCAAGGCCCGACCTAGGAGCAATTCTCCCATAACATCCTTCGGGCAACTTAATTTGAATCCCAGTATTCACTAGGGTTTTTCCTCCCCTTTTCACCACCGTGTTTTCAGAGCTGAAGAGATCATACCCAGCGGACCCGCTAGAAGCTCTTTGGGGGCCTTTGGCCTTTGGTGTCATTCGGCAAAACTGCAGCACGAATTTTGCCTTCCCCGGGGATACCCCCTTGACTTGGGTCTGGGTTGGACTAGGAGCCTTTTTTGGATTCCCGAACAGAGGCGCAGGAATCTTGGCTGTTAAAGCCTCCGGACCAGTTCCTGTCATCTCTGTTGGGGGTAGTGTACCCTTATAGCCTAACCGGCGAAGGCCTTCACCTATCTCTTTATAAAAAGGTGGCCAATCGCGCCCTAAGACCAACTCATGGGGTAGTTTGGGAACTACCGCAAACAACAGAGTGTATGTGGTTCCTAACCCCTTTACTGTTATTTCATGCAAGGGATAAGGCGATGAAGCGCCGTGTACACATCTTACGCGTACTTGGCCTTCTGCTTGGCTCGGGGGCGACGAACAGCGCCTCACGATGGCCTCCCAGAGTGTGCGGGAAATCATACTCTGGTCTGCCCCCGAGTCAAGCAGTGCCAGCGTGTCGATGCCTCCTACTTGAACGGGTAGCAGAAACCCATCCTGGACTGGTTTATCCACCCCAGACATCAGAACAGTCCTCTTAGTGCATTCCCTTTTAAAATGCCCCACTTTCCCACACAAATAACATTTACCCTTGGGTGTAGACACATTCTCTCTGGGCACATAAACACTCCCATCATTCTTACTTCTAACATTCCCATTAGCCATTGTATATTTTTCATCATAGGGAACCTTTCCCTTTTTAACATTATATAAACCTGCAGCTTGCAGTACGCTGCGCTCTGAGGGGTCAGCTATTTGGGCCTCCAAAAACCGGTCCGCCAAACTAGCTGCTTCCTCAGTGGTCTTGCAATTTTGCAAGGTGAGGTACATCCTCATTTCCTTAGGTACAGCCTGTACAAACTGTTCTAATATAACTGTATCTAATACACTTTCCATTGTCTTATTTTCTGGACTTAGCCATTTCCACGCCAGACTCTTAAGACGCTGTTGTAACGCCTTGGGCGTTTCCTGAGGCTTCAGGCGAGCCTCCCTGAAAAGCCTCCTATAATGTGAGGTTGTCAGCCCCAACCTGTCCTTTACCGCCCTTTTTATCTCAGCATAATCATCCGCAAGAGCGGCTGGCAGCGCTTTGTAGGCTGACAGGGCTTCACCTGTTAGCGAAACTGCAAAGCGCGTAGCCCACTGACTATCAGGCCATTTTAACGCCTGTCCAATACGCTCAAATGCATCTATAAAGTCATCAATATTGTCTGTTGGACTCAATTGTCCTAAAGAAAATGTATGACTTGCGTGCATTGGGGGTCCTGGCATAACCAAAGGATTGTCCGTCCGTGGTCCTTGGCGTTCCTGTAGAAGTGCTGCTACAGCGTCCAGCAGCGGCTTCTGCTGCTCTCTCTGGAGCGCGGCATTCTCCTCCTGGATGCGCTTAGAAAGTTCCATTTGTAGGTCCCACTGCTTCCGCATCCACGCTATTACGTCCTGGGCCTCCATCTTTCGTCAGCACCTGCAATGAAAGACAGAAAAAAAAAAACCCAAGTGCGGCTCCCTTTTTCAGGTTTTTTTTTTTTTTTTTTTTCCTCAACCCCACAGCGCCCCTCTTTTCCTGGTATCCTCCCTCACTTATGCCCAGGTGCTATTACCTGAGGCTTCGTGTAGAGGTCTACGTTCAGGAAAAGAAGCTGTGTCTTGTCTTTGTCTTTCCTGCAGCCTTCTGGTAGCCCACTTGCTTGTGCCGGAGTCCTGGTGCTGTAATCTTCCGTTGTCCTTCCTTCAAGGTCAAGCATCCGAAAAACTACGCCAGATATGTCACCACTCACCCTCCCAGAGGTAATTAGCATAGGTAGGGCAAGTGGGTAGTTGTGTTTCTTGGGTGGTAAAACTTAAAATGGAGGTGTAGAAAGGCCTCCTGGGTAATGTAGTCCACCAACCATGAAAATGAGTACACGTTGTGCACGAGTGGTTTAAGGAAATTAGGATTTATTTCCCCTCCCGGGGTTAGATGTTGAAGACCAAGAATAAGGACTATTTACAACGAAATTATACTTCCAGTGATAACAAAAATATTGCTTACTTTCAGCTGTTATACAAAACCAAAACAATAAACAGTTCCTTCCAAAATGTTTCTTTTGGCTGTTTCTTTCTCCTTAGTAAAAACCAATATATTCAGCACAGAGACTGCACATTATCCGCCACCATATAAGAACAGTCCATCATATATTCTGACTCAGGAGGTTGATATGGGTCCCAGTGCATACAGTCAGTTTCTTCCTGGAAACCTTTTAGAACAGGTTCTTCTCTTTGCCAGGCAAACTGTTCTCTTTCACTCACAGGGTTTCCTTCCCCCAACCTGCTTGGTGAGTCTAAATGCTTGCTCTCAGGTGCAAACAGCTCTCTGTAGTTAAAGGGTAATACGTTTCCCTCTTCAGCTTTATAACATGGAATTCTTCCTTTGCTTTTAACACTACTTCCTCTCAGGATTCTCCCTTGGCTACCACACGGAAAACAAAACTCCTCTCCCCCTTCTGATATATATTTATAATCAGGGAAATTGACTTTACCTGGAGTCTGCCTTTTGTGAACCCAGCGTGGCTGTCTTTTCTGCTTTTCAGCATAAATGTCCTTGCTTCCTGAGCAATAGAAATCCTCTGTGCCTCCTATGTTTAAGCACTGCTCCCTGTGTCCTGGACCTGAATGTCCTACACAGCTCTTGTCCTTTGAAGAGTATCTCCAACTAGGATTGGGATTTCTTTTACCTTTTCCCACGCTTGCTGTATCTCTCTCCGTGTCGGAGACTGAGCTTCCATCTGAGACTCTCCCCTTGTCTCTGCTCGTATCTTTGCCCGTGTCTGTGTCTGTCTCTGTCTCTGTCTCTGTCTCTCTCATATATTTTACTAGAGGGTTTTTATCTAGCTTCCTTCCCCCGTTGTATTGAGCCACACCTCCCCCCAGGTGTTCACAGTTCCCTGATGAGGTAGGAGCTAGCTCAGGGGATGGGCGTTCCCTAGCCCTCTGTGACGAGGTTTGTTTATGGTTTCCATGCCAACCCTCCATGCTTGACTCAGCACTGACAGCTTTGGTTTCATTTTCCACAGAAACCTCTGTTTCCATCGGTTCTGAACCTTGCACTTCACGACAGTGGTCGGGGCAGATGCGCCAGACAGGCTGGCCATCAGTGCCCGCTGCTGCTCCATGAAGGCAGACAATCTGCTCTCCAAGGCTGTCATCCTGAGACTCAGCTCGGGAGACGCAGCAGCCACCGACTCGGGCCCCGGCAGCGCCGGGCCCGACGTCGGCTCCCTGGGAGGAGAGTCCTCGAGGACTACGGGGCTTACGTGTCCAGCAGACTCTGGCTCCACTCAAGGAACTTTTGCAGGCTTCTCGTGTTCCACAGGCCCAGGGCGACAGTCGGGGGTCTTAGACCTGGCCCTCGAGGAGCCAGGGACCTCCTCCGATGATGCCCTCGTGAGCCGCTTCTTCCTCTTGCGTTCCCGGTCGGGGGACCACCTGTCCGAGGAGCTTCGACGGCGCTCGGGATCGGAATCCCGAGATGTCGAGGCCTCAGACGAGGTCCGGGCCCGGCTGGAGGCTGAGTCTGAGAAAAGCCTTTCTTTTTGCTGCTGTCGACTTCGGAGTGCCTTGGAAGACATCTTTCCACATGGCCCGCACGACTTAGGGTCGTGGTCGGGGCCAAGGCACCGAAGGCAGCAGTCGTGTGTGTCGGTGAGAGACATTAATTTCTTACACCGATCACACTTTTTAAAACCGCTGGAAGCCATCGGGGAAAAAAGAGTCCCCGCGAGGTCAAAGGACCGGCCTTCCAGGGAAAAATGGAAAAAAGGGCGTGAACGCCAGCCACGAAGGGCAAAAACCGAAAAAGAAGAATCGGGCTCGATACCGGTGTACCGAACCCGGCGGGAGGGGAACCAACGTTGAACCGGAAGAAAAAATAGCGAAAATCGCCGAAAAAATCTAATTTTAACCAGGAGAACAGGACACACATCCGGTGGGCTTCACGGAAAAAAAGAGACTGGGGTAAGATGGCACCTTTAGGCGGGAAGGGAACCGCGCATGCGTGCCTGCATTCCCAAAAGCTTCCATAGAAAGCTGGGGAAATGCTCCGCTGGGGCTTCATCGGCGCCGATGACACCCATTTGTGAGGACTGACTTCCTGCTTGGTCCTGGAGAAAAACTTATCATACATAGGCCCTAGCCTTTTGATTTGATTTATGAGTAATTATCTGAGTTTTAGGAATTTACTATAAGGCTTGGTTTATTTAATCTAGTTTTTATTGGTGCTAAATAAAATATACTTATCTACATACTGTAGATCAATGAAAAATTCTGTCTGTATCTTTTTATTTTTTATAACCCAGCAGAGTTTAGAAACAATTATACAAAAACAGTTGAGAATGTCTGTCTGTCCATCTTTCTGCCTGTCTTTCTGAAAATTTAACAGAAAGGGATGAAACTTAGGATGTGGGAAAAGTGGTAAAAAGACACATCAAGTTCAAAAATAGGTCAAATCAGAGCAGTGTTCCAGAGAAACAAGCACGCCAAAAATTGGCCCAAAGTATTTCTATGGGAGGAGTTCCAACTTCTCTAGCATATAAATTTACATAGAGTAAAACATAATAGTTAACAGACTTCCTTCTTTCAAAATCACACTCTCTGTTCTCTACTCACCCCAAACTGTTTCACCCTTAAATAATGCCCCAAATGTCCCAGCACTCCACATAGTGCTCCACCCCCCAAAAAAATACTTTCTCACAACTGACCTCATCCACCAAATGCTCCCACCCTGAAAACAACTTCCTCACCACACTGCAAGCTGCTCCATCCACAAAAACTACACCCCCACAACTGCCCCATCACTCTGCAAGCAGCCCCACCCCAACTTTCCCACTATGCCACAAACTTCCCCACTCCCAAAAAATACCCCCCAACTGTCCTACCATGCCATAAACTACCCCACCCATAAAAATATCCCCCACACTTGCTCCACCACCTCATAAAACTAGCTCAACCCACTACCTTGCCAATTGCCCTTCACATTTGTCCCTATTGATGTCTTTTTGCTAGGAGGCAATACCACGAGACTGGTGCAATTTTGCAGATGGGGCAGGAGTGGAGGTGGACCGCTCATGCCCTGTACACTGCTGGACCACCAGGAAGAGCCTGGTAAGCTCTGGACTTGCTAGGAGGGGTTCAGGGGTCACAAATAGCTAACAAGGATGTTCACTGCCAGGGTTGGGGAGGCCTAGATGCCTGACCCTAGAGATTGGGTTCTGTCAGGGGGGGAGGGTTCTGAAAGGGGGTGGTTGAAGGGCCATATGTTGGAGCCATTGAACATCCGATTTGCAGCACTGTTGGCATTTATGCTTGAGGGTGGGGGGGATGACAGGAGGGTCAGTGCCACCATTGCGGATCGGGGAAGACAGAGTGTCTTCTTGTGCTGTCCTCCCCCTGCTCCCTCCCTTTAGCCCATTCCCTGCATTAGCAGACAGCGTGAGAGTACCTGTGCTATCTGCCAATGCAAGGAATACTGCCCAGTGCGTAATTGCCTTCCCTATGTGTTAAATGCAGGGCAGATGCTGGCCACTCCCTCTGCATTTACTATACAGGTTTTGCACCTACCTCACGGCATTTTGACATATGCCACACAATAGGTGCAAAAGCATTACTTTACTTTAGTAAACAGACCTCATGGTTTATTAATAATTCCCTAACTGTGATGTGCTACATTTAAAATTATTCACATATATATTTCACTTTCTTTGCTGCTATTTTCACTGTGAAAGCTCCTTACTGAAGTTGACTGCTTTCTTATTGGTTGCTATGTATACTAGCAGTTATGTTACCATGGGAAGTGATAGATTAAGGAACTATCATGCTAGGAACATTCCTAGGGTTGAAAGTTTAAGGGGCCCTGTCAGTTGTGCTCCATACTCAGGAGGTTAGGAATGAAACTATCTGGCTTTTTTCAGAACTCTATTGATGTTATTTTTATGTCTGGAAGCTAGAAGGATGGCTCACATGTCTGGATATTTTTATTCTTTCCAACCCAAAGGAAGTTGAAAAGAATTATATAAAAGGAGTTGAGAATGTCTGTCTCTCTGTCTCTTTGGGGGCAAAATAACTACAAAAATGATGAAACATGACATGTAGAAAAAACTGGTAAAAAGATTGTAGCCATTGTACAAAACCTTTTCACATTGAAACCCACCCCTATTTGCAAACCAGTGTTACACGCCCTGATGTAGCTTCCTTACTAAAATTGTGTAGTCAGTGGCCATAAGGGAAGGCGTTATCACCAGATTTACGAATTGGAAAGGTACAGTACACATCAGTTCCTTCAAAAGGAACTGGGGAAGTATATATAATAAGTGAACTTAGATGGTATGTATGAAGTTTACCAATAAAGTTATTGCAAAGTGTCTTGATATTTATTTTACGCAGGTTCTGACATTTTCTTGTATTTCTAGCTGAAATAATGTTTCCAGTTTCTCAGGAGGACATGAAAGAATAACCCAGCATACATTTCATCTTTTATTGCACCAACTGGTAAGTATAAATTTTTTTTTTTTAAACCAATATTTTCTTTTACAGAAGATCAACCACAACACGTTACAACTCTAATGAAGGAAACCCTAACTATTCTAACCAGATAAGTATCTCTTCTGGCTAATGCAGCATATGAAGTGTAATTCTCTGTTAACTTCAATTGTTAACTTGTAAGTTCTGATGCTTTTTGTAGATTTATTTTTCTTTAGGGTGAAAACGTATTACATCAGTAACAGGTAAGAACTGTTCACTCTCTTTCTTTTGCTCTGCTTTTCCTTGTTTTAAACAACAAAGCTTATGTTAAGTACTTCACTTAACTTTATTCAGACGTTCAGGTAAGATGTGAAGCTGACTCTTTGTCCAGATAACTGTGAAGTTGAAGTGTAGGGGCCCAAGTTTTACGCAGGAACCGCCGCACCTCTGTATCCTCGGAATCCGGAGTACCTGGCTCCCTAACTTAATCAAAATAAAGGGAAGCAAAACCCTAACTTTTCCCTAATGTAGGTATATAACAACCTAATTTATTCTTATCCCTCAAACTTTGTTAAGTTCCCTAACTAATGAAATAAAATTAAGCAAAGTCCCTAGCTAAGGTCACCTATCTGAACTTAGGTCCCTATACTGAAGAGCTTAATGAACCCCCTACTTTCATACAACCATCCTTGCACCTTATTTACTCAGACTTGAACTCAGAACTACAGTACTACGTGTCCATTCCACAACATTTAAATTCATTCCATCTTTCAACATAGCTTGTGCACTGAAACTGTTGTAACTTATGTAATCTCTGTAGAGCTGTTACACATACATTATGGGTTTATTCCCTAAACAACAGTTTCTGGTACAGGTTATATTACACCTGTTCTCATTAAAATGTCTATTCAGCTCATTTCATTACTCTTGTCACCTTTAGAGCATTTAAACCAACATACCTTTTTGTAGTGAGCCCTATTACTTGCATCACTATAAGATATGTTCACCTGAGTCAATTATACAGTATATAATAATATACAAGGCTTTTTATAAGTAAAGGTGTGATTCTCACTGTCTTCCAAATCTCTGCATCCCCTTTCAGAAACTCTGCCACCATACAAAAGCAAAGTTCCGCTCTATTACCAAAATCATATTCACACAGGTCACTCAGTCGCTAGACTCACCCAGGAGCTCTTTTTAATACACACTTGCCCACCATTTTTCAAACAGCTCTCTCTCTTTTTTTACTCTCTCCCAGCTGCAACCAAGGCAACCCTTTTCCCGAGTCTCTAGGACCCCTAAATCCCGTCGGGTGCCTAAATCAAATCCGAGGCACCTACCTCCAACTCGCCTGGAACTCTACCTGAGCAGCAGCTAACTCGAGGCCCCCGGCTTCACTCCGGGCCTAAAGTGAACGCGCGCGTGCACGCGGTGACGCGCACATGCATGGCCCGACATCCTCTTCAACTATGGCTGCCTCTCTGCCCTATTTCGGCCCCTCCCCGTGTCAGAAAAGATCGCGGCTAGACGCTGCTGCCTGCCTCTCAGGTAAAAAAAATCTTAACCCCTTATGGGGGTTACAACATGATGGCTGCCAAAATTGGGCCCCATCGCAGCTGCCAGCAATCGTCTGGCTCAGGCATTGCAGCCTCTACCGAGCAGCAGCAGCCATCTGCCCTGGAGCCATGCGGCATCCCCTGCCCTGATCACCCCTCCCCTCAATCAGAGAATATTGTTGGTGCTGCAGCTGTAGAGATCTGCAGAACCAACAATATTTTAAAAGCTGGCTGCCGCCCCCCCCCCCCCTTCAGCACTGATACCCATCTGATACTGTCCGGGGGGTCTGGTGCACCCCAAAGCCAAGATCAAAACCCAGCTAGTCAGTTGGGTGCCCAAAGGGCCTCCCTTCCCGATTCTTTTTAAAAAAACAGCTAGCCAGTCGGGATCCCAATCCTCTCTCCCTCCCCCCATTACAACAATTAGTCCCATACCTTTTATCTCTGGTGGCTCAGTGGTCAATGGGGACAAAAGCGTTCCTCCCCACTCCTACTCCTGTCACCAGGTCTGCTCAAAATGGGCGTGATTACGTTATCCTGTCCCTTAACCTCACACTAACGGGCAGCACCATGAGCTTGTAGACATTTTTGTTAGTATTATTGAGCAGAATTAAATAAACATAATTAAACAAATACCAATAGTACTAAAAATATATCTATGATCTTGTGGTGCTGCCGCCTAGCGTGAGGCTAGGTAGAAGGACCTCGTGATCATGGCCATTTTGGGCAGACCTGATGACAGGGGCAGGAGTAGGGAGGACCGTTTCTGCCTCTATTGACCATCGGGCCACCAGAAATAAAAGGTATGGACCTGAAGTGGTGTTGGTTTGAAGCCCGAGGGGGCCTCCCAAGTCGACTGGTTAGCCAGGGCTAATAGTTTTAATGAGGGGGAAGGTGAGATCAGGACCCCTACTAGTTAGCTGGATTTTTTTTTTTTAAAAGATCAAGAAGGGGGGGCTCTTTGGGCAACCAACTGACTAGCCGAGCTGTGGTCTTGGTCAGGGGGGTGCACTGATTTCCCCCTTTTACTGGACAGTTCATGATGAGGATCAAGAGATATCCAGAGGGGTCAGTGGTGAAGGGGGGGGGACTAGCCAGGTTTTTTAAAAAATATTGTCGGTGCCGTAGTTCTTTACTGCTGCGGCACTAACAATATTCTCTGATCATGGGTGGCGGGGCTGATCAGGGTATTGGGGGGGCATGGTAGCAATCGAGGCACTGAGCTGTAAGAGCTCTGTGCACCCACTTCACTACCTGTCCTCCTATTGGATTTACCACAGAGACCCACAATACCTGCATAGGCAGGCACCGCAGAACTTCTCATGCTACCTGCTGATACAGGTATCATGGATCTCTGTGTTAAATCCAAATCCTTCATAGTTTCTGCAGGAAGTTGGGTCCACCTCACCTTTTCCAGACAATACATATTGTTGCTCTCAAGAGGTAACATAGGGGTATGTTTACTAAACCGTCTTAATGTGTGCCTGGCGATAGTGTGCAGGCTGCCATAAAAGGAGTGGGCGTTTCAGTCTTAAAGCAGCAAAACGGGAGTATCGCGCGATAACGCGCGCTGCTGCACACATTATCGTGCGAAGCGCCGCTAAGCGCGTTAACGCACGGTAATCCTAAGTAGGTGCCCAGACATGTAAACATTGAAAAAGAGGTGTAGCACAATGGTTAATACACTGACTGATGATACAGGGGTCATGAGTTCAATCCCCAGTGTGCCTAATACTTAAGGCTGGCTGAGGCATCAGCTTTGACATGTAAGTATTGTTTCCTGCCGTACTTTATTTGTGTTTTATTAATTGCTGCCAGCAAACACACCCTCACATGCCGTAACCTAAGGTGCCGCATAAGGCACCCTATAAGGCACTCCATAGGGCACATTATAAAGTGCACTGTCCGCCACGGCACCCTATAATGTCCCATATAGGGTACCCTATAAGTCGCTCCATAGGATACCGTATAGTGCACCTTATATGGACGGTAACCATAAGGTGCCCTATAGGGCGCCCTATAAAGCGCCCTTTGAGGCACCTTATGGGTACAGTACGCTGAGGGTGTTTTTGCTGGCAGCACTAATGTACATTAAAAATAGATAATGCTTTGGACAGCCCTATCAAATAACCCCACTGTGGGTTTGAACCCATGACCTCTAGCTCCACAGGCAGTGAAGTAACCAGTGGGCTACAGCTCTATAGCTGCTAGCAAGCCCCTGGCTGGCTGCAGAAGGACTGCACGTCACCACACAAACAGTCTGCTGTGGTCACCAGGATAGGGCTAGCCCACCCATATCCATGATGCACTGCACATGCAAATCAGCCATCTACAGATGAACACAAGATGGGGTATGTACCCCCACAGCACCTCGGCCTGGTAGGGGGAACTGACCATGTGTGTTACTGGCACAGAGTAGTTACACACCGTCACATTGTGCGGGTACTGTGCTCACCCTGAGGGTGCGGTGGGGCGCCCAGCACCAGGTCCACGGCACCTTCCATGGCAGAAATAGGCCATGCTGTAGGTCCCCAGCAGTGCTAGTGTGTGAGATAGGTAGTTCCTGCAGACACACTTTGGATACATCTGTATTTCTCAGCCAGGTTTAACCCTTATGGACTCATAGGCAGATTATGTACCACCACCACCCAACCCACCCTCTGGGGCTGAGGGTGGGAAACAGGGTCTCCCACCGACAGATCCACATTTTACATCCCTGCAATGGCAGCAGTAGAGGGGACCACCAACCGCAGTTCTGCTGGGGAACAGACACCCTACAGGGCAGTAAATGCAGCTCTGTACACATCTATAAAGCAAAAGCAGACAGACATTAGGCCCAGAAATACTCAGCTACACCCCACCACTATCTGATATTCGCCTGCAGCCACTGCACCCTGCAAGGTGTTCCAGCAAGACACATACTAGCTGCAGACAGTCTGCTAGCTAGTCCATAGGGCATGTTCCTGGAGGAGATGCATGCACACCAAGCAGATAAGTTGGTGAATGGGCCCCAGAAGAGAACCCAAAAATATCACATGAAAAAAAATATTATAGGGCACTATGGGGGAACCTAGCCATGCCATGGTCACTGCTCAGTCAGGGTGAGAGTGAACTCCCAGCAGGACATGCTGTGGCCACCATGTCTGTGCAGGTGGTGGCCGGGCACTACAGTGTCCCAGCCATTGCCCTATGCCCTGTGCAGATGCATCCTGGCCAGGCCACCCTGTCCGGGCTATACCCATGGTACCTTGCTCCTCATTATGCACATTGGCAGGCCAATACTTGCAACAGTGCTGGCAGTATGGGCTGTGGAGGGTGTTTGTAGCCACCACACACTGGATAGACAGACACACACTCCCACACCTATGCCAGCATTGTACAACTATAGAGGTGTTTGGCAGCCCTGGCCACTGCTCCAGTCCTGGGCACAATGCAGGCATGGCTATGGTACGCAATACTGTTGGGGTCACCCCCCAGGGTGGTAAACATTGTCAGACACAAGACCTGTAGCACACTCCACAGACATCAGAAAGGTTGCCATGATGCAGCTCAATCAGACAATTGTACTTAACATCGCAATTGCTATCTGCCAGTATTCATAGCAACCTTTTGATAGCTGTGTACCATATTCCCAGGTTTAGGATGGCATTGCTAAGGTATGCAAGTGCTAGTATTGGGAGATGCACGCAGGGCCCAATGTCCTGCCTCTCCAGGAGGCATTGGATAATGGAGCTCGTGGGTGCGGGTGTGTCTGCCCTTGTTGGCTGCTGCTTTACGGCAGAGGTTCCCAACTCCAGTCCTGGTGTGCCAAACACTGTTCGGGTTTTCATGCTGTCCCTCATGAATATGCATGAGATACATCTACATACCATGGGGGCGGCGCATAGAAATGCAGCACAGGCATCTTTATTACAGGCAGCATGGAACCTGAATGGTGTTTGGCCCCCAGGACTGTATTTGGGAGACTCTGCTCTAGGTAATGCGCATGTTTATGGTGTCTGTGCTCTGTAGGGTAAAATGTAGGTGTTTTGGGCATGTTTACGTCATCTGCAATAAAGGTTCTGTCTGTATTAGCATGTTTTAGTAATGGGTAAAATATGGGAACTGGGTTGGCAGGAACCACAGCTGGGACTTGAACCTGTGCCCTTCTGCTTCTGAACACATTGGCTGTGTGCCCTGCACCACTGTGTTGCCACAGAGACAGTGCATTCCCTGCTGATGCCATGACTGTTCGTCAGACAGGGCCTGTCTGTTGCAGTGCATGGCACCCACCTACACAGGGCTAGGCCACGGTCTGCTCTGGGCAGCTGCCTCTGCCCCCTCCACCACCAGTATCCCTCTGCCACCATGCTGACATGCCCTTCTGCTGGTGGTGCTGGTGCAGCGCAGTCTCAGGCCATCCAGTGTGCGGGTAGGCGGCTGCCTATGGTGCGGGTTCTGGGGTAGGGGTGCCTGCATAGCTGTCCACGCTTCCCCCCCAGCACCGCCTGCCAATGTCCCGTGCCATTGGGGGGACCTGCTGGGTACTATCCCCTGTGACACCATGAGATGCACACTTGTGCCCATGTTGGGCCCTCAGCAGTTGCTGTCTGGCTGCTCTACTGTTTCAGCATTCCTATGGGCCAGCTAGGCACCACCCTAGTCCGCACTGTGGGCCAGCTGCACCGCCGCATGTGCCGCCTGAGGCCCTCTGTGTCACCTTTTCCAGCATCTGTCCAGTTTCCCATTCCGACATGCCCACCCTACTGTTGCAGAACATGTGCACGCCATAGGACACCTGGCCAATGGGGTTGGAAACCCTGCGCAGCGCAATTTCACTGTGGGCTCATTCACCTTGTATGGGGACGGAGCATAGACCCTTCCACAATTCATATCATTTTTTTGGAGCTTTCTTGGGAGTGTTTTTTTATGTTTCCCATTGTTATCACTATTGCCCAGCTTGGTTATGTTTTTTTTACATTTACTTCTGTTCATTTTCAATGTTTATTTGCCCTTTTGTTCCATGCACATGTATCACACTTATCACTTTTTGTAAGTTTCCCTGGTTTTGCTGTACATTGCTGACGGAAATGGTTTCTTTTCCCTTTAAATCAGCTCTAACGCCAGGGTTTCACTGGCATTAGTTTTGAGCCTCGGATTTCACAGCGTTGGTGTGCAGGGAGCCTCTCCCCTCCCACTCTCCACCCATTGACCCCTTCTCTCCGCCCCTGGGGAGCCTTCCTCCGCCCTCCAGGAGCCTTTCCCCGCCTTCAGCGCTCGTTTGCGCCGCAGCGCGCGTTATCGCGCGATATGGTACCTGTGCGTCTTAAAAAGCGCCATCATCACGCGATAAGGTACCTTATCACGCGATAACGTCGCAGAGCGCACGTTAGTACGGTTTAGTAAACATACCCCATAGTAACATAGTAGATGACGGCAGATAAAGACCAGCATGGTCCATCTAGTCTGCCCAGCAAGATGGCAAGAGTAGGTGCAGGCCTCCCCTCCCCATGTCTTTGTTTAGGAGTGAACCCACCACTCGATGTAGGACACCCCTATTTGTTGAGACATTAGATGGTTCAGAAGTTATATGTTTGAGTTTATTTTGTTTTTACCCTGTTGCTGTAAAAGGATCCACTGTGTTTGTCCCATGCCGTTTTGAATTCTGTCACTGTGTTTGCCCCCACCACTTCCATCGGGAGGGCATTCCAAGCATTTACCACCCTTTCAGTGAAAAAATATTTCCTGACATTGCCTTTCAATTTACCACTTTGCAGCTTCATGTTATGCCCTCTAGTTTTACAGCTTCCCCGTCTTTGGAAGAGATTTTTTGTTCATCATTTCTCTTTAAGTATTTAAAGGTCTGAATTATATCTCCCCTGTCCCTCCTCTCCTCCAAAGTGTACATATTTAGGTCTTCAAGTATGTCCTCATAAGGCTTATGACGCAGGCTCCAAATCATTTTGGTCACCTTCCTCTGAACAGCTTCCATTCTTTTTACATCCTTTGCAAGATACGGTCTACAAAACTGAACACAGTATTCCAAGTGAGGCCTCGCCAGAGACTTATACAGTGTCACTAGTACCCCTTCCTTTCTGCTGGTAATTCCTCTTCAAATGCAGCCCAACATCCTCCTGGCTTTTGCCACTGCCTTGTTACACACTGTTTTGCCACCTTGAGATCTACAGAAATAATCACACCGAGGTCTTTCTCCTGCTCTGTGGACACCAACCACTCGCCCCCCTATCGCGTACATTTCCCTTGGATTTCTGCTACCCAAGTGCATGACACTGCACTTCTTTGCATTAAATCTTAATTTCCAAGCATCAGACCATTCCTCCAGCTTTTGCAGATCCCTCCTAATGTTAAGCACTCTCCCTCGGGGGAGTCCACTCTGTTGCAAATTTTCGTGTCATCTGCAAAAAGACAGACTTTTCCATTCAGTCCTTCAGCAATATCACTCACAAATAAACTGAACAGTGCCGGGCCTAGGACCGAACCCTGAGGCACTCCACTAATCACCTTCCTTTCATCCGAGTGAGGTCCATTTATCAACATCCATTGCGTGTCCTTGATCCAGTTCTCTGGTCACCCAGTCAAAGAACTGAGATTTATCTGGCAAGATCGTCCCTCGGTAAAACCATGTTGCCTCGGATCCTGCAACCCGCTGGTTTTGAGAAAGTTCACTATTCGTTCTTTCAGGAGTGTCTCCATTACTTTTCCCACCACCGAGGTAAGGCTCACGGGCCTGTAGTTTGACACTTCTTCCCTGCCATCACTTTTGTGTAGAGGTACAACGTCAGCCATTCTCCAGTCCTGAGGAACCTCTCCTGTTTCCAAGGATCTGTTGAAAACATCCTTTAACGGCCCTGCAAGAACCTCTCTGAGCTCTTTCCGTATCCTGGGATGTATTCCATCTGGTCCCATGGCCTTGTCCACTTTCAGTTTTGCAAGTTGTTCCACTAGGTGATCCATCTCTGTAATCTGGCACCCCTACAAAGCAATGGATTGGCATAGTAGTTCCAGCTTCTCCCTCTTCTGTGCCTGATGTGCCTCATTCCAGTGCAGGAGCTTTTCTGAATACCAATGAGTCTCCTGGAAGTCCCCTGGCTGCTGCGTGGCTCCTGGCTCTGTACCTCCTGCATTGCTTGCTGAGATGGGGATGGTGTGGGCAGCTCTATATCATCTACTTCTGTCTCAACAGCCTCCTGCAGCTGCCTGGTGTGAACTGAGGCATCCTGGTGGGCATCCTCTGGTGCATCATCCTGCCCAGTCACAAGGAAGGGATCAGCATCAGGGATGCATCATCCTGGCCGATGTTGGCTGCAGATGGGTCTTCAGTAAGTGTGCTGGGCCCAGGGCCATGGCTCTGGGCTACAACACCAGAATCACCTATGAATAGATAGAGCAATAACCTGTTGGGAAATTCTCTAAATCTTGGGGAAAGGGAATTCTTTGGGTTAAAGTTGATAAAATCTGTGCATTTTAAAATTCAGTGTTTTATTAAGTCATTTAGGGCATAATATAACAAGCCAATTTCAGTTAAAGTTAGTTAGGGCATAGTATTACAAGCCAACTTTCAGTTAGTGTTTATACCCACCCACCCACCACGGATCCCACAACCCCAAGAATAATCCTTGATTTATAGCCTTCTCAACTAGTTAAGGAGAAAGGAGTGATCTTACTCACATTCAGATTTAACTGATTATCTTCATCAGCAAGTTATTAGGCCTCAGAAGTAGATTAATTAAATCCTTGCAGTTCATGTTGAGTTTGAACACTAAGGGCCCGATAATCTTCTGGGCAGGTTATGCACCCCATCGGCGCATAGCTCTGCCTACCGACCCTTAAACCCAGATATTCAATGCCGGGGTCATATGTGGCCCCAGCATTGAATATCTGGGTATCACCACACAACCCAGAATCTGCCAATGCTAACCGGGCAGCAGTAATATTGCATGCTGCCTGATTAGTGCCTGCACCGTAAAGATAGGTGAGGGTTTTCCTCGCCTTTCTTTTTTGGCGCAGAGCACTAACCGGGCAGCATGCAATATCACTGCTGCCTGGTTATCTCGTGTCCCCGCCTCCACTCTGCTCCAGAATGCCCCCAACATGCCCCGATGCTAGCTGGATAGCATCAGGACACATAGGGGACATAGATGAGGATATTCAATGGCACTACCCATGTATGTGCCATTGAATATCCCCATCTAAGGCATTTACATGGTTTACTAGGCTGTAAACTGTGTGAATGCCCTTCGAATATCGGACCCTAAAAGTCCCTTATATGTATTTGGTATTATTGTATTGATTCAAGTATCCCTATTCCCCTAGCAACTTTAAACAACTGAATAACTTTAGAAAACTAAAAGAAATCTTTAAATCTAAGATGCAGACAGCAGTCCAGCAGCAAGATGGGGGCTATCCAGTCTTTTGAAAATAAGTGTTACATATATGATTTTCTCCCAGTTGGTGAGAGGTCATATGTGTGCACTAGGTACAAAGAGCTCTTTTCTCTCAGGGAATGAGACTGATCTCTAGAGGCTAGAGTAGCAGACTTGGAGGAGCTGAGGAAAACAAAGAGGTGTATAGACGAGACCTACAGGGATATAGTAGAGAAGTCCCATCTCCAGTCTGGCAGCTTCTCTGTTACCATGGAGGAAAGAGGTCATGTGAAAGGAGAGTATTACCTTGGGAGGTAGGAAGTGATCCTGAAGCTAGGACCTGTTCTCCAAGTGATGTAATACCCTCTCACACTGAGGATGTGTCTCCAGGGCCATGTGCCCATGAGGAAAGGGTTAGGATGGCCGTGATAGTTGGCAATTCAATCATTAGGCATGTAGATAATTGGATGGCTGGCAGATGTGAGGATCATCTGGTTACATGCCTGCCTGCTGCAAAGGTAGCAGACCTCACACGCCACCTAGATAACGTTTTAGACAGTGCTGGAGAGGAACCTGCTGTCTTGGTAAATGGTACTAATGACATAGGAAAATGTGGGAGATAGGTTCTGGAAGCCAAATTTAGGCTTTTAAATAGAGAGTTGAAATCCAGAACATCTAGGGTAGCATTTGCAGAAATACTTCCTCTTCCATGTACAGGACCCAAAAGGCAGGCAGAGCTCTAGAGTCTCAATGCATGGAGAAGACGATGGTGAAAGGAAGAGGTTTTGGATTTGTTAGGAATTGGGCAACATTCTGGTGAAAGGGAGGCTTTTCCAAAAGGATGGTTCCATCTTAACCAGGTGGAACCAGGCTGCTGACATCAACTTTTAAACTAGATAATGGAGAAAAGCCGACAGTCACCCAAGAGCGTATAGTTCGGAATGATGTATCTTTAAAGGATACTATCCAAATAGTTTAGGGCATCCTGATAGAGAGGTTCCAGTAAAGGTAAAAGTAACCCAGGTGCCTTTAAGTAAAATCAGACAGAGTTGAAAGATTAGTCATCCAATAGCCAGACTATTAGTATGAACAAAAATACCACTTTGAAATGCCTGTATGAAAATTCTAGAAGTCTAAAAATAAGATGGGAGAGTTAGAATATAAAGCACAGACTGAAAGGTTAGACATAATTGGCATCTCAGAGATCTGGTGGAAGGAGGATAAGAAATGGAACACTGTGATACCTGTATTGCAATGATAGGGTAGATCACATTGGTGGAGGGGTGGCACCATAGCTGGTACTACAATTAGGCAAATTAGAGCATCGGCCCTCAGGGGCTTTCCATTGCTGCCTCTATTGCCTCTCTCAGGATAAGCAGTAGTGGCAATGGGCACAATCAGTCCCATGGTGCTTACCTTTAAACTTCGGCACCGTAGGACTCTCTGCTTCCACCCATCCTATATCCAATGCTGGACTTCCTGCTGAAAACAGTAAATTGGCATCAGGCGTCGGAGAGGGGATGGAAGCAAATAGCTTCAAGGCGCCAAGGTTTAAAAGGAGGGCCGCAGGGCCATTTGTGCCCATTGCCACTACAGCTTGTCCTGGGGTGCAAGGGATGAGGGTCGCCTAGGGTGCCTCATCTCGTTACGCTGGCCCTGGGTGGAGCTATATGTTAAAGAGGGCATTGAGTCAAACAGATAAAAATGTTGCAGGGAACAAAATGCACTGTAGAATCCCTATGGATAGAAATTCCATGTAAAAAGGGGAAGGGAATGGCAGTGGAGATGTACTTCTGTCCGCCTGGCCAGAATGAACAAACAGATGATGAAATACTAACAGAAATTAGGGAAGCTAGCAACGGGAGATATTGAGTGGATCAATGTCACATCAAGACATGCTAGTTTCTACATGGAATAAATGACTGCTTTATGGCGCAGCTGGTTTATGAATCAACAAGAGGAACACAGGATCTAGTGCAAGAAGTAATGGTGTTGGAGCCACATGGAAATACAATTCATGACATAATCACATTTGATTTAATACATGGAGGGAGAAAGAGCAAGGAAACTGACTACACTAGCATTTAAGTTTAAAAATGATAAAATGAAAAGGGTTAAGAAAACACTAAAAGGAGCAACTGCAGATATTAAGAGTTTACATCAAGTCTGGACATTATTTAGAAATACTATCTTGGAAGTCCTAACCAGATGTATTCCACACTTTAGGAAAGGTAGAAGGAAGGCCAAACAACAGCATAATAAAAACATTTCAAGTATATTCATACCAAACCACCAGAGATAGAGTCAGTTGGACCCTTAGATGAGGAATAAAAGGGACACTAAGGGGTATGTTTACTAAACCGTCCTAATGTTACCGGCGAAAAGTGCAGCATTAACGTGAGCAATGCCATATAAGGAAGTGGGCGTTCTGGCGTCAAGATAGCGATGGCTGTTTAATGCGCGATAGAGGGTACCTTGGCTCATTATGCGTGGTAACCTTAATGTTGCGCCAGCGCTGGCAAGAACAGCTATAGAGGTGTAGCCCACTGGTTTATGCAATGACTACCAAGCCAGAGGTCATGGGTTTGATCCCTCAGAGATCTCATCTACTAAGGATTTCCAAGGCAATCCCTTTTTCTGCCTGTAAGAGTCAGACACATCTCTACAATCTGTGCTGCCTGCATAAACACCCTCACCTAAGGCGCTCTGCTTTCCTATATGCCACCTAGGCATCTGCCTAGTCCTCCCTGTGCCCCAGCTGCCCCACTGCATGTTCTGCCTGCAGCCCACTGTACCCCATTTACAGCCTCACCATAGTGCCCTTTCGTACTTGGGCACTATGGTGTTGCTGCACATGTAGCACTACTATCACTTTTTCTGGGTCTCCCTGCTAGGCTGTACATTGCTGACATAAATGATTTCTCTCTCTTGCAAATGTGCCTCTAACGCCAGGTTTTCACTCATGGTAATGGTCTGGTCTTAAGATCCCGGCGTTAGTGTAGCAAGGGGCCTCTCCCCACCCACCCCCCGCCCATTGACCCCTTCTCTCCGCCCTCTCTCCACCCTCTCTGTGACTTTAACGCCGCCGGCGACGTTATCGCACGATAAAGTTACGTATTGCACGATAATGTCGCAGCTGCCGACGTTAGCACTGTTTAGTAAACATACCCCTAAGAGAGGACAAGGTCATAGCCTCTTTACTGCCCAAAACCCAACCCTCCATTGCCTCAAAATAATCTAAGTTATCAATGGTCCCTGTTTAATGTACATTACCAAGTTGAAGTTACAATGTAAACTCATTTTTGACTGAACATGATAAAGCGGTATAAAAAACCTGTTAAATTAAATTAAAATAAATAGCGAAGAGACTGAATGAATTCTCTGCTTTCAGTTCCTTTTAACTGAAGAAGACTGTGAGGCCAAACTTTACCCATGCCGAGAAAAAGATATTTAAAAGTGATGTATCAGAGGAATGAAAAGAATCTCAATAAACTGGAAGAGGTAATACATATCTATTTGATAAACTAAAATAGTAAATATAATCAATGTGGAATGGAATAGCATACATCCCAGGATACTGAAAGAACTGAACATTAGAGATTGCAAACCTAAAAAAAAAAAAAAAACATTTAGTAGCATGTTGGAACTATGATTAGAAATCAATCTGATAAGTATGGTGAAGATTGGCCAATGTAACACCAATTTTTTAAAATAGAGTTTCCAAGTGGTTGAACTGGGACTAACTACAAGACGCAGTGAACCTGACATCAGTACCAGGCAAAAAGGTAGAGAACAAGAGGCCCGATATTGCAGCACTGGTGGCTAGTTGCTGCTAGCCACTGGCACTTAAACATTAAATCTGGATATTCAATGCAGGAGTTCCATATCTGGTCCAGACATTGAATATCCGGTAGGGCCAATCGGTGAACCCGAACAGCAGCAATACTGAGCGCGCTGCCCAGTTAGCAATATGCGGCAAAAGTTAGGCCAGGGTTTTTTCCAGCGCCTGTCCCTTTGCTGCATATTCCACTCAACTGGGCCGGGCGGCTCAATATTGCAGTTGCCTGGTTAGCGAGCCAGTGGCACCTCCACTCCACCCCATAGAATGCCTCTGACCATGCCCCGATGTCTCCTAGAAGCCGTTAGCATTGTGGTGTGTAGAGTCAGCAACTGCAGATGGTCCAGCAAGCACTCTAGTGTTAAGGCTGCTAAACATCCCACTCCCTGCGATTAATGCAGTTAGCAGCTCTGCTAACCATATTAACCCCCCTTTGCATACTGGGCCCAAAATTACTGAAGAAAACAATGTTAATCGTCATGGTTTAATGGCATAAAGCCAACATGGATTTAACCAAGGCAATTCTGATCTCATTAATCTCATATTTTTGGAAGGTGTTGCATAAACAGGTAGTTAAAAGTGAGTCAGTATATATAGAGGCACATTTCACAATGGGATTGTCCAAATCTCAATCTGGGAGGGTAAGCACAAGAAATCTGAAAAAAAAGGCAGGCACGTGCCTGATATGCAGGTGTATCACAAGTCTTTAAAAGATGTCCCCCAGAACATCACTTCAGAATCAAGGTGTCTACTATAATGATGTGTTAGAGTCAGTGGCTTAACAAAAAAAAAAAGAGTGTCATGGTTCAAATCCCAGTTGGTCCTAAGGCTTGTCACTTAATTCTGTGCTCTTATGATGTTTTAAGATGAAAACAAGCACTTTCCTGATGCCTATGTCTGCCTGGAGCAGATCTAAACATTGGCATGCCTCCAACCTTCTCCAAAAATTGAATGGGGACATGTAAGTTCATGGACATATCCCTGCCCTGGGAGACATCTGCAAACCTCATTTGTGGCTGGCTTAGGAGACATAGATTTTGACCTCAAGGTCTACCCCTCAGCTTTACCCAACCCAGATCCCTTGGTACCCCCAGGTCAGTCAGGTTTTCCTGGATATCCACAATGACTATTCATGAAATAGATCTGCATACAATAGAAGCAGTGCATGCAGATCTATCACATGTGCATATTCATTGTGGGTATCCATAAAGACTGACTGGCCTGAGGGGGGTACCCCATGACTGTGTTGGGAACCATTGCCTACATGCAACAGCTTCAGGAGATCTAAATCATGACTAAACCTTTTAAAATGACTCTCATAGTGTATCTGGCTTTTTAGAAATCCTTTGACAAAAGTCCTGTCTTACAGACTCTTGAAGGAAATCCAAAAAACATCGGCTAGAAAGGCAGTGTACTATTGTTGAGTAGGAACTGGTTTAAAAGATCAAAATATAGAGTAATGCTATATGTCCAGTTTCCTCAGTGGAGAAAGGTGTACCCCCAGGAATCTTCTCTCTCTGCAGGGCCCTCTGCTTTTAAAACATAGTTATAAATTGACCTGGAGAATTTGAATGACACGTGAGGTGATCAAATTTTGCAGATGACAACACAAAATTATTCAAAGTTGT